>JAWDJD010000001.1:399061479-399661479 GCA_035047305.1 Bradypodion pumilum
CTTAAGATGACTGTAAGATTACCTATCCTATCACATACTGCTAAATAAAATGGAGAAAAACGCATTCTGCATTGAGGCTTATGGAGAAAAGTTATATTTATCTGCAAGAGAGAAATAAGCTGTGTCTGTAAATGGAAATAAGCTTCAGGGCCTAGCAGAATAAGTGAAAAGCTGGGAGAGTAATAGAATTCTTTATCAATAATGTACTTGATATTATTTTATTTACTAGATAAGATAAAATAAAGCCCAACTCAAACATGCATACACTGAAATGTACAGTCCTATCAGAAGACTTTTGCCATCTCATAATATATGCATACATCTCATTATATATATGGAGGCTGATATAGTGAGAACTGCCCACACGTCAAAGCATTTGGAATACCTGTCCATTAAGGAGAAGTCTGTTTTTACAATAGATATAACATAACATATAAACATTGTTAGTAAAATTTGTTCATCTATTGGAAAAATTCTATCTTAACTTTCTTTACTTTCTTTCCACTTGTATGCAAAAAGTTAAGGTGTGTCATCCTTGTTCGAAAGCCAGTCATATCTGATTCTAGGGTTCAGTGCTCATCTCTGTTTTTAGCCCATTTGGGCATTCCCTGAGTGGAGTTTCTTTCGCAAAAATCCTTTCAACCCAGAATAATTTCTGGCACAAAATTATTAGTATTATAGCCAAAGGGACAGTGCAGTATGCGCCTGCAGACATCTCCATGAATGTGTGGCAGGCATGACTAGTGAATGTGTGGCAGGCATGACTAGGCACCAGAGTGCAAGGGAGGGAGAGTCATGGCAATTAATACATGGCAGTTGATACAGATTTTAATAGGCCATATTTTGTGGACTTATTGAAGTTAAGACACTCTCAGGCTTCCACTATCTGTCTGAGTCTGTCTTCCTCTTTCTCCCCCTCTTCTATCCCTCTCACTCTGTTACGTAGTCTCTGGTAGCTAATCCCCCATTTTTCTCTTCCCCCAAATGAGTAATCTAGTCATATAAAACTTTGGCTTCACAGGAATCTATCCACTATTGAGTTTACCTATAAACAAAAAAAAATAGACTTTGGGTTTCAGCAATAAGGAAATATTTTAAAAATTCACTCTCTGATTACATATGGCTAGTTTTATGTGTTTCATATGTCAAATATTTTATAGTTGCATTCTGTACCTGAGACAAGCTGCAGAACCTAACAGAATAAGTGAAAAGCTGGGAGAATAATATAATTCTTTATCTATACCTATAAGGAAGGACGTGAACCATTGGAATGTAACAAAGGCTCCCGCACCCATCCATACTGTCCTGTACCGAGCCACTTGCACTCGCCCTAACCCAGCCCACAGAACGCCACAAGGTTCCCACAGTCGGCAGTGGAGCAACAGCCCCACGAACACAAACAAAGGAAAACAACTTCAATTCCCAACATCCTCTGTGCCGCACCGCCCTTCAGCCAATCAGGCTGACAGGTTAGAGCAAAGAGAACATTGGAAAAACACGGCACGCCCAATTGAAACCGAGCCGCAGAAAAAACCGCCGCATGAACGCAAACAAAATAAAGTAAACTTCAAATCCCAGCATCCTCCGCGCCATGACCACTTCAGCCAATCATGCTGAAGGGCGCGAGCACACAGAACACTGAAAAAGGCAGTGCGCGAAAATTAAAATTAAAAATGCCTCACAAAACGGGAGCGCAAGGCCGCCGCAGGCCGCTGCAGGGCCTCACGGCCTCGCAAAAAAATCTCACAAAAAAACATGATGAGACAAGTGCCACCCTTCTTTCCTGGAGCAACGGGGAGAAGAGGGACTCCCTCTCCTCCCTGCTACCCCACCGAAGACATGGCGAGACCACTGCCGGCCTCAAGGTAATTTGAGCCGGGGTAGGGGAAAAAACAGCAGCCAGCAATTTGTCAGGGGAAGCACCCTTCCTGGTGGATGACTGGATTCTGCCTTTCTACTACCCACACCGCTATTTCGAGAACTAGCACGAAACAGCGGTGGAGGTAATAGAAAAGCAGCAGCCAGGAATCCACAAGGAAAAAGCACTGCCCCTTACGGATTGTTGCCTGCCGATCCCCCCGTTAGGTAAACCAGGTAAAAAAAGGAGGCCCAGAGAAGAGGACTATCATCAAACATATAGCTCTTCCCTGCCTCCTTTTCACCCGGCCTACCTAATGAGCATTACCGGTCGAAGAGTGAGCTGACTGCCGCCTCTTCCTTTTCCCCATCACTGCATTGAAACCTAGATTCAAAGCAGCAATGGGGAAAAAGAAGAAACGACAGACAGGCCATTCTTTACACAACAAAACCAAACAGTAAATCAAAACGCATAGCACCAAAATTAATAAAACACAAATAAATAAATAAATAAACCCATTAAACAACAAAACAATAAACAAAAAAAATCAATAAAAAAACAAAATACCATAAAAGCACATTAGAAACACCTATCTACAACACAAAAATACCTAGCTCAAACAACAAAAATAGCACAAATTAAATAAATAAAGACGAAAGAAATCAGAAAAATAAATAATAACCAGAAATAAACAAAACAATTAAACACATCTAAAACCCAAAATAAAAACAAAAGGAACAAGCAGAAACACTTTGGGGGTTTAAGTAGAAACTCTACTTAAACCCCCAAGCCTAGCACCACAAAATCAAAAAAAACAGAACAAAAAATCAAGAGAACTCACCAAACACATCCTCCCTCCACGAGTCCGGGACAGAACTGAATAAACAACAAAGAAAGACTACTCTCAGCCCCACCTAGAGGCCGGAAGAGTAAAAACAGTCATTATTAAATTTTAAAAAAGAAAAAGCAGTACTCTTAACCACAGCCCCACCTAGAGGCCGGAAGAGTAAAAACAGTCAAACAAATAATTCTTAAAAAACAAAAACAAAAGCAGTACTCTTAACCACAGCCCCACCTAGAGGCCAGAAGAGTAAAAACAGTCAAAAAAATAATTAAACAAACCAAATAATAAATAAATAAACACAAATTCAAATCACCACCCCCCAAACTATCCCTAACAAAAAAACAACCCAAAAACTGACCGGCAAAAATCTTAATAACAGCCCCACCTATAGGCCGGAAACGTAAAAGCAGTCAACATACATAAAATTAATCAGAATTAAAATGGCAAATATAAATTAAATAAATCAAATAAAGTCACAAACCCCAAATGCAAAACACGCACACCCAAACCACCCCTAACCAAAAAAACACAAATAAAAACTGCCCGGCTGGCCGGTCACAAATATGCTAGTCAATAATATAAAACTCTTAGTCTGTTAGAAGTGGTAGTCTGTTAAAGTTTCATATAATGGCACTTTGATATAAATGAAATGAAAATATTTTCCCCACATTCTAACTTATCAAGGCTTAAAGGGCTCCATCAATTTTGTTTGGGTGGCCAGAAACAGATTGAGAAACACTGCATGTGTGAAGGAAATTACACATGGTTTTCATACTTGTCTGACCATCTGTCACACACCTTGGAATACAAACAAGTGTGCAACTGAATGCTTGATCAGCTAGAATCTGATCCAAGCCCTCAATGGACAGCTGGAAGAGTTACACACACACATTATACCTGTGATTGCGAACCTTGGCACTCCAGATGTTCTTGGACTTCAATTCCCAGAAGCCCAAGCACCCTGTGAATCCACACAAATAGGTTTACTGTGATTCATCCGGTCCATGCTGCCCTTGTTGCTCCAGGTAACGGAAGTAAAATGTGCCTGTACGGGCACGTTTTGCTTCCATTTCTGGGAGCAACGAGGGAAGCATGGGCTGGATGAATCACAGTAAAGCCATTCATATGGATTCACAGGGTGCTTGGGCCTCTGGGAATTGAAATCCAAGAACATCTGGAGTGCCAAGGTTCGCCATCACAGCATTATACCATTTTCATCTCATGCTACATAAATACAGTAGGATTTTTGCCATTCTGCTTAAATTTACACATCCAGTGAGACATACATGGATGGTGTAATTCTGCCTGCCCTGGGTACAAGATGAATAGTGCTATTGCTGTCTTTTTTCAAAGTTAATGGCCAAAATCCAAAAGGGGCATCTGCTGATAGAACTGCTTCTGTCGGTGAAAGTGGAGGGGCCAATCTCCCCTCCTCACCACAGCCCCTGTGCATCCCAAACATATGCTCTGGAGCACTGGGAAATTTCTGGAGCTGGAGGCAACTTAAAGGAACACATGGGAAGATGAGAGAAAAATAAATCATTTTGTGCTAGATTTGTAGCACTAGTGGTTCACCAGATTTAGGCTGGTGTAGTAGTAGGCATTGATAAAGATCCTTCCAGCATTGCACTGGCTCTGTAGCACTAGCATGATTACACTGTGCCCTCCTTCTTCCTTCTACCAACAACCCTCCATGGACCCAGGGAACAGATTCCATTGAACTCCACAGCCTTGATTTTGCAGACAGAAACAGTTCCACCAATGGGTATAATTTGATTGATGTCAGCATTCATATCTTCTGATAGTTGGAAAGCTCTTGGGATATTAGAATACAGTGTCTGGTTTCATTAGGAGCCAAATGAGTTCAAAACGTTTCAAAGATAACAATAGATTGACTCCTCAACATTCAAGGAACAAGATAACAATTAAATGTCAATTATGGTCATTCAGGAATAAGATGAAAACATCACAATTTGCCTGTAGACTTGCATATCTCTTAGACTTATTGTCATAGACTCCAGAAGATAAACCAATTGTAGCATTACCAGGACTGTTCTCTTTTTTTCAAAGTGCTTAATGGACCCTCTATCACATGCTACAAAATAAATCCAAATGAGCTAGGGTGTTTTGAAAAATAGGAAGTGGGAAAATGCATTTTAGACTGTTGTTCATAGAAATATTGATACAAAAGGGCTGGGCATATTCAACGTATCTGCAGGGGCATTTTCGAGATCTCCTTTGTGCCTAAATGCAGAACATAGAAGGGAAAGGAAACTGGGAATGTTGGCCCCACTCATCCCACTCCAACAGCCTTTGACCTCCCCAACCCATAACATCCATAATAAGAAGCCTACACACATGCATCTGTTCATCCACAATCATTCATGTATTGTAAATCCTGAATACTCATAGTTCTGTGGCACTTTGAGACATTCTGCTTCATCTGCCCTACTAAATTTTGAGTAGGCTTCTCAAACATCATATCAAACAGGTTATCTGGAAGGGGTTGTGTGGTATCCGCGAGCACAATTGGCATAACTGTCCCTGACAGAGGTTACACCGGGTGAGGCAGACCCCTGGCCTCTGACCTCTGCGGGTACAGAAATTGGGGTACGGATTAATAGTCATAAGATTGATTCACTCATATCTGGCCTGGCAGGCAGTTCGGCAGGAGGAAGTTGAATAGCTAACTCTAGTTAGGAATTAGGTAATTCCACACTTGCAGATTAGCCCAAGCCTGAGTGCAAATAGTGGCCATGTTTACTCTTGTGCAAGCCATGAACAATGGATTTCCCCTGTCAGTATTTGCCTTAGTTAATTAACTTCCCCAAGAGAGGTTCCCAATTAACCCGGGTAAATGGGTGATGTGATTTTCTGTCAGATGACGATTCTATCACATGCTGCCTTGAATTCCTATATATGATGATGATTTTCCCTCAATAAACCACTGGTCTTTGCTCCATCTTGTCTCGCGTCTTCTTCTGACCAGTCTCCTCCGGGACCCAAGGGCCGCTTCACGGCCCCAATCCAACATCTGGTGACCCCGAGACGTGATCCTACTCATGAGTAAGCGATCTACGTGGTCCGGTTCTATGCCAGAACCGTGTCTGATTCATCCCGGAGGACAGCGCGGCAGCTCTGGTCGGAAAGCCATCCGGCCGGGGTGACAGCTACGCGGCGAGGCACTCCAGAGAGGCATCCTACGGCTTGCATCGTGGAAACGCGTTCCGCTCAGGGGCAGGCTGTAAACCCTGATTCCAGCGCAGAGGCCACCGAGGGCCCGTGGCAGGAGACCACGCTCCGAGCTCCATCCCAGAGATTCATCACGCTGAGACCTATTGCCTAAAAGGACGCGTCGAAATCGTCCCAAGAAGAAGCCCTTCGAAGGACCTGGCAGGTAATATGGGGACTTGTCCTCAGCGGCAATGTCCATCCGCTAACCAGAGAATTCATATAATGGAATTCAAGGCCCTGGCCAGGGTATATAAATTACGTCTTCACAGCGGGAAGTTAGCGGAACTCTTAGCGTACCTGGGGGCCAATTGTCTGCTTTACCCAGAAGCAGGCGTGCTTGACCTCACACTTTGGGATCGGATAGGAGCCTGCATTCGGCAAGCACCAAAAGCTCCAGACAGCATAA
Source organism: Bradypodion pumilum (assembly GCA_035047305.1). Taxonomy (NCBI): domain Eukaryota; kingdom Metazoa; phylum Chordata; class Lepidosauria; order Squamata; family Chamaeleonidae; genus Bradypodion; species Bradypodion pumilum. Next base: position 399,067,822 of record JAWDJD010000001.1, read on the forward strand.
TAGGCACATGGAGCAAATGTAGGAAGCTCTTAGCAGAGGTAGACCCAGTCCGGATAGAGACCCAGAAACCCCCAGTGCAGTCAGAACCATCAGCCCCAATGAGTCTCTACCCGTCGTTTCAGCTTAAGCAGGGCAGTGTAGGGAGCATTCCCTCAGTGACAGCTGCAGACATCACTGAAGGAATTCATGGCATGAGAAGCCCTGGCGCTTCTCTGACAGTTACAAGTTCCTTGCCAATTAAGACCTCCATTCAGCGCATGGGTGAGGAAGATCCATTCACGGGGAAATTGCCAGTGGCACAATTAGCTAGCACCCAACTGCTGTGTTCAGCCTATCTGAAGGCAGACACACGTTCAGGCAGGGCTGCTCAGCGCCCACTGCTCACGGAAATCTGCACGGCCCCTGGCCACGCAGGGCTCCAGAGCAGACCCATTACCACACTCAGGCGCAGAGCAGTGCCAAAACCCCAAGGCGCCTGCTTCCAGTGTGGAAAAATGAGACACCTCAGAAGAGAATGCCAGTCTAGACCAGGCAGATCTTCAAAAGGTTGTCCGAAGGCCAAATGGCCACGCTGGCACTGGAAAGGAGGCAGCACCAAGATCCGCGAGTCCGGCCCTCTGGCATGCATCTGGCCCAGGCTAGAAAGGAGGCAGCCATCACCCTGGCTATGCCAGAGGAACCATCCCAGCAATAGTACCCAGAGCTCTCCCAAGGCACAAGCAGAACCTACTTGTCTCACCTTGGAGTAGCCCAGAGAAACTCACCCCTAAGTAGAAGCACCCAGATGGTTGTGATAGCCAGCTGTGTATAAGTCATCTCCTCATGTGCAGGATAGAACACTGCAGATCAGGGGAGGAATGTGCGAATGCGTAAATAAATGTGTGTATGCGTGGCGCACCACTGAATGTATGACTGCAAGAACTGTGTATGATTGCAAAAGCCTTGTCTCTATGACCACAGTATGATTGAAAAAGTGTTCCTTGTGTGTAACTGCGTGGTAATGTCACTGTGAAATATGTGTTAAACAGTTTGCACTCTGTCCATGGGCAGGAACTATTTAAGGTTTGAGAGAGCATGGTGAGCAAGACCCCTTTGCCTTGCCTGCTTAGCCGCTTAAGGCACCCAGGCAGCGACAGCAGGAGGTGGGGGGGAATCCTAACCTGCAATAGGGCAGGGTGACCCCCCTTCTTCCCTTGAGACTTTTTTCTTTGTCAAAGGATTAAGCCACTCTTGGAAACCGGTTTTGCAATCCGTGCCACTCAGGAAAACAGATTTTTCTTTTCAGAAGCACGATCTGAAAACAAAAATCACTTCTATGAGTTTTCCTCACTAAATCATAAACTATGGGGCCCCTCCCTACGTCTGTGTTCCTCAAACTCCCATCTCTGTGTTTTAACATGTTTGAATGTCCCTTAGCGTCCTTAAGTCATGTATCTCACTAGGAATGAGAGAATTGCATTGTCTTCATGTGTGTACTGTGTTATCATCTTGTAACCTCGGTTCTCAACCTTTTAAAGTCAGGGGCCAAGTTCCGCGGCCTCAGGCAGCTCTGGAGGTCCGGACAGTCGTCCTGCCCTTCCTTCACCGCACAGCCCTTCTCGGCTTGGTGGAGGTAGTGGCAGAGCAACGTGGGCCGCATCTGGCCCACTTACCCACATCTGGCCGCAGGTTGAGAATCGTTCTAACTCTCCTTCATTCTCTTAAGAAAGATACTGTTCTGGTATTTTGACTTTAATCTGTGTAAAGTAACTCACTCATTGTACCCCTTTCACAGGAAAAAGCACGCAAACATTCTTGCGCTCTGTATATTCAGAAAATGCTTAATCGTTACCTTTTTACAGGAACAAAACTCCTCTCCAGGCCTTAGAAGTAACCAATTTGTTTCTTACTACAGTCTCAAATTGCTTCCTTTCACAGGCTCCTGAGTTAATTACTGGTAGGGATCTCTCAACAGGAGGACCCGGTTGTCTTAATTATTTGACCTAATCTGATGGATAAGAGTTGTTGCATTCTCATTGTGCTAACTTCTGACTTGTCTTTCCTCCTTTCGCCAGTGGAACTCCCTGCTGGAAATGTTTAACTTGTGTGTCTTTTCATTTTTGTGTATTGTTTCCTTACAGCTGGCACGTCATAGTTGGCTTGCTTTTAATAAGTCTTAGTCGGTCATTTTAAGTATGGCACCTGGCCCACAGCACCCTCTCCATTTGAGCAGACACATTTCACAAACTCCAGAGCACAAAGGGAGGATTAGTCCCTGAGCTCCTGAGAATGTGCAGAGTGCCACTCATTAGCCAGAACTGCCTAGGACCATTTCTAGAATGCAGTCAGGTCACACTTTCAATCAGATACAGGCATTTTCAGGCCGCCCCTTCCCCTTTTTTTGCTGCTAGTCTAAGCACAGGCAAAAGGCTAAGCCAGCATCTGGCACCCTTCTCGCAGGAGCTCAAGAATAGCTCCAGTAAAAGTGTGCACGCACGCCATGGGCGGATGCGCGCAGGGGGGCCTTCATGAGAAATTTACCCAAGGGAAGCCTGGCACATCATGCACCAAGGTTTGCCATAAGACCCCAGACTCGTCTCATTTCAAACGCAGACAGTCACCTTGTGTGAATTAATGTCACTGGTTCCCCTTCAGGGGGCTGGGACAGTTTTCACTTATGGGGGTCGCACATATTAGGTTCTTACTTGGCAAGAGGACCGAGCTTGGCGCACGCTCCTGACTCTTCCGCAAGCGGGCAGAGTTGGCAGCCGTGAACCTCGCTTTGTGCACCTTTGCCAAAGAACGCTTCAACATAATTACTGACAGCCAGTATCTTAGGAATTTGCTTCACAGTCTACCGGGAGCGTACATCACTCCCGCGATAGACAAAAACTTGCTGAGTTTGTTCCTCACAACTCCAATTCAGAGTCATGCATTCTTTCATCAGAACGCCAAAGCACTTGCAAGGCAGTTCAACCTGCCACTTTCCCAAGCCCAAGGCATAGTCCGTTCCTGTCTGAATCGTGCAGGGGCGGTAGGGGGGCCCTCGTGGGGGGTCAACCCACGAGGGACAGAGGCCAACCAGGTGTGGCAAATGGACTCACACATGCCACACATTTTGGCAGATGGCAGCACATGCACGTTTGCATTAATACCTTCTCACAGTTTGTTTGGGCAACAGCACAGAAGGGAGAAACAGCTCCCCATGTGGAGCAGCATCTCCTTTCCCACGGCCATGGGCGAACCTCGGCACATGAAAGTCCGATGACACCCCAGCTTATAGCTCCAGGCAGCTGGCCACCTTCAGGGCCACCTGGGATATTAAACACACCTTTGGCGTTCCATACACTCCAGGGGCAAGCGATTGTGGAACGGGTCTATCGGACGCTTGAGTCCTACATTGACAAACAAACAGAAAGGGGGGAACAACAACATCCCATAGTTGCACAGCAATTGCTATCCTATAAGTGCAAAAACTAACTAACTCTTTCAGAATTTTTATCTCCCAAACAAGTTTCTTCCCCATGCAGGTCCCAGAGGCCAGAATCAGGCCCGGATGCCGAGTTCGGCTACTGCAAAGGATGGCACCAGTCACTGCCTTGGATATCATCAGCTGTCTGTCTTCCTTTATGACCTACATCTCCAAAGACATTTCTATGAACATTTTGCATACTCAGTGCTACTTCCAAGGACCACGCTTTCCCCCAAAACAAGACTTTTCCAAATTCAAGCTACACATGAAACCCCACCAAAAAAGGAAGCCTCATCTTCGAGAAGCAGCTGAATGTTTTCTATTGCTATTATTATCTGTAGTCGCTCTTTATTCATTCATGCCTTGTACAATGCTCCAGTTGGGATTTGCAAGGGACACTTGAATTTCTGTATACGTAGGGTCGTATATTGTTAATAACGGCCAGCTTCCACCAAAAGAAGCCAGACCGGCCCATTGCTTGGAAAGATTGAGCACCCGGTAGCCGGCAATCTCCAGCCATTGTAAGCTATTTTCACACCTCTCCATAGGTGCTAGAAAGACATTGGCACAACACCAGAAGTTGCAGAGATAGCTTAGAATCACCCCAGGTCACTGTAAGAGATCAATGACACATCTCATCATCTTGCCTTGCTACAGAAAGCAGTCTGGATTCAGACCCACAGTTCTGAAAAACCAGGCAGCAGTCAGTATATTCAGCGTGCCAGGCTTAGCCATAGGCAACGCTCGGAGAATTGGTCAATTGGCTTGCGCTTTGGCAAGAGCCATTAACCGCACCTCCTCGGCAATAGTGCTGCTCAACCAGGAGCAGACAGAGCTTCGCCATGCCATACTGGATAATCAAGCAGCCATCGATTATCCCCTGTTGTTACATCATTTGGGTTGCGAGTCTGTCCACGGCATGTGTTGCCTTAATCTCACAGACAACACCCACAAGGTACAGAGCCAGCTCACGAACCCCCACACCCTGGTCAAGAACATCCAGGAAGATGCTTCATGGGGATGGTGGGATTCATTGTAGTCGTGGTTCCCATGGGGTTGGCTTCAGACGACACTCAAGGTGATTGTGGGGGTGATAATACTGGGCACAACAGTGTGTTGTTTCGTGCAATGTATTCCCTCACTGATATCGAGATGTCCCCCAGGGAAGGAACCCCGAAACGTCATCCCCCCACACCAGCTGATGCCACTCCTATGCAGGGCCGTCTGTCAGGTCCACAACAAGAAAAGGGGGAGTGTGGTATCCGCGAGCACAATTGGCATAACTGTCCCTGACAGAGGTTACACCGGGTGAGGCAGACCCCTGGCCTCTGACCTCTGCGGGTACAGAAATTGGGGTGCGGATTAATAGTCATAAGATTGATTCACTCATATCTGGCCTGGCAGGCAGTTCGGCAGGAGGAAGTTGAATAGCTAACTCTAGTTAGGAATTAGGTAATTCCACACTTGCAGATTAGCCCAAGCCTGAGTGCAAATAGTGGCCATGTTTACTCTTGTGCAAGCCATGAACAATGGATTTCCCCTGTCAGTATTTGCCTTAGTTAATTAACTTCCCCAAGAGAGGTTCCCAATTAACCCGGATAAATGGGTGATGTGATTTTCTGTTAGATGACGATTCTATCACACGCTGCCTTGAATTCCTATATATGATGATGATTTTCCCTCAATAAACCACTGGTCTTCGCTCCATCTTGTCTCGCGTCTTCTTCTGACCAGTCTCCTCCGGGACCCAAGGGCCGCTTCACGGCCCCAAACCAACAGGGTTGAGCCAAAATGGCAGTGGAGATGCTCCCCTCCTCATATTTGCTATGCGTATGAAACAGGATTTTCTGAATGCCCCTAAAATAGGAATAGACATATGGGCAGAGAAGTCTGTGAAAACAGAAGGCTAAGTTCATGTGCTAGTATGTTTTTAGAAAACAAAAGTGTTAAGATGGCTATCTAACGGCGGTGGCGGCAGGAATGAGAGTGTGGGCCATAGGTTGAGAACCCCTGGCCTAGGTCATAAATTATGCCATCCAATGCCTTGGAAATAACGCAAGTGGACTGCAGTGGCTCAAGTGGCTAAGACTCTGACTGGGAAGCGGAAGGTCAGCAGTTCGATTCCCGAGTACTGCAGGATGGAAATGAGCTCCTGTCTTCGTCCCAGCTCCTGCCAACCTAGCAGTTCGAAAGCAAGAAATTGCAAGTAGATAAATAGGGACCACTTCGGTGGGAAGGTAACAGCGTTCCATGTGCTCCGGTGTCTAGTCATGCCTGCCACATGACCATGGAAATGTCTGCAGAAGCAGACAGCGCTGGCTCTTCGGCTTAGAAACAGAGATGAGCACTGCACCCTAGAGTCGGATACAACTGGCTTTCGAGCAAGGGAAACCTTAGCTCTGCTGATGTTGCTGGACTGCAGCTGGTAATATTCCTCATCATTGGCCATGCTCATGGGAGTTTCAATCCAACCACACAACTGGAGAGCTTGACTTGTCTTTGCCCCTGATGGCTAACTCAGTCCCTTTTCTCCCTTCGGTTCTCAGTGATTTTCTGCACAGATCTACATGGATGCATTTTCAAAAGAGGCAATATTCATAGCTCAAACTGAAGCCAACATGAGCTTTTCAGGTGCTGCATTTCTGAACTAGAGGCCAGTAAATATGTCTTGAAGCAAATTTGCCATTGTGTCATTTGTCATTTGTCATTGTGTCATTTGTCATTTAGACAATGGCAAAAATTCCTGCTTCTTTCTCTGACGTACAATTTTCACTATGTGAGCACAATAATTATACATACTGGTTCAAAGAAGAGTAAAAGTACACATAGCCTTACATTACCTAATTTGTTTTCAAAATTAGCCACTTCGTGCAGACATTTCACTTACTAAATGGACATGACAGCACTGAATGTAATAAACAATATGAAAATTTACTGCTGTCTGGTAAATTTTGCTTTTGACAAGGTTTTGTGACAGCAGCAATAAAATTAGCCCTGTTCAGTTCTTACAGAAGGCTAAGGGAGCTTTCACAGAAATAAATTTGTTTTCTCCAACAAATGACAAGTAAAGAGACACAAATGATGACAATCAGTGGACACACAGGATAAAGGCAAGCCCTTTGGCTCGTTGTGTGAGTAGCACTAGTTTGTGTAACCAATGTCAGCCTCCCCAAATCTAATTTACCTTGAGGGTATTAGACTAGAGGTAGGAGATAGCTCAGTGATTTAGCTATCTGGCTGTGGAGCCAGAGGATGGAGTTCCCCTCTGTGTCTTGACAAGAGCTGGATTCGGTGGGTCATAGGATCCCTTTCAGCTTTGCAGTTCTAAGATGATTATATTATTATTGTTATCACAGGGGACAAGACACCTCCAGAGAAAAGTACTAATCTTCTTGCATCTTGATCTATGTGGGACCTAGAGTATGGAAATATTACTCCCCAATTTTTTTGGTTGTTCAGTCACATAGTCGAGTCTGACCCTTTGCGACTGCATGGACCATTGCACGCCAGGCACCCCATCTTCCACCATCCTCCACAGCCCACTCAGATCTATGCCCATTGCATCAACAATATCATCCAGTCATCTCATCCTCTGCCACTCCCTTCTCCTTTTGCCTTCGACCTTTACCAGCATCGAGGCTTCCTCTTCTCATTTGGTATCCAAAGTACTTGAGCTTCATCTTCTATATTTGTCCTTCCAAAGACATGTCAGGGTTGATTTCCTTCAGGATCGACTTAATTGTTCTCCTTGCTGTCCAGGGTACTCTCTAAATTCTCCTCCAGCACCACATTTCAAAGGTGTCTATTCTTCTGAGCTCAGCTTTCTTTATGGTCCAGCTCTCACAACCATACATTACTATTGGGTATACCATTACTTTGACTATGTGGACTTTTGTTTGCAAAGTGGTCTCTACTTTTTATTATGTTCCCCGGGTTTCTCATAGCTTGCCTCCCAAGAATTAATCTTCTTTTTATTTCATGGCTGCAGTCACCCTCAGCAATGATTTTGGATCCTAAGAATGTAAACTCTGCCACTGCTTCCACTGCTTCCACTTCTATTTGCCAGGGAGTGATAGAACCTGTTGCCATTATCTTGGTGTGTGTTTTTTTTAATATTGAGTCTCAGTCTCAGCTTTTGCACTCTCTTCTTTCAGTCTAAGCAAGAGGTTCTTTAGATCTTCTTCACTTTCTGCCATTAGGGTAGTAGCATCCCCAATTTACCCAGCTAATAATTGGTTGAGGGATGCTGGTAGCAAGATGTTGTCTGGAAGATTCTGGGAATTGTAAATTAGAAAAGTAAATTTCTTGAGCTCTGAGGAATCTAGTCTTGCTGCATCCCAAGAGGAAAATCTAGCTCTGTGTTGTTTATATCTGTCTTCTACAAACTGGTGCCTTTCAGATCTGTTGGAACACAACTCAAACAATACCTAACCAAGATAGGCAACCACATAGAAGGCTGATCTATACTGGGGTCTTGCCTAGTTCATATGGGGATCTGTCACCTCCCCTTACCAAGTGAGTGTATGTATTTTTGGTGTCTTGCACGGAAGACAAGGAAGGAGTCGCAGTGAGGACTAACACAGGTTTATTGGTTGATGATCAGGATGAACATGTGGTAATGGCGGAGGTACAGCTCATTATATACTGCAGTACATACATTTGAATCTCGTTGCACGGTAGCTTATTGGCTGCTACCGGCGTGACGTCATTCTGAGTCATGCCCACCTTCTCCAGGTGATCCTCGTGTGGGAAAGGTTCCCGCGGCTGCCGGTGATTTGGGGAATGTGAACCATGTGAGCTGAACGCTCGCAGCTGCCCTCTATAGGCAGCTTACTCGCGTTCCTAAACAGCTGAGCTACATTGTAATTGTGGTCAGGTTACATTCATGCATTTCATAAAGCAACATTGTACATACATAACACCCCTCCCCCCTAGGATGGGACGAAGTCCCTCAACCATTGTGGTTTGCCGCACGTGCGTCTGGGGCGTACGGCCGCTTGACTTAACACAGGGGAGCCGGGGGCTCCTGGTTCCGCGGAGTCCCTTCCTGCAATGGAAAGGGGGGACTCATTAGTGGTTCGGTGGGGACTCTGCGACAACCTTGCATTTGGGGATGGAAATGGAACGAACAGTTGGGACATGAACCCCTGCCCCCCGCTCGAGGAACTTGGGGTCCCCCCCAGTACGAATCTCAGGACCGACGAGGAGACCCTCATGGTCTCGCCATCCCCTGTTGCCTGTCCGGGAGTTCTAGGGGCTGAGGCGTGTGGATTCCCCCCTGCTGCTTGATTCGGGGGTGTCTGTCTCCGGGGGGCTGGAGCTATTGTATATTCCAAAACAAAAGGGCTGGGGGGACTGGAGGTACCAGGGGCTGAACTGAAACCCCTCTTCTCGCTAGGACGGGTGGGGGACCACTCCGCTACGCCCCCCTGGTACTGCAAATCATAACCAAACTCATCCCTCTCTTTCAAAGTATCCTCCTCTGTGGGTGAGAATCCAGGGTATGCATTTGTATTGGCGGATGCCGCCATATCTCCCCCTTGGGTAACGCGGGTGGGGGAGGACCCTAATGCTGATTCCCCTTCACTGGTGACTCGCCTTCTGAGTTGGTCGGCGTGCCTTCTCCAGAGTAGACCCGAGCTAGTCTCGACCCTGTAGGATACTGGCCCCGTCTGCTCGATGATCGTCCCTGGTACCCATGCTGGCCCCGAGGCCGCGTAGTTCCTGCAGTGAACCGGGTCCCCTACCGAAAAACTTTTGGAGCTATCTACTCCTATATTTACATTTCTCCCCTCATCCTCCACCCTGGACGGATCCATCCGGTCAAAAAGTGTTACCAGACGCCTCCTCATGAGGAGTTCGGCTGGCGAAAACCCTGAAGCTAGGGGGGTTGTCCTGTAGCAGATGAGGAACTGACACAGGTGAAGATTCAACTCGCCGGGACCCATGCACCGCAGTGCGTCTTTCGTAGTGCGCACTTGGCGCTCTACCTGACCTTTGTGGCGGGGTGAAAAGGGGCAGCGGTAATGTGCCTGATGGCGTTTCTTTCAATAAACGTTTTGAACTCCGCAGACGTGAAGGTACTAGCGTTATCGCTAACGAGGACGTCTGGGAGGCCGAAACAGGCAAAGACCTTGCGCAACTGTTTAATGGTTGCCGCAGAGGAGGTGCTGTTCATGGGGATTACTTCTAACCACTTTGAATAGGAGTCGACTATCAGTAGAAACATGGACCCACGGAAAGGGCCAGCGAAGTCAACATGAATCCGGGACCATGGCCCGCAGGCCGTGTCCCATTCCCTATGGGGTAACCGGGACTCCTCGGGCCGAGAGCTCTGGCAGCTCTCACACGTGCCCACTAAACGTTCTATATCCACGTCTATCTGGGGCCACCAAAAGAAGCTCCTGGCTAGAGCCTTGGAGCGCACTATCCCCGGGTGACTGGTATGCAGTAGCTTCAGCACCTTAGCCCTTAGCTTCTCCGGGATGACTACCTGTTGGCCCCTTTCCAGGGAAAGCTCTACTCTACGCCTGAAAAATGGCTTGAAAAATTCCTCGGGGGGAGTGGATGGCCACCCTTTCCTAACCCAGGAACTAACTTGGGCCATTATCTTGTCGGCCGCCGTGGCCTTGGCGAGGTCGGCCGGGACGATGGGGGGTGAGTCGAGGGACTCGATCAGCAGGACTTGGTGGTCCTGCTCTACCTCGCACGCGGGGTCTCCTAAACTAGGGAGGGGAGATCGGGACAGCGCGTCCGCATGGGAGATCTCCTTCCCTGGGCGATAGACCAGCTCATACTGGTAGGCGTTAAGGAAAATCGCCCAACGTAGCATTCAGGGGGACAGGATTTGGGGGGTGGGCTTGCCTGTGGTGAAGATTCCCAGGAGAGGCTTGTGATCAGTCACCATCGTAAACTTGCGGCCGTATAGGAAATCATGGAACTTCTTGGTTCCCGCGATTATGGCCAATGCCTCCCTATATGTTTGTGCGTAGTTGCGCTCGGCCTTTGAAAGGGACCTAGAGTAATATGCAACTAGGGCTTCCCGCCCGCTCTCCAACACGTGGCATAGCACCTCCCCCACCCCCACTGGGGACGCATCACAGACTAAAACTACTGGTTTTCTCGGGTCAAAATGGGTCAGGACAGCATCCGAGGATAAAAGTGCCTTTAGCTCCCTGAAAGCTTTCTCCTGCCTATCTCCCCACCGCCAAACCGCCTCTTTCTTTAAGAGCACGTGCAGTGGCTCCGCAACGGATGCCTTCCTTGGAAGGAAGGAATGGTAAAAATTTAAGAGCCCTAGAAATGACTGCAGCTCCGGTTTCGCGGTGGGGCGAGGGGCGTTTTGCACGGCCGCAACCTTGGACTCGGAGGGCTTGATGCCCTCTGGGGTTACCTTGAACCCAAGGAACTCAACCTCCCTCGCAAAGAATACACATTTGTCCCTTCTCAGTCGAAGTCCCGCTTTCTCGAATACCGAAAGGACCCCGTCTAGCCTCTTAGCTAACTCTAATTCGCTCCCAGCTGTAATCAACACATCGTCAAAATATGGGCGGACGCCTGGAAGTCCCTTTAAAAGGCGTTCCACAAGGGACTGGAAGATCCCGGGGGCCGAATTCACACCGAACTGTAGGCGTGTTACCTTAAATGCCCCCTTGTGCGTGACGATGGTTTGTGCAGCGGCAGCAGCTGGGGTTACAGAGAGCTGCTGATATGCCTGCACCAGATCTAGCTTGGCAAAACACCTCCCCCCATGTAACGTGGCCAGTAAGTGGCTGACCACGGGCACCGGATATGCATTTGGCCGAATGGCCTTATTAATCGTACATTTATAGTCCGCACAAATCCTGACCTCCCCGTTTGATTTAAGAGCCGTAACAATCGGCGTTTCCCACTCCGCCGAATCGACTGGAACCAAAATCCCCTGCCCCACCAATTTGTCCAGTTCCGCCTCGATCTTGTCCTTGAGGGCGAAGGGCACTCTCCTTGGCTTGAGGCGTATGGGTCGGATTTCCGGGTCCAAGTCAAAGGAAACTGGGGGCCCCTTGTAAGTCCCGAGCCCCTTCTTGAAAACGTCCGGGTGTGCATTGCACACATCCCGCATTGGGTCAGTCTCGATGGCGTTAATGCCGGACAGTTCGATTCCCAGGGGAGCAAACCACTGCGTACCCAGAAGGCAGCACCTTCCCCCCTTGAGCACCACTAGGGGCAGTTTCTCGGAGTAACTCTTGAACTTCACCTTGAAGTTCCCCACCCCAACACTGGGATCCCCTTTCCCTGCACGTCCCGTAAGTGTGACCTCATGGCCCACAGTTTGGGCCGCGCATCTGGGGGAATGCGCATGAACTCTTTTTGGGACAGGATGGAATATGATGACCCCGAGTCTATCTCCATCCTCACCGGGACCCCATGTAACAGTACCTCTACGAAAAAACGCCGGTGCTCCAGGCCCACGCGGTTCACACCTTCCTCGCTGTAGCTGGTCGAGACCTTCCTGGTGCTGGTCGCCTTCCGTTGGTGTGCCTGGGGGTGGCTCGAGGCGCCCTTGTCCTCAGGTCGCCCGCGCCTGCATACTCTGGCGATGTGCCCTTTTTGGCCGCAGTTGTGACACTCGGCCTTCTGAAACGGGCACCTCGTCTGGTCGTGGGACGCCCCACACCCGTCGCAGCGGCGGTCTTGCCGTTCGCGGGTCTGTCGCTTCTCCCCGCGTTTCTTTATTCTCTGGACGTCATCGTCCTCGCTGGAGCAGGAGTCTGCTGTCGCGGACGTCTCCTCAGACGTCGCTGGTGTGCCGGCGGGCGACTTGGGGCCCGCCAGGCCGTCTTCGCCGGTGTCCGCCGGGCCGCCTGCACTGGTGACTTGGCTCTTTCGGAAGTGGCCCCTCGGGACTTGAACTCTGACCCCGCTCCTGGCCACCTCGGCTGCCTGGGCCTCCCGCAGTACCTCGTTGAACGTGAGGTGATAGTCGCGGGTCATCAATTTCCTCTGGACCTCCTCGTCCCTCAGGCCGCACAGCATGCGGTCTCGGAGTGCCGTGTCCAGGTCTTCCCACTGGCAGTGCACTGCTGCCAGCCTGAGGGCCGCCGCGTAGGCGGACACGGACTCTCCCGGACGCTGGTCCCACCTGTGGAACGCGACCCTGGCCGGGAAGATCGACACGGGGGGCTGGAAGTGCTCACGCAGCAACTCTAGGATGCGGTCGAGAGGGATCACGTCCACCTTCCGGGGGCCACCAGGTTCATCAGGATGCGCAGCGTGGCCGGCCCCACCTGGGCCAGGAAATGGGAGCACATCTTCGCGTCATTGTCGACGCCCGTGGCTTCCATCGCATGCCGAAACTGGCACTTGTACAGCTCCCATTGCTCTGGGTCGCTGATATCGAAGTGGTAAGGCTTGACCTTGGGATTCGCCATCTATCCCATCCTCGTCGCCAATTTGGTGTCTTGCACGGAAGACAAGGAAGGAGTCGCAGTGAGGACTAACACAGGTTTATTGGTTGATGATCAGGATGAACATGTGGTAATGGCGGAGGTACAGCTCATTATATACTGCAGTACATACATTTGAATCTCGTTGCACGGTAGCTTATTGGCTGCTACCGGCGTGACGTCATTCTGAGTCACGCCCACCTTCTCCAGGTGATCCTCGCGCGGGAAAGGTTCCCGCGGCTGCCGGTGATTTGGGGAATGTGAACCATGTGAGCTGAACGCTCGCAGCTGCCCTCTATAGGCAGCTTACTCGCGTTCCTAAACAGCTGAGCTACATTGTAATTGTGGTCAGGTTACATTCATGCATTTCTTAAAGCAACATTGTACATACATAACAGTATTAGAACCAGAACTTGGGAATGTTACTTTTTGGGGGACTACAAATCTCAAAACCTCCCGTTCAATAGCTGGCTGGGAGTTTGGTTGGTTGGTACATTACTGCCTTTCCTTTCCAATAAATATATACCACTTCAGGCAGCTAACAATCTATATAAAATAATAAACTTAAGTGAATCCAGACTTGATTAGAACAGTCAAAACCAATCCCACTCTAAAGACTATTAAAAGCAACTAAAGTTAAAATAAATGAGGATTACAAATGAAAAAAACAACACAGCAGGGAAAGCTAAGCATCATACATCAGTCTAAAAAGATGTATTTTCACTCCTCTTAAAAAACAGAGTGGAAACTAATCACAATTCTGAAGGGAGTGTATATTCCATAGTCTGAATTCTAGTGGGGAAATGCTACATTGAGGATTCTGACAATTGCAGCCTTAAAAAGTAACTTTCCAAGCTCTGTCTTGAACCATACACATACTCCCTTGAAACTGCATATGAAAGTTTGTTTGTTTGTTTGTTTGTTTGTTTGTTTGTTTGTTTGTTTGTTTGTTTGTTTGTTTGTTTGTTTGTTTGTTTGTTTGTTTGTTTGTTTGTTTGTTTGTTTGTTTGTTTGTTTGTTTGTTTGTTTGTTTGTTTGTTTGTTTGTTTGTTTGTTTGTTTGTTTGTTTGTTTGTTTGTTTGTTTGTTTGTTTGTTTGTTTGTTTGTTTGTTTGTTTGTTTGTTTGTTTGTTTGTTTGTTTGTTTGTTTGTTTGTTTGTTTGTTTGTTTGTTTGTTTGTTTGTTTGTTTGTTTGTTTGTTTGTTTGTTTGTTTGTTTGTTTGTTTGTTTGTTTGTTTGTTTGTTTGTTTGTTTGTTTGTTTGCACTTATATCCCACCCCTCTAGGGGGGAAATCATCCCTATTCAGGGTGGCTAACATCATATTACCAGCCATAAAGTTAAAAATTGCACACAATAAAACTCCCAATAAAATCGTCTAATGACCAGAAATAGGCAGCACATTCCCAAAGACCTCCTCAAAGAGCAGTATTTTTAGATGTTTTTTTAAGACTGCAGGGATCTAGCCTGGTGTAGCTCAGCTAGGATGGCATTACACACCATTGGTGCCACCACCAAGAAGGCCCTTCTCCTTGTCACAGTCTTTCTAGCCAGTCTCAGGGTCAGCACCTGAAGCTGTGCTGTCGTTTAGGAGTGAGTGATGCAGGCTACTGTCCTGAGGGGAAAACGTTCCACAAGGTGAAAAAATCCCAAATCGTTTAGGGCTTTAAAAGTTAGCACTAACGCCTTGTACCTGATAAGGAAAGGAATGGGTAGCCAATGCTGGGTTGCCAAGGCTGGGGAGATATGCTCAAATTTTCTCACTCCCATAGTCAGCCTGGCTGCTGCATTCTGGACTCGGTAGCAGGGACAAGGGAAGCCCCACGTAGAGAGCATTACAGTAGTTAATACGAGAGACTACCAGTGAGATAACTACTGTCATGAGGGACCAACTGTCCAAGAAGGGATGCAATTGAGTAATTCGGTGTAGCTGGAAAAAAAGCAGCTTTGCATACCACTGTAATCTGCGCCTCAAACCCCATTCAGTTGGGGTTTGGGGCTGACAAGGAAAGATGAAGCAAACAGTGTCTCTTCTAGTTGGGCTGAATAAGACACAGTAAAGCCAAGGAAGTCATATTAGGCCAAGGCAAGAGCAGATCTGTAATTAACGCTGAAGATAGCTCTCTGTGAGCAAACAGTGAGGAAGTGGTTGAGGGCATTTGAAGCATTGTATGGTTTAGCATTTGATCTCATGCTACATTTGATCTCATCTCAATGGTGAGCTGGTGTTCTTCTCTGAAGAACTGTAACTGCTTGCTTTGGAAATGTTACTGGAAGCTCATTATTTGAACCTAAAATGGTGGAAACATCTTTCCTGAAGGTGAGACACTTTTAGTGCCACATTAGTGTTGCCACTCTCTTGGCACTTTACAATATACCCCATGACATGGTCCTAGCACAAGTAAGTCTTGTACATAAAAATCAAGACAGAAGCAAGCATTTACATTATATGGTTTGCACGGTTTCGTTCTGTACAGATTTCTGTAGTGTTTAACAACTAGCATATGGTCATTTTGTGCACCCCAGAATTTGATCAGTCAGTGTTCAGCACTGTGAAATGCTATAAGTTACTTTTCAGAAACTTTCATGGAGGGCAAAGCTATTAGCATTCACTAGCAAGTATCTAGTATCTTCAGCATTAGAAGGACCATACTTCTCGAGACCAACTGCAGAAGTAAAACAGCAGAAGAGGACATACATCTGGCTTTCAAGCTTTCCATAAACTTCTGACTGACCATTAAGAGATAATAAAGTGCTTGATTAGATAGACTGTGGTCTGATCCAACAACCCTTGCTTTGCTATTCAGATAGATATTTTAGCTAGTGAAACAAAGAAAGGGTTGGGGAAAGGGAAGCGGTATTCCCAGACTTAATGGGGACTGGGTTTTGTCAGCAGCAGAGCGATGAAGGCCTGGAACTGTGTGGAAGCTGCTGTGTTGGCTCCACTATCCTCATTCCCAGCATGTTCTGCATGGGAGCATAAGCTTCCTGCATTTCCAAAAGCTGATTAATCAGATCAGCCAGTTGGTGGAGCTCAGTCTGGAGGATATAAAAAGGCATCTGCCGCAGCTAGCTGGCCTCTTTCATCAAACGGAGCCATCTTTAAGGGGAGGCAGAGTCCAGGTGAATACCCAGCTCAGGAGACATTGTGCACTTCTGCCCCAATTCCTGGTGACAGAGGGGCCCTCAAAGTGGCACATACTGTACACACATGGCAAATTTCAGTTCTGTCACCTGAGTTATCATCAACCAGCAAGCAGGTCAGTTGATTTGTGATCCATCTTCCATGTTAGCACCAGGGATAGTCAACAGATTTAACCAAATAAATATGGCCAGGTTGTTCCAAATAAAGTTGAATCTGTGTGATTTGTTATAGTCTCCCCCCGCCCCCCGACTGACCAGAGATGTTACTTTCAAATGACAATTGTATATATCTTTTCTGCCAAAACACATTGTTCTAATTACCATATTTCTTTATTCTCCCCACTGATCTTATCTTTGTTCACTGACAAGTATCACAATGGTGAGTGAAAGTTCAATAAATATTCCAACCTATCTGAGAAGGTATCTCAAGGATGTCAATCTCTGGTCAGATTTTGAGGGGAACTGTCAATGCACATCTCACACATGCTGATTTCAAGTGGTGAGCAATCAGCCTGAACCCTGGAAAAGCCAACAGCTTTTGGCAGAGGAGTTTGAGCAGGTCCATGGATTCTTGAAGAACTAAACTACCTCTGTTAGACATTAAGGTGGTAAACTGTGGACATCGCAGTCAAATACAGTACTGCAGTACTGCAGTAGGGAAGGTACCAAGAAATCTCAGAAGTATAATTTCCAAATTACATTCATCATGCCAAAACAAAAAGGTGAAGTCCATGTCAGTCTTTAGTTGGCCATAATAACCTAAGAATCTGTTGATCAGAAGTTCCAAAAAGAAAATAGAAGAAATGTAGGCAATAGATGAAATCTAATGATAGGAACTAATACTGTGCCAGTATTACACAGTGTCTTAGTTGTTTTCTTAAGCAATTCAGTACCTGATAAAGTTCGAACAGATGAAATGCAGTCATGAACATTACCCTTGTTATGTATGCTAACTGTGTTTTCTGACAGGAGCAGAATGTATCTTTTCTCATATATCTATTCTTATGCAAATAAGTGGATCGAAAATGTGCACACTCTGATAGCCAATGGGCTTGTTGTATTATTGTTACTGTTACTGTTTATAGTGTATATAAGTTAGAGTTTTGCCCCATCCAAAGTGTGTTCAAACCCCACTATTAAAGAGTTGAATTTCACTACTTCACTCGTCTGCTTCTTCATTCCCTGAACACGAAACTGGCGACGAGGATGGGATGGTGTCCCCACACAGCAACAACAGCAGCCCATTTGACCCAGCGCAGCCAGAGAAATGGGCAATATACGAACGCCGATTCCGCCATGCAATGGCGTCGCAGAAGATCACCGACGAAGACCAGAAGCTTCCTGTTTCCTCGCTCAGTGCGGTTCTGAGACGCTTGAGCTGGCAAAACACCTCGTTCTCCCAAGGGATGTGGATGTGGTGCCGCTAGCAGAAATCATGTCCGCACTGAGGAAACACCAGCAGCCAGAGGTCTCGATCTTCCTGGCCAGGGTGGCCTTCCACAGAAGGGAGCAGCGACCTGGGGAGTCCATTGCAGACTACAGCACTGCTCTGTGCATTGCTGCCGCCCCGTGCAAGTGGGACAACATTGAAGAAGCACTCCAGGACTGTCTGCTGGCCAGCATGAGGGACGAAGGTGCTCAATGTCGCCTCATGATCAGGAAGACGCTAACTTTCAAGGCTGTCCTAGAAGAGGCGGAAGTGTCTGAGGCTGCACGGTCCGGCATCAAGCTTTTCCGGCATCGCCACTCCACCACCAGTGCCACCAACTCAGCTGTGCAAGCTCAGCAAAATTCATCTTCATCCTCCTCAGCTTCGCCTGGTTCCACCTCTTCATCAGAGTCCAGCGACGCAGAGGGAGAAGTCCGAGCGGTCCGACAAAAGCACCGAGAGCACCATGACGATTGGGAGAAGAGATTCCTTTGCAAGTGTGATGGCTGCGGAGCCCGGCATGACCGCAGGAAGTTCCCCTTCTGCACCGTGGAATGCCACAACTGCGGGTGACGAGGGCACATTGCTAAAGTATGACGACAGCGAAAGCAAAGAACTCCAGCACCTGAGTCCAAGAAGAGTCATCACCACAAAACGTCCACCACCAATGTGTCACCAGAGACTGAGCTGTGCCAAGTGGGCATCGTCAGCAAGCATTTCTTCGCAGACCTGAGCCTGCAGGATGTTCTGTTCAAGATGGAGGTGGATTCAGGTACTACCTTTTCCATAATCCCACAACGGGAGTTTTTGAGAATTCCCGCTGCCTCTCAGCCCAAGCTCAAATCTTTTAAAACTTCCCTCCGGGATGTGCAAGGTTGCTAGATTCCGGTCCTGGGGGTGGGAAATCTCTTGGTCAAATTCAAAAACATTTGCACCTCCTTGCCATTGGTTGTAGTTAAGCAGGGCACTAATTGTCTTATTGGGACCCAATGGTTTAGGCCCCTGGGAATCCGGCTTTCTGGCATTCATGCAATAGATGCTGACCCAATCTGGCACATTTGTGCTGCACATCCTGAGGTGTTCAAAAAGGGTTTAGGGTTATACAAAGGACCCCCTGGGGACATTGAGCTTGACCCAACCATCCAGCCCATCCGGATGAAGCCATGCCAGGTACCCTTTGCTTTAAAGGAGAAGATAGAAGCTGAGCTGGACAAACTGGTGGAGCAGGGCATCCTAGTGCCTGTGGACTCCGCAGAGTGGGAGACACCAATAGTGACTGCTTTGAAAAGTAATGGGGAGGTCAGGATATGCACTGACTACAAGTGTACCATCAATAAAGCTATTCACCCAAACGCATATCCTGTGCCCGTGGTAAGCCACCTTCTTGCCTCCTTGCATGGAGGAAATTGCTTCGCAAAACTTGCCGTTGCCCAGGCTTACCAACAATTGACTGTGTCTCCTGCTGCTGCCATAGCCCAGACCATAGTAACGCCATACGTGTCAACCGCGGCTCCGGCGAATCCGGGACCTGTGCGGACCAGGTTTATGGAGGTCGCGTTGTATGCAAGCGCGTGGAGGGCTACGCCGCTTGCGTAACCTTCTACGCACATGGCACATGCATGGAAGGGAGCTATGGAAGTGTAGAGCCCTTCCACGCATGCGTGCAATGCGACCTATGCAGATGGGCTGCGCAGTGCCTCCTTTCCCTCGCTGCCGAAATCCGGGGTTTCGGCAGCGCGGAGCGGGAAAGGGCAAAAATCGACGCTGAAAACCGGGAAATCCCGGCCAATCCGGGGAGGTTGACAGGTATGAGTAACACATAGGGGGGCATTTAAGGTAACTTGACTACAATTCGGGGTGAATGTGGCCCCCGGAATATTTCGATATCTTGTAGAATGTATTTTAAAAGGTTTGCCTGGTGTCCTGCCATATTTTGACGATGTCCTGATCACGGCTAAGGACACCATTGAACTAGCGGCCAGGCTCGATCGAGTCCTCTCATGTTTCGAGAGGGCCGGTCTATGTCTCAGAAGAGACAACTGTGTGTTTTTGGCACAGGAAGTGGAGTTCCTGGGGTACCGAATTACACCCCAAGGTATCATGCCCTCTGACTCCAAGGTGGCGGCCGTGCGAAATGCACCCAGGCCAAAATGTAAAGCTGAATTGCAATCATTTCTAGGATTGTTAAACTTCTATCACGCTTTTCTCCATCGCAAAGCCGAATCATTACATCGGCTTCTTAAGAAAGAAGGGGCCAATTCCAGGAGAAAGTGTTCCTAGAACTTAAATGGCTGCTATCTTCGGATGCTGTATTAACTCATTTTGATCCTAACAAGGAAGTTGTACTTGTGTGTGATGCATCCCCTGTGGGGGGAGGGAAGCCCCCATAGCATTCTATTCCCGTTCACTCTCAAAGCCTGAGAAAAATTATGCTCAGACAGGGAGGCATTGGCAATTGTGGCTGGCACTAAGAAATTCCATGATTACCTTTATGGAAGACCTTTTACCATCATAACTGACCACAAGCCCCTCCTTGGAATCTTTGTAAACAGGAAGCCCACGCCTCAAATTCTGTCCCCAAGGATGTTGCATTGGGCAATTTTCCTAAATGCATACGATTTTACTTTGGTGCACATGCCTGGCAAGAACATCAGCCACGCTGATGCCCTGTCACGTTCTCCACTTCCAGGGGTCGGGGAAGCTGATTGTGAGATCGAAAGCAACCACCAGGTCCTTATGATTGAGGCTTTCGACTCACCCCCAGTCGTCCCCTCAGATATAGCCAAGGCTATGGCCAAGGATGTAACATTGACAAAAGGGTGCAAAAAGGCTGGCCTGTCTCTCCTCTAGCCCAGGAATTCAGAACATTCCACCACAAGCGTTTGGAACTGTCAGTGGAACGAGGTTGCATTCTATGGGGCCAGAGGGTGGTCATTCCTGTCACTCTCAGGAAAAAGGTTTTACATCTACTTCACACAAATCACCTGGGAATTGTCCGTTCCAAAGCCCTTGCCCGTAGCTGCTTTTGGTGGCCTCAACTGGACCAAGACATAGAGCAGATGGTCGGCACTTGTGCCAGTTGTCAATCCTCTCGCCCAGAGCAAACCCACCTTCCCTCTCAGGAATGGGATTCTGCTCGGGGCCCGTGGTCCAAGTTGCACATTTTGCAGGCCCATTTAGGGGTGCCCTATTTTTGTTGGTTGTGAATTCATTCTCTAAGTGACTGGAAGTGATTAGGGTGCCTAATACCACTTCAGCCACCACGATAATGCACCTAAAAAGGCTGTTTGCAGCATTTGGACTTCCAGATGTGCTGGTGTCCGACAACGCGTCCACATTCACATCTGCAGAATTCCAATCCTTCATGGAAAGGAATGCAATTAGGCACATCACTGCCACCCCATTCCACCCAGCCACCAATGGCCAGGTAGAGCGGCAGGTGCGCACAACTAAAGACGCGCTTCGGCGTATGGGTGAAGGGGATTTGCAGCTCCTGTTATGCCAGTTTCTTTTCACATATAGGCTCACCTCCCTTGCTTCACGGCTGTCCCCTGCTGAATTGCTGCAGCAAAGGAAACTGTCATCCTTGCTGGACAGATTAGATCCCTCTAGGGTGGAGGACAAAGGCACAAATATAGCAATCTATCACCAGAAGGGTTTCTAGTCCGGAGACCCTGTACATGGCCGCAATTATGCAGCCAGCCAACATTGACCAAGAAGTGTCTTCTAGGAACCGATTTCAAGGGGAATTTGTGGAATGCTCCCCTATTCCAGCCAGGTGTACCCCTATACTGTCCCAGCCTAGAACTCTGGATTCTTTTATTGATGATGACCAATTTTGTTTGGAGTCACCCTCCACTCTTAGTACACACAGGAGGGACCCTGAGTTGTCTTATTCATCCACAGAATTATATTTTGGTTTTGAGCAAACGGGGCTTTAATTTGGGTTTAAAATCCTCCCCCTCTAGTCAGTCCCTCACTCCAGTCATGTCGCTCATCCTACAAGCCTCTGAGCCGGCTCAGCCAAGTGTCCAACCCAGAAGGGAAATTAGACCGTCATCCTGGTTAAAGGATTTTTGTTTTACCTAGGGGGAAAGAATGTTATGTATGTTAACTGTGTTTTCTGACAGGAGCAGAATGTATCTTTTCTCATGTATCTATTCTTATGCAAATAAGTGGATCGAAAATGTGCACACTCTGTTAGCCAATGGGCTTGTTGTATTATTGTTACTGTTACTGTTTATAGTGTATGTAAGTCAGAGTTATGCCCCATCCAAAATGTGTTCAAACCCCACTATTAAAGAGCTGGATTTCACTACTTCACTCATCTGCTTCTTCATTCCCTGAACATGAAAACCCTCAAGCAGTTTTTTTTTGCCTCTGCTGATACCTCTCTATGCCATTAGTATCTGGGCACAGGTAAACAAGCATATGACAGAATTAGATGTTTACTAGAAAATTGTCCCAATCAATTGAGTACATTCTTTTAGCAAATTATTTCTTGAGTAAGTCCTAACAGACTGACTGGGTCTTACTTCTGAGCAGATATGTTTAGGCTGGAATCCTCACCATTTTGGGGGGAGTGGGAGAGTGGAGTTCAACTGAATTCAGCAAAGCATGCAAATAAATGTGACCCACAAATATTTCAGTAAAAGGCAAGGCAAAAAAAAGTTGCATCCCTTGTGATAAAATATACCGGTACTTAAAAGAAATGAGAGGCAGAGGAACAAGACTAAACTATAGGCTATTGAAGTCCATTTCATCAAGAGCTTTACAGAACCATGTTTTCTGGTTAAAAAGAAATGCAGCAAAATGACAGTTGTCAGTTGGAGAAAAATCAGATAATGGTTTAAAATTATTGTTGATGCCATTCGTCTTGTATCCTGCAGAATTTCTATGGCGCAGGAAGTTCTATAGTGTAGTAACATAGGATCACATTGTGCAAGTATGGAGAGTGGGTTCTGTTAATGGATATCCACAAGTAGCATGATCCGTGGTTTTTGCATTGGAAGAACATTATGCTCATCAGATGTTCAGTAGGATAGTGGTCTGTGTCATATAATGCCTGGTGTAATTCTGTAGCTCATACTGAATGTAACCTGCTGCTAAAATCCACTTTTGCATGATCATTTTGCACAGAAAAAGGCCTACTGGGAGTCTTTCTGATCAAGAGTGAAAGTTCAGCATCTTAGGTAGCATTCATTCATCTACAGAACTGGAAGAGGAACTTTTAGTTGAGATACATGTAGGGCAGGGGTTCTCAAACTTTTCATGCCATGGGCTGGTCATGTGTTTGAGTGGGCCCGTCACGTGGTTCCTCCCACCAGAAGCAAAACACACCCCGCATGCACAAAACACTGCCCTAAATGCACCCATGGCTGTTGAAAATGTGTATTATGCAGGCATAGGCGCATTTTACTTCTGCTTTTGGGAACAACGTGGGCTGGATTACTTGGCGTTGTGGGCCGTAGTTTGGGAACCCCTGATGTAGGCTTTCATTGCTCACCATGTTTGTGTGCCACTAAAGCTGCTGTGTAATTTGGCAAGGATGTGTTGGATTTAATTCATAAATGGTCTAAATAGAGCATTGTGGGATTAGGACTAGGATCTCTTCCTCGTCCAGTTTTCTGTTTTCAAAAGTGGCCAGTTGGGCATCAGTTTAACACTATGATTTCTCATTAATTTCAAACAAATGCAGAAGAAAGGTGATACATTTGTTCATTAATGTCAGTGGACAAGATTTAAGTACATGTTAAACAATGTAATTCTGTGGATGTTTACTGAGACGTAGGTGCCACAGAATTGAACAGGGCAGTCTTCCAAGTAAGTGTGAATAAGATTTGAAGTAAAATGCTCCTACAAAATGATTTTAATTTAATTCATTAGATGTAACAAAGTCCAAACTAAACTGGTAATCAGATATTTTTATGTAAGATATAGAAACTTTCTGAGACAAAGGTTCCTGAGTCCATGGCAACTAATTCCTTTTCCACAACAGAGTTTGGAAAAGGAATTAGTTACAATTATAGTCTCATGAAGCTGCAAGAGTGATTAACTGCAATTATAATTTCGATTAAAAATAACTAATTTTATAATTCTAAGTAAATGGATACTTTTGATTGTTTCTATTCCACCTGAATTCAGTGAGCTGTTATGAATACTGTATTTTGATTTTTTTTAAATGTATAAAGCAGTAGTCAAAGAAATGCACAAGCCAGTAATTGAACATGACATTCTTTTTCTATCAGAGAAACAAGTTAGTAAATTTTCTTTGCAGTCCTTTATTAGGTTCATTTTTTTCCATCTACATGTTGACTAAAATCCAATAAGTCTCAACTAGAGCAGGCACATTGAATCAATGAGAATTTGGCAAGTCCTTTGTAAATTCCATTGATTCAATGGGCTGCTCTAGTTATGACTACTGGATTTCAACCATTATGTTCCTACTATGTTCTTAACTATTCTCGATCACTCCTTCCACTGTTTCTGTTCCTCCTATTTAAAGTTACTGTTATTTTTATTAGTATTAATGCCTAAGTTAATGATATAAAGTTCTGTCTGTTTTGTTTCAGTAATTTTTATTGATTAATCTCTTGTTGGTTTTATTATGTTATTATTTTGACTTATGCTTTGTATAATTTCTCTGTTGTAAATTGCCCAGAGTAGTTTTATAATAGATGTGTGGTATTAATTCAATAAGTTATATTAATAAATAAGAATTACATAAGGCTCTTACCCTGCTAGGTGAGAGCCTTGTCAAGGTGCGGGGGCTTTGGTGGTCTAACTAGGCAATGTTGCCCATCACATGTCAATGATGTGAGGCCGGGCCTAAGACTCACCAAAGAATCCTCAGTTGTATCCCCTGGGCAAGGTGAAAGCAAAGGGCACACAGCATGGTCTGCCTAGCCAGTGGGTGACATATCCAAATGGGTTTTTAAAAAAAAGCGCACACAGATGGATTTGATTTCCAATGTCCATTTACATGTGCAGAATGTCATCACAGAGAGGTCTACCACTGCAGTGACTCCTCACTGAATAACAACTCCAAGGTATCCAAGGTAAGACTATTTATAAGAGAAATGCTGCGGGTGTTTTTGTTATTTAATTGTTCACACTAGGCATGGGCCATTAGCTGGCCCTAAAGCTCTCTCTGTCTTGCTCAGTGCTTAACAACTGTAGTCACAACTAGGATTGCACAAACATCAGACCAAAAATATAATCAAATATCTGCCTTCGTGAATATATATTTCTACAACGGGAAAGTATTGCTTGCCATTGTGTGTTGAAACTCTTGTTGTTAATATTCAATAGCACCAGTAATTACATAGAACACCAAAGACTCTTTTGCGTCAGGTATCCAACAGCAGCTTCTGCCAAATGTTTCAAAAAACCTGGATAATATACTTGCAGCTGAGGGGTGGGTGGGATGGGGTTAAATAAAGGAGCAAATTCTCATCCATGTGTATCTAAAATACTTTTTTTAATCTTGCATAAATTCACAAATGATACAATATTGTAAGTGTATTTTAAACATACTGTACAATCATGTCAGTTTAAGTGTTTTACATCAAGGCACAGCACACCAAGTTTTACACATATGCCTTGATAGGCAGCAGTTTCGTGTAATCCCCGAGATTTGGCAATCCTGCCAAGATAAATAGCATGGGCCATATTTCACAGATATGCTAGAAATAAATAAATAAATAAATAGATGCTGTCACAATTTATTTGAAATAGAACTGCATATAAAAAGAATATACAATAAGTTAATTTGAATATCTTGAGATATAGATATATATATTATGAACAGAAGTGCTTTAATTTAATTTTGAAACAAAACATTTCATAAATATCAGAAGGATGCAAAAAATTTATTCGGCCATCTTGAATTTATGGAAGAAAGTTGCTTTCCAGTGAAATTAGAAGGTGTTCGCTGCTCATTTCCATGGCAATCTGAAATAAATGAAAGGAGAGGTTACCAGCTACACCTTTTTCTTTATAATTAGCTCTTAGTAGGCTGAAATACTGGGGAAGGTTAGCCATGTTAGGCGTTAAGGAAACCTCCCCAAGCAGCTAAGATGACACCCCAAGCCTCTTGCCTCTCTTGGGGGATTCAGTTGCATGTTCCACATAGCGCCTTAGCCTATCCCACCCCCACAACTAGCTTTGTATTCTGAGGGGTTGTGGAGAATGATGTCTTTTCACCAGTATTAATGAAGAATTCAAGTGCCAAACTAGTCAGAGATACACAAAATGAAGGGGGAATGTAGTTTTGTCCTCTGTCTCAGGCAACAAAATATCTAGAGACAGCCCTGTTTAATACAAGTTTGTTCATGAATCACATAACACAAAGATGATTCTAACCAGGAGATCAGATCATTGAGAAAATTATTTACAGTGAGTAAGGATGGCATAAATTATATGGAGCCTTCCTATTAAAATATTTGAACTATTTGTGTGTCCAAAACGAACGAACAAACAAACAAAATCTTATAGATCATGGATCTTTCACTTTTTGACATACATGAAATGTGTTTTAACAAGTTTTTTCCCCTCAAATGGCATTAACATAATTGGGCATTTATGATAAATATGGTTAGTTTCACTTCCAGCACTTACAAGAATACTTTTTTCTCTCTATCTTGATATTAAAATATGCAGAGAGGAAAGAAATCAGAAATCTCAGATAATCTATGAAAGCAAAATGATTAATTCTGTCCTATCTGAGCACTATGTCAGGCTTAGAGAACCAGCCAGACAAAAGTGAAGCAAATTGCTTCTGGTGGAGATATGGTGGGGAAACACCTAGATAATGTTACCTTCCATTTTCACCTTATCACCTTCCTGCATCCATGCCACCTCACCTCACACCACCTCTGTGCTAATACTACCTACTTCCTGCCTCAGAACAGAAGAGTATTCAAGGGGAAAAAAAGCAAGGGCTAGAACAGGGATTATTAACCTGCGGCCAATGGGCCGGATGTGGCCTGCAGCACCATTTCATGTGGCCCACCACCACATCCACCACACCAGGAAGTGCAATGTGATGGAGGAAAGGCAAAATGGCCATCCGGCCTCTGAAGCTGTCTGAGGGAGCGTGACCCGGTCCCCGGCTTTAGAAGGTTGAGAACTCCTCGGCTAGAAAAACCACCTGATTTTCTCTTTGATGGCATCAGCTTTAAAAAGATGGGAGCACCTCAACAGAAACAAAGGTTCCCTTCTATGTAGTAGTACCTTCTTCAGTACACTTTTTCCTTAAAAGGGAATTAGGCAGCCAGGGAGTAACATACAGCACAAGGTTCATTATGGGAGAACATGAAGGAGTTTGTGGATTCATCTCCCAAAGCTAATTCTAACCACAATCAGAAGGAGAAAAGGTAAAAATTAAGAGAAATGAGAATAGAATATGGAATATTCTACCATAAAACAATAACGACTGCTGCTGCTACTACAACTATTGCTGCTCTCTAAATCATGAGATGTCATGTGTTATTTGCTAGTCATTAAATAAAGAGCAGAAGAAAAAATGTGAACAGATAAAAAAATAACATAAAGGCTATAAATAAAACCATAACATGTTAGAGTATACAAATGATTCAATCGTAAATTGAAAGCTTCATTCTGGCACATTTGCCACAGGATTGGTGCATTTAGCTTCTAGGGAAATTCAGTTCTTGCATGTAGATCATTTTGGCTCCCATCCTTTTGGTGGAGAGGGAGCCCAACCGAGCGCAAGAGATTTACTTCTGAATAATAGTACAGAAGATTGCACTGCAAGCCTATATATACATACACACATCAAATGCAACCCATCTAACCAGAATTCAGTCCCAATATGTCCTGTGCCAGTAAATATTAAGCTTTAAATGTAACTATCTCCATATTTTATCCTAAAGGTGGCATTAGATAATATCCATTGGAAGATATATGAGTAGAAATTAATATGTCATGGAAAGAGGACACTTCCTTTAAACTAGATGTGGCTACTTTCCAATCACCAGGGCTTCACTGCTTCCTACTGCTAAATTTGGACCACTGCTGTCTAATTTATTACTGCCACACCTAATGTTAAAAAATTCAGCAGCACTCTAGGCCATGCTCTATGAGGCAGAAGGGTATCGAAGCCTCCTTCTGCCCCACAGAGGTCTGAAAGACCATGCATCTCCTTTTGGCAAAAAGAATTTGCTTTTATATTCAATGCTGTTCCATAGCAGAGTTCAAATTCTGATAGGAGCAAATGGGCTGGAAGACCCACAAAAACAGCATCCTTTGGGAAGGACTGTGTGGTGGATTGACCAACATTGTCTCTGTGTGAGAGAAAAGCATTGGTAAGCTTTTTCTTGGCCTCCATTCATTCCTTGTCAAACTATGGTTTGGAGGGGTGTGTGGTTGCCAAATAAACTACTGTACTGTACTATTAATTTCCAAGTACAGTACTAGCACCACAGCAAAGGCTAGTAACGCACGGAACGCTGTTACCTTCCCACCAAAGTGGTCCCTATTTATCTACTTGCAATTTCTTGCTTTCGAACTGCTAGGTTGGCAGGAGCTGGGACAAAGATGGGAGCTCATTCTGTCCTGCAGTACTCAGGAATCGAACTGCTGATCTTCCACCTCCCAGTCAGTGTCTTAGCCACTTGAGCCACTGATATATTTTAAGTACCCTCGTTTTAACTTCTGTTCCTCTTGCTGTTCTATGCTGGTCTTGGACCGTAATAAAGATTTGATTTGAAGGAATAAAAGTGCAATCCTGATTCTATTAATCAGAATGGTTATTTTGCACTTTCAGTGAGTGTCAAAACCTATGTTTCACCCAGAAGTGAGCATATCAATAACACCAATATCCCACCCCCAAGTAGCCTATTATGCATTTACCATATTCCAGGGGGTCATTCAGCAGATTACATCTGAACATTTCTTTTCCGTCGACCAAATGCTTTTGATCCCACGTTGGTAGGTACAAAGTTGTTCTTCCCCACTCCTCCTGACCGACTCAAGAAGTCTGCTAAACGGTGGGTCACGCAAGTGGCTGTGTTGCATCCCCTCTTCTGTGCTGTTACGCTGCTTCTCCAAGAAAAGAAAGAGGAGTTAAAATCTCAGCTCTTATTTGAGCATCACCTTATCTGCAGAAAAAACACTGGGACATATCTCAGACAAGAATATGATGGCACTTTAGATGTATATTTAAAATATTCCCACATTCATTACCTTGAATTTCATAATGGACTGCCACTGCTTTAATGGTAAAAACTCTTGAAATCACCCCCACACACACACAGAAAAAAATTCTCGCCTACTTCTTACAAAGGCAAAAATGTAGTCCTAAGCCTATTCTTATTATGGAAAGTAGTGCTTTGGAATGGAGACTTTTTGCTCCCAAATATGTTAAACAATCCTACAAACAGGTAAGTACATTTAAAGCACATTGCAGTATAGTCAAATTTAAAAGTGAACCACAATGTTTCCATAGACTTTACTAAGAAGCAGATATGGTTTGGGAGCGGGCCTTAAACATATCACCTGTGCCCTGTCATGGAGACAAAGAATGAGTCCTTCAATAATAGTCCTGATACCTATAAACACACCTCTAGGGTCAGAGTCCATGTGCCACTGAATACCAACTACAGTACAAGAGAATTAACTAGGAATCAACTAATGCTCACATACCCTACATGTATGCTACCCATCATATGGAGGAATTGCTAGGCTACATGCAAAGCTTGCAAAAGTTACCTTAGACTTAGAATCCCCACCCTCCTCTTCTTCCAACCATTATGGCCAATGAATTCTAGGACTGTCACCCTCCAAAAGAAACTTTTGTAAGTTTTAGCTACAGGGACCATTGGTCTGATCTAGCAAGACTTTGCTTCCATTCTTGCGTGACACGAGCCAAGCACTATCAAGTCCTTTGATTTCAACAGGTAATGAACTCCTAAGTGCTTGGATTGCACCCAATAGGAATTAGAAAAAGACTTCAGGTAAAAAGACTTTAAATTGTAAAACAGACACACCTTTAAATCTGGATTGTCTATAAAATGTTGCTATCATGAAGAATATGAAGAAAAACTCCATGCAATTATTTCATCAATATAAACATAGTCCTTTGTTTCATAGGGGTTTGTTCAAAATCACAGGACAATTAAACAAAAATAATGTAGCAAAATGCTTACCTGGAAGAACTTAATCAGAATACAGCTTTTTGCAATTGGATATTTCTAATAATTGCAGTCTACTTATGTGACATCTAGAAAGGGGGCAATGGCTAATTGCACGAAAATGGCCAGTGTACATCATTAAAGTCAGTGCAAACTTTCCCATGGACTTGACCAGAATCAAATTGTCACTTCATTTATCCTGCGCAAAGCCGATTATGCATCTTTTCCAGGAAAAGGTAAGTAAGAATGTACTATTTCAAATTAAAATTGTGCTCATGATCTCTTGCGATGAAAGCTACTTAAGCATGCAAAGAAAGCATATTATTCAAAATAATGATTAATTGGAAAAACAGACCTAATCCTTATAGAAAAATAGGTTTATTGAACAGTTGCGTGGTCAGGCAGGAAATAAACATTTGTTTATTCTGTTTACAATAGGTAGCAAGAAATCAAAAGATAGTTATTTGGAAAATAAACATCTATGAAAACCAGCTGAAATTTCCAAGCATTATTACTTACTTACTCATATTGATTTTCATTTGGCATGGGCTTCTCTCCCCCAGTCTCAGCTCCCCACCCCTGGTGTAAGTGTGTGTGATATTCCTTAAATGCCTAACTTGAAGTTATTCCACTCCAGCCTCCTCTCAAGAACAGATTCAAAAGAACAGAGCAAAGTAGTGAGCAATCGAGGTTAGATCCACATGCATCAGGTTTTGTGTGTGTGTGTTTTTTAAAAAATAAAAAACCGGAGGGGGACATAAGGCGGGAGGGAGGGAAGGAAGGAAGGCGGCGGGGGGGGGGGGGGATAAGGAGCCGATCTAGTTGTTTCCGAGGGCTTCCTCGTAGTTTGCATAGCGTTCGCTTCCCAGCTCAGTCAGCGCATTCCGTTTCTTGCCGGGAGTCCCCGCCCCGACGTCAGTGCGAGGGTAGGTTTGCAGTTTGTGCAGCTCTTGAGACAGCTTGCCCAACACGCAAGTACTCAGGTTGGCACAGCGTTTGGAAACGGGTCTGTCCAAGCTGCAAGGGAGGAGGGGAAAACATGCCCAAGAGAGTAACGGAAACCCATGCGCAGTCATGCCTTACATTCCCCCCCCTCTCTCCCCCACCCCACTCCACCCCACACCCCCGCCACGCCAGCCACCCGGGGTCAAGAAGGGGACGCGCGCGCGCACGCACACACACACACGTGCTTTCACGGGAGATCCAGGCAATCCTTTCCACGCAGGGGGTTGCATGCACATGGGAGGGGGGGGGGGTCAAGCGGGCGTCAAGAGGCGAATGGGATCTCCAGGCGATCTGATTATGGGCGGGGAAGGATTGGGGGCGGGCCTTTAGACAGAGTAGGAGGGGTGTCTCTGGATCTGGAGGCAGTGGGTTGTTGCCATACCACCAGGCATGCATTGCTGAGAGTCTCGGCATTCGTCGTCATGCTCTTCGCCAAGGGGGAGGAGGGAGCAGGGAGAGCAGGTGCAGCGCAGCGGCCGGGCAGGGGCGGGGCTAAGGGAAGGGGCGGGGCGCTGCGGGCGCGGAAAGAAAGGCGCCTCCGCGCCTCTCTCCTGTCTCCTCCCTTCGCCACAGTGTGCGCTTAGGTTGCGAGTCGCGACACACAGGCAGGCGACAGGAGCGAGCGCTCTGGCGAGAGAGGGGCGGAGGGGGTGGAATAAGACCAAGACGTACCTCCTCTTCGCCTCCCACCTCGGCCCTCAGTCCCGGCTTGGCAAGGCCAACCCCAGCCTTTGGGTGGTGGTCGTTTAAGGAAAAAGGCACGCACTCACCCATCAACCGGCGTTGAGGCGCAACTCCAGGGACCCCCTCGCCCCGTTCCGGCCTTTTGGGAACGCGGGCGGGCGGGCGACCAACGGAGGGCGGGAAGGGAAACCGGACTGACTGACTGACTGACTGACTTCCCGCCCAGTCAAAGGCGGGGGGGGGGGGGTCGGTCGCTCGCTCGCTCTGCTGAGAGAAACCTCCCCCACGCCCCCCACGTCGGGCAGGGCCGGGGCGCTCGCTCGCCTCACCTGGACCCTTCGCTGGCTTGGTCCAGCCCTTCCGCGGTCATCTGGACGTACTCCTTCACCAAAGCGTTGAGTAGCCGGCGCGCTTCGTAGTCGCCGAGGGTCCCTCGGTCCGTGACAGGTTCGAAGCCGGGTCTAGGCGGAAGGGCGAGAGAGAGAGCGGGGGCAAAAAAAGCAAAGCGTCACGGGCGGGAGACTCAAGAGGTGGGCGGAATAAAAAAGGGGGGAAAGCAGGAGCTGAGTGGAGTGACGGGTGGGGGTGTCGCCGCGTGGTGCGAGTGTGACTTGCTCGTGTCTCTGTCTATCTGGGCGGCATACCAATCCTATGATTATTATTATGATGATGATGATTAGGTTTACCTTGCTCGAAGGCCAGTCGTATCCGACTCTAGGGTTCAGTGCTCATCTCTGTTTCAAAGCCGAAGAGCCAACGCTGTCTGCTTCTGCAGACGTCCCCGTGGTCACGTGGCAGGCATGACAAGACACCGGGGCGCGCGGAACGCTGTTTACCTTCCCACCAAAGTGGTCCCTATTTATCTACACACAAGAGAGCCCCCTTGCCTGCCCCGCGTCCCCCCCCCCCACTTTCCTCTGCCTTCTCTCTCACCCGGGTTAGATTCCCTGGGGTGCCTCTGTTATCACCCTCTCTGCCTCTCCCAGAAATGGCTCCTGAATCTTCTTCTGCCAGGGGGCCAGACTGGATCGGGGCTGACAAATGTCTACATCCCAGCGACGAGTCGTGGCCGGGGCAGAGGAAGCCCACCACGTCCCCTGAAATGTTGGGGTGAGGCACAAACACACACACATTCCCGGCAAAGCACCCTCGACTGGCACGTGGTCCAGAGCTGTCGGTGGCTCGTATCGAAGAGACTGGGCGACTTATGACAGTCGGTTCTTCGCTTTCCATCTCGGAGCAGACACCCCCACCCCCAAGTCTCCTCGCCGTCCATTGCCGACTCATCCGCCTCCAGCTTCCTCTTACCTTAGTGGGATGGCCTGGTAGCTCTCCATCTGGCAGACCACCAAGGCATAGACAGCAAGGAACGAGGAGATCTTCAGCACAGCCATGGCGTTCCTTCTGCAACAAAAGCTCTCGTGAGAAGCAAGGCCACCTCCCGCCCCTTGTCCGCTGTGACTCTGGACCCGGCGGGGGATAGGACCTCAGCCGGACCGGTTCCCAAACAGATCGCGCAGTGTTAACGTGCGTTGTTTTACTCGTGAGCAAACCCCAATTGAACGCAATCAAATGTACTTCCGAGCCAAGACTTAATAGTACCAGGCTGCATCACTGGGAGGCGCGCGGGGAGCATGGTCCCTGTATCCCAAGATTTCCTTTTGGTTAGGCTGGTGGGGGGGGGCGTGTTTGTCTTCGTTAGGAAATGTTTAGGAGCGGGGGAGGGGAATTACAGTTCGCCATTGTGTTAAAACAAATGTCTGGGGCTTTTGCAGAACTAAGAACTGCAGGCTGAAGATCGGCTGATTCAACAAATGGGGATCAGCAGGCTGATCAAATTATTCATATATTTAAGGAGGTGGAGCGAAGGTGCACAATATTCATGTGAAAGGGGAAACGTGCATCACTTCCCGCATGTCAGAGCTTAAAGAAACGATTAGGAGGGCGGTGGAGAGGGGGAGCTAGATATCTATTTATTTATTTAAAAGATACAGTCTGTACACTTTGTCTGAAATAGAAAAGAATGGATCAGAGAAAAGTGCCAGGATCATTTAGAATTTAGATCATTATCTTGCACCAAATGATCACTTGGAACACTATTGGACAAACGCTCAAATCCCCCCCCTCCCCAAAGAAATGAAACGGCAATGTGTTGTTTCTAGAAAATGAAATCACCATAGATATGGAAAGGGGAGAAAACACCGTTTTTAAAAACAAATATCTATCTATCCAGAGCTGTGTGACTAGATACAGATCATCACTTTTTCTGGAAAGAAGCCAAGCGGCATCTTAATAGAAAATTGGATTATCCCCTGAGCTTCTCTAGAGTCGGGATGTTTTCCTAAACCTCATATTCGAAAACATTTGCTGTCTGTCCCTACACGTCGGGTTCCCTTCCAAGACCTTCCTCGTCCAGTTCATCCATCTCATAAGATAGTCTCTTCCCTATGGAAGATCTGGTTGCACCAAACTCTTAGCGTTATTTTTTAAAATGTCACAATATTCTTCCTGCTTTACCTGTAATAGACTTACAGCCTCTGGAGGAATTAAAATAGAGTGTTATGTTGCAGGATGCTTCTGATTATACGAGAGTAATTTCCTTAATTAGGGACAACTTTACTCTTAAGATTCAAGCATCGTAGAT
This sequence comes from Bradypodion pumilum, assembly GCA_035047305.1. NCBI lineage: Eukaryota > Metazoa > Chordata > Lepidosauria > Squamata > Chamaeleonidae > Bradypodion > Bradypodion pumilum. Next base: position 399,101,756 of record JAWDJD010000001.1, read on the forward strand.
ATCTTAATAAATGTGAAAGGAAAGGCAGGTGTGTTGTTAAAAATCGACTGCCAATTTATGAATGAATGAGGTGAGAATTAATGCAACACTTCGAAACCTGATTTAGACTCTTCTTCATACAGCATCTTCTATGCTTTACTTGTGGGGGTGTGCATTTATTCCTTTCCCCAGCTGCTTACCAATCTGCATCCTTCCCCCAAAATATCCCTTGTTGTAAAAATATTATTTTTTTAAAAAAATACACTAGGAGGGAAAAGTCAAGACGAAAGCATCAGAACCTGACGTCCTAAATTTGCAGCCTGAACAGTCGGAGTACTCACGGTCTAAAAGCTGCCACTCTAAATAGACGCACCCAGCAGTAGATGATCCCATTGAATTTAATGGAGCTTTACTTCTGAGCAGACATGTATAGGCTTGCACTGCCAGTCGGGCAAGTTCTACGGCACTGAGAAGGACTCTCAGCACTGCCTAAATGGATCTCATAAAAGAATAAAATGAGAAAATGCTTACCCTTGACTGCAGCGCTTGGTCAGGAAGAGTAAAAGATAGTGGCGATTTCCTTACTGTGTGTTTCTCAATCGTGATGGTCTTCAATGCCCAACGACCCCTTTTTATATCTACCGCCAGGATAAAAAGTGTGTAGGCGTTCGGCAAATACTCGCCAGCCAATCACCCTCTGCGGTATCACTATAAAACCAATCCACGATTGACCACGAAATCCCAGCTCCTCAATTACGTCATCGAGAATTCCATTCACAAAAAACTGCCAGTCATTTAGGCACATCTGATAGGTTTATTTCCATTGAGGTCATTAGACGGAGGTAGGAGAAGAACGGAGGAGTTGGGAAGGGCGGGGGGGGGGGCATATCAGACGATTAATGGAAAATCGTCCCGAGTCATTAATAATTTCCAGGCCACCTTACACCCAGCCTCTCAGTCATTCCTCCAAGACTGACCACATCTTTTTAATGAACTAACTCAAAGGACAGGTTATTTACTTATTAGAAGCGACATCTACCGCAAAAAAAGCTGCATTGCAGAAAAGAGACGTTGGTTGGCGGATTTCCTTTTCCAACTTTCCATGTACAGCAATGACTTAACAGCGATGCCGGCGGATGTGTAAAGAATTCTGTTACTAACATTTATTGCAAAATTAGTTTCCGTAATTGGGACGACGATTGTCCCGTTTAGCGTTTCTCTGTGGAAACACCTTACGATCCACAGTCCTTATTATATAATGTCCTGCATGTAATGTCCAGCCCAATCGCACGCATGTTCACTTCTCCTGTAAATCATATTTATAAGAAAGGCGACCCTGCTTCCAGACAGATGTGATCGGATTAAAATCTCAGAGTCTGAGAAGATTTAAGCATTGAACTCTGTATGGATAAGGGATGTGTGTTTAGGGTTACAGCTTTATTTTAATTTTTTTGTAGGGTCATGTCTCCGGAGTACATAAAGATGTTCCACGCAGTAGCAGCAGGACGGGATAATTTTTTTTCCAAAGCTACCGTCCTGTGAACAGCTATTTGAGAATACAATCTGGGTAAGGACTAGCTTTCGAGCAGGCATCCACACGATTGCGCTTGCTGGTGTGTGTTTTCACAGAGGCACCATTTTACCCAAAATGCATTCGTCTAGGAACTTTTAGTAGGATGGGCTTTGGAGTCAGAGGGAATCCGGCGCTTGGACTCAAGCCAAACACCAGCTTTGAGTCAATGGGAGTCGATACTTGCGTTGCCTCCAGCTCGCTTCACAGTTAGCCATCTCCTTGCCTATGCATCAAAGAGAGCAGCGTCCTTCTCTGCTCTTTGGCTAAGCCAAGCTTAGAGCCCAAAAGCAAGGTTTATTGGGCCACTCCACTGTCATCGATAAATATTCTTGCACCAGAAATTCAAGGTTTGAGCAAGTTACTGTTCATAGACTACACCTTCCAGGCAGCTGGTTACGATTACCGTGGACGAAGCTGCTTCGAGCTATCGTCCAAAAAAGACTATTTCTTAACTGCAGGTAACTGAATCCAGACGCCCCCGAGCTCTTGATCGCAGACAATCAAGTCAAGGGGGGATTCATTCCACTCTGAAACCTCGCCGGAAAGGGGTCCCTCTTCCACCCGTTGGCAATATCTAGGGAATGGCACGAGGGGATGCCTGGGGGTGAAGTGATCAGACGTGTGCAATCTCTATGTCATGTGGAGTCATCATTTCTCTTCTCCCACCCCCCACGAAAAAAAAAGCAGCCCCTTGGCGCGATTCCTTTTCCTGAAACAAGACAGCAAAGAAAAGTCAAGAGGGAAGGAAGGAGTCCTCGGAGAGATGGGTACCAGTCTTGTCCGGGGAAAGTGGATCGTTTCCTCCTACTTGGGAGACTAGTAAAGAGTGTTGGGGAGAGCTTAACTTCCGTTATCGCAGAGATGTCCCCCCTGAATCTTTTGATTCTGAGATCATGTAGCTCGCTCAAACCGTGGGGGAGCTTCTGTGCTGCAAATGCCACACGACGTCGATTTTGAGTATGCACACATCCATCCCCTTGAAACGTTTCCAACCCCTGAACTCAATCCCTCCCCTTCCTTTCCCCGGCGTTAAAGTCGTAAAAATATTTTTAATAATAATAATAATACAGGCGCCTTCTCCTTCCTCTGATCCCCGCTGCCCATCTTTCGGAAGGGCTTTTGTCACCGGTTGAGGGAGGGAAGAGAGGGGGGAGGTCGGGTCGCCCTCGTCTGGGAGGAGAGTCAACCCTGGGGTGTCCCCCCCCCGTCAAGCGTGGGCGAACGCTGGGGGCTGCGGGTAAGGCCGGCGGCTGGTGCGTCTCCTCTCTCTAGCCACCCAGCGCCGGTGATCGATTGCCATCCGAGGCAATGGTCTTGACGAGAGCCCCGCCGCGGCTGGAGAGCGCGCTCCCTCCCCCTCCGCTTGGCCTGGCCGGCGGGCAAGCAAACGGGTAGGAGTCCTCCTGGCTTCCCTCTCCCCCCCCCCCCACACACACACACATACACCCGCCGCCTCCTCCTGTTCCTGGGTTGAAGTGGCCACGTCCTGCCCGACCCGCAGAACTCCAGCCACTTCCCTCGGGGCGCCGCCGGACCTCCCCGGCCCCTCCCTCTTCTTTGCCCACCCGGGCGCTGGGAGCCACGCGATTGGGGAGGGGAGAGAGAGAGAGAGAAAGAAGAGGAAGCAGCGGAGGCGGGAGAAAGCCCGATCAATCACGCTTCAAGGGACTCTTAGTCACTGTCTCGCAGCTGCCGGGTCGTGCCTGGCGCTCGGACACCTGCCGCCCTTCAGGATGTTTGGCTTGGGCGCGCTGGCGGAGGCAGGATGTGGCGGCCCGGGGGGGGGGCGGGCAGATCCTGGGCATGAGGAGAGGGAGGGAAGGGAGACCGCGAGGCTCAAACACCTGCTTGAAATCCCCCCCCCCTCTCTCTGGAGCGGTGATCCACAGGTTCGCGCCCATGCCTCGCTCCCCGCCCTTAAGTGGCGACCGTCGGCGCCACAGTTCCTTCAGCGGGGACTCTGCCAGCCAAGATGAATGGGACAGTGGAGGCCAATCTCCTCTGGAAAGCCTCCCGCTCCGGGGACTTCCATCCCTGGGTTGAAGTGGCCACCTCCGCCTCCTGGCCCCCTGCCACAGCGGCCTCCAAAGCTCCCAAGCCTTGAGGGCAACTGCTTGCTGCGCTTCTCGGAAGGAAGGGAGCGCTGCTTCGGAAGGGGACTCCTAGGCCGTCCTCCTTGGATTTTCTGTCCACACGTGGACTGAAAGAGGGGTGGGGTGGAGAAGGCCCGGAGGCGAATTACGGCTTCGACGGCCAAGGGAGCGTGGGTTTCTTTACAGCTAAAGGCGATTCTGGGAGAAACATGAACAATTTGAGATACGCAGATGAGACTACCCTAATGGTAGAAAGTAAGAAAGACCTAAAGAAGCTTCTGCTTAGGTTGAAAGAAGAGAGTGCATAAGCGGACTTGAGTCTTAACATCAAGAAAACCAAGATAACGGCAACAGGCCCTATCAGTCCCTAGAAAATAGATGAGGAAGAAGTAGAAGCAGTGACAGATTTTACATTTTTAGGATCAAAGATCACTGCAGATGGGGATTGCAGCCATGAAATAAAAAGGCGACTGATTCTTGGGAGACAAGCTATGAGAAACCTGGGGAACGTAGTGAAAAGTAGAGACAAAAATTCGCATAGTCAAAGCAATGGTATTCCCGGTGGTAACGTATGTTTGTGAGAGCTGGACCATTAGGAAAGTTGAGCGCAGAAGAATAGATAGATGCCTTTGAGATGTGGTGTTGGAGGAGAGTTTTGAGAGTCCCCTGGACAACGAGGAGAACAAATAGGTCAATCTTAGAAGAAATCAACCCTGACTGCTCCTTAGAAGGTCAAATAGTAAAGATGAAGCTAAAATACTCTGGACATCGAATAAGAAGAAAAGATTCACTTGAGAAAGCCTTGGTGCTGGGAAAGGTGGAGGGCAAAAGAAGAAGGGGGCGGCCAAAAATGAGATGGCTGGATGGTATTGTAGATGCAATGGGCACAGAGCTGGGCAGGCTGAGGAGGATGGTGGAGGACAGAGGTGCCTGGGGAGTAATGGTCCATAGGGTCGCAAAGGGTCGGAATCGACTGTGCGACTGAACAACAACAAAAAAGGATGAGCTGGGCGGGGGAAAGAGGGGGGCAGGGAGGGAGGGTCGTCGTCTTGTGGGGGGTGCGGTGGCCTCATCCCTCCCGAGTATGGTCCTTTCAAAGAGGAGCGAGGGAAAGAGAAAAGGAGGGGGGGACAAAACCTGCCCTCGAGGGGTCAGGAAGAAATCCAATTAAGCTGATTGCCTTTGCGAGAGCTCCCTCGGGACGCCTCTTGAGCGCCGGGAGGGGAGAGGGGGCGAGGGAAAGCCGGGGCTGCCTGTCCCGAGAGGCTCCTTGCGGCTTTGGTGGGAAGACTGAGCCCCGCTAGGCAGACCTGAGAGGCAAGGAGGGTCCCTTCTGGGGGGAAAGGAAGCGCTCACCAATGGTCCTTCCCCCACCTACTTCCCCCACCATCACCACTACCTCCCAAACAGGTGAATGAGATCCCAGGGCGTAAATGCCTAAACCCGTGATGGCGAACCTTGGCACTCCAGATGTTCTTGGACTTCAATACTTAGAAGCCCAAGCCCCCGTGAATCCACACGAATGAGTTTGCTGCGATTCATGAGTCGTCCGGCCTGCGCCGCCCTCGTCGCTCCAGGCTCTTCTGAGTTAACCCTTCCTCCAAGGGCGCATTTACTTCCGCTTCAGGGAGTGACTAGGGGCGGCGGGGGGCGTATGAATCGCAGCAAACCCATTCGTTTGGATTCACAGGGGGCTTGGGCTTCTGGGAATTGAAGTCCAAGAACATCTGGAGTGCCAAGGTTCGCCATCACGGGCTAAGCGGCGCCTTTCCCAGAAGACGACCAAGTCGGCTAATAATCAAGGGGCTGGCAGCAGGCCAGCGGGGGCGGGAAAAGGCTCCCGCGGGCGAACCGGCGGTGGGGGGCTCCGGTTTCTGTTCCGAAGTGAGTGGAAGAAGAACCCTCGGTCGGTGGGTGGGCTCTCGGGGGCTTTCATCCCCAGTGGGTTTTCCTTTCCTCGCAGCTAGGAAGCCAACGGGTTGAAAACGGGCAAGATGCCAGCGGTGTTTCCATTTCGTTTCTGCTTCGAACCGGGAATGGGGAAATGATGTCTTCCTTACAGAGGCAAAACTTGTTCCAGTTTCGGACTGTGCCAAAGCGTGGCAAAGGGCGCCAGATCGTCTACACGGGGAGCCTATCATTAGATTAAGTTAGATGGAATTTCGCAAAAGTAATTGGCTAAGTGGTTTCTTCTTTGCAGCTGGTCGCTAGAGATAAGACGGAACCACTTAACCGATTACTAGACTCGGGTGGGGTGGCGGGAGGTTCAGCCATTCCCTCGAGTAAGACGGCGTGGCGTTCCTCTAGTCGCAGCAGCAAGACCCAACAGTGTCGCAACGGGTTTCCAATGCCTACGCAATTGTATGAAGTGACTAGGGATATGGAAGATCATCACGTCCTCCAAGACCCCAATCCACAATTTGGGAGGAGTCCCGTTCGATGCCACGGGAGTTCTCTGGGAGAGATGCCTGGTGAGTTCTACCCGTTTAGGACAGCAGAACAGAAAAGCCCTGTTTGAGAGTAAAGCTGGATGGATTCTGTATTCGTTGTTTCTAACGACGTCTGCAGGAAAGATCGCTGCGTAACGGGTTGAGCGGACGGACGGCCTGAGGCCATAATAACCAAACACGTACTTTCCTCGCTGAGCAGCGAAATTTACGCCTTAATACAAATGCCTCGATTCAGGAATAGAAGCTGGAAAGAAGCTGAGCTTCAAACCTCGAAATCCGTGTATTTGGAGAGAGATCATTTTCAAGTTTGATGATGGGGGGTCTTGGGAGGACCAGCCGGACAAGAGGCTTCGGTGCCACTTGGGCATCGCGAAACCAGCCGAGGAGAATTGAAGAGGCATTTGTTGGATGGCCAGTCCTTCTCTTCCCTCGAAGCTAGTCTGGTCGAGCTGCTGTCGAGAGTCACCGACCCCCGCCTGGCCCAACGGGCAACAGTGACAGTCCTTCTCCCAAAACGCACAAGGTTGCCCTTCCAATCCCGGGCAAAGAAATCCTCCCCGTGTTTTCTCTTGCGATGAACTCAGGCTGGTCCTCAACCTTCAAACCCACTTGGATTCCAAGGCGAACGCCCTGATCTTGGAAGGGTGGAAACTTGAATCCATACATTTAAACTTTTTTCTTCGAAAAGTACCTCTTCTGGGTCAACAAAAAGCCCTTCAGTTTTAGTTAAGGTCACAGGGCGCAGTCCTCTTTTGGAAGCTCCCACGGACTTTACTTCAGTACCACAGGAGGGTACAACTTACTCCACCTTTGGGTGAATTTAAGTCTTCAAGTGAATGGTTGCAGAGTAAAATCGCTTCCCTCTCAGAAAGTTACCTTCTTACTCTCAGGTTCTCAGGAGATAAGTGGATAGCTTCTGTCAGTTTACGTCTGCTCTGCCCCCCCCCCTTGGCCACCTCTGTCTACCCAGAAAGCCAGTGGGACTTTGGGGTCAATGAGTATGGAAACACAATCTGAAAGAGGAACTTCTACAACTAAAATCCCGGTTAAGACATCCAAGTGGAATATGGAATGAAGTAAACCCACCTAACAGAATAGTCGGATTATTCCAGAGACACAGTGGACAGTACAAATCCTGTTTATGTCCATCCATTGATTTAAATGGAATTTACTCCCCTCTAAGAATATTTAGAATCGCAGCCTTACATTTCGCAGATCCCAAACACTGGGATAACTTCAAGAAGCAATTTTTTAAAAGATCTACAGTCATCTCAGGAAGTGGAACTGTCGAATTTTACAGAAAAGTCAAGCAATTTCCGGAGAAGAGCCAACCGCCCTGTGATTTTTTAATTAATCATTTAAGAAAGTTCGGGGAGGCGAAGGCGTTTGCCGTGGAAAGACTCCATGGAACACTCATTAAATCTAGATGCTATGGTTTAAATGCTGAAAAGTTATCTCCGCTTTTATATTGTCTTTTTTAATAACGTAAGCCGACTTGCGTCCTTTTACAAGAGAAAGGCGGGGTAAAATATTTTAAATAAATAAACAAATAATAAATGGTGCAACTCTAATGAGATCTTTGTCCCTATGATAAACTGTAAAAGGGCAAGATCAATTTTCAGACAGCTCTAAGTTCTCTAACCAATTTAAGAGGCAGCAACAAAAGACTGTGTAAATTTTCTCACTCTTTTCCCCAGGCCAGATTAATAGTAACTGCGATTTAAAAACAACCATCTTCCTAAAAGATATCAGCTGTAAGATCATTACCAAAAAAAAGACATACCTGGAAATAAAATCTCTCTCATTTCAAGATGGCTCCTTTCATTGGAAAGGACAAGTCTCTGTTCACACTTTTCACTACACGCTTCCCATGATGTGTGGCCCTTCTTAGTAAAATGCCTGGAGAAACCAGTCCCTCTCATTTAACTTTTAAAAGCTGGATTGCAGCCATATTTTGTTTTAGGATATTGAATTGGATTCAATAATCCTCTAGTCTCTTCTATCTCTAACAGTGTAAACTCAGTTCTTTCTGTGTGATTCTATGGCTCAAGAAAAATAAGTTACTTTTTCACTTGTGGCTCCCTGAATTTCCAAACTGTGTGGGGGGGATTCTGGAAATTGTAGACAAAAAAAAGTTGGAGGAAAAAGTGATATTTTCAAATTCTGTCATTAACATATCTGTACTGAATTTGACAAGGCTTGTTTATAATAAATATTTGTAAGATTAAAACTTAAGCACACTTGTTTGGGAGTAAGTTTATTAAACTGATATACATTTATCTGCATGCATTATTAAAGACCCATTTACATGAAGGTAAACTCTTAGGTTTGCCATTCAGTGTAAACCCATTGCATCTAAAACAGACACAAATGTTGAACAAAAACATGTCATGATTTATAGCCACTGTATATGTGTATGGCTGGTGATTGGTTCCTATGTACAGAAACAAATGTTGGATACTTTTTTTCTTTTAGCAATACTTTTTATAATTGCTATTATTCCGAGATACTGCAGTTCTACCTCACATTCCTGCCACCTTCTGAAAGCTTGAAGTCTGTATTGTGCTTTTCCTAAAGGGCAGTGTGTCATTCCAATTCTTAGGTGAAAATCAGTTTCTAACACCATTCTGCTTCTTGGGTAGCACTAGCTTTGGATGAAACAATCCCATGCTCAAACATGCTTCCAGGGAAGAATTAAGAGCAGACCAATACTCTATAATGGGGCAGATTTATGACTAATACCTTATACAGGTACTGTACTGTAGTATGAATGACTTGTCCTTTGATTGACAGGCTTAAATAGGAGATATGTGTTCTTTATAAGTGGCAGAGATCTAATTATGACTGTTATGGAGAAGTGGGTCAGTTTTGTATGGTGAGTCCAATTATTTTATATTGTTCTTGAATGTTTTACATTTTTACTAAATAATTTAACTAAGAGAGATTTTTTCCACCAACATTGTTATCTATATGTTCCTATATATCAAAAAGCAAGGAAATTTTACAGTGTGTGTGTGGAGGGGGGAGAGACTGGGGATAAAGCAAACAGTTCTGGTTGAAGCTATGCCACCCAAAAACAAAGAGCATCAGAGCATGGATGAAACTCCCTCCTCACTCACAAACACCCACATGTTGATACAGTCTTCCTGCATACTACCTGCTTGCTTTAAACTGAAATGTGTCTCTCCACTCCCATTTGAGGAATCTCTCTGTGGATACCTGCTGCAGCATGTTACTTTTTACTATCACAATTTTTTTTCCATTGATACTAATGCCAGTGTAGTATAAGACTCCCTCCCCATGCTTAGTACAGTATTCTAATCCTGCTCTACTAATACTTATTCCTCGAAGTAACTAGCAGATGCTATTTTCTGCCAGTTACTTTTCAAAGTAATTATTGGCTATGCAATTACTTGGTAAGGAGTCCTGTATGAATATTTTAATTATGGAGCACTATTTTTGCAACTCTAAACTGACACAACAATGGTTATTGTTTACATTACAAAATAATTACTTATTTTAAAAATCGGTTTTTATATAAACCATTAGAAACATATATCAAATACAAACTGTCTTTTTGTGGGGTTATCTGATAAATGGGTAGATGGGGTAGAACTGGAAAATAGATTCCACCCTCTCTTTTATGCATCCTCAGACAAATATCATCTAAACAGTGCTGATGTAAAGAATTATTTGCTCAAACTTTCTGAAAGATGGAATGATGTCCTTTCTTTAGCCTTCATTACTTGCTCCTAATGATAGTAAAATGAGCGCTCTGTTTAGGTGAGCTGAGTCAGTTGCAGTGTCATTTCCTTTGCTTTTTATTGGACGCAAAAGAGTTTTCCCCTGGTTATGAAATTTAAGCTGAGTAAGTCAAACAAGCAATATTTAACCCTGTATATATTTCTTTATGCAAACTACAGAAGCTCTCTTTTCTTCTCCTTACCTTTCTCAAAATCAGCAGAAATAATCATCTGACAGAAAAGAGAAAAGAAATTCTCAGGCCTAAGTCTAATTGCTAGTCTCAACTAAATCCTATGAGTTAATTGTTGAATGGTAAGTCAATATTTACATAAATCCTCTTGATCCAATGGGTCATTGAGAATAAGAATTGGAATCAAGACTCAGATCAACAGTAGTATATAAATTCTCTTAGACAGGGGTTCCCAACCTTTTCAAGCCAGGGCCCAGGTCATGCTCTCTCACTCAGCTTCGAGGGCTGGATGGCCATTTTGCCCTGCCTGCATGATGGGGGTGTCCATTTTGTCCCAACAGCTTCAAAAGGGATGGCCATTTTGTTGCTTGAATGCCTTTGGAGGGGTGGGAGAACACATGACATGGTGTTGTGAGCCAGATCTGGCCCACGGGCCTTAGGTTAGGAACCCCTGCTCTAAGATACCTCATGTTCTGATGACTATTTTTTATTCTCCATTCTTTCTTTTCTCACAACAAATATTTCCTTAATTCTTTTTGTTAAATGTCCTCTTCTATCCATGGAGGCTTTCTATATGAATTGGAACCCTGAAACATCTGGGTTCCAACTCACAAGGCAAAGGAAAGCCTCCACAACAGAGCAGGTTTTTCTCCTCAGAGATGACTTCTATGCAAGTAAAGCATGGCAGAAATAATAGCAATGGTTGAAGGGATTTCACACTCCTCCCCCTCCTGTACATAATATGCTCATTTAAAAACATGATTAGAGAATTTGTATGATTAATACCTATGCCAGGAAATGGCAAGGAATAAAACATCATTCCCTGAACAATATCCATCATCCCCTGCTGGTATGGCCAACTGATAAGCAGATTGGAGATGTTATTAGCAATTAGCAATTAGACTTATATGCCACTCCATATCTCTGAGTGAATTCTCTGGGCAACAAGTTAATTTATTTATTTTTCACCCAACATGTTGGGCCCTCATTTTAATGACCTCAGAAGGATGGAAGTCTGAGTCAACCTTGATTCCCCAGCAGGATCAAACTCACAATGTTTTGACTGCAGTACAGCAGTTTAACTAATGTGCCACCATGGTTCCGGTCCATTATATTGGAGTGCACTAAACTGGTACAGAAGAAATTTCAACTGGTAGAGCATTACACACAAGAGAGTATAGAGAAAAATTATATCAATAATGAAGAGAGGTAGAAACATATGTCTTTTGAAGAAAGCTATGTATTACTTTGGTCAAGTGGAGAGGTGCTTGGTTTTGACTTTGTGTGAAATGCTGAACACTCTCTGAAGAAACTATTTCTGGAGGTACAGAGGATTATAGGAAAGCATGAATTTCTTTCACTTGGTAAACCAGCTCACTAGTGCTGCATCTTGAGCATTACCGACTGTTGGGATAATAGTAATCTTGCATGCACTAACACTGGGAATTAATGGGAGGAGGCTTTATAGCCTAATGTGGTTGTCCTTTGCCACTTGATTGGTAAAATTATTTCTCCACCTCTTGTGCTTGAAGCAATCCCAGCCCTTTTTCTTTGATTGTTTTTTTGCTTCAATTGTTTTGTTGATAGTCCTTTTTCCTCTGACCCCTGAACAAGCAGCAAGCATGGTCGTTCTCTCCATTTGCTTGAGAATCAATTTTCCTTTTCCCCCTTCTGATTGTAAACATAGATGGTAATTGTAAGTAAAGATACCCTTTTCTACTTTAAATGTTTCTACAGTGGTTTTTATTATACAAAGTGCTAGTCTGTGTGCAAAAGAAATAAAAAGGGAAGACTGATGAAACTGATGTCTCCATATTTCTCAGTGTTGTTGTTTTTTCCTACTTCATACTCTATTAACTTGAGGAAATAACCAAAATTCCCCAGTAGATTATGAGTCCAGAGTGAGCAGCTTGGCTTAATAGCTAAGCATTATTTTTCAGATTTTTTTTCTTCCAAGTATTGCAATTTTTTCTCTCACATCCTCCCCAACTAACTGCAAAGAAAGATTTATTTTCATTCATTTTAACTTTTTTTCCTAAGATCAAAATCATTCAGAAATAAAAGAATGGATTTTGGTCAGAATTTTTTTTTCCTGAAAAGGTTCCAAAGTTCACTTTTGCTATTTTTTCTTAGTGGACTAGACCAAAGATTGACCTAAGGGCCCCACATATTCAAATAACCAATGATGGCTGGATGAATATAGAAGGAACTAGATCAGGTGTTTTAGAATGTGAATTGTCAAATGAAATCAGTCATATTCTATGTTCCTGGTTTGCAATGTAACATGTTAAGTGTTTTAGCCTTAGATGGAAATGGTCTTTCCATTATTATTCTTTTTCAAGTGCTGTATCCCTTCCAGATATTGGCTATCATCATGGCAATAGTCTTCCTATTCTTAACTCTTTGGAACAGTTTTTCCAAGGACATTCCATGCCAGTCTCTCAGGTTCTTTAGCCATGAAGTCCATCTACATCTAAGTTCTGTCTTCTCTAGGATCTTCCCTTGCATAGCGAGTTGAAATACTCTATATTTCACATTGTTCCTCATGATATGCCAAAGGTATTGGAGCTTTCTTTGTTTAATGGTCTTAAACAGTTCTTGCTCTTTATTCATTTGGTGGAACACTAATGCAACATTAGTCACGTGGTCAACCCATGATATTGTTAGCAGCCATGAGTAGATCCACATTTCTTAGTCTGGCCAGATTACCCTGCTATAGTAATAGAGTAAACCATGCTGTCAGCAACTCAATGCTGATTGTCAGGCGGCAGTTAACTAACCTGACCACCCTGAGGACTAACAGCCTTGAGTTTTCCCATGCATATTTGCGGTTTCCCCATGCCCATCGGGCATGGAAACGGCCCTTGCAGAGGCCGCTTCAGGAGGACGCTCCTTGAGCCGCGGGCTCTGCGGGCAGCCAAATTAAGGGGGGTGAATAAAGTATAGGGTTTGATTCACCCAATTACTGTGACCTGACCTGCGACTCGGCCAAGTAAGCAGATAGCTGACTTCTGTCAAACATTAAGTGCCTAGCTCATCTCCCAGCTCGGGAAATCCCTGGCGCAAATAAGCCATGTTTGTCCCTGCCTAATCCCCAAGACAATGAGGTCCCTGAACCCATGTTTGCCCCAGCTGATTAAACTCCCCTTTGAAGAATTCCCCATTAACCCGTGTACGTGAGTGAGGTAATTTTCCTGTCAGGTGACAGCTTGCCACCGTTGCGCTTTTTTCCCTATAAATGATGTTGCCTTTTTCCAATAAAGTACTGATCTGATCTCGCTCCTGTTGCCTCGTGTTGTCATTGATCAGTCTCCTCCGAGCTCTAACGCCGCCCTAGCGGCCAGACATCGCTACACATATTGAAAATTGAAAATGCATAGGGAAAAAACAAAAAGTATATTTTTGAGCTCTTAAATCTAATGGTGTCTAAAAACTGAGTATTTTAGCCTAGCAAGCTAACATAGCACAAGCCCAGAAAGAGGATGATAGCAGCCTGGAGTTGTGTCACCATCACTTTACACACAGAGATTCAAAGGCAATCAGTTCTTAGTTCCTCAAGCTGCAGAACAACATTTCTATAGGTATAATTAAGGTCTGAGAGGAGCACCAAGATGCTGGCTGACTCTAATACACAGTGACCAGTGTGGACCACTTAATGTACCATTGCTAGGGCACAACAGATATATTTTAAGATTTGTGGATTATCATTTTATTTTATTTTTGAGCTACTGTGTCACCTACTAAGTGAAAAAACAGAGATGCTCAAGAAGTATGTGGTCATGGCAAGCAACAAGTTTGAAAGGAAACCCAAGACATTTCAGACAGACAAAAGGGGTACTTTTTCACCACACAAAAGTATTCTTGGAGGAACAAGGCATTTTGTATAGTAAGAAGTCTTACACTTACTACTGAACAGAATGGAATGGCTGAAAAGAACCTGAGCTCTCTTTCAGAGATGAGAAGATGCATGCAGTAATGGCTACAAAAAAATCACTTTAATTATGGCATTGCAGAGTGCCAAGTGTGGAACCCATTTGAGTCATTGGAAGTGTGACCTAAGCCAACTTACCAAAACAGAAAAGGCAAACTGGACTGTAGAACAGAACAGGCTATTATATTTGGCTGTGCCCCTGGCAGTAATGAAGTCGAAAACGTTTGAAGTCAGCATAAGACATGTGGTTCATTTTGATGAACCAAGGAAAGCTGATAAAATAGGGACTGTATTGCTTTCCTCTGAAGGGCACAGCCATATGTTGATCCCTTCCTAGGTATAGCAGAAAGACAATGACACAAAGAATGAGAGTAGTACAGCAAGAGAAAGGAACAGAGATAGGGATGTCTGAGGTTGTTCAGTTGCAAGAAGCACCACAGCCACAACATGCTCCAGAGCTGGCCATCAGATGTTCATTGCAACCTAACAAAGGTGTACCACCTCCTTATCTACCCATAACCATCAAGTCGCAGTTTTGGAAATCCGGGAGCCGGGCACACATGTGCAGTAAGTTTCCAGGCGCCGGGCAGGAAATGGATTACTGTGCATGCGTGGCCATCAGAGGCAGCAGTGTGCATGCGCAGAAATCTCTATGCACATGTGCAGAAACCTCTGTGCACATGCACAGAAACCCCTTTGGCCAGGAAATGGGTTACTGTGCATGCGTGGCTGTCAGAGGCAGCAGCGCGCAGTAGTTACTTTCCCCACCGTTGAAAATACGGGATGGCGTCGGGAAAAGGGCTGAACGAGCACAGAAATACAGGAAATCCTGGCCAATCCGGGATACTTGACAGATATGTACCTACCTCGCAAAGTTGAATTGAAGAAACTGAACAGCTGAAGCAGTCAGATGGAGGAAAGCTGCAAGAGAAGAGATAGAAGCGCTAAACAAGAATGGCACCTAGACCCTGACCAAACTATCACCAGGCAAAAAAAAGTCCTTGGATGCTACTGGATCATTGAGGTGAAGCAGGAAGAAGAATGAAAATGCTGCAAGGCAAGACTAGATGCCTAAGGCCTCTTGAAGAAGTATGGAGGAGACTTCAATGAAACCTTTGCTCCTATTGTCAAGAACAGCACTATAAGAAGGAGTGTGGCACCCTCCAAACAGAGGCAAGTCAAGTGCCTAGCTGTCAAGGCTGTATTTCTACATGGAGAGATTGTCGAGAACCTGTACATGAAAAAGCCACCTGGCTTTTCTAGATTGATTTTTGTCATACAAAGTGCTAGTTTGTGTACAAACGAACCAGCAAGCGGGGAAGGATAACTAGACTGGGCTGATTTCTCCATGTTTTTCTCTGTGTTGTTGTTGTTGTTGTTGCTGTTGTTGTTGCTGCTGCTGCTGCTTTCTACCTCATAATCTGCAAACTAGAGACAACAGCCAGCATTCCCCAATACTGCCACCTTCATTTAGTGTGGAGAATCGCATCCTGCTTCTCCAGTCTTCTTGCTTGAGAGAAAGTTTCAATACTCCAGCCAGGGGTGAGGAGGATCGGCCAGGCGGCGGGAAAAGTCACCATCCACCACCGCCGCCACCGCGAGGAGGCTACCCGGGGCCAGGAGCAGCCGCGAGACCACCCCAGCCGGGGGTGAAGAAGACCAGGCAGGCGGCGGGAAAAGTCATCATCCACCACCGCCGCCAGAGGCAGAGGAAGAGGAACAGCTGACCCACGGGGAAAACATCCACTGCTCGCTACTGCGATGTCACGGGAGCAAGGGGCCCAGAGACAACAACCCCACCTGGGGAGTGAGGACACAAGGATAAGTAGCTGATGTGAAAAATGTAGCGGAATTAATATAGCAACTGACATAGAGACTTTACACTGACTTAATATAGCAATTAACATAGAGACTGTGTTTTAGAGTGTGATAAGTATGCATGATAATATGTTGTTTAAACTGTTTTAAATTTTTAAAACTGTGATATGATGTATGATGCGAGAAAAAACATGGCGTAGAAACCAGCAAACCACGCCTCAAAGCTTGCCAAGAGAACCCTATTGACCAAAACAAAAGGCAAAACAAAGGGGCAAACAAAGGGGCAGGCTAGGTGATACAGGATGCTTAACACCACAGAGTGGAGGGAGGGGAGGGACAGGAAGGAGGGAGGAGGAATGCAATGTTGTAAGGAGCAATACTGCATAGGGACATGGAATGTGAGATCAATGAACCAAGGTAAACTAGAAGTGGTAAAAAATGAGATGGAAAGAATAAGCATTGACATCTTGGGAATCAGTGAGCTAAAATGGACAGGGATGGGCGAATTCAGCTCTGGAAACCATCACATCTACTACTGTGGACAAGAAAACCTTAGAAGACATGGAGTAGCCATAATTGTCAATAAAAGAGTGAGAAGAGCAGTAATGGGATACAACCTCAAAAATGACAGAATGATGTCAGTAAGATTTCAGGGCAAACCCTTCAATGTCACTGTGATCCAAATATACGCACCAACCACGGGTGCAGATGAAGCCACAGTGGACCAGTTCTATGAGGACTTACAACACCTCTTTAGTGTATGAGAGCCAAGACACAGGAAACAGCCAAGGGCTGGGTTAACTCAGGTTTATTGCATGGTGGGCAGAGGGAACATGAGGTAATGGCGGACGGACAGCTCTATATATACAGTAGTAACGTATTTGAATGTGGCTCCACGATAGCCCATTGGCTACTGCCCGCGTGACGTCATGGCTGGTCACGCCCTTCTTGTCCAGGTGTAGGTAGCGGCGGGAAACTTCCCGCGCTGTGGCCTTTGATGGGTTTGAACCAAGAGAGCTTGGACGCTCGCTGCTGCCAGCTGGTGGTCATTAGCTCGCGTCCTATTACAGGGTTTATAGTGATCAACTGAAGGTTACATTGTTACTCGTAGGCAAGGTTACATTGGTTCAGATACATTGTTATCACATGTAGAAGGTTACACTGTTAGAACACAACACTCCTCCCCCCTAGGATGAGACGAAGTCTCTCAGCCAAGATGGCTTATTTCGAACACGCTGGGGTCTCGGCGCGGGCTGCCCTGCCCCGGCTTCGCTCCCTCCTCCTTGCTCCCTGGCTTCCTGCCCCGTAATCGGAGAGGATGACTCGTTAGTGGCTTGCCGCGGCTCTGCGGCTTTGTTGGGGGGTGTGTGCTTTGTTTGGGAAGAACCGGGGGCACTGGGGGCTAACGAAAAACCCCTCTTCTCGCTTGGATGGGTGGGGGAACACTCCAAAAAACCCCCCCCGGCTAGCAAAATTAAAATCGTAATCGAATTCGGGGGAAGCGGCAGTGGCGGCTGCAAACTCCTTTTCCACCTCCCCGGGCTCGGATAGAGCTGGTATAACTGGCGTATCAAAAGGATTTGAGCCGGGCTCACTGCTTTCCCCCCTGGCTGTGGACTGGTGTCCTACTCTGTCTCCCCCTTGGGCTAAACGGGTGGGGGAGAACCCTATCGCTGAATCTGGTTGTTGAGCCCCACTGATCGGTCCCTCACTCACTCGGCGCCGCAGTTGGTCAGCGTGCCTCCTCCAGAGGAGACCGGTGTTCGTTTCCACCCGATATGACACTGGTCCCGTCTGCTCTACTATCGTCCCTGGCACCCAGGCTGGGCCTGCGTTGGCATAGTTCCTGCAGTGTACAGGATCGCCTACGCCGAAACCTTTCGAGACCGCTAAACCTATGTTCTTCCCTTTGTCCTCGACCCTCGTCGGGTCTAACCTGGACAAGATCGTGGTCAGTTTCCTCCGCATCAGCAGCTCAGCCGGCGAGTATCCGGGCGCTAAGGGGGTCACTCTGTACGCTAACAGAAATTGACAGACTTGATGATTCAGATCCCCCGAGCCCATGCGCCGCAGCGCATCTTTTGTTGTGCGCACCAACCGTTCCACTTGGCCATTCGTGGCCGGGTGAAACGGCGCGGATGTGACGTGCCGAATTGCATTTGCCTCCATGAATGCCGCGAACTCAGCGGACGTGAAACAGCTAGCGTTATCGCTGACCAGAGTGTCGGGTAAACCGAACGTGGAAAAGACCCTCCTCAGCTGGCCAATGGTAGTGGCGGAGGATGTGCTCTTTACCGGGATGACCTCCAGCCACTTTGAGTACGCATCCACTACCAGGAGAAAGATGGTTCCTCGGAACGGGCCAGCAAAATCTACGTGCACCCTGGACCACGGTCCCCTTGCTGCGTCCCATTCCCTATGCGGGAGACGTGCTACCTCCGGTCGGGAGCCTTGACATGCCTCACAAGTGCCAATCATATGCTCTATGTCGGCGTCCAGCTGGGGCCACCAGAAATAACTCCGGGCCAGTGCCTTGGAACGGACGATTCCCGGGTGGCTGACGTGCAGCAGCTTTAGCACCTTCGGTCGCAGGGACGTAGGAACCACCACCCGTTGGCCCCACAAGAGGCACCCCCTCTCTAATGACAATTCTATTCGTTTTCGAAAAAATGGGTCGAATTCCATGCTTGGGGATGACGCCGGCCACCCCTTCTGTACCCACGAGCATACTTTCTCCAGTGTTCTATCCTTTCCCGTTGCCTTGGCAATGTCGGCCGGTACTAATGGGGGTGAATCTAAGACCTCTATTAGCAATACCTGGCGGTCTCTTCCTACCCCTGCCTTCTGATCGTCCGACAAGGGCAACGGAGACCTTGAGAGCGCGTCTGCATGGCTGATCTCCTTCCCGGGCCGGTATTCCAACTCATGTTGGTATGCGTTAAGAAAAATAGCCCACCGCAGCATTCTCGGGGACAGGATCTGTGGCGTGGGCTTATTTGCAGTGAAGATTCCTAACAGGGGCTTGTGATCAGTCACGATCTTGAACGGGCAACCATACAGAAAATCGTGAAATTTTTTGGTTCCCGCTACTATCGCTAATGCCTCCCTGTCGGTCTGTGCGTAATTCCGCTCTGCTTGGGACAGGGACCTTGAATAAAACGCTATCAGGGCCTCCCTTCCGTCGTTCAACACGTGGCAAAGCACCGCCCCCACCCCCACCGGGGATGCGTCGCAGACTAAAACTACTGGCCGTTTGGGATCGAAATGAGTCAGGATTGCCTCGGATGTTAGGAGTTGCTTTAACTCTGTGAACGCCCTCTCTTGCTCGTCCCCCCACAGCCATTTTTCCTCTTTTTTAAGTAACTGATGGAGCGGCTCGGCAACAGACGCCTTCCGTGGAAGGAAGGTATGGTAGAAATTGAGAAGCCCCAGAAATGACTGTAGTTCGGTTTTGGATGTGGGGCGAGGAGCTTTCTTGATGGCGGCTACCTTAGATTTGGACGGCCTAATTCCCTCGGGCGTGACACGGAACCCTAAAAACTCAACCTCTGTTTCGAAAAATACACATTTGTCTTTCCTCAGTCGCAGCCCCGCTTTTTCGAACACGGTCAGAACTTTATCCAATCTATGTGCCAGCTCGGCCTTACTCCCCCCCATTATCAACACGTCATCAAAATATGGCAACACCCCCTCCAGCCCCTTCAGGAGGCGTTCCACGAGCGACTGAAAAAGGCCAGGTGCCGAGTTCACGCCGAACTGTAAACGCGACACCTGGAACGCCCCCTTATGTGTAACTATTGTTTGTGCCGCCGCTGTGGCGGGGGTTACGGGGAGTTGCTGGTAGGCCTGTGCTAAATCGAGCTTAGCGAAACACTTTCCCCCATTCAGCCTGGCCAGGAGGTGGCTGACCACCGGCACCGGGTATGCATTAGGGCGGATCGCCTTGTTAATTGTACACTTATAATCAGCGCAAATGCGCACCTCCCCGTTAGCCTTCAGAGCTGTTACAATTGGAGTCTCCCACTCCGCGGAATCCACAGGAACAAGAATCCCCTGACCCACCAGTTTGTCCAGTTCCGCCTCTATTTTGTCCTTTAGTGCGAACGGTACCCTGCGCGGTTTGAGTCTTATCGGGCGGACCTCCGGGTCTAGGTCGAAGGCTACAGGGGGTCCCTTGAACTTTCCCAGTCCACTTTTAAAAACGGCGGGGTGTGCGTCGCACACCGCTTGTATTGGGTCCACGCCTACGGCATGCACCCCCCCTATGAACAAACCTAAAGGCTGGAACCATTGTGTCCCGAGGAGGCTACAACTCCCCCCTTTTAGCACCACTAGGGGAAGTTCCGCATAATGTCTCTTAAAACGAACCCGGAATGTCCCGACCCCCAACACTGGAATGCTGTTCCCCTGTACGTCCCGTAGCTTGGCCCTCAACGCTTTAAGTTTGGGCCGCACGTGGGGGTCGATTTTCAAGAACTCTCTCTGGGGAATTATAGAATAGGAGGACCCCGAGTCAACTTCCATCCTAATAGGGGTCCCTTGTACTAGTACCTCAACGAAGTAATGGGGCTGTCCCGCAGACACGCTGAACACAGGAGCGTCGCCCTCGCTGTCGTCCGAGATGCGGCCCATGCCGTCCTGCTTCCTCGTGGTCCGGGCGCCATCTTTGGACCTCGCTGGGCGGTCCGGTCTGGCCGAACGGTCTTGTGACTGTCTCCGGCCCTCTTTCCTTTTCCTGCACGCCTTGGCGATGTGCCCCCGACGGCCGCAGTTGTAGCACTCGGTTTTTCTGAATGGGCACCTCACGCGCTCATGGGCCGCTCCGCAGCCATCGCAACGGCGCCCTCCCCTTCGGACCTTCTGGACCTCCTCGCCGTCGCTGCTTTCTGAAGACGACTTCGAGGTCCGTCGGGTTGCGTGCACCGACTGTCCGGACTTTCCGTGCAACGAGTTTTCCGCCTTGCCGGCCCTCGGACGCCACTCACGCCACTTGTGCATCTCATCCACTCCAGCATTCGTGGATTCCGCGGCTTCCGCGGCCTCTACAACCTCTGTCAGTGTGGGTGGCGGCTCCTTGTTCATCAGGCTGCGCTGCACTTCCTTGTCCTTCAGGCCACACAGAACTCCGTCCCTGAGGGCCATCTCTAGAAAGCGGTCCCATCTGCAGGGGGTGGCGGCTACTCTCATAGCTGTTACGAAGGCTTCTACCGACTCGTCCGGCGCTTGAACTCGCCTCCAAAACGCGCTCCGAGCGGGAAACATTGCCCTCGAGGGTCGGAAACGCTCACGCAGCAGTTTCATGATGTCATCGGCTTTGAACTCACCCATCTTCTTCGGTGCAATAATGCCCACCAGCGTTCGCTTGGTCTCCATCCCAAGCATGCGGGTGAGGATGGCCCTCTTCCTTTCCTCGTCGTCTTCTTTGACTTTGAGTTCCACCAGTGCCGCCTGGAAGTCCATCTCAAAAAGCTCCCAGTCTTGCGGTTTGGTAATGTTGAACCCGCTCTGTGCCCTGGCTCCTTGGGGATCCATCATCCCACCTTCGTCGCCAATTTAGTGTATGAGAGCCAAGACACAGGAAACAGCCAAGGGCTGGGTTAACTCAGGTTTATTGCATGGTGGGCAGAGGGAACATGAGGTAATGGCGGACGGACAGCTCTATATATACAGTAGTAACGTATTTGAATGTGGCTCCACGATAGCCCATTGGCTACTGCCCGCGTGACGTCATGGCTGGTCACGCCCTTCTTGTCCAGGTGTAGGTAGCGGCGGGAAACTTCCCGCGCTGTGGCCTTTGATGGGTTTGAACCAAGAGAGCTTGGACGCTCGCTGCTGCCAGCTGGTGGTCATTAGCTCGCGTCCTATTACAGGGTTTATAGTGATCAGCTGAAGGTTACATTGTTACTCGTAGGCAAGGTTACATTGGTTCAGATACATTGTTATCACATGTAGAAGGTTACACTGTTAGAACACAACAACCTCATAGAACAAACACCAAGAAATGATGTCCAAATTATTTTAGGAGACTGGAATGCCAAAGTAGGCAATCAAAAAGTGGAGGGAATAACAGGCAAGTTCGGTCTTGGAACACAGAATGAAGCAGGGCAAAGATTGATAGAGTTCTGCCAAGAGAACGCACTGGTCATAGCAAACACCCTCTTCCAGCAACACAAGAGGCGACTTTACACATGGACATCACCAGATGGCCAACACCGAAACCAGATTGATTACATACTCTGCAGTCAAAGATGGAGAACCTCCATACAGTCAGCAAAAACAAGACCTGGAGCAGACTGTGGCTCAGATCACAACCTACTGATTGCAAAATTCAGGCTTAGACTAAAGAAAATAGGGAAAACAAAGAGATCAGACAGATATCACCTAGATAGCATCCCTAAAGAATACACGGTGGAGGTGATGAACAGATTCAATGGCTTAGACTCAATAGACAGAGTGCCAGAAGAATTATGGACAGAGATGAGGGACATCATGCAGGAAGCAGCAAAGAAAACCATACCAAAAGAAAAGAAGAGTAAGAAAGCAAAGTGGTTGTCTGATGAGGCTCTTAAAATAGCAGAGGAAAGAAGGAATGCAAAAGTCAAAGGAGAAAGGAAAAAATACAATCTTTTGAACACAGAATTTCAAAGAAAAGCAAGGAGAGATAAGGAAAACTACCTAAAAGAACAGTGCAAAGAAATGGAGGAAAACAACAAAAGAGGCAGAACCAGAGACCTTTTCAAAAAAATCCAGGAAATCAAGGGAACATTTAAAGCAAAAATGAACATGATAAGGGACAAAGACGGAAAGGAGCTAGCTGATGCAGAAGAAATTAAGAAAAGATGGAAAGAGTACACAGAGGAACTCTACAAAAAGGAACTCAACACTCCTGATAGCCACAATGATGAAGAAATTGAACCTGAGCCAGACATCCTGGAGAGTGAAGTCAGAAAGGCCCTAAAGAGCACTGCAAACAACAAAGCTAGTGGAGATGATGGTATCCCAGTTGAATTTTTCAAAGCTTTAAAAGATGATGGCATCAAATTACTGCATTCAATATGCCAGCAGATTTGGAAAACAAAACAGTGGCCACAGGACTGGAAAAGATCAGTATATGTTCCAATCCCAAAAAAGGGCAATGCCAAAGAATGCTCAAATTATCGAACAATTGCGCTCATCCCACACGCCAGCAAGGTGATGCTCAAGATAATACAGGATAGACTTCAGCAGCATGTGGAAAGAGAACTACCAGAGGTGCAGGCTGGTTTCAGAAGAGGCAGGGGGACTAGAGACCACATTGCCAACATACGCTGGATCATGGAGAAAACAAAGGAATACCAGAAACAAGTTTACTTTTGCTTTATTGATTACACTAAGGCATTTGATTGTGTGGATCACAACAAGATGTGGCAAGTGATTAAAGAGATGGGAATACCAGAGCACCTCATATGCCTCCTGAGAAATCTGTACATGAACCAAGAAGCAACAGTTAGGACAGAACATGGAATGACAGAGTGGTTTGGAATAGGAAAAGGAGTAAGACAAGGCTGCATTTTGTCACCCTGCTTATTCAACTTATACACAGAGCACATAATGCGCAACGCAGGGATGGAGGAATCACAATATGGGATCAAAATTGCTGGGAGAAACATCAACAATCTGAGATATGCAGACGACACCACCTTAATGGCAGAAAGTGAGGAAGACCTAAAGAATCTCTTGATCGGTTTGAAGGAAGAGAGTGCAAAAGCTGGCTTGAGACTCAATATCAAGAAAACCAAGATAATGGCAACTGGCCCGATCAGTTCCTGGAGAATAGATGGGGAAGAAGTAGAACCAGTGACAGATTTTACATTCTTAGGATCTAAGATCACTGCAGATGGAGATTGCAGCCATGAAATAAAAAGGCGACTGATTCTTGGGAGACAAGCCATGAAAAACCTGGGGAACATGGTGAAAAGCAGAGACATCACCTTGGAAACAAAAATTAGAATAGTCAAAGCAATGGTATTCCCAGTGGTAATGTACGGATGTGAGAGCTGGACAATTAGGAAAGCTGAACGCAGAAGAATAGATGCCTTTGAAATGTGGTGCTGGAGGAGAGTTTTGAGGGTACCCTGGACAGCGAGGAGAACAAATAGGTCAATCTTAGAAGAAATCAACACTGACTGCTCATTGGAAGGTCAAATAGTAAAGATGAGGCTAAAATACTTTGGGCATCAAATGAGAAGGGAGGATTCACTTGAGAAGGCCGTGATGTTGGGAAAGGTGGAGGGCAAAAGAAGAAGGGGGAGGCCAAGGATGAGATGGATAGATGGTATTGTAGACACAATGGGCACAGAACTGGGAGGACTGAGGGGGATGGTGGAGGACAGAGGTGCCTGGAGAACGATGGTCCATAGGGTCGCAAAGGGTCGGAATCGACTGTGCGACTGAACAACAACAAAGAGAGGAAGAACAAATTAAGATTCACCATAGTTCAACAACAACATGGAAGGAAACAAGGCTTTCGTTTAACTTCTCTAGTAACTTTACACAATAGTATGGCATTGGGCCTATACTAAGTTTGTTTATTCATTTCTCAATCTGTGACTGAAAATAGTGGTGGATCCTGCACCTTGATCAGTTCTCTGCACCGAGCATTCCTGAATAGAACACTGTGGTTTTTCTTCTTCTTCAGGTGTAATGTACTGTCCCAGTAGAAGTCTAAATATAGTCATACAAATAGATTAAATAATTATTTCGTGATATACCCATGTATTCCTAAAGCCCCTGTTTATTTCGGAATTCAATTTATTTTCAGGAGGAGAAAAAAAGGTGATGTTTTATAAATTATGGTATCCCATTGTATCATGATGCCATGGCAAACTCTGAGGCTTTTGTTATAAGAATCCCAGCAAGGCTTCACTATTTCATCTGAAACCCAAGTAATATTCTGCATTTTAGCAGCTGCCACTAGAAGGAGTGGGCAAGATTTCTCAGGGTTTATTATTTTTTAAAAAGGATTGGTGTAAGAATTCTGCTAGTTCTAAATCTTACTGTTCTGGATCACCTACAACAATATATGCATCTACTACTAGAATGCTGTAGCATGGGTTTTTTGCACACTCAAGGCAAAATGAAAGTGGCTTGCTACCCTAAAAATCTTGGGACTCTGGTTATTTTGTGTCTGGTGCTTCTCAAGATCTGAGCATGGTTTGCAGAAAGCCTTGCACACTCCTGAAGTCACAGTGCTGGCTAGAAGAGAGATACGAGTACTATCATTATGACACCAGAGATAAGGTCATTGCAGAACTCATGCTTACCGATATCACGAACTTCAGTGTCGATCTTGCAATTTCAATGTGTTTTGCAATTATTTTGTTATCCACATTCCGGTTGCTTAAATGTTACTGACTTATCTATATCCTGTGATGTCAGCGCTAAAGATACATTTCAGTGAATATGTAGTGTGCAGTTTAAGTTTACTTGCTTAGAAGAAATTACATGACCATACAATCTCTTCAAAAAGATGTCTAACAAAACATTCTGGAATACAAAAAGGATCAGGCGTTCCTTTGTTAAAGTGCTGGTATAACCTTTTAATCTTTCTAAAACAGTGAAAGTCTTTGCTGTTATACATTAGAAAATGCTAAACATAATTTCAAGTAAGAAAAAAATATATGACATTGTCTTTAGACAGATCACATCCACCATTCCTCCAGCATTATACAAGTGCTTGCCAGCAGAAATCATCACTGGCGAATCCTAATGATTAGGCATCAAACTTTGATACCATCCATCATATTCTACAGCAGATAGAGAAAAATATAAACTACCCCACAAAGCCTGGGTTCGTATTTATGTGCTCTACCACTGCCATGCAGCTTTATTTCTCCTTATCTTGAATACTAGTAGTATTTTCTCTTTATAGCAAACCAAGTGATTGGAAAGATGGATGGAGCTAATTATATTACTACTGCTTATTATTCTCAGTTTGGCCAGGTTATCCTGCTATGGTAATAAAATAGAGCATACTGCCAGCAACTCAACACTGAGTGTCAGATGGTGGTTAACTAACCTAACAACCCTGAGGACTAATATCTTTGGGTGCCAAAGTCCACAGGAAAGGGTGATGGTCTCCAAGAAGATTAAGTTCCACTTGAATCCATCTTGATGGAGGGTGGCAGCTTCATCAATACTGGCCTGGGGCTGATGAGGACTTTTGCCAAAAGGGCTCAGGACCAGAAAGTGACTCACAGAACTGGATCAGTGGTACTGGGGTCATGCTGCGATGTGGAAGGAAGATGAAAGGTCACTGCATTATATTCTCAGGACAGTCTTCATGGCTGATCACCATGACCACCAATATTCGGATTCAGATACAGCAGCAGCAGCAGACTTATTATTGTTAATACTATTGATCATATTTTGCTACAAGAGTAATTCAGAGAATGTAATTGCTTTCTATTTTATTTACAAGCATAAGATTAGATTTACGTTATATCCCCAAGGATTGTTAACTTTACCAGGCAGAAAACAGCATTCAAAGAGTTAATGTACTTCTGAAGACTGACCCCCATGAAAATGTACAAATCAGAGTTGAGGTTTCTTACTAGACATTCAAAGTCCATTTCCAGGATCACTAAAAGCAAAAATAAAAATAAAGTAAGAGCAAAAGAAAGAATGACACCAAGATTTTGGAAGCTTTCAAAGAAGTCATGTTAGCCTCTGCAAGTATATCAGGAAAAACAAAACAAAAACAAACAGGACTAACTGATATATTTTTAATGTAAGTTTCTGTAGATCAAAGAAAGTTCAAGGAAAGTATCTGAGAAGGTAGACTTGATTTATAAAAACTCAAATTAAAATACAGCAGTTAGTGTTTAAAGTGCCACAGTGTTTTTGTCTCTTGTTCTCTGTCCAAGATTTTGGAAATTACCATTAAGAACATCTTGCAATAGTAAGCATCCAGAATTTTTAATTAATATAATGATAGGTGTGGATGATAGTATCAATATGACTTATTTAACTTTTCAGGTAAAATCTGGTTGAAACCTAATTTGCTGTTATGAAATAGTTTCTCACACTTTGAATGAAATCTTAGCATGGTTATTTTAAAAAGGCACTTCTGTCTTTACCCATTGGATAGGTGAAGTTCACTTTCACCTGTTATGTAATATTTGAAGATTTATGTAATGGTTGCATTGTATGATCATGTAAAAATAAATAAACTGATTTACCACCACCACCCACCAGAATACAATGGCTCAAACTGGTCCAAACTATGGCTCAAACCGGTCCAAGCATCTCAGGATTTTAGAGATGCTTAGGTGGGACATGGCCAAAAAAGGTTGGGGACCACTGATTTAGTCATGTGCATTGCACCAGGTATGAAAGAGCATCCCCCCCCCTTGGTCTGCTCCATCTCAGCCTCCTTTACAACTGGACTTACATTCACAATATTTTACAGCAAGGATTCTTAACCTGTGGCCCATGGTCTGGATGCGGCCCACAGCACCATTTCATGTGGCCCCCACATCCTCCACACCTAACCAGTAAGGTCCATGTGGTGGAGGAAGGGCAAAATGGTCATCTGGCTGCCGAAGCTGTCTGAGGGAACGTGACCCGGCTCCCGTCTTTAAAAGGTTGAGAATCCCCATGTTAGAGCAACAAAGTAACACAAAAAAGTCTGTAGGTTAAACTATTTGCAATGACTGAAGGAACAAAACATACTTACTGTATTTCAGAATAATTGTTTCTTTATAAAAATAAGTAATACAGTTTCAAAAAAAAAAGCAAAATAAGTAACTGTAACCGTGGCAAGTTGGTTGCCCCAAACTATGTTTTTAATCGCTACTGCTTTTTAATTGATATTGCCAGGGGCTGCGTTGGCACAGTGATTAAGAAGCTTGCCTTGTTAGCTGGAAGGTTGGCAAGTTGGCAGTTCGAGACCTGGGTACTGCATGATGGTTTGAGTACCGGTCTCTGTCCCAGCTCTTGGGTACATGAAAGGAGGCTCATTTTGGGCGTTCCCTGAGCGGAGTTTCTCCTGCAAAAATCCTTTCAACCCAGAATAATTTCTGACACGAAATGACTATTATCGCTACTGCTCTGCTAAATTTTAGGGGGGTAGGTTTTAAATAGGTCGATCTTAGAAGAAATCAACCCTGACTGCTTCTTAGAAGGTCAAATAGTAAAGATGAAACTAAAGTACTTTGGACATCAAATGAGAAGAGAGGATTCACTTGAGAAATCCTTGATGCTGGGAAAGGTGGAGGGCAAAAGAAGAAGGGGGTGGCCATAAATGAGATGGCTAGATGGTATTGTAGACGCAATGGGCACAGAGCTGGGTGGGTTGAGGAAGATGGTGGAGAACAGAGGTGCCAGACAATGGTCCATGCGGTCGCAAAGGGTCAGAGTCAACTGTGTGACTGAACAACAACAAGTTGTAAATGTCTATGCCAGGGATGCCCAAACTAAAGCACATGGGCCGGATCTGGGCCCAATGCCAATTCATCTGGCCCATGAAGCCCTTGTTGCTCTTGGAAGTGGAAGTAAAATGTGCTTGTACAGGTAACACTGAGAGTAGCTTTAGGCTTGAACTCCCCACCCCTAGTGTCCCGAGTTTCCAGCAATACCTATTATTATTATTATTATTATTATTATTATTATTATTATTATTATTATTATTATTATTATTATTATTATTATTATTATTATTATTATTATTATTATTATTATTATTATTATTATTATTATATACCGCCCCATGGGACTGCAGTGACTCTAGTGGTTAAGACACTGAACTTGAAGACTGGAAGCTCCCGTCTCAGTCCCAGCTCCTGCCAACCTAGCAGTTTGAAAGCAAGAAATTGCAAGTAGATCAATAGGGGCCGCTTCAGTGGGAAGGTAACCACCATACGGACCCATTTTACTTCTGCTTCTGGGAGCGAGGGCTTCGAGGGCCAGATGAAATGGCATCTGGGGCCAGATCTGGCCCATGGGCCATAGTGACGGCCCCCTGCACCACATGACCGGCCCACAGCCTGAAAAGTCTGTAATGTTCCAAACAGGGTCATAGTGGCTTAGTGATTAAGATGCTGAGCTTGATGATCAGAAGATCAGCAGTTTCGCGGTTTGAAATTGAAATTCCAAATAATGAAATAACATTATGTAAGTCATGTGGCTGCTCGGTGAGAAGACTTATCGAAAGCAAACATGGGCTCGGGGCTGAAGTAAAGGGAGAATTGTCCGGGGGAGGCGGGGACAAACACAGACCCCCCACTCCACCCCGTCTCCACCCCACCCCGGACTCGGCGCCGGCCTTGGAACTCGCGGCCACTGAGTTGTTGAAGGCACACCTTCCAACCGGGGGCAACTTGGTTTTTTCTGGCGCCAAGAGGAGGCGGCGGGGGAAAGAAAGGGAGGCTTCGCCGCGAAGAGCCGACCAATCACGCTCGCCGACGCTTGACGAGCGCCGCGGGCGCCCTATGAGAAGGCCCGGAAGGCGGCGCTGGGTGAGGGTTTGGGCCGGTGGCTGCGGGCGGGGTGAGCCGAGAAGTGGGGGCCTGGGCTGCTGGGCAGAAGCAGGGCAGCGCCCGCAGCAGAGTCGGTGGGAGAGCGGAGCCGGAGGGGTGGGATGTGGCCGGGGGGCTCGGCGGCCGCCGCCCTCTTCCTCCTCTTCCTCCTGCTGCTGTCGCTGGTGGTAGTGAAGCAGTTGCTGAAGCAGAGGCGGCCCGTGGGTTTCCCTCCCGGCCCGGCGGGGCTGCCGCTCATCGGCAACATTCACTCCCTGGCCTCGGAGCAGCAGCCTCACGTCTATATGAAGCGGCAGAGCCAGCTCCACGGGCAGGTATTTCTTTCGAGGGGGAGGGAGAGGGACGGGAAAAGCAGGGGGAAGGGGAAGCGGAAGGCGCCGGCGCGGGAGTCCTCGAGTCTGCGCTCGGGGATCAGGAACGTTGGCGCACCGACCGTCGCCAGCAGGATCCGAACCGTCAGTTTTCTGTGTATTTATTTACATATTTGTTTCGGAGGCGCCTTCCAACGGGTAACACTGAGAGTAGCTTTAGGCTTGAACCTCCCCACCCCACCCCACCCCAGTGTTTGCAGCAATCCCGAGTTTGCAGCAATACCAGTTACACTTATATACAGCCCCATGGGTCTGCGGTGACTAGTGGTTAAGACACTGAACTTGAAGACTGGAAGCTTCCGTCCCCTGCCAACCTAGCAGTTCGAAAGCAAGACATTGCAAGCAGATCAATAGGGACCGCTGCGGTGAGAAGGTAAACAGCATTCTGTGCACTCTCTGCCACACGTCCACGGGAACGTCTGCAAACAGCTGACAGCGCTGGCTCTTTGGCTATAAACAGAGGTGAGCACTCAACGCTAGAGTCGGATACGACTGGCTTTGGAGCAAGGGTGACCTTTACCTTGCCGCCTCATGCAGCGCTCTATGCACTCTCTGGGCGGTTCACAAGTCAAATAGCACGAGTAGCCCCAACTCATTTTACAGATTGTGGAAGGCTGGGTCAACCTTATGTCCCGTCTGGATCAAACTCACAACGTTCTGGCTCCATTACAGTGGTTTAACCACTGCGCCGCCAGGAGGTCTGAGGTCGCCCCCTTTGCCCAAGAAAGGAGCCCTACCTCCGCGGGTGTGCCTCGGGACCGAGGAAGGCTGGCATCAGATGTGCATCGGCTCTCGGGCAGTGGGAGCATCGGCCCCTCTATTCACTCAGATGCATCGGATAGATTGCTGTCGGGATTTACCTTGCACCCCTTCCTCAGCGAACAACGATTTGCTTAGCTTTTGGTTAGTCATGGTGGGGATCATAGCGCCTCCCTTCCCGGTTGTCGGGAGGGCAAACCGGAGGACGGAGGGCGAAGTAGTCATGAAAGTGTTCCATAAGTGTAGAAGAGAGCGCAGTCTTTGATCCTCCAGCCATTCCTTGTTAAATTTCCCCAGTTTTTTCCTCAGGGCCAGGAAGGGTTTCTGGATGCAGTCCTGAGCTGGTTTGTTTGGAGCAGAAGAAGGTGATTTATTTGTTCTTGTTAACTTCTTTTTGGCACAGGATGCTCAACATGCTAAACTCTTACAAAACAGTCATGAGAGTTGATTTGCATGGTGTGTATGGTTGTAGCCTTATGAAACAACACTCATTTTAGGCGCTGCTTCTTTCTGATTAAGTTCTCCAATTTGACCTCCGAACGTAGCCGTGTTAGTCTGTGCAAGCATATCAGAGAGTAAATAAAACAAAACCAGACAAAAAAAGTTGTGGCAGCTTAAAGACTGCTGTATTGTATTTTAATCTTAGCTTTTGTGGATCAAGTCCACTTCATCAGACATAAAAATAGGGCTTCATGACACACACACACACACACACACACACACACACACACAGAGAGAGAGAGAGAGAGAGAGAGACAGAGAGAGAGACTGCAGTGGCTCAAGTGGCTAAGACACTGACTGGGAGGTGGAAGGTCAGCAGTTCAATTCCCGAGTACTGCACTGCAGGACAGAATGAGCTCCCGTCTTCGTCCCAGCTCCTGTCAACCTAGCAGTTCGAAAGCAAGAAATTGCAAGTAGATAAATAGGGACCACTTCGGTGGGAAGGTAACAGCGTTCCATGCGCTCCGGTGTCTAGTCATACCTGCCACATGACCACAGAAATGTTTGCAGAAGCAGACCGCGCTGGCTCTTCGGCTTTGAAACAGAGATGAGCACTGAACCCTAGAGTCGGATAAGACTGGCTTTTGAGCAAGGAAAACCTTTACCTTTTCTTTCTGATTAAGTTCTCCAATTTGATCCCCGAACATACTTGCACAGTATGTTGTCAACAGAGTTTTTGAAGTGATAGAGAGCAGCAGGGATACATCGATGCATGCATTATAGCAATACATATACAATAATAGGATATGATGAAGGTTGGCAAAGGTTGTTGTTGTTCAGTCGCAGTCGAGTCCGACCCTTTGCGACCCCATGGACCGCCCATGAACCACATCATACCAGGCTCCTCTGTCATCTGCCATCGTCCAAAGTCTGTCCAAATCTACACCAACTGCGTCGCAATGCCATCTAACCATCTCATCCTCTGCCGCCCGTTCTACTTTTGCCTTCGATCTTTCCTGGCATCAGGGCCTTCTCCAGTGAGTCCTCTCTTCTCATTTGATTGCCAAAGTACTTGAGTATTTATCCTTCCAAGGAGCAGTCAGGATTGATTTCCTTCAGGATTGACTGGTTTGATCTCTTTGCAGTCCAGTGGACACTCAAAAGTCTTTTCCAGCAAGTAGTAGTGGTAGATGCCATCAAATCAATTCCAACATAGGATGGTCCTTTTCAAGGTACAGTATTAAATACTCAGAAGTGGTTTACCATTCCCTTCTAGGATGCTCTGGGACCATGTAGCTTAACTAAGGTTATACAGGCTGGCTCTTCTCTAGGAAGCGATCAATTAAGATCCCAACCCCTCCAGCCACCATTGTTGTATTTCATGCTGCTTACCCAGCCGTTGGTGATTGATGAAGGTTGGCAAAGGTTGTTGTTGTTCAGTCGCAGTCGAGTCCGACCCTTTGCGACCCCATGGACCGCCCATGAACCACATCATACCAGGCTCCTCTGTCATCTGCCATCGTCCAAAGTCTGTCCAAATCTACACCAACTGCGTCGCGATGCCATCTAACCATCTCATCCTCTGCTGCCCCTTCTACTTTTGCCTTTGATCTTTCCTAGCATCAGGGCCTTCTCCAGTGAGTCCTCTCTTCTCATTTGATTGCCAAAGTACTTGAGTATTTATCCTTCCAAGGAGCAGTCAGGATTGATTTCCTTCAGGATTGACTGGTTTGATCTCTTTGCAGTCCAGTGGACACTCAAAAGTCTTTTCCAGCAAGTAGTAGTGGTAGATGCCATCAAATCAATTCCAACATAGGATGGTCCTTTTCAAGGTACAGTATTAATATTGTATATTCATAGTACCATATAATCTGCAATTTAAATACAGTATAAGCTTATATCAGTAGAATAAAAAATAACAATTTGAAGAAAACATAGTGTATTGTTATTGAAAATTACATGAAATTTGTCTCTTGTCCTCTTTTTGAAAGATCTTTAGTCTTGATCTTGGAGGTATATCAGCAATCGTACTGAATGGTTATGATGCTATCAAAGAATGTCTTGTTCAACAAAGTGAGATATTTGCGGACAGACCATCTCTTCCTTTGTTTAAGAAGCTGACAAAAATGGGAGGTATGTGCCATTGTCAAGATTATGACTTATGTGATTTATAGATTATTGTTCTTTTAAAATATTGTAATTTGTTGTAAATGTGTAGAAGCATCACTTCAGCTTTAGAGTCAACACTGAAGATCCATTATTCCATGATCCCTATTTTCTGAATTGGTCTGCAGAATTCATAAAGCCATGTTACTAAAGGTCAAAGCTGTAAATGTAAGTGCAAAGCTGTCATATTGATAAGTAATATTGGAAGCATTATATTTTGAAGCCTATGACTTCATGTGAAACATGCTTCACACAGGATTTGGACCTTCTCAGCCACTCAACTTTTTGAATAATGTCTAATTATTTCCTCAATTTTGGGTCTTCATAGGAGAGTGCATTGTTTGTGTATGCAAAATCATACCACTAATAAGTGGGAAGTATCAGTATATTCAGGGAAATGCTAAAGTAGGTATAAGTAAGAAGTTAAAGAATTATTCCTCAGAAGTACTGTAGAAGGAGAAGAAACAGAAAATTAAAACTAAACACATGGATATTCACACCAGGCTATGAAAGACAAGTGGTTACCCTTATGCAGGAGAGAAACAACCAAAGGGTGTGTGTGTGTATTTGTTAAACATCAGTTTCCTATTGTATTTCCTTTCTATGTGAAATGCTTCCAGAATTGCTTAGCACTATTTGAAAAAATCCAAATCCCAGCTAATTAGGGTTTTGTTATACAGGTACTGTATATCTTTGTCTCTAGTGTAGTTTGCTTCAAAGATTGGGAGGGGGCAGAAAAAATGCTAAAGAGCACATTTGTGCCAAAGGTGTACCTTCTGGTGGCAACATACAGCTATGGCAGTTGTCATACTACTTTTTAAATTTTGAAGAATTTTTTACTTGAACTTCTTGACAAAGATGAATACAATAAGATCTAATTCAGTTTTCATTTTAAAGTTGCACATAAATCTTTGTAAACCCTGTACTTCATCTATACCTGAAAGTTCTAAAAACCAAGTAAATTAAATGCTTGTAAAACGTTTATAGTAAACTTGCAATGATACACTTCCATTGGAGTATTTACTGTGATGCACTGAAGCAGGTCCTGCCCACCTCCATAGCCCATTGCATTGGCCATGCCCATAGATTTGGCCCTGCCCACAGAGGTGGTAGTAAAAAATTTGGAGTGCATCACTGACTATTTATTTATTGAGGCTGAAAACATGTGAAAGATCCCTGTAGATTTGTTCCAGTAAAATATAGCATTACACAACTCCGGTTTTTTAAAAAAACTGGCACATTTGAGTGCCTTTTAAAATATATGTTTCAAATCGTTGTAAACAGAAAATAGAATTGTGAAGTTCTTACCACTAGAATTATATCGTGATGTTTCTGACATATGAATGTGGGAAACATCCTGCATCTTTCATATAAATCTGTATGTATGCAAAAGTAGAAGAATCATGTGGATGAGAGAGAAAATGATACAAAGTAAAATCCTAGGTTAAGGGCATTGATATATGTGTATTTTAGGTCTGTTGAACTCAAGATATGGAAGAGGTTGGACTGAGCATCGCAAACTTGCTGTAACCAGCTTTCGTATTTTTGGATATGGTCAAAAATCCTTTGAAAGCAAAATATCAGAAGAATCAGTGATTTTCCTTGAAGCCATTGATACGTATAAAGGAAAGCCATTTGATCTGAAATACTTGATAACAAATGCAGTTTCAAATATTACTAATTTAATTATTTTTGGAGAGCGGTTTACATATGAAGACACTGAATTTCAGCATATGATTGAAATATTCAGTGAAAACATTGAACTGGCTGCCAGCGCTTCTGCATTTTTGTATAATGCTTTTCCATGGATTGGTATCCTGCCCTTTGGAAAACACAAACAACTCTTCAGAAATGCAGATGAAGTCTATAACTTTCTTCTGCACCTTATTCAACGTTTCTCACAAAACAGAAAACCTCAGTCACCACGACATTTTGTAGATGCATATTTAGATGAAATGGATAGATATAAAACTGACCCAGAGTCTACATTTTCAATGGAAAATTTAATTTTCTCCGTTGGAGAACTCATGATTGCTGGAACAGAAACGACGACAAATGTCCTAAGATGGGCAGTTATGTTCATGGCTCTTTATCCTAATATTCAAGGTAAATGTAATGGTGGCATTATGACATCTTTGCATTGATGCTTAAGGGTGTATTTTCCAAGCAGAGCACTTTTAGTGTCAGTGGTAATCCTTAACCAGTGCTAAAGGGAGGATTATTTTCTGTTAGTCTTTAAGAATTGGAACCATAATACAGTGGAACCCCATACAACAATTGCCCCGTATAGCAACAAAATCGCATAACAATTAGGTTTTGGGGGGAAATGGCGTCCCACATAACAATTTTCCCTATGAAAAAAATCATACAACAATTTTTTAATGGGAAAAACCGCTTAGCGGAAAAAAATCATTGTACAATGCATCCTATAGGGAAAATCGGCATACGATGCATGCATCGTATAGCAATTTTTTCGTACAACAACGAGCCCTGTGGAATGGATTAAAATCATTGTATGAGGTACCACTGTATAACCAATTTTTATTTATTCTTTAAAGATGGGGAGGGGGATTCTTGAACTTTCTGAGATTTGGTGTGGTATTAAAAATGCTGTGTAATGAAGTGTTACAGCTTAATGAGGAAGTTGGACCTATATGCTCAAGTAGTTGTCAGCCAAGACTAGAAGTTAGTTTTCCCCAGTTTGATGTTACCTAAATGTGTGGAATTATATGTCTCATACTCCATAGTTCAACTTGAGTGGCTTTTAATGTTTTTTACATGGACTCCTTCTCATCTTTTTATTCTTAGCTATTTTATACCTCATTTTTGGGGAGGGGAGGTGGGTTATGCATCCAGTAAATAGATACAGCCCTTTATTACATGCTCTAAGTATCAAGTTTTGGAACTAGGTTTTGGGGAGGCAAGTATCTGAATTTAAATATATGTGTTCTGTGTAGAGAGTGTTATCCAAGAAAAAGAAAAGTGAGGTTTCAGGGTTTCATTGTGCAGCTGTACTACAATTGCAAATTTAGTATGCTGAAGGGCATTATGTGTGTTAAGTCAGAGCTAATTTATAGCAATCCTAATAAGGCTTTCAAAGTTAGTAAGATGTTTAAGGAATGATTTTACCAGTACCAGCCCAATGCCCCAAGATTTCCATGCCCAGGTGGGGATTTGAATTCAAGACTCCTGAGTTCTAGTCTGTTATTGTATCCATTTCATTTAAATGTTATGAAGAGTTTAGAATTACAGTAAAACCCCAGCTTACATATGCCCCGAGTTACATAAAATTCGACTTACATAATGATTTTTGCACTAAAACCATGTCCCGATTTACATAAATGTCCCGATTTACATATTTCCTATGAGTTTACTTTGAGTTACATAAAAATTTGTTTTTCTTATGGGGTTGCTTTGATTTACATAAATATCATTTTTCTATGGGTTTGCTTCGAGTTAAGTAAAAAAATTCATTTTTCCTATGGGTTTGCTTCAAGTTAAGTAAAAAACCGATTTACATAAATGCCTACGGAACAGACTTTTTGCATAAGTAGGGGTTTTACTGTACTGTTACCCTCTCAGGGGAAAACCGGGGGCTTTAAACATTGAAAGTTTATTCTGCAAGAATTCTTTAATAAAGGAATTGTGTTGAGAATTACCAGTTTTGTGGTGGGACTGGTCCAAAGCGTCTTTGTTAAAGACTCGGGAGAGTAGAGTACACAATACCTGGTTAGATGAACAGTCTTGCCATATAAAGCAGCTTCTTATGTTTCTGAGTATAAAGGATTTTCCAGTGGAAGAAAAGGGCTACATGTTGTTGAGATGTCCTGTGAAATTGGCTGATCTAAACAGGCATTGACTGCAGAACTGAAGTAGGGTCAGTTTCAGGAGATAATATCATTGCCTAATATTGGGGCTGGGCCAGAGAAAATGAACAATGGATGTGTCTGTCAAGCATTAAATACCTAGAAATAGTGTATTGCCATGTTAATAACCAAAAGTGTTCTATGGCACTTTACATTACAATAGTTAGTTTTTAGACTTTTGCAAATTTTAGCCTGTTTTCTCTAATCTAGGTCAGTGATGGTGAACTATTTAGAAACCGAGTGCCCAAAGAGGTTCGGGGAAATGGGGGCAGGAATCACGCGTGCTAGTGACTTCACATGGGTGTGTGTGCACCCACGTGACATCACTGCATGCTTCAAGCTGCGCATGTGCACTACCAAGCTTCATGCCACCTCCAGCTTTTCAGGGGGACAGGGCCTGGCACACCAGCTTAGGGACAGGAGCACCTCTTCTCTCCCCAGCCAATGGGAAGGCTGAAATCCCTACCTGGAGGCGCTGCAGGGACAAAGTGAGGCGATGAGACACCGTACACACTCCTGCCTGAGAAGGAGGAGCAGCGCATACCATCTCCTAGGAGGGGGATGTCTGGCTGCACCTCCTTGGCAGGATTTCAGCCTCCCCTATCACCTCCCCATTGACAGAGGGAGCTGGGTGGCTGGAGAAGGGGTGGTGCCATTGGTGTGGAATGATGTGGGGTGGGGATGCCCACTGAAAGGCCTCTGTGTTCCACCTTTGGCATGTGTGCCATAGGTTCACCTACACCAGGGGTGCCCAAACTTTTCGAGCTGTGGGCTGGTCATGTAGTTCAGGGGGCTTGTCACTATGGCCCATGGGCCAGATCCATCCCCCGGCGCCAATTCATCCAGCCTGCGGAACCTTCTTCGCTCCCAGAAGCGGAAGCAAAATGCTTCCGAGAGCGACAAGGGCTTCGTGGGCCGGATGAATTGGCATCGGGGCTGGATCCAGCCCGTGAGCTGTACTTTGGGCACCCCTGGCCTACACTGTCCTAGGTTGATATGTAGCAGAAGGTTGTTTACAGACAGACATGACCTAGGTGCAAGGAAACAGAATGTTACAAGTGCAAAAGACAGCAGTTGGTATGTTCTAAGCAGATCACAAATTAGGGATGGACACTGATAGTGTGCTGGGATTTTGCATTTTAATTTACCAAAGTAAAGATTATGTTGATTTTTTTAAAAAGCAATACATTACTTAATAAACGAACTGTTGTTTTAACAGGGCAAGTTCATAAAGAGATTGATTTGGTTGTTGGGCCAAACAGAACACCTTGCCTGGAAGACAAATGTAAAATGCCTTATGCAGAGGCAGTACTGCATGAGATTTTAAGATTCTGTAATGTAGCTCCACTAGGTATTTTTCATGCAACTTCTAAGGATACGGTTGTGCGTGGTTACTCTATTCCTCAAGGCACTACAGTTATTACAAATCTCTATTCTGTGCATTTTGATGAAAAGTACTGGAGTAACCCAGAAATGTTTTGTCCTGAGAGATTTTTGGACAGCTCTGGGCAGTTCACCAAGAAGGAAGCTTTTACTCCCTTTTCACTAGGTAAGAGTATATATACTTATTCCTAAATTTAGAAGTAAACATGAGGGTAAAGAAGTAATCGTTATGATGTAATATTGAAGATCCAAGTTTTTAAATGCCCTACTTTCATCAACTGCATTTGTAATTGCAGATAATCTTTGTTTTCGTTAGTAATCAAAAATCGCAAATGTGATAATGAGCACATGATTGAACTGTTGAAAACTTTTTTGTTTTGTTTGTAGTAGATGTAGCCACATACTAAGTGGTGGCCTAAATCCAGTATTGTAGTATTAGTGGAGTGAAGATCCCTACTAATGTAATTGTGCTGGACTATACTGTTACACAAGTAGTAGTAGTAGGAACAATAATGCAGACGTGCAGACTGTTTTTACAGTAGAATCTCGATTGGATATAATCTTTTCAAAATGTCAAAAAAGTGTATGGTAGCCCAGACTTGCAAGAGCACAATTATACCACGGGATATAAGGTCGGTATCATACCGCCCCTTGTTTTATCTCTGCAGGTGACACTTGCACACATGCAAAACTAATCTGAAGAGACAAAAAATTAATCACAGGCAACAGATTTTAAAAATTTATTTATTTATTTTATGCAATTTGTATAACCGCCCCAATTGACGTGCGACTCTGGGCAGCATACAACGTTCAATTCAGATAATGCTTTTAATGCTTAACTTTCTGTTTTCTCTTTTACTGCTGCCTTTATGTCTCAGTGACAAAAACTGTTGCACAGTTACACCAGAAGAAGAAAAGTACTGTACCATAATTTAGAGTGCAAATTGCTACTAATTAATGAGTCCCTGCATGGATTTCTAATGCATCTCAGTTGGTTGGCTTAGTGCATGATCAGGAATCTAAATGGGGACTTGTTGATTAGTGGCACTTTGCTACTGTGAGTTACGACATTTACCTTTCAATGGCATATCTGCATAACAGGGTGTGGGCTACTATACTATCTTCACAGCATTTTGCATGTGCTGTTTCATAACTGAGGAAAGAAGGTTCTTGTGCTCTCTAATCTCAATATATGTCATGAAAGTTTTCTCTTTTACTTTTCAGCCCCTTCTCCATGCCAAAATTGGCTTCCTTTTTACCTTCTCAATTGTTTTTGTCATTAAAGTGAGTTCTAATTTGTGTGCCCACTTCCTAGAAGAACGGAGCATACACAGCTGTTAAGAAGGATTGGAAGAATAGCTTGCCTCTCTAACCCTTATTTCACTTCTTGCCCAGAGGTTATTTTGCCTCTTTAAAAGCTGCACAATCTTAGAAGCTGACTTTGTTGAAAACTTTGTTTTAAGACACGGGTTTTCCTGTAATAGATGCATTAATTTGGAAAGTGGCATCTGAATCCTTTACAGGTCCTGTGTAAGCATAGTGTGTTTCTAAAGGTAAAGGTTTCCCTTGCTTGAAAGCTAGTTGTATCCAACTCTAGGGTTCAGTGCTCATCAATGCCAACAGAATTGAGGTTGCAGACAGAATTGCTGCCTTTCAGGAAAGGATTGAAAACTTGGCTGGCAGGGCAGGTGCCCTAATGGGAATACGGCCCCAGCCTGTTGGCTTATTTCCAACTAGAGTCCAACTGTCCCTCCTTTTTGTGTTGTGTACTGCAGTATTCCTCCATTCCCTATTCCCCTTTTAGTCTTTTTAAGTGGGGTGGGGGGGTGAGGTGTTGGGTGGTTGATTTAGGGTTTTAATCTGTTTTGTTATATTTAACTGTATTTTATCTGTTTTTACTATTGTGCGCTGCCCTGAGTCGGGTTTCCCCGAGTGGGTGGCATAAAAATCTAAGAATAAAATAAAAATAAAAAAAATCTGTTTCAAAGCCGAAGAGCGCTGACTGCTTTTGCAGACGTTTCCATGGTCATGTGGCAGGCATGACTAGACACCGGTATGCATGGATCGCTGTTACCTTCCCACTGAAGTGGTCCCTATTTATCTACCGTACTTGCAATTTCTTGCTTTCAAACTGCTAGGTTGGCAGGAGCTGGGACAAAGACGGGAGCTCATTCCGTCCTGCAGTACTTGGAAATCGAACTGCTGACCTTCCGCCTCCCAGTCAGCGTCTTAGCCACTTGAGCCACTGCAGTCCCTGTGTGTTCCTAGAAGGGGAAAAATCCCATTTGACTATGAACCATCCTGATTCATTGTCTCACTTTGAAAATGTTAGCAAAACTTTTTTTTGTAGCAGATATGCTCAAATGTTTGAATTATGTAACATTTTAAAGAACTTGTGTGAATTTGAAGAGAATGGACAATGACATTTTTATATGACCTACTAGCATAGTTTGCCCGGCGTTGCCGGGCTTTTTTCCCCCTGTGCTTTATATAAAACAATGAATTCTTTGTTGTTTTTTGTAAATTTTTTATTTTTTTAACTTTGTAAAGTTTTATAGGTTGGTTTTATAGGTTAAGATCAGCATTTTTTGCCCTGCCGGGCAGGTATAACATGTGTGCTTGTGGTTGGGGTGGTTTTGAGGGGTAGACATACACACAATATAAGCATACATGCAACACAACCACACACGCACACACAATGCACACGCACACAACACATACACACACACACACAAAATACACACACAGCACACACAACACAACCACACTCATTCAATACACACATACAGCACACACAATATCACCACACACTCATTCAATACACAAATACAAAACAATCACACACACAACCCCACACACACACAACACACACACAACACAACCACACACTCACTCAATACACACACAACAACACACACAATACACACAGCACACACAACATAACCACACACACACACACTCAATACACACACAACACAACCACACAAACAACACAAACAACAGAACTACACACAACACATCCACACAAACAACACAACCACCCACACAACACACCCACACACACAACACAAACACACCCACACACAATACACACACATGCCATAGCTCCATGGGGAGAGGATGGGCTCTTCATCCCCCCCCCCCGAAGCCTTGGTGAGCACACACACACACACACACACACACACACACACACACACACACACACGCCGAAGCCTTGCAGGGGGAGGAGGGACTCTTCCTCCTCCCCCCCTGACGCCTCAGTGAGGACACACACACACATGCCAAAGCTTTGCAGGAAGAGGAAGGCCTCTTCCTCCTCCCCCCTGAAGCCTCGGTGAGGACACACACACACACACACACACACACACACACACACACACACACACATGCTGAAGCTTTGCAGGGGGAGGAGGAGCTCTTCCTCCTCCCCCCAAGCCTTGGTGAGGACACCCAGGAGGCCTTTGCTGGGCGGGCGGGAGCATCGTTTGCCGGCTGGGCTGCTTGATTTTGGTGGCCCACACCCCACCGATGAAGGCCTTGGCGCCGGCATTGAGGGAGGAAAGGCCACACCATGGAGGCATGGAAGGTGAGTGGTCCAGCACAGAAGGCCGCTCTGGGGAGGCGCAGAGTACGAATTGCCCAGCTGCCAACAGGTAAGTGGGGCAGGGGACTGGGACTGGGGGGAAGGAGGTGGGTTCGTTCTCCCCCTTTCTTCTCTATGACCTGTGTGGGTGGCGTGCTCCCCAGGCCCGTTCCCCTCCTCAATTCCTCTCCCCCGCCCCACTTACCCGTTGCCAGTTGGGCCTTTCGTACTCTACGTTTCCCCAGTGCAGCCTTCTGTGCCGGGCCTCACCTTCCATGCCTCTGTGGCACAGCCTTTTCTCCCTCTCCGCTGGTGCCGAGGTCCTCGCCGGTTGGGTGGGGGCCGCCAAAAGCAGGCAGTCCAGGATCCGACATGGCCAGCCGCCCACCGCGATGAGCTGGGGATGGCTTCCCTCCGGGAGACGAAGTGCCTCCTGGAGGGAAGTTGTTGGCGCATTGGCTTTCCCAGCCTCCTCCATGCTCATGTCCCTTAGCCTGATTGGCTGAGGGGTCACAGCACGGAGGACGCTGGGACTTGTAGTTTCTGACGTCCGTCGCTCGGCAAGGTTTTGAAACGCTACTTTTGATTGGTTGCGGCTCGTAAAACAAAGACTGAGTCCGTTGTTTTTATCATCTTGATTGGCTGACACTGGGAGAAACACGGCGAAACGCAATGCTTTTTGGGAAATGAAGTTGTTTCCCTTTCTTGCCAATGGTGGGGCTGATGCCCCAATCGTGATTTTTTAAACCATTCGTTGACCTGCGTAGCCACTTCGCCCGTGCTCTCGAAGGGAGGGAACGGGTAAGTAGGGCGACGCACAGCAGCCCATAGCCAATTCCAACGGTGAACACTTGGTTTTATAGGTTAAGATTTCATGTGTTTTCATTTTAGAAACATAAACAAAATTAAACAGAAATTTGTATTTGGCTTTATCATACACTGTGGTGGCTCAAGTGGTAAAGACACTGAACTTGCTGAATGGAAGGTCAGAGTTCAATTCCTGAGTACGGCAGGACGGAGTGAGTTCCCGTCTCTGTCCCAGCTCCTGCCAACTTAGCAGTTCGAAAGCAATAAATTGCAAGTAGATAAAGATGGAAAGGTATACAGGGTTCTGTGCACTTCGTTGTTGAGGTGTGCCTGCCACATGTCCAGGGAAACATCTGCAGAAGCAGACAGCGCTGGCTGGCTCTTTGGCTAATAAACAGAGATGAGCACTGAACCCTAGAGTTGGATACAACTGGCTTTTGAGCAAGGGTGACCTTTACCTTTACATTTAAATTGTAGTTTACCAAAATATACATTGCCTTTTTTAAAAAAAATTTTTTTTTGAGAGTACAGTATTCTTTTGTAGATATGTCACATTTATTCTTTTAACTTTTTTTTAAAAAAAGAGTTGCTGAACGTATTTTATTTCCTTTCCTCTTCTGCTTAGGACGAAGACACTGTTTAGGAGAACAGCTGGCCAGAATGGAAATGTTTTTATTTTTTACCTCCTTACTTCAGCGATTCCATCTGCATTTTCCTAGTGGTTTGATGCCAAACCTTCAGCCCAAATTAGGCATGACATTGCAACCTCATCCATATGCTATCTGTGCAGAGAGGCGGCACTGAATGCACATGTTGTGGCACCAATTCAGAGTGTAAAGATCCAGTGAGTAGGGTCTGGTGGAAGGAACAAATACTGCCTTGGTCAAACAGACTAAATTCTGCAAACACCACCACCTTCAGCAAACACCACCACCTTCCGAATAAATGGTAAAACAGAGTTCACAAGGACATACAAAGGGAGTCCAATGGGTTCGATTTTGGAGGTGAAGAAATGAAGAGTCTCTTTCTTGGTGCTCTATTCTATTCTACTGTAAGTGTTGGAATTGGGGTGGCAGGTATACTCCAGCAAGAACCAAATATCCGAAGCAACTTTAGTTAAGGATATGAACTGAAAAGCTAAGTGTTAGGATAGTTGTACATATGACATATGCAGGTATGAAGAGATCAAAATATTTTTTCTTGTTTTAAATTAACACTCCCATTTAAAATGCAGATACAGTGATACCTCATACAACGTCCAAACTTGGTTCCACAAGTTTGGACTTTATATGGATTTGGACTTTGTATGAGGCATGCAAAATCCTAGCCGCGATGCCTCATACAACGTTCAAATCCTTGCTGCGATGCCTTGTACAGCGTAGTTTCCATGGAGATACATTGTACTGTAACAGCACAGACTTCAGGGCAAAGTCAAGGAAACAGGA
The DNA here is from genome assembly GCA_035047305.1 of Bradypodion pumilum. Classification (NCBI taxonomy): domain Eukaryota; kingdom Metazoa; phylum Chordata; class Lepidosauria; order Squamata; family Chamaeleonidae; genus Bradypodion; species Bradypodion pumilum. Next base: position 399,145,872 of record JAWDJD010000001.1, read on the forward strand.
AACTGACAGAACTTTAAGAAATCATTGTCTAAAGGCTAAATACATTACAAAAACATGTCAAACAACCCTGATTGTCCAAGAACCTGAAGAATGCTGCAAAAATCCCAGGAATGCTTCTAAAAATTCTGACGAAAAAAATCAAAAGAATCCAAAATCGCTCTCAAAACCACTCCTAAACACTCTTTGCCTTGTGCAGAACCCACAAGAGCAATGCACGCATGTGTCCTGCCTTTTATACTGTCAAGGCACAATGCAACCTGGGGAAAACCCCAATGCGTCATACTAAGTGGCAGCGACTTTGTATGTGGCAACTTTTTTCAAGGAATTAGGCAATGTATGAATTCGATGTTGTACGAAGCGGACTTTGTATGAGGTATTACTGTAAAATGTATTGCTGCATTTTGAGTGGCACATTTTGAAATGTCCTCGAGCTGAAATAATACTGTGGGCATGAATATAATAAAGTTACAACAGCACTTTGCATCATGCTACTAGAAAATATTAGTTCAGAAGCAAAACAGTTTTACATTATACTTGAGAACAGCTTAGATCAATTGTTCATTTGCAGTAAAAATCCCACAATAAATTTCCATAAATTCCACAACAACAACAAAACCTTCAAATTTTTTTGAATTGATCTGGCTTAAAGCAGTTTGTTGCCTTGGGGGTTTTCCTGCTTTGTAGAGTGTTGTTTCATACACCTTTGTGTTTCCCATTGATTAAATGGGAAGATTATAACTATTGCATTTTTTACAAAAATGGACAAAAAAATGACAGGGAATTCTACAGTTCAATATGTATGAAGTCTTTGTATCTGTCTTGAATCTCTCATCTTCAGGATAGATTTGGTTTAAAGTCTTCATTTAATCATGTTATTTCCCCTACTCCCTTTAAAAAGTACATTGCTGATAATATGTTTTTCTCCCCACAACACATATATTTCATAACCTTTCCCCCAGATTAGCTTCACCTTCAGTAATCCTTTATTCATTGACATGTCCAGCATTTGACAGTGCTGGAGCATCAATGGATTGAAGATTAGTGGAGGTACTGTCAATCTGGGCAAAGAGGTGGAAATTATATAATAAGATTACAATAACAGGAATGCAGTTTTGAGGGGTGCAAAATCTCTTGATTGAATCATATGATAATGCAAAATTTAAGGCCATGTTAAATTGCATACACAGAGTTGCAAAAGGACAGTAGATAACAGGCTGTTATTTCTCATCTTAATATATTGTAAAAAAGTTTGTAGTTTTGGCGATACAAACCTAGATTGAGAACTGAATGTATTTTGGAGATATCTATTAGAGCAAGTATTAGGGAAGGAAGGTTGACCTAGATAATTTATACAGAAAACTCTGAAACTCAACAAAAACAAGTCTCTGTCAAAGAGCCCTCCATCCAAGGGCCCCGCTTTACATTTTTTTTAAAAAAAAGTTAGATAATTTAATTGTGTCATAATATTTGAAGGATTTAGTCATCTCACCTGTGCCATGGTCGGATCACTACCTGGTGACTCTTGACTTCCTGGGGGCGACACTTCATCGTAGGGAGGCAGGGCCTATTAAAATGGTCCGCCCTCGGCAACTAATGGATCCAGACGGATTCCATAGGGAACTGGGGGATGTTCCTCTGGATCGGCTACACGATTCACCCGAGGCACTCGTCGACCTGTGGAATAGGACGACAACAGCAGCCTTGGATGAAATCGCACCACTGCGGCCTCTCCGCGCCCGTGGAAATAGGTCATCTCCGTGGTTCACAGAGGAACTGCGGGAACTCAAACGGGCAAAGAGACGCCTAGAGCGCCGCTGGGTGAAGACCCAGGATGACTCTGATTGGACACTAGCTAGAGCCGCTATTAGGGCCTACCTAGTGGCGATGGGGGTGGTGAGGCGGCAATACTTCACCGCCCTTATTGCCTCCGCTGATAATCGCCCAGCCGCCCTGTTCCGGGTAACCAGGTCCCTCCTCGGTAGAGGGAGATTGGTGCCCGGTTGGCAGGGTTCGGCTGAGGACTTTGCTGACCATCTGGTGGAGAAAATCGATCGGATTCGTTCGGGATTGAATCCTGGCGTGGATGGGGAGGGTCGGGGGGGTGCCGGTGCACAGTCTTGCTGTACGATCTGGGATCAGTTTGATCCTGTTGTCCCTGATGAAGTGGACAGGCTCCTTGCAGCTGTCCGTGCCACTACATGTCCTCTGGACCCCTGTCCCACCTGGTTGGTGAAAGCCTCCAAGGAGGTAACAGGGGGCTGGGTTGGGGGGATAATAAATGCTTCTTTACGGGAGGGGGTATTCCCTGCACAGCTAAAACATGCTTTGGTGCGCCCCCTCCTGAAGAAAATGTCCCTCGACCCAGCTGTCCTTAACTACAGGCCGGTCTCCAACCTGCCCTTTCTGGGTAAGGTTTTGGAGAAGGCGGTGGCGCGCCAGCTGCAGAGTGTCCTGGAGGAAGCGGATTATCTAGACCCCTTTCAATCAGGATTCAGGCCCGGGTATGGAACGGAGACGGCATTGGTCGCACTGATGGATGATCTCTGGCGGGAGCGGGACGGGGGTTGTCCATCCGTCCTCGCTCTTCTTGACCTCTCAGCGGCCTTCGATACCGTCGACCACGGTATCCTGCTGGAACGGCTCGAAGGACTGGGGATCCAGGGCACTGTGTTGTCCTGGTTTTCCTCTTTTCTGGAGGGCCGTACCCAGTCGGTGTGGTTAGAGAGTGAGAGGTCCAGTCCTAGGCCCCTCAAGTATGGGGTGCCTCAGGGCTCTGTGCTCTCTCCTCTCTTATTTAACATCTACATGAAGCCACTGGGTGAGATCATTCGTTCCCACGGGGTGCGGTACCATCAGTACGCGGATGATACTCAGCTGTACATCTCGGCCCGTGGGGACCCCAGTGATGCTGTTGAAATCCTATCCGGTTGCCTGGAGGCCGTTGGGGTCTGGATGGGGGCCAATGGGCTTCGGCTGAATCCCAGCAAGACAGAGTGGCTGTGGATAAGGGGCCCCATGTTATCCAAGGAGTTACCATCTTTGGTATTGGATGGGGCTGTTTTGCCCCAGACAGACCCAGTGCGCAACTTGGGGGTCCTTCTGGACTCACGGCTGCTGCTAGAAGAACAAGTGGCGGCTGTGGCCAGGAGGGCTTTTGCCCAACTTCGGGTGATTCGCCAACTGCGCACACTCCTGGACCGGGGCTCCTTGCTTATGGTCACTCATGCTCTGGTTACTTCCCGACTAGATTATTGTAATGCGCTCTACATGGGGCTGCACTTGATGACCATTCGGAGGCTGCAGCTGGTCCAGAATGCGGCGGCCCGGGTGGTGATGGGGTGTGGGCGATATGCCCATGCCTCACCGCTGCTTCGGGAGCTGCACTGGTTACCAGTTTGTCTCCGGGTGCAATTTAAGGTGCTGGTTTTGACCTTTAAAGCCCTATATGGCAGGGGGCCAGGATACCTTAGAGACCGCATCGTCCCAAGAGTGACTGCCCGTCCAACCAGAGCGGACCGGAGGGGCTCTCTAATGGTGCTGTCCGCTAGGGGTGCACATCTGTCTAGTACCCGCAGGAGGGCCTTCTCCGTGTCCGCACCAACCCTCTGGAACCTCCTGCCAATAGATATAAGACTTCAAAGTGAACTGCTGCCCTTCAGGAAAGGAGTAAAGACCTGGCTGGCAGGGCAGGTGTGGGGCCCGAACGGGACTATGGTTCCCACCGTCTGGCTTTTATAAAATAAGAGCTCTCTCTTCTTCCCTTTGTATAGTAGGTGGGATGGGTGGGTGGGATATGGGTTTTTAAATGGGGTGGATGTGGGTTTTTATAAGGTTTTTATAATGTTTTTATGTATTTTTAGAATTGTTGTAATGCCGCCCTGAGTCGGGTTCTGCCTGAGTGGGCGGCATATACAAATATGACTATAAATAAATAAATAATAAATAAATAAATATAAAATTAGGATTTATGATATATTTATTTTATTCATTTAACTTCGTTGACACCTTTCTCCTGGTACAAGGAAGCTGAAAAATAGTTTGAATGAATGAATCCATTTATTACTGTCAGACCAACTAACCAAAATAGTTAGAAAAGATCTAAATAAATAGTTTCTCACCAAACATGCCTCTAAAGGCTCCAGCTTCATGAGCTGCGCAGGCTCATGTGTGAGAGGAGGTGTTCCTTTAGCCTGGATCCAAGCCATATGTGGCTTTAAAGGTCATAACCAGCAATTCAAATCGATCCTAAAAATGGACCAGCAGCCAGTGAAAACATTGTAACAGGGACATAAATGTCCCTCTATAGCTCCAGTCGGCAGTCTGGCTGCAACATTTTGAACCAACTGGTTTACTACACTGCGTTATAATAGGTGAGATTTAACTAAGACACGTAACCATTGTCAAATCAGATATCTCAAAGGAACAGGTGCAGCTGGTCCATTATCTCTAATTATGAAAATGCACTTTTCACAACTGCTGAAACCTGGACATCCAGGCTAAGGGCTAATAAAAGGAGTTTGCCCAAGTTGCGAGCTCAGGTTCTCAGGAGGAATATAACCCCATCTATTACAGGCTGAATCTCTTCATCTACATTTTGTCTGATGAGGTACACATCTGCTCTATCAAGCTTCACTTGTTTGTCCTCATGCTATTCATTGCCAACACGAGGCACTGGCCTATAAATAACAAAAACCTTTTTTGAGTGGAAAATATCCCAGATGGGCAGTATAAAAAGTTAATAAGTATAAAATAATGGTACCAAAAGCCCCCAAGAGTCCCACAGAACCAACAGGTCCACACACACACATATCTCTTTCTCAGTGTAGATCATCTACCAACTTGACTAAAACTGTTCCTGTCCCCTAAATGGGCATGAGGTCAGACTGAAAAAGCTCTAGATTGGGGTCCTCAAATGTGGCTCTCTAGTTGTTCTTGGACTTCAATTCCCAGAAGCCCTGATCAGCTAGTAATTGAAGTCCAAGAACATCTGGAGAGCCAAGTTTGAGGACCCTTGATCTAGATAATTTCATCCAGAAACCTAAAGTGGAGAGTCATCATGCACTCCAGTATCTTTCTCAAAAATGGAACATTGCAGACTGGCCAATAGTTGTGCAGTAAAGTGGGATTCACAGGAGGCTTTTCCAGCAGCTGTTGTACATCCTTTGTCTTAGGCCTGCTGGAATTCTGCATTGCTGCAAAGAGGAATTTGCCACTTCTCTTACCCATTCAGCCAGTTCCTTCACTGCTTTTATAAGCCAGGAAAGGCAAAGTTTGGCATGTATGCGATACCTCGCACGTCTCCAACATTGAGCTGTATTGACGCATATCCCTTATCATGGGACAAGAATGAGCCATAGTTAAATTCACAGGACCTCTGTCAACTGCAGTACTGTATCTACATCTGAGTATTGCTGGTTGTGGAGTGGTCTGCATTTGGTTTTGTTGGTGAGCATGTAATTGGCCTTTGACAACTTGAAACAGTTCAGCTGAACAGCTCCCTGGCAGAGAAGATTGTTTTCGTCACCACTATAAAAGCACGTTTTCCAAAGGGTTTTAGCCTGAGATTAGTCATATCCAGTCCAAGATCTCTATCATGTTTACTCTAGTCTAGTGTTTCCCAACCTTTGGATTTTGGACTTCAATTCCCAGAAGCCTAAGTAAATTCTCCAAAGCACTGATCAGCTAATGTATTGACTGAGGTTTCTAGGAATTGAAGTCCCACGCGTGGGCCCCACGCTGGGAAACTGCTAGTCTGTCCCACTTGTTTCATCACTGCCAGTGCCCTTGCAAAACAAGGGGCTAGAACAGGGATTCTCAACCTGTGGCTTGTGGGCTGTGTGTGTGTGTGTGTGTATATATATATATATATATATAGAGAGAGAGAGAATTTTAAAAATCTGATTTAAATTAATAAAAATAATTTAAAAATTGATTTTCAGAGTTGTTTTTAAATGTTTTTAGCCACTCTGTTCACTCTGCGTTATGGCGTGGCCTGGCTCTTAGTCTTGTATGAGCAGAAGCAAAAAGTCCCTTAAGGCGTCTCTATACCATGACTGGGGAAAATGTCCCATGGGCCACACGCAGCTCCAGGGGCCCCCACACACTCCCAGATTTTTTTGTTTTAGAAAAAAGAATGCAAAAAGTCCCTGGTTTCTCTTTAGAGGACATGGAGGCAATGTTCTTGTTTTGGGGTATCCTCTGCAGCATTCTCCCCACCCCCCATTTTGATCAATAGAGATTTTTCTTTTCAGTATGAAGAAACCTTTTAAAAGGAAAGTATTTTGGGTTGGTAGGGCGTGGGAGTATGAGCAAAAGCATCCCTCCAGAGTGCATGACTGTATTTTTATAAAATCGATAATTTTATACTATTCTATTGTAGCCCTTCTTATCTCACCTTTCAGCTAAAATTTTCAATATCATAATCTTTTCTCATAAGCAACTTGTAACCTGTAATGTGGGAGAGCATAAACCGGTTATTATTTCTAAAGTGATAAGATCTTTTGAAATTTCTACAAAGCAGCATCATTAGATCAGAGTAAGCAGCACTGATGATGTGAACAGCATGCTGGCCCAGGGAGGCTCTCTCCCAGAACAGTACAGAGAGTCAAAGTTTGGCAGACAATCTTTCATTCAGAGCAGTGTCAGAGATCACTTTAAACCTCTTGCGTGTGTATATCTTAGCTGCATATATTAAAAAGCATAAATATACTTAGGTTTGAGAGAAGGCATGCATGCTTCAGCATGGATGTCCAAGTGAACGTCTACTCTTAAAAGCTGTGTCCAGTAGCTGTCTTCTTTCTTACTCCCATTTTTTTTAGAATGTCTTCTATATGTACTCTGTGTTCTTCAGGATCTGCAGTCAAGTTATATCCACTGCAAGCTAGAATAAAAGACCAGTTAGAGCAGGAGTCCTCAACCTTTTTAAGCCAGGGGCCGGGTAACGCCCCCTCAGGCTGTTTAGAAGTCAGACTGGTGGTCCCCCCAAGGCCAAGGCCGTCAAAGGCAGCAACGGCAACCACCCCAAGGCCAACACACACACCAAAAGCCCTCCCCCCCACACACACACTGCTCCCCTGCTTACTGGCCTGGAGGAGCTGCGTCACATGGGTGAAACAAATGCTCCTGTGGTTGCCAGAAACACTTCTGCCACCATCTTAATCCTTGTCTCCTCTGCTTGCCTTGGTGTGTCCCTAATGGCGCTCCGTAGCAGGGCAGATGTTGTAAGCATTACAACATCTGCCTTGTACAGAGCACCATTAGGGATACACCAAGCCAAGCGGAGGAGACAAGGATTGAGGTGGTGGCAGTGGCTGGAGCGAGGGCGTGGGTTGGATGATTTGGTGCCACAGGCTGGGTCCGGCTCATGGCCCGTAGGTTGAGGATCCCTGAGTTAGAGTGAAGATTTATTATTACTTTAATGGGAAGAATGAAAAATGTACATATATGTGTTAACCATTAAACTTCCTTTGTCTCAAAGAAAATCTCTGTTAGATTTTCACACTGTTGTCTCCCAAATGCAGTGTAAAAAATAATGCTTACTGTTGACATTTGAATCATAGATTGCGGTCCAACTTGAATGCGTAAAGTCAAGTAATTTGTAACTGACCAAGGGAAGAACATAAAATGAATTGGTTACAAGATTGATAGTCTGTCTATAGCACCTCCAGCATTATTTCATGAATCTTTATATGGAATTCAGTAAAAACATTGTCTGCATTTTGTAATCAGCCATTTCAGGAGCACTAACTCTTGGATTTCTGTGATACAGGTTCACTTTAAAAAGGTTTCCCCTCTCTCATGATAATAACATTTTTAAAATGGCAGATCTTGTGATGTGAGAGAGAAGAAACATTTTGGCTAACATCCAGACTGTAACATCACTCTGGCAGCAATTTTCCCTGAGTGAGCTGGACTCATTAAAATAATGGATAACATTAATAGAACAAACATTAATGGACAAATAGCTAATGTTGCAAACAATACGAAATATCTTTAGTTATGTTCCCCCATGATAGTTTACAAAAAAGAATAAAAGAAAATTGTTCACAGTTTTGCATACTAACATAAAGCTAGTTTATCAGCTCTAGATACAATAAACAAAATACATAATTAACTGAGTACTGATTTGTGCTAGTGAAGAAATAACACCTTATTAATACAGACTATAAATCTAATTATATGTATCATATTTATCATCATTATCATCTGTTTATTGGTATCCTATATTTCCACTTAGTGCCTAAGTTATGCAAAACATATCAAATAACAGTAAGTATAACTGCTCAAAGCTGTTAGCAACAATTATCCAATTAACAGTATTTTGATTACAATAGGTACCCCGTCTAGTTTGCTTTGATATATATTGTTAAAGAAAGCATTTCTGTAATCTTGAAAATGGAACTTTCTAAAATTATGATTGCTTGCAAACAATGAACCATCAATGTCAAATGCTATGCTAAAACAGGGTCAATGGAGTCCTGTCATTTCTGTGGCTGTGCACATTTTCAGCTTCCCTCAGTTTTCAGAGAAGGTCACTGGTGTTCCACTTTGTGCTACTCTGTTCAGATGTTTGCATCCATTGCTTAATGGTTGTTATAAGGCATTATCATTGTACTAAAAACAACTGTTAGTGCTTTCCCCCCCTAAATGTGTTTTGAAGAATACAATCGTTATAACACTTAAAAGAATGTGTACCAGAAATTCACATTCAGGATGCAACCTTGTATATGCAGTACCTGGGATTTAATATGCATTGAATAAACTTTCTCCAGTGTAGACATCCACAAGGTTGAATGTTTACTTTCCAATAACTTTTTATGTACAAGCTTCATTTACTTTAGTGAGACTGATAATGTATTGGAACCATTTTGGTGACAAGGCCAACCATAAGACACATACTGTAGTTTACGTATCCAGGACATACAAATGAGTCATTACCATAGCCATAAATTAAGGGAGGAAGCTTGTTTTGGTATCTGTATCCTGTATCTTCTATATGTTCAAGCAGAGTAAACTTTGTAATTTGTTAATAAAAAAATCATTGTCAAATCCTGTAGAGTTGTAGGATGGCTGCTAAAAACTGTAAAACTTTTTAAAATGACCATTTAACAAAAGATAGAAAGAAAATTGTTGGAAACAATATCAAGAGTTGAGAATTGTTTTTAAACAAAAAATTAGAAATTTGATTAAAAGCCCAACAAATAAAAAGGCCATGTTCGATCAGTCTGCTTTATTTCACTATTGATGGGTATCGGCCCTGCTAGAAGCCAAACTGATGCTCAACCAATGTCTTCTTTTTTAATTAAGTTTAAAAATACTTGTATCCATCTATCTGGATACAAATATTTTAAAAATGAAAAATAAATATTTGTATCCATCTAGCAAGATACAAATATTTTAAAACTTAGCTCAAGTGGCTAAGATGCTGACTGTAAGGCGAAAGGTCAGCCGTTCAATACCCGAGTACTGCAGGACGGAATGAGCTCCCGTCTCTGTCCGAGCTCCTGCCAACCTAGCAGTTCAAAAGCAAGAAATTGCAAGTAGATAAATAGGGACCACTTTGGTGGGAAGGTAAACAGCGTTCCATGCGCTCCAGTGTCTAGTCATGCCTGCCACATGACCATGGAAACGTCCATAGAAGCAGACAGCGCTGGCTCTTCGGCTTTGAAACGGAGATGAGCACTGAACCCTAGAGTTGGATACGACTGGCTTTCAAGCAAGGGAAACCTTTACCTTTACTATCCATCTAGCTGAAGAAGTGTGCATGAAGAATCCCTGAGCAAAATTCACGAATGTCAATTTGTTAATTTCTATTTGACCACAACCTATTAAAAGCTTAGCTATAAACCATGTTAGGATATTGCAGAGTGACTGTGTAGGACTTTAAGTGTGGAGAGTATGGAGATATGCATAGAATTTGCATCCCATGTCTCCAGAAGGTGAGCAGACATTTGTTGAGGGTCTGCAGTAGCTCATTGTGACTGCAGTAGCACATTTATACATTATTATTTTGCTGCATGTGCTTATAGCATTTTCATAATTGAGACCTCTCATAAGGCAAAGTTTCTGAAAATGAAATCACTGGCACAACTGTAAACTCTCGTTATAAACACACAAAATCCGTATGCCTTCTATGAGTGTTAGGGATGGGAACAGTATTATGCAATAGCCCCATCCCACCACACACCAATCAAAGTCTACATGGATTAAGGTTGCAGCAGTTGAAAGGAGCTGTTTGCTATTATTATGTGTTATATTCAATGTTAGGTCTCTACTGGCAGAACAGTGGCATTCAAGAGAAAGGCAATGTCTCCTTCCCACTGTAGCTCTCCCCACTACCCACAACCTGTTCCGGGAGGGGGAGGAGGAATACAGAGCCAGTTTTTCAATGTGGCTAATAGGGCTGGAGGGAGGAGGGGAAGAGAGGAACATCTGTGACATCACCAGTGTTGTGTTGATTTGAACCGGTGTCAGAAAGTTCAGGAGAATGGGAGAACCTTGGTTGATCATTAGCTGAGCAAACTTTTGTTTTGTTGCATCTGTCAATACTACAGCCAATGCTTTCCGAGTCCTTATAAAAGAAAAGCAATCTAGAAATTTTAATCTTTCTCGTACAGTTGATTCATCCATTTCAAGGCATACCTGTGAGTTCCACCTTATTCTGATGACAATGAAGCAGAGTAAATGTACTTCCTGATCCCATCTAGCACAGCAAGTGATTCTGAGGATAGTGCTGATCAAAAGGGATGAGTCAAGAGTCTGAGTCATTCTGTCTCTTGGCAGAATCCCTGGAACATAGGGAAATCACAAGGTGAGTGGTAGGGGGACTTACTAAAATATATACTGTGCCATGGTACTGATTTGTGAGGATCTTTTTAAAAAATATTAATAATCAGGCATTGAGTTGATTCTTACATTTACTCCATTGTAAGTGGCAACATTTTTCCTCATGATGATTTCCATGAGAAAGATGTAGCAAGTTCCGATCTTGCTTTTAGAATTTTTGAAGTTGAGATCTCATTTCTGAGGCAATCTATTTACAAAGCACAATTGGACGCTTGAATTACTAATTTTTCAGAAAGATGCATGAAGAAACATTCGTGTTTATGGCCCACATTTTTTGCCAGAGAGTTAAAAGAATCAACATACAAATAAGTTCATTGGGTAGTAGCATGTAAATCACCTGTTGATTTGAAACTGAACAGACAAGATACTTCACAATGATCACCCACATTTTGACAAAAATTCAAATGCACATATTATAAATGGTGGGGAAAAGAAGGTCTCTTACATTTTGGATATTTGCACTGTTAGCTGAGATTAACAGCTAGCATTAATAATCAATTCAAGGAACAGAGATGGCATAGCTACAAAAAAAATGCAGACCTCCTTCATAATATACTTGATAAAAAACAGGAATTGTCATATCTCTTGACTTCACATAAAAGCCTGTGTCTCACTGATACCGATCTTATTAATAGTCAGTACCCAACATTTAAGGAGTTGTGGTGGCTTAGTGGTTAAGACGCTGAACTTGACAACAGGCCGGCTGGCAGGTCAGCAGTTCACGACCCTGCCAACCTAGCAGTTCAAAAGCAAGAAATTGCAAGTAGATAAATAGGTACCATTTCAGTGGGAAGTTAAACAGCGTTCTGTGCACTCTGGTATCTAGTCATGCCTGTCACATGACAATGGAAACATCTGCATCTGCAGACAGCACTAGCTCTGACTATAAATGGAGATGAGCACTGAACACTAGAGTCAGATACGACTAGCTTTTGAACAAAGATGACCTTTGACCCAACATTATGAATAGCTTTAGCTCAATTTACTGGATTAAAACAAGCATCAGAAACAAGATTGGGACCAAATTTGGGACTTTTCACCAGTGAAAACAAAGATCAGTTCAAATGAAGAAGTGTTAACTCCAGCAAAGCAAAGCAATCACGCTTATATATTGCCCATAGTGTTTAGTGCACTCTCTGGGTGGTTCACAAGTTAATTAGCATGTTGACCCCAACATGTTGGGTACTCATTTTACTGACTTTGGAAGGATGGAAGGCTGAGTCAGCCTTGAGTCCTGGTCAGAATCGGTATCACAACCTTTTGGTTGCAATACAGTTTAACCACTGCACCACCAGGGCTCCAGTACTATTTTACCCAGCCATATTACACCTTTTCAGTATCTCAGATTCCCTCTCTGTACTGTAGAGACGGGCCAGAGGTGGTCACTTTGGCTCTTGTGACTAGACTGCCCAGTTGTTGATTCTCGGGCACAAATCTGGCCAGTCATAAAAGCCATCATAGATCAGCAAATCAATTCCGGATACTGGCTATCATCATGGTGATAGTCTCCCTATTCTTAACTCTTCAGAACAGTTCTTATGAGGACATTCCACACCAGTCTCGCAGGTTCTTCAGCCATGAAGTCCATCTGCGTCCAGGGCCATTCTTCCCAGAGATCTTTCCTTGCAGAGCGAGTCGGAGCATTCTATACTTGTGATCTTGCCTGTCTTTATGGACCAAAATGAACACTTGCCCCATAAAGGACTCTCTGTGTCTGTTAGGTTCCTACCATTTTTGTCCTTTATCATGGCCATTTTTGCTTGACACGTTCCATCGCTTTCTAAAATTTTCTTGAAGAGATCTCTAGTGCTTTCTCTTCTGTTGTTTTCCTCTATTACTTTGCACTGTTCATTTAAGAAGGCCTCCTTATCTCTCCTTGCTGTTCTTTGGAATTCGCTTTCACCTTTGCTTTTTGCCTTCCTTCTTTCTTCAGCTATTTGTAGAGCCTCATTAGACAACTACTTTGCTTTCTTGCATATCTTTTTCTTTGGGATGGTTTTACTGCCTCCTGTACAATGTTATGAACCTCAGTCCATAATTTTTCAGCCACTGTCTATCAAGTCTAATCCGTTAAATCCATTATTCACCTCCACTGTATATTCATGATGTTATCTAGGTCATACCTGAGTGGCCTTACGATTTCCCCTACTTTCTTCATTCTAAGCCTGAATTTGGCAATCAGTAGTTCATGATCTGAGCCACAGTCCGCTCCAGGTCTCGTCTTTGCTGTCTGTATAGAGCTTCTCCATCTTTTGTTGCAGAGTATGTTATAATCCAACACTGTATCAACCTATATATTAACAACCTTAGAATAAATGTAATATAAACTTTTCTGAAAATTTAAGATATTAAAAACTACTCATTAGTTGACCAGATTAGCACCATTATTCATTTAATATGTCCTTGACAATTTTTATATTTTAAATCCCAACATATTTAGAATATTTATTTTTAGAGCCAACATATTTACCAATATCAGCTTTCTGAAGGGAAGTCTTAAAAAACAAGGGACTTATAAAAACAATTTAAATATTCTGGCAAAAAGGATGACAGCTAAATTATAGTATTTTAACAGAATAAGATCCTAAATTCAGTTCCTGAAAAAGCACACTTGCACAGCTATGCTGAATTGCCTCCAGTCCTTGCGAGTGATCACTGGTCTTTGCTCGTCATCATCACTGCTGTTGGGTGTTGGCTCTAGTCAGCTATTTGTTCTCTGTGCAGATGAGCTAACTGTTGAAAGCAGCCAGCATCTTACATGCCACTGGTTATCCTTAGAAACATGTAGGTAGCCAGCAGTTGCAGTGAACAACACTCACCACCTCCCAAGATAACTGGTTCCATTCTTATTCTGTTCTAGCAGAAAAACTTTCCTGACATTCAACCAGAATCTGGTTTCCTGTCACTTGAGACCATTATTACATGTCCTTCATTCTGGAAAGATTGAGAACAGATCCTGCCTTCTTTGCTGTATGACAACTTTTACAGTATTTGAACAGTAATATCTTATTCCCTCTCACTCATTTTCCCAAGGCTAAACATGCCCAGTTCTTTCAGTCTTCATAGAGTTTGCTTTCCAGTTCCCCGATCATTCTTGTTGCCCTCCTCTGAACTTATTCCAGTTTGTTGGCATCCTGCTTAAAGTGCAGAGTCTGGACCCAATACGCTAGACACGGTCTAACTAGTGCCAAATAGAGGGGGACTACTACCTCACCGGTCTTGGAGAATATACTTGTTAATGCAGCCTAAAATAGAATTGTCCTTTTTTGCAGCCACATCTCACTGTTGGTTCATGTTCACCTCATGATCTACAATAATTTTAAGATTCTTCTCATTTGTAGTATTATTGAGCCAAGTATTCCCCATCTTGTAATGTTTGCCCCCCCCCCACAAACTAGGTTTAGAACTTCACACTTATCAATTAAATTTCATTGTGTTTTTTTAAAGCTGAAATGATCGTGATCTTTTAAAATGTTGTTTCTGTCTTCTAGCTATCTGTGAGGGAGTTGTCTTGCATGGCCCCAGCAAGCTGTCTGTCCCTAGCCTACAAGCCCAATGAGCCACCTGATCCTCTAGCCAGTTAGTAGCTAGCCCCACAGGAGAAGAGGAGGTCAGCTGATGTGGGACAGCTGGAAGAGGGTACATTAGCAGAGATAAGAAGGTGGGCGAAGGAAGGCTAAGCGAAGTCAGCAACGACAACTGAGGAGGGTAAGATGTGGGAAAATACAGCAAAGGACTCCAGCCCCATCTTCTGCACCTCAGTGGGCCTCCTGCAATGGAGGAAGTTGCAAACAAGCAGAGGCAGCCAACAGAGCCAAAGCCAGCCCTTCCTCCCAGTCAACCATGTCAAGGACCTGAAACTCTAGCAACACCTGCCTGACCAGTGGTGGGCATTTTTTTCCCTACCACACTGTGGACATGGCCATGTGACTGGGTGGGTGTGGCCTGTTGGCCATGTGACTGCTCTTCGCTATAGAGCTAGGAAAATAGAAGCCTCTTCTATTTTCATCACTCTATAGCGAACCTTGGAAGCCATTCCCTTGTCCAAGGCTTTTCCAGGGCTCCGTTTCATCCCGAAGTGCATCCCCAGCCAATCCAGAGTGGCTGGGGATGTGCTTTGGGGTGAAATGGAGCCCAGGAAAAGCCTTGGACAAGGGGGAAATGGAGCCAGCCCCCTCCGAAGCCTCTTCTAGGAGGAGGTGGTGGACGGGGCAGGGACGTGGGCATGGCCAGCCATTTTTACTACCGTTATGTGCGTACTGGTCCGATCCGGCTCATGCCCATCACTGTGCCTGACCACTCCAGTGTCCCCCCCCCAGCCAGATCTTGCCTCTCCACTGCCCAACAGAAGTTGTGGAGACTACACCCACCCAGCTAAAATGGTGAAGGCACTGGCAGCAACAAATTCAGCAGCATTCTGGAAGGAGGAGCATCACAGGGCAATGTTCCTATTGCCTATCTTAACCAGTCCTCTTTAAAATGCTTTGCCCTGGACTGGGATTCAGTCTCTGGACTTGGACTTCCAAAGACTCTATTGCATTCAACTGGGGCTCCAGTAGGGCAAATGAACACTGTTTAATTAGTGAGAGAAAGTCAAACTTGAAAGAATATGGAAGAATGAACCATGATATCAAAACACCTTGACTACAAAAACAAGCTGGAGCCTACAGATTCATTGCCTGGGGACTCTGCTTCCACTGTATCCCTGGGTGAGGTGGTCCAGAGGTATTTGCACTATTCCATCCAATTTTGTGTCATCTGCAAATCTGAGAAGCATTTCCTGGATTTCCTTATCAAGTCATTAATAAAAATATCGAAGAGTACCAAGCCTAAGACTGAGCCCTGTGGCACCCAATTTGTAAAAATATATTATCATAATTAAAATGAATTATGAACCATGTTAATATAAATCTGCATGCCCATAACATAGTGTCCATTTTAGTTTCATATGACACAAAACAATTGGGCCTTGTAAATGTACACACTTGGGATCCCACCCCCACCCCCCGACCCAGTCTTCTCCCTCTTCCCTGGATGACCACTTTGGCTCTCTTTCAGAGTAAGATGACCTTTCCATCTGAGCTTCTGCTGAAGGTAGTGCTAAAAGTTCAGCCTCCAAACCCCATCCCCCTTCTATATACAGAAATACCTCGGATAACACTAAAACTTGGTTCCACAAATCTTAGTGTTACAGTATCTGAGTTTTAGCGTTATCCGATGCATGCATTGGATAATGCTAAAAAAAGCCCGAAGGGGCCACAAGTAAGCCTGGCCAGTTCCCTTCACAGAAGGCCAGCGGGTGAGTGCAGGGACACCTGCTGGCCCTCCGGGATGGGAACCGGCCAAGCGCCTGGCTGCTTCCCTTAACAGAGGGCCGGTGGGTGAGTGCAGACACTCTCCGGCTCTCTGGGAAGGGAACCGGCCAAGGCCCACCTTGCCTTCTCCAGAAGACAGCCGCTGAACGGAGCACCTGTACTCCAGCGCCTTTCACCCTCCGGGAAGGGAAGTGGCCAGGCACTTGGCTGGTTCCCTTCCTGGAGGACCAAGCACGGATGCATCGGATGCTAAAATGACATTATACAATGCAAATTTCCCCAAAAAATTGGCATCGTTATCCAATTTCAGCGTTATCCAATGCATATGTTATCCGAGTTATTACTGTATGTGTGTGTGTGTGTGTGATATATATATATATATATATATATATATATATATATATATATATATATATATATATATATATATATATATATATATATATATATATATATATATATATATATATATATATATATATATATATATATATATATATATATATAATTGGCTGAAACCAGTAGTAAGGGTACACAGAAAGCACCTCCTTGAAGATTGTGGTATTTTTGAAACACATCTGGGCGTATCCTGGTAACATGAACCTTGTATTGCCAACTAATCTTTCTCATACTAGGTTAGGTGAAAGGAGCTGCAGAATGAACCCAACTAAAGCTGCCTTCATTTTGGCAGTTCCATGTCTGGCCTAGATATGGAAGAATCCATTGAATCAGTTGGGATTTGGTGAGTTAACACTTCTGTAAGTTCCACTGATACAATGAGTCTACTGCAGTTGTAATTTACTACTGGATTTCAGCCACTATGTGTCAAATGCTCTGTAATCTAAGGAAAATGAATTCCTAAAAAAATCTGTTTATACAAAAAGGTCCTTTAATTTTTCTGAAGTTTACAAAGAGCAATGCAATTTTTTAAAAATGAACATCAAGCCTTAGGATAAAATTGTAAATATAAAATCTGTTCTGTCACGTTTTAGGAACGTATTTATAGAGCTGACTAAAAGAGTAAAATCTCTTATTAAAAGAGACAAATGGCTTTCATGTTCTATTACAGAACAATGAAAAAAGGCAACAGGTGAATAATTAGCAAATTAGCCTGCAAACCTTAACATTTTCAGGAAAAATGACAGGTTATGCACCATAGTGAAAAGCATCAGACTGATGCACATGGGATTTAATTTTAACCATGAAACCCAGAACCTTTCTATTTTGACTGCAGTCACTGCATGGTTAAATCAAGCTAAAATAATTTCATTAAGAAAACTACTGTAATTGAAACTACTGTCATCTGCAATCCTCAGAGTGATAGTCAGGCCAGTGATTTATAGATCTTACATGGTGTCCCAAACGCCACCATACATAACTACAGTTATCTTGGAACCTGTTTGCCATGAGTGGGGGGAGAAGGCTTCATGTGCGTGTGTATATAAAGAGGTGGCCAATACGCGGAGAATATTTTCTAGACATTTTGTAATAAATATTTTGTCAATTAGGGTACAATTTCCCATTTCCCCTATGTATGGCAGCTTCAAATCCCCAAACATAGTATTGAGCTAAAAACTCTTATAAGCAAAGGCTGCTGATAACCATGGCTGCTGACTTCTCCCAAAAAACTCTACATACCATTTTGATAATGAGCAGCTATTATTAGCAAGGCAGCAAGCAAGGTATTTGAATACCAAGTTGGGCATTTAGCTTTTGTATTATAAAATGCAATATTCAGTTAAGCTCTGAATACATTTCTCAATTTCCATACAGTAAAAGTGAAAATAAATAAATATCCTTTTATAGGAATCAGAATCTTGTGTGGTTCTGTCAACTGTATCAGAAATAAATGCTTCCTAGATCAATTATATGTACTATTTTTGAAATCTTAAAATGTTTTTTATTCTCTTTGCAGATGTTCCTCCTCTTCATCTGCTTCCTCAATAATTTGAATGTCATCGGTTTGACATAAAGATGTGTTTTCTTTCTGTTTCTTCTCTTCTGATTTATTTTGCTCTTCTTCCTCAATTACTTTCTTCCACATTTTATGATTTTCATTCAAATTATATATTAGCTGACAAAATATTTGTTGCCTTTTTCTTCTCTGTAATTCTGCAAAACAGGAGGAAACATCTCCATTATCTTCCTCTAAATAAGTATGAATCAATTTCTCTCCATTTAACAAAGTAGTAGGATATTCAATTATTTTGTTTGTATATTGTAGGCAAGTTTTACCATTCCTTTTAACAAAATACACCAAACCTGCTACAACTAGGCTAACTTGAATGGGACTGAGTACACTTTCATCAATCTTTCTATACTTAACCAGGAATTTGAAGGGCTAAATATTGGGAAATGGGCACTTAACTTGTAAAAACCATGATAAATTGGCACTGTGTGAATAGCAAGAAGGGCCTTAAAAGTAGAAGAAACCTGAGATAGCTGAGAGAGCGGAAGAGGAAAATATTCAGAAGCATTTGATATAAAAGGCAAGCTTAATAAATACTCATAATTGTGATATACTACTGTAATTGCATTAATCTAGGCAGACTTCTCTGGTCTCTGTGCATTGCCTATGAGGACCTTACCATGGCCTAGTAGTGAAATTAATTTAATCATGTAGGGCGGGGGGGGGGGGGCTTCCAAACTGTGATGCTGACTTTGTGGCATAATCTCTCCGTTGAGATCAAGCTGATAATAGTAAACTGTTGTACAATTTTTAAAAGTAATTTTTTTAATATAAAATGTTTTCAAAGTATCTAAATAATTATCTAAAGTATTACATCAAAATCAATCAAAGCAAAGCCCTCCTCAGTTGTTACATAATCTAGCATTTGGAACACAATTAGAGGAGTACGTAGGCCCACCTGCCCCTCCTCGCCCAAATGATCACCAACAAGCTGAAAAGGAGAGATTCTAGTTCTTGCTCACATGTAGAGCCCACCGCTCATATGGTATAAGTGGCAGTGGAGGGTGTACATGCTGAAGTGCACCTTATGACCATGTGGGCCAGGTTACCTAAGAGACCGCATCACCCTAAGAGAGTCTGCCTGTCCTACCAGGGGAGACCGGAGGGGCTCCCTCAGTGTTCCATCAGCTAGAGGGGCTAGTCTATCACAAGGAGGAGGGCCTTCTTCGTGTCCGCCCCAACCCTGTGGAACCTCCTGCTGGCAGAATTAAGGCTACAGTCAGAATTGTTGCCTTTTAGGAAAGGGTTGAAAACCTGGCTGGCAGGGCAAGTCTGGGGGGCCAACGGGGTGTTGACTCCCGCTCGTTGGCTGTTAAGAGTTATATGTCCCTCTTACTGAGTGTGGGGAGGGGAGGGTCTTTTTAGATATGGGATGGTTTTTTAGTCTTTTATTGCTGTTTTTATGGGTTTTAAAAATTATTTTTATGTGATTGTGCGCCGCCCTGAGTTGCCCTAGGGCAAGAGGGTGGGATAGAAGTTCAAATAAATAAATAAAAATAAAATAAAATGTTAAAAATGCTGATTCTTTAACAGCTTAATAGCACTTAAGTATTTAGTCTTATCTTGGATACCTTGGAGTCGCTATTTAGCGAGGAGTCTGCACATTGGGATATCACATCACCCGCTTGCTAGGCGGACAATGATGTGTGCCCTCCGCTTTCACTTGGTCAAAGGGAGCAGACAGTGAGTTTTAGTCCCTGCCTAACATCATTGACAAGAGATGTGCAACACTGCTTGGTTAGACCACTCAAGTATTTAATCTCACCTGTCGCAAAGTCTTCCAGTTCATCCTCTTCACTATCTAACTCTTCTGCATCATAATCTTCAGAGCTTTCCATGTTATCTTTCTCATCAACCCACTGTCCTGGTAACAATCCTGCTGCATCATAAGAATTGCAGAGCGGACCAACAATATGAGTAATAAAAGATTCTTGTAATTTTGCAAGCTGAGGAGAATGCTGATCCATAAAAGGGCTTATAGGTAATCCCAAACTTGCTTCTTCATCTCCCTGAAAGTTCATACATACAGAATATTTAGAGCACACTTAATACTATTGTAACATTTAGTAAAAGTAGCATATAAAGCAAAAGTGAACAGCTGATATTTTGAAAAAGTAATGTAAAACAAAATAAAATTACTATTAGGTCCAGCCTTTCATAGCCTCCTCCCAAAGAGAACAAACCAGTAGCTGTTTGTTTTTAAGATGAAACAGCATCCATATACTTTCCAAACAGTTGCGCTAGTTAGTATAAAAAGCAGATTGTCTTCAGTGTGCGCTGTCAATCTTTGCATGAGCCGTTATGTCACAGTCTAAACCCAATATGTGTTGACGGTTATGTATTGAATGGTTGTGAAAACATAAACTCAGCTTCATGTTTTGCCAAAATCTTTTATTGGAAAAGGCAGTACCATCCGTAAGTATTTTACAGCCACTGTTGCATAAACGTGGAAACTAATAATAAAATAAACGCCCTCAAAATCCTGCCCCAGCATTACCAATATTTCCACCAAGAAATCTCTTTGTTATGTGCTATCAAGTATCCTCTGATCCATGATGACCCTTTGAATGAGTGACACCCAAAAAGTCCAATCATAACAGCTTTGCTCAGCTCTTTAACATATTTACTAAATAATTTTAGTTCTTCAAGTGATGATCTGTGAATTTACACAAATGGGTTAAATCCTGCATATGTGCAGACAATTTGTAATGTTCCAGAGCTGTGAGAGCCACAGGCTCCTCCTATCGCTTCTACCATGCATGTTTCCCGCTCAGTAATCCCTGTTCAATTGTCACTGCTATCTAAAGACAGCAAATAAGTCTTCATGACGTGATTTGATGTATTTCATTTCCGACTGTGAAGTAGCTTCCAAATCTGATTAATTAAATACTGAATATGCTGGTGAATTAACATCAAATGAGAATGAGTTGATTCAGTAGCATCCAATTTAGAGGAAAATCTCAGCTTCAGTAACATTGAGTCTGATTTGGCACCATTTCCAGGGGTGTGCTGGGCACCATGGGAGGGCACGGGACAGGGGCGACGACCAAGGGACGGGGGAGAAGACTGTACCTTGCTTGCTCCACCTGGTGTACGGCGCTTTAGAATAAACCATTACTCCAAGCTGAGGGAACTTGGAGCAATGGCTTAAGCTAAAGTGCAGTGTGCCAGGCGGATAAAATAATAATAAAATTATTATTTGCACCCCAGGGGCGCTGTTAGTTTTGAGTGAGTGTTGTAGCAGTCTGAGTTGTGATGAGTCCAAGAAAGAAGACTAACATTTACAGACAAAGTAAATTAGCATTACATCCAGCTCTGTTCAACTCTGCTCTACGAAATGCCTTGCAAGCAACCTTACCTCTATATCACAGCCTGCAAAAACACTTAAGGTTACAATGTATCTTATCAACTGTCAATCACAGCAGAGCTGAGCCATGATGATTGCTTGCACCTGTTCCTTGTTAACTGACCACAGCCTGTCCTTGACATTATCTCTGCACTTTGCCTCACTATATGGATATTACTGACACTCCCCCTAGGCAATGTGAGAGATATTTAACCCATCTCTGAATTTTTAAAACAAATCAGTACAAAGATTTTTGGTAAACACATCTGCAGTGTTACATTCTGATGAGAATTTTTCCAGTTGTATAAATCCATCAGCAATTGTAGATTTCATATTCTGATAATGTATTAAGATATGCTTATTTCTTGCTTTACCACTTCCTTCTTTGGATAAACGAATTGCTGCAGAGTTATTGCATTTAACATGTATAGGCACATAACATTTTATCTTCATGTCTGTTAACACCTGATACAACCATTCTAATTCAAGAATACAATGGCTTACAGCTACAAACTCTGCCTCACAAGTACTGTTAGCTATCAAAGATTGCTTTACAGACTTATGCATAATTAAAGTTTCATCCAGAAAAATAGCAATTCCGGTTGTTGATTTTCCATCTGAGCGATCAGCCCAGCTGGCCTCACAATAACATTTCAAATTGAGCTTATCAGACACTTTCAGAATCAATTTGTATTCTATAGTACCCTTTAGATAACGTAGAACACACTTGGCTGCAACCCAATCTTTGTTGTGTGGAGCAGAACACTTCTGACACAACAAATGACCAGCATAACCAATATCAGCTCGTGTCCAGCTTGCTAGGTACAGTAAAGACCCAATAAGAGATTGGTATTTTATTACATCATCCCATGGTACATCATCAGGCTCTTTAGAGTACCCTGTGGACATGGGTGATTCCACACTGTTTGCATCCAGCATTTCATACTCATTCAACAGTTTTTCAATTTTACTTTTCTGACACAGCTCAAAAAGCCCTCTGAACTCTGAGAAACATCTATGCCTAAATAATTTGCTATAGGTCCCAGATGTTTCATTTTGAATATATTCTCTGCCACTTTTATAAACCACTCTAGTTGAGAATCATTGTCATATATGTACAAGACATCATCCACAAAAACTAAAAGTTGTACCTCTGTGCCATTTGCCATCTTGGTAAAACTGCAGGTTTCAGCAACACCTTGTTCAAAACCAACATCTTTCAGTGCTTTGGACAAATGCTGGAACCATGCTCTTGTATTTTGACAAAGATCGTATAGTGCCTTATTGAGTTTCAGAACTGTTGTTGCACCAGCAAATTCAAAACCTGGTACTTGTTGCATATATAACACCTCCTCTAATGGAGCATGTAAATATGCTGTTGTAAAATCAAAATGGTCCACTCTTTTTCGTTGAATCCCTGCTTTGCATAAAGCAATTTTCAGTGATTCAGATTTTACACAGGGTGAGAACACTTGGTCATAGTCAGACCCTTGTACTTGACTAACCCCTGGCTACTAGCCTGGCTACTAGCCTGGCTTTATATTGCATTTCACCATTAGTAAGCCATTTTAGTTTGTACGACCATCTACACCCAATTACCTTTGTGTTTTCTGGTATCTTTTGAACAGGAGTAAACACATTATTTTCTGTCAGAGAATTAAACTCCTTTTGCATTGCTTTTAGCCACAATTGTTTTTCTTTTTCTTCAAGAGCCAGTACCTCTTTGTAATTGTTAGGTTCCTTTACATAAAAATTAGTTGCAGCAACACTATAACTGAACCTTTGTGGAGGAATACCTTTAGTTGACGGTTGACCTAGTAGACACCCTCACTTCAGGAACAGAACTTTTAGGTTCATGCTTAATTGGAGATTGCATCTCCCTTTCTTCAACATCTGAAACAGCTGTTTCAGAGCTTTCTTCTAAACTCTGATCACATTCACTTAAAGGCAACACTATTTTTTGTGGCTCTTCATACCAATGAATCCTTTGCCAATTAGCATTCTCATGTATGCTGGCTGACTACTAAAGGTTAGTTTCTTTCGCTCATTTGCAAACCTGTAGGCTTTCATATTACTTTGGTATCCCAAGAATGTAAGCTTCATTGTTATGGGCCCTCCTTTGTGCCTCAGCCCAATAATTCATAGGCAAACTAGCATCAGTTAATATAGCATACATCGTTGTTTGCAATATTCCCCCTTTTCTCTCAGCTAGACCATGCTCGTGAGGCACACAGGTATTTGCTATTCGGTGAACTACACCATTTCCCTGTAACCATTGGGCAAATTGTTTTGACATGAATTCACCTCCTTGATCTGTTTGAATGGCTTTGAGTTCTAGTCCCAGCTGCTTTTGTACTCATTTGACCCAGTATTTGAATGTGTTAAAAGTTTCTGATTTTTGCTTCAAAGCAAATACCCAACTGAACCGAGTACAAGCATCAGTTAGGATCAATGAAAAATGATTTTGGGAATGACTTTTAGGATAAGGGCCAATTAAATCTAGATACACCAAACCTAAAGGCTTATCAGTAATTCTATTACTTTATTTTGCTACTGGGTATGCTTTTTTTTATCTGTTTGCAAACTGTACAATCAAGAAATTCTTTACACTGTGACACTTTCTCATTATTCAACAGAGCTAAAGTCTTTCTTATAGTATTAAAACTAGCATGTCCTAATCGCCTATGCATTAAATGAATGCAATTATCATGCTTATTCTTATTAGTCACCATCACATTTTTGGTTGCTGCATTATTAATTACATAAACATTGTTGTGGAACAGTCCCTTAACCAGCAGTTTTCCATCTCTTGAGATAGTGCATTCTATTTTGGCAAACGTTACAACAAAACCTGATTTTGTCAAAGAACTCATTCATTCATTCATTTCATTCTTTTATTCGATTTGTATGCCGCCTACTCAGCATACACTGACTCAGGGATAATAGATTATTTTCCAAACTAGCCACATAACACATTCTCAAAATTGACACCCAGTGAAGGAAAGCAAATTGTGCCTTCACTAATGACTTTTGCAGCACTACCATCAGCCAAATTGACATGTGCTAATTTAGATTGTCTTGGCTCAGTCAGTAAATTCTCAGACTTTGAAAAAGGCTGACTTGCTCCACTGTTGAGCAGCCATAAATCATCTCCAGCTGGTTCTGTAGTCACCAACTTAGCCTGCACATCCGACCTTGAACTGCAAGTAGCTTGCTTCTTCTGGAGTTGGGGGCAGGAATGAAGCAGATGATTTGATGAACCACATAAATAACATTTTCTCACTCTGGAAGCTGTCTGCTGTAAAATACTGGCAGCAGCAGGTCTGTTGTCTCCCACATAATTCCTTTGCTTAGCCTCACAGCTGGGCTCCACTTTAGGACGTTGCTTATTTACTGTTTGTCTTTTGGCATTGACTCTTGTTTCTTCCTCCAACAAACACGAAGAAACATAATTCAGAGATAATTGCCCAGAGTCAACATTCTCTAGTGCAGTAATTAAAGGGGGAAATTCCTCAGAAACAGAGGTCAGTATTATATAGACTTTGTCAATCTTTTGAAAAGTTTTCCCCCAGTCCTGAAGCTGTTGAAATAATTCAGTCAAGGCATTAAAGTACCCTTGAACTGAATCTCCTTGTTGCATAGAAAGTTTATACAGACGCCTTGTTAAAGCTATAACAGAGCCAGCAGAAACTCTAGTATATACATCTCTGAGTGAGTCCCAAGCTTGCTTAGCTGTATTCTTCCCACGCAAATACAATAGTTGGTCATTTGAGACTGACAACGCAATATGTGCTAAAGCCTTCTCATCCCTGTCTCTGCAACCGTTGAAGCTGCTCGTGGATTATTTACATACCTCCACAGTGACTCTCTTTTCAGAAAATGCTCCATTTTCAAAGACCAAATAGAATAATTGCTGGAGGTTAGCTTATCTATCAGTACCATTGTGGACTGTGCCATCTCATCTCCTGATGCAGGTAACACCAAGCCATCTGTTACCTCCTCCTCACCATCAGAAGCGCTTCCACTAGTTGACTGGTTCAGGAGCTCACTCTCCTCCTCAGCTTCACTATCAGACACCGACATTCAGTTCCAGCTTAGAAAACTTTCTTCCTTGGTAGCAGAGCCTCCACAAATCAGTGCAGTTTAGCTGACTGGGCCCATAACCCTGTTAGTTTTTAGTGAGTGTTGTAGCAGTCTGAGTTGTGATGAGTCCAAGAAAGAAGACTATACACCAGGCTTGGTTAAATCAAACTGGTATATTAACATTTACAGACAAAGTAAATTAGCATTATATCCAGCACTGTTCAACTCTGCTCTGTTCTGTGAAATGCCTTGCAAGCAACCTTACCTCTATATCTACAGCCTGCAAAAAACACTTAAGGTTACAATGTAGCTTATCAACTGTCAATCACAGCAGAGCTGATCCATGATGATTGCTTGCACCTGTTCCTTGTTAACTGACTTCAGCCTGTCCTTGACATTATCTCTACACTTTGCCTCACTATATGGATATTATTGACAGGCGCCAGAGGCGAGAGTGCACCGGGATAAATCCCTATGTCCTGGTGACCCAGCCCATGCCTGACCATTTCTGATATCTAGCTTTGTGGAGAAACCATCACCAAACCTTGGAGAGAACCTATGGGCTGTTCTCTGTAATTGGGTTGGAACCAATACACCTGTATAAGGTAGTGGGCCAGATTACCTTAGAGACTGCATCGCCCTAAGGACGTCTGTCCATCCAACCAGAGCAGACTGGAGGGGCTCTCTAATAGTGCCATCGGACAGGGGGGGCTCGCCTCTCTGGCACAAGGTGAGCCTTCTCTGTGTCCGCACCTGCCCTTTGGAACCTCCTGCCTGTGGAACTGCGTGTCCAGACGGAGTTGTTGCCCTTTAGAAAAGAACTAAAACCCTGGCTGGCGGGCCAGGTTTGGGGTGCAGGTGGAGGGGTGGCTTCTGTTGGGTGGTTAATATAGGGGAGGATGCCTGCCCCACGGTTTCTTCAGTTCCTGCACCCCTCTCTTTTTAGGGGTGGGTTCTTATTGCTGGTTTTTATCTGTTTTATTTGTTTTTATCTGTTTTTACCCATTGTTGTGAACCGCCCGGAGTCGGCTTTGGCTGAGTGGGAGGTATAAAAATTTAACAATAAATAAATAAATAAAAATAAGATCAGTGTAATTGCCATGCTTGATCCATGTATAAGTTCATAACTGGTCCATAAGTTGTTGAAATGTTGAAAAACGAAGCCGACAGACTTCAAGGCTAAATCTGTTCTGCCTCATCTCGATCATCCTTATGAGGTTTTTTAGACGTCAAAAAAGTAGTTATCAGAACCAGACTCAGTTTTGACTTGACTCTGAGTCTTTCTCTTTACTTCCAAGTTGGAAGGACTGGAAGCAGCTTTCTTCTCCTATCTAGAAAGAGACATGAATAGAATGACCTTTCAATTGACTTCAAGAATGAGACCTCTTCAGCCATTCAAAGTAGACTCCAGCTTGGACTTTTTAGCTGACAGTGGTAAAGTTAAGCTATCTCCTCATCAGGAGAAGTAGATAAATTAATCTGTTGATTTATTTATTCTGAGTGACTTGTTACTGAATTGTCACTATATTGTTTAAATTTAGTATTGGTTCACTGTAAAAACATTAGTTTACTCTGCGGGGGTATAGCAACAGCTTTCAAGGACTTTACCATTTAAAAAGTTTCAAGTGTCACTGATGGTTTGAATGTTACTTAGTAAAATTATTACAAATTGAACAAAAATTGTACTGTTAAAACATACCTTATATTCACATTATATCCATCTGTATTACACAGACAGGTAACACCACAAATGTCTGTTAAACAGTAACAATTGCAAAAACAACAACAAACAAACATGGTTCAAACCTTTAATCATCAAAGTGCTTAAAGCCTAAAACCAATGATGAGGAGTACATCATTCACTATAATTTAATTAAGAAACAGAACATTTAAGACAAGACAGTATTTATTTATTTATTAAATTTATATACCGCCCACTCGGCCGAGACCGACTCAGGGCGGTTGACAATCCCAGATAAAATCAGGTTAAAATTATTTAAAACTACCGACCCCCTAAAAAGGGTGCAGGGACCGAAGGAACCATGGGGAAGGAATTCTCTTCTTCTTCTCTTCTATATCAGCTAACCAATGGAGGTTACCCTTCCACCTGCACCACACACTTGGCCCGCTAGCCAGGTTTTAAGTTCTTTTCTGAAAGGCAGCAAATCCGTCCGGAGATGTAATTCTGTTGGCAGGAGAATTACGTATTGGATAGTAGTGAAGAATATGAGCTTGAGAATTTTCAGATAGTTCCCATATTCTGTCAACAACGATAGCTTACTGTAAGACATAGTCACTTTGATTGCATTTTCTAGTTCAAATACTTTACAGAATCAGCCAATAAAGAACTTGTATCAGGTAATGACTACACGAGACAATATTGTGGGTCACAATACTTCTACCTATGAAAATACCATAATATTCATTTTATCTTGGGCAAGAAAACAGACATTAAAGAAACCATGTGGACATTTTAAAGAAGTTAAAGCAGTTCACTATTGTATACAAAATGGGATTGTAACTGTAGATATATACAGTAAAACCTCTACAAACGATTTTTTCCGTTCCACTGTTATTTGTATGTCAAAGAAATTGCATGTCAAAAACACATTGTATTACCAGAAGAGGCCTTTAGATGTCACCATATATATATTTTTGTATGTCGAATTTTTCCTATTAAAAATTTGTGTGTCAAATTTTTTTAAAGCCAGGATTTCTATTTGTATGCCGATTTTTTTGTAAGTCGAACCATTTGTATATCGGGGTTCCACTGTACTATTAAAATAAATTATCTATATATAAAACCAACATATTCAACAACTATATACAAACATTGTTGATATTCCCTCTTTAAGCAAAAGGTTCCAAAGACCCAGATGATGCTTTTTTTCAGGTGGTAAAGAACAAACTAAGGAGAGCTGTTGGGGAAGGGGCCAAATGGCTCTATTAGCTCTGGAAGATTCTGATGATGTCTGCGCATGCTTAGAACTTAACCCTTTAGTATGGATTCAGAGACCACAAAAAAGAATTTTGTTGTAATTGGCTGCCCAGAATAGTGTTTGTCACTAAATTGAGCAAAATATAAATCTTATAAACTTTTCAGATTCTTTTATAATGAATAGAATTACACACATTGACACCTGAATAATTTTAAAAAAAATGTGTATTATATAAAGAATTCTTATTACATAGGCCTACCTGTTCATAAAATTCATTAACAATTCCTTCTGTCCATTTCAAGTGTAGATCTCTAACTTTTGTTGGACCGTTGATATCTGCCAACTTGATGCATATCTGACATACCAATAGGCGATCACTCTCATTGCTCCATTCAATACCATGACCATTTACATCATTAGCCTGGTCGTAAAATGAAAAAGAATTTTTAATAATTTGCTAGGTTAAACATTTTCCTCCATCTTATAATTCCTTTCACAGTTATATTTAGTGGATTTTGGTGCTCATTCTGCAAGGAAAGTCTATGTACAGGCTTAAACATTCATAACAAACCTTGGCATTAAATTCAGCAAGGAAATCAAAATGTTTCTTGAGGTCTGTGGCAAGGATTGCTTCAATCACTAAGAATCGAAACCGTCTGAATTGCACGTGATCAAGATTAGTTAGAAAGTTGTATTCTGGTAGAGATAAGAAGAGACTCCATGCAGAGGCTGCATGATGATTTTCCAGAACTGATCTGTCATTGTATAGCACAGCCTGCAAAATAATTGAATAATAATACTTTAAAGACTGAAATTTCGCAAATATGTAAGGCATGCTTCTATTTTAACTGATTTTTAATAGTAAATTGTTGTTGTTCACCTCTGTTAGTACCTTGGCACTAAATCTGGCAGCATATAAATGTTATAAAACAAACAAATAAATTGTTTTACTTGAACACACCTGCCACTTTTACATGGGAACTACTGTAGTGTCAGTGGAGTATTTGTGTTCAAACAGATATTGAAACACTCTTTAAAATGTTTTTAATAAAAAAATAGGAAAAGAACACATGAAACTTTCAAAAAGATATATTAATAATAATCAAAATAAAAGAAATATAAACAGATACAGAATTGAAAATAAAAGTTCACACAAAGGATTGCACCCTCAATCAGGACCATGAGAGATATAATTTTCCATTTTCCTTCAGTTTTTAGAATGTTCTATACCCCTTCAAAAAAGACATTGTATCATTTGTGAGTATTTGACCGTTCCTTTTCACCAACACAAAATCTAGAAAGTTGCCTCATACATTGTTAGTTATTTTCCTTTATTGCTCCCTTTTTAATTTTGCTATCAGTTGAGCTTATCTTTAATTGCTAAATCCTAAACTTCATTATACCATTCTCCCAAATGAAAATACTTAACTTCCACTTTTTTGCAATCAATAACCTTGCTATTCATACTAAATTACTAATTACAGTGGAAACTCAAGTTACGAATTTAATGTGTTCCTCGGGATTTCTTTAATGAAAAATTCGTAACTCAAAATGTGGTTCCCCATAGGAATGCATTGAAAACCAATTAATCTGTACTGGAGGTCCAGGGGCAGCGGCACTATAAACCTTCCAGGTGCAATGCATGGAAACCAACCCACAAATTAAAAGGCATGCATACAAATGATGAAGCTCAGTTCCCTACCTTCCAAACGCTTGAAAAATGGACCAAAAAACTTCCAACACAACAGACTCAAGTGGTTTTCCATAAGAATGCATTGCAAATGTGGTTTCCCATAGGAATGCATTGAAAAGCAAAACACAGAGTAAACACACAAAATCGATACAAAGACTGCTCCAAAACCTTCACATGCACTTGGGGGGGGGCTATAAACCTCCCAGGTGTAATACATGGAAACCAACCCACAAAGTAAAAGGCATGAATGCAAACAAAGAAGCTCAGCTCCCTACCTTCCAAATGTTTGTGAAATGCATCATTTCCAATGGCGACCACAACCACACCATTTTTTAAACTACTTGGGCAGCCTCCACCACTTCCCACAGTGGCGGGAGGGTTTCTGGAGCATTTTTGGAAAATTTTTGCCACTCTTCCGCTCCATTTTGGCAGCTAAAACACAGTATTTTGGGCACTTCCAGGTTTGGCAGTGGGATTCAAGCCAGAAGCTCCCCCCGCCACTGGAAGTGCAAAAACGCAGCATTTTAACTGCCAAAACAGAGAGGAAACAAAGGTGAAAAATTCCAAGAATGCTCCGAAAATCCTCCTGCCGCCATGGGAAGCAGTGGATTGCCCAAGCAGCTGAAAAAATGGTGTGATTGTACCCACCGCCACCGAAAATGTAAGCACTGGGAGCAAATGTAATTTATAGGGAAACTTACTTCGTACAGCGAAAAAAATTCAGAACTTGAGGAATTATTTTCAATAAATTTTCATTCGTAACACAAAACATTCATAACTTGAGGTTCCACTGTACAGTAAAACCCTGGTTCCCGACTGCCTTGTCTTATGTTTGCCGTGGATCATGACGTTTTTTCACCTTACGACCGGGAAATCCCCAGAGTGCCTTGCACCTGGGGGATATATAAGACCACCTGCAGCCATTTTGGATGCTGTGGGTGGCACAACCACAGTGGGGCGGCCTTGCCTTGCATATTCATGGTGCCTCTTCCGGAGCCATTGCTAAACTGTGGGATGTCTTTTAAATCCAGCACCTTAGTGATGGCTCCGGAAGAGGCTCCATGACGTGGCCAGCCCTGGCAGCCGGACAAACCGCTCTTTGTCACCCGATGCTGACCCTGAGAAAGAAGTGCTGGAGCCCAGGCAAGGTAGGGAAAGATAGTGAGCTTAGCTTCCTCATTTATATTCCCTTTTACTATGTGTCTAGGTCAGGAACATTTTTTAAATTTTCAGTGCATTCCTATGGGAAAACATGCCTCGGTTTCTGATTGATCCGGTTTTCGACAAAACTGTCGGAACGGACTAAAATCATAAACCGGGGTTTTACTGTAGTTGGTTTTTTGTCTACCTCCACTGAACTTTCTCATATATAGATAAAAGTGCAATTTTTGGACAAAATATCAGTTATGTTTAATATGTCACTCGTTTCTTTAAAGACTAATCTTTACCTATAAGAATGGAGTGTGGCCATGTGTGTCCAGAATGCACGTCCACACCCACCCAGCCTATCCCGTAATGCACCATTCACACTTACCTTTCGCCCCTGACATCACTCCCGCAAGGTTCCGGAAAAAAGTGGGGCGTTCTCCCCATGAACGCCAACAACAAAAAAACTCTCCAAATCCCAGCGTCCTCCACACCGTGACACGTCACAGCCATTCAGGCTGGAGGACATGAGTGCGGAGGAGGCGGGACAGCCAGCGTGCGTAAGCTTAAACATAATGGCTGCATTGTGCGCGCCCTCCCTGAGAACACAGGCAGGCGAGGCGCTGCCTCTGCCCTGCCGCCCATTCCACATAGCCTGAGGACATGGCCAGGCGAGGAGCCGCTGTAGGCACAGCCTCTGCCCTGCTGTGTCCCCCTGCCCTCAGCCTGCCTCTCACCCTGCAATCCCCCCTCCGCTGTTTTGAGCCAGTCCTCGAAACAGTGGAGGGAAAAAAGAGAAGCTGACAGTCAGGCCGCACTTTGACCGGGAACACATGTCTCCAGACGAAGTGCGGCCTGCCACTCCTCTCGCTGTGTCAAGAACAGATCTCGAAACAGCGATGGGGAAAAGGGAAGCTGACAGGCCGCACTTTGTCCGGAGACACACATTCCTGGACAAGGTGCAGCCTGATTGTCAGTCAGCTCCTCTTTTCCTCATCGCTGTTTCAAGAGCAGCTCTCGAAATAGCGAAGGGAAGCTGACAGTCAGGCCGCACTTCATCTGGGAACGCACGTCCCCAGACTAATTGTGGCCTGTCAGCTTCCCTTTTCCCCATCGCTGTTTCGAGAGCTGTTTTCGACACAGCGAGGGGAGGAGGGGAGCTGGCAGTCAGGCCACACTTCTTCGACACCCTGCCTCCCCTCCCACCCTCAGCCACATCCCCCCTTCCCTGCTCCCCCCCAGGCGAAGACAGGGAAGGGGGATGGATCGCTTCCACATCCTCCCTTCCCTGCCTCCCCCCGGGCAAAGACAAGGAAGGGGGACGGATCACTTCCACATCTCCCCTTCCTTGCCTCCCACCCACCCGCCGGGCGAAGAAGAGAAGGGGGACAGATTGCTTCCACATCCCCCTCTTCCCTGCCTCCTCCCGGGCGAAGACAGGGAAGGGGGATGGATCACATCCACCTCCCCCCTTCCGTCTCCCCTCTCTGCAGGGTCCAAAACCACCCCACCATCACCAACAAAAAAACAATACCTGCCCAGCAAAGCCGAGCAAAATAGCTATTTCCAAAATTTCAAAACCAATTCACACTCTCAAAACATATGGAAATAAGTACCTACAGCCAGACCACATCTCCAGTATAAAATGGAATAACTAGGGTACATAATATTCAGTTTTACCAGTGTCAAATACCATCTCCATATTAATTTATACTTTTTTTCTTTTATCCTTACAGACATGGTCTTTAAAATTATTTTATCCCATAGATTATTTAAGTAAGGTTATTGTCTCCATGTCCGAGTAGCAATTATAGTGTTCATCATCTTTAATTTTATATACCTAATGAGTGAAGTAATGAACTACGATAAAATTACTTACACATTATGGTTTACCATTCTGAATCACAATAATTGTAACTAAGAAAAGTTGTTACAAAAAGTACACAAAGTCTTATTCTGTGGCAGTGAAATGATGTATAGCTATGTACAGTGGTACCTTATACATCGATTTTAATCCGTTCCACGGGGCTCGTTGTTGCACGAAACAATTGTTATACGATACATGCATCATATAGCGATTTCCCTATGGGATGCATCGTACAATGATTTTTTTTTAGCTAAGTGGTTTTTCCCATTGAAAAATTGTTGTACAATTTTTTCCATAGGGAAAATTGTTATCTGGGACGTCATCCCCCACCACCACCACCACCACCACCACCTTCATTGCTATACAGGGCAATTGTTGTATGAGGTTCCACTGTATGTGATCTGTGAATTAAATGAATTAAACATGTAAAGATCTAGGCAAACTTGCATATGTCTGATACCACTTTTGAAAAATATAGTTTAAGAGAATGTTCATGCAGAGGTTTTTGCATGGTTAATAGCTTTATGGAAACACTCCATTTAAAAAACTGTACCTGTGGAGCAATTGTAGCTACAAGAAATGCATTTGTGCGTCCAGGATGATCATAATCATGCATAGCTGCAGCTACATACAAAGCCATTAATTCTAAGGCTGGAATATTTGAAGCTAAGCATCCATAATTTTCATCAACAATAGTACAGCTCTTGGAGGAAATATAGGGAACTTGGCCAGCTGAAACATCATTTTCTGAATCTAGGGGGGAAATCAACATTTAAATAACATTTTACAAATATTCAGGGCTGGCAAGTTTATAATTATCACCAAGATGTATCTGCCAACTAACAGTGTCTACTGAATTGAAACCAGTTAAATTCTCCCTGCAGATGGAAGGGTTCCATTTATCAGCAACAGTTCAATTAAACTTTAGTATTGCTCAAAAGGAGATGTGTAGTTTTTTTCCTACAGTTCTTTATGTAATCCAAAAATCTGCTCTGGAGGACTGACAGTCTTCAGAAAAATAATGGAGATGGCACTCTCTCCTTCCTCTTAGCAAGAATTAAATGGGGCCATTCAACAATTATGTGATCCTCAAAGGGGGTAGGGGGTCTGCCATCCGAATTACAGAAAAATTATGTGGGGTCGGCTGTGTGTGTGTTCATAATCCATTTGGAGCTGTTTCTAACTGACAGTGGGAAACCAAACCTGTGCATAAAAAGAAAGGGTTTTATTTACCTTTGTGCCTCCATGCGGTGAAAATGGAGGTGGAAAGCCATGCTTTCTGGTTGCAGAGAGAGCAAGAGGCTAGGCTAGAGCATCGCTTCCTGCAATTGGCCTGCCCGCCCACTTCCCCTGCAGCCTCACCACTGGTTGGTGGTGCAAAATACAGTACTATTTGGTTCAGATCACGTAATTTTAAGGGTGGAGGGGGTCAAAGCGAAAATTACGTTTGGATTACACAGGGGGGAGGGGGTCAATTTTTCCACCGAAAAAAATCGCTTAATTGTTGAATGGCCCCTATAATAAGAAAAAAAAGTCTCAATTATTGTTTCTCTGTTTTTTGTATAATGATAAGAAATTTAATTCAAGTTGAACTGAACTGAAATTAACAGACCATTTTAAATTCAGAATATATTAATTAAAACAAGATGTTGAATGTTCAAGACTATTTCATGTCTACAGTGGTATAATTAAGAAAAATTCTAATTACGTTAAATATTTTAACTGTAGGTATTTTTAGTCTGAGATGTTTCATTTCCTAATTAGATAAAGAAATATTAGTGTAATGTATTTTAGTTGCTATAAACATGCTGATGGCTGCAGAAAGATATAGGCTTCATTTAGGAGAAGAGATCTAAGTGAAACAGTTTTGTTGGCTAGCAAGCAAAGTATGTCAGCAATTATTCAATCAATTATCCTAAAACCAGACACAAACTGCTTATACATGACATCAACTGTTACTTTTATCTTTCAGCCATGAAGCCTTCAAGTAAGAAAAGAAACTGCAATAGAATTTTTTAAAGCTACTTAAAATGTATCCATCTGATTAAGGGACAGGAAACAGAGGGTAGCACTAAATGGACACTTCTCCAAGTGGAGGGAAGTAAAGAGTGGGGTCCCCCAAGGTTCAGTACTGGGACCCCTGCTTTTCAACCTCTTCATAAATGATCTAGAGGTAGGAGTAAAAAGCAAGGTAGCCAAATTTGCTGACGACACTAAATTATACAGGGTAGTGAAAACTGTGAGAGATTGTGAGGAGCTCCAGAGGGATCTCTTGACACTGGGGGAGTGGGCAAAACAGTGGCAAATGAGCTTCAACATTAGTAAGTGCAGAGTGATGCATGTTGGGGCAAAGAACCCCAATTACATTTATAAACTGATGGGGTCTGAACTCTCTGCGACAAACCAAGAAAGGGATCTTGGTGTCCTGGTGGACAGCTCAATGAAGGTGTCAACCCAGTGTGCCTCAGCAGTGAAAAAAGCAAACTCAATGTTAGGGATCATTAGGAAGGGTATAGAAAATAAGTCAGCAAGTGTCATTTTGCCTCTTTATAAATCTATGGTGAGGCCCCATCTGGAATACTGTGTACAGTTCTGGTCGCCATACCTCCAGAAGGATATTATGGAGCTGGAAAAAGTGCAGAGGAGGGCAACCAGATCGATTAGGGGACTGGAACACCTTCCTTACCATCTGAGGCTGCAGCGGTTGGGCCTCTTCACTCTTGAACAACAGTGTCTAAGAGGTGACCTGATTGAAGTTTATAAAATCATGCACGGTGTGGACAAAGTAGATAAGGAAAAACTGTTTTCCCTATCGCATAACACTAGAACTAGGGGACACTCCATGAAACTTTTGGGTACTAGTTCTCAAACAAATAAGAGAAAGTACTTTTTCACCCAGAGGATTACTGGTCTATGGAACTCCCTGCCAGAAGAAGTGGTGACAGCTGTCAGTCTTGACAGCTTAAAGAAAGGATTAGACAAGTTCATGGAGGACAAGGGTATCAATGGCTATACTTATGGATACTTAAGGACAACCTCTGGGTTGGAGAGATCGGCAGGATATCTCTCAATGCCATTTCCAGAGAATCCTAAGCAGGTGAAGGCATCTGCTTGGGAATACCCTGAAGGAAATGGTGAGCCACAGTGTGAGACAGAGTGCTGGACTGGATGGGCTGTGGCCTGTTCCAGCAAGGCTGTTCTTATGTTCTTATATTAAGCAAAGCTTCTTTATGGAAACTAAAATAAAGAACATACCAGTGCCAGTTCCTGCCATAGAATCACTGTGTAAATCACTTTGCTGAAATCCAGGAATTGGTCTCGTTGTAAGATACCACACAGCATGAAGAACATCTGTCGCATGTATTCTATTATGATCTAAAATCAATTTTTTTATTAAATATAAATATCACAATATATTTCTTAAAAAACAGCAGTAACCTATTGCCTGTTTGCAAGCTGTTGTCTGTAAGTCACTGGGTGTGCTGCTTTTACAGAATTGTCATGAATACTGCTGTGGCAAAGGGCTTGGCAGTAGAATACTGACAAAATTATTCCTTATATGAGCAAAATATATACGGTATTTGCTGGTGTATAAGAAACACTTTCCCCTCTTAAAATACACTGGAAAAATCGAGTGCATCTTATATGCTGGCAACAGCCTCGCCACCCTCCCACCCCGGGTGGTGGTGGTTCAGTGCTGGGTAAAGGGCGGCTTCCAAAGGAGCTCTCTTGCCTGGCCAAGCCTTCCCCTCCTCCTGATGGTCAGAGGCAGTAGGTGGGATCAGCTGGGCAAGAGGTTCCTAAAGAAGCAATCTTGCCAGGCTGAATCCTGGCCAATCCTCCTGAAAGGATCCTTCTTTTCCCCTCACCCCGGCACCAAGCGAAAAGAGGGGGGGGGGGAGAAACGGGTTTAAAGGATCCTTCTCCCCCCCCCCCTTAAAATCATTTCCACACACCCCTATCCTACCACCAGCCAGGGAAAGTGGGATGGAGTGGGGAAAGAAGGATCCTTTAAGCCCATTTCCATCTCACTTCCCACCACCAGCTGGGGAATGTGGGGTGGAAGGGGGACAGAAGGATCCTTTAAGCCCATCCCCACCCCACCCCATTGAAGTTAATTTTGGAAATTCATGAAAAAATGTTGAACATTATTTTTCCCTTAAAAATGTGTATAAAAACAAAAGCTAGAAAAAAACTGAGAAAGCTGACTAGAAGGAAATAACCATGTATCTGAGAGAGTGGAATACAGATATTGAGAACTGAGTACAAAAAGTATGTATGGCAGATCAAGTTGGAGTCATATATGAAGAAATGGAATGAGATAGTGATGGGGGGAACAGTGGGCAGAGACAGAGGTGAACTTCTTATTCAGAAAGCGTTCCCACCACAGATGACATCATACAATATTCTTCACACACCACTACACTACTATCCCACAAGAAGCATAAGAAGGAATCTGTTCTCTACGCCAGCTTCTTTCTTTTCTGCTTCCCTCATACTAAGTAATTATAATAATACTAATTTTGTGTCAGAAATTGTTCTGGGTTGAAAGGATTTTCTCTGGAGAAACTCCGCTCAGGGGACGCCTGAGTGAGGCTCCTTTCATGTCCCCAAGATCTTTTCCTACCAAAGTGGTCCCTATTTATCTACTTGCAATTTCTTGCTATTGAGCTGCTAGGCTGGGACAGAGACAGACGCTCAAAGCGTTATGCAGTACCTGGGTCTTGAAATGCTGACTTGTCAGCCTTCTAGCTAACAAGGCAAGCTTAACTCATAGTAAAAGGACTAATGTCAAGTCAGTCCAATCCAGAAACAGAAAAAAAAAGTCAGATGTTGCATTTAGTGCTCTGTCAATTCCAAATACAGTATCATATAATGCAACTGACTCATCCACAAGATAAAGAATGCCAGAATATTTAGAGAATGGGGTGTACTACTTGCTGTACAAATGTGATTTCACAAAATCTGCATCACACAAATATTTCAAAAATGCTACAATAGCTTTTCAAGGCAGACATAATCAATAGGACATTAGTGAAATAATCAGTAGAGGGAGGGAGAGACAAATTACATTACAAAATTAAAATTTATCTAAAATATGTGTTAAGAGCCCTCAGGATTATAGATTGATGAGGATGATGAAGATTATTATACGTTCCCTATTACTGCATTTCCTCCATCAGCAAAATCATGGGACAGTTACTTGTAACTAGTTCTTTGCATGGTCATCTGTGAACTCACACATTAGGTCTTCCCACTGGATGTACAGAAGCCTCAGGAGGAGTTGTTGGGCCAAAAGGGGACCCATTCCCCCATTGCATGAACCTAATGGCTATCCTTCAGTTCCCTTCAATCCATTGCTGTCAGAGCAAATGAAGCCTGTGAAAGAGGGGAGGATTGGTGGGTTTTGTCAACTCATGGATGACCATTTGATGAAATACAGCTACAGTAAGTAACCCATCCTTCTTTGTAGTCTCCATGAAATTAAATATTAGGTTGAGTAACAAGCTATATTAAATGGATGGTGGTCATGGCAGCGTAGCTGACAGGATAACAAGCCCCATCCTGACTTGCATCTTATCTAGCCATCCATCCTACAGTGCTATATAAAGGACATTGGTTGGGACTAAATAACTGCTTGGCAGATGTCTTGTCGAGGAATTCCCTTGAGAAATGCAGTCAGAAATGACAATGCTCAAGTAAATTGTGCTAGAATGGGAGCAGAAAGTGGACATCCAGCTAACTGGTAGCATAAAGCAAAGGTATCAGTGGGTTCCAACCAAGATTATGGAGTTAGGGGATGGAAACCTACAAAGGGCCACTTTATAGTTGAAAATTCTATAGAGGAACTCTACTTTCCTAGATGTAATTTCTGTCGATGTTGGCTTAGAGCAAGCATCCTTTGCAAGGCCAAGTAGAGAAGGCAACATGCCAATATAAATAGGAGTTGCCACATCCTCGTTGATCAGGTAATCAGACTTTGGGGTTGCTGGTTGATTTCCAAATTAGAGGACGTTTTAAGCCAATCAATCATTTCAGAATACGACATGAATACGGAAGGATGATTACAACCCACAACATCTGACTCTGGCATAGTTATAAGAAAGACTTGCTTTTGGAATCATAAGATTTTTCAGTATCAGAAAAATTCTGAGCTTGGCTCGAAATGGCAAACATATAACCTTGCTCATGAACACTGGCCATCATAAGTGTCTGAAGAGGGTCAGAAGAAGAATCAGTTGAAAGGATCACTAGGGATGGTGTGCCTTTGAACCGGGGGGGGGGGGGGTTGTATCTTGATTGTGAAGCTGCTATTTTCAATCTAGTTTGGCTGCTTTAGTATTTTGGGTTCTAAGTTTCAAGGCTGATTGTATAGTATTAATAGCATGGTCCAGCCTGTTCAGACAAGATCAGAACCCCTCCTGTGATTATGTAATTCAACATTTTTCTTGCTGAGATAGAGGAACCTCTGAGTGTACAACCAATATCAGAACTGGACTATGGGACTGGAATTGCCCCTGCACCATCACTGAAGTCTGGCCACAAACTGGTCACTGGCCTTGAACACATGCTCAGCCCTAGACTTGCCTATGGGGTAGTACTGGAGCTTGGCCACAGAAGTAGGGGATCAGGGAGAATCAAAGCAATCCCTTTTGCATGCCCCACTGAGGGTCTGTTTGGAAGAGCTGTTGGTGAAACTAGCCTGCCAGCTGGAAGGGCATCTGCTGGTGTTGCACTGAGGTGAATCAGCTCTGAGGTGAAGGCTTAATGGTTGGTTTCAGGTGAACTGATGGTTATTCTTACCTTTATTTTTCCTTGGACGAGAGGGGCATTCCTGCAGAGTCACACTGATTAGCATTGAGTCCCAAGATATTTCAGTTTCTAAGAGTTAGGAGGATTGCTTATTAGTTCCTCAAGCTCTTGATGCGTCAGAGAACCATTGTGTAGCTGGGCTAAATCTTGGCAAACATTGATCTCCTTGATTGTCCAAGACTGATGCCAAGCAGATCAGTCTCTTTGTGTAGGTTGAATGTGGATTGTTGGGTGCTGGTAAACCTTTTGACCTTTCAGTGGAATGGGAAGCTGGTTTTTTGTCCTTCTTCCTCTGAGTTGCTCAGAGGATACTTGCAATGTTGCAGCAGGCATGCCAGAACCACTGGACTAATGTCTTGGTTCCGCATTACTAGTCTCCTTATTTTGAGCAAGAGCATCTATGAGTTCAAGATGCAGTAGACTGCGCTGAAATTACAAGGATTCTCAAGATTACAAGGCTCTCAAGGTGGTGGTAAAAAGGAACTGAAGATGAGCTGTGGGCCTAATGCCTTCTCTAAGTACAGTTCTGGAACTTTCTGAGGAATCCATGCAGGTTTTGGGAAGACTTAATGTGTGGATTCATAGATGGCCACTATTGCATTCCCTTCCTCTGCAAAACTATGCTGATTAGAGAAAAGGCTTGTAATTAAAGCAGCTCCAGTCTATGAAGTACAAAGCTCTCAAAGCAAGAATAATTTAAATGCTCTCAGCAGAAGCATATTATTTTGGGATCTTCAACTTAAAAACCTTTTACAATTGCACAGATCTTAATATCTTTTTAAAATTAAATTGGTACCACAGCAATGCCCACTTATACAAATGTCATTTTATCGAAAATCCATATTAATAGATAGCATTTAACATTTTCTTACCACTCTAATCTATTAGCATATTTAAAAACATTACTTTAAGAAACAATAGTATCAGTACACTAAATTTTAGCAATAGTTGTCTGCAAATATAATACAGCTAAAAGAGAAGAACAAAGAAGCCTATTTTGTTATGTGTTACTTACAAGGAATGTCTCTGTAACCATTTTCTAGTGCTCGAAAGTAGTTCATGAATTGATGAGTTGGAATTTGGAAAATTTCAAATAAACCAGTGTCTTGAAACAATGTGAATGCAACCTGCACATATAATATAGCCATTCTCATTTTACAGATTAAAACACAATTACTTACATTTCATTTTGTTCAACTTGTAC
This sequence comes from Bradypodion pumilum, assembly GCA_035047305.1. Lineage (NCBI taxonomy): Eukaryota > Metazoa > Chordata > Lepidosauria > Squamata > Chamaeleonidae > Bradypodion > Bradypodion pumilum. Next base: position 399,187,092 of record JAWDJD010000001.1, read on the forward strand.
ATTTTGAAATACACAGGATGGAAGCACAGCTGTAAGACTATTAGCCTATGTTTTCTTACCAATCCCCCTCTCAAAAAATCCCTTCCATTCTTTGAAAACTGCTCCAGAGAATCAAGAAATTCTCTGGAATAATGTTATCTAACACAAAAGGCTGACATGAGAAAAGGGACTCTGTAGCTAAAGTTTACATATTCAAGCTGTATTTTGAAAAAAGCCACCTAAAAGGTCAACTTACATAAACTGCATAGGTGAAACACACCCTCAATGTCTCTATCTGTGGATATTATGTGAAATGGTTAACTGAAATCCTCTTCACAGAACTATGCCTGCATGAAAGTGATGATGTCATCAGTGAGGGAATTTTTTTAGGAAATAAACATTTCCTATTTCTGTCCCATGGTTCCTATGCTTTCCGTGTAATCCCTGCTATTATAGGCAAGCTGTAGAAGACATAGGACAAAGATTTTAATTAATCAAAATTGCTGCTGCAGGGGTGACTTCAACAGTGGCAGCAATTTTTTGTATTCAAGGATTTCCTCCTATCTTACAGCTTCCCAATGATGAAAAGGAATACATAAAAGCTTCAGGGAAGAAGTAAGAAATGTTTAATTTCTGAAAAGATGCCCCTGTGGATGACATAATCAGTTTTATATGGGTACATATGTGCAAACAGGATTTCAGCCAAAGTGTCAACTAGAGAAATCCAATCCATTTGAAGTGCTGGTTACCTTATAAGTCATGATTTTCAAATCATAAACTAGGCTTAGGATCATCTCTCTCCTTCCCTCCACTTTGTTCTATTCCATTCTAGCATGGTATTACACTGACTGACAAGATTCTTTCTTAACCAAGGTTTAAAATTTAGCTTCAAAATTCTGCTTTCAAAACCTTACTAGTTTTATTTAAAAACAAAACAAAACACCTTACAGTGCTCATACAACTGTAGTGAAAATAATACCCCTAAAATTCTGAAGACCAGTTGGAGTAATGACTGTTCCATTTATCTTGCACTCAGTCATCTATACCTATAAAATGGTGCGTTAACCGTTGGAATGTGACAAAGGATGTTGCACCAGGCCCCACTAGCCCGTAATGGGCCTCCATTCACTCGCCCAAACCCGGTTCGTAGGTAACTGTCGGGTTGAAATTTTCGGCCGGGGGGCAGGAGCCCCCGGACGCAAACAAAAAAAGGGAACTTCAATTCCGCCGCGCCAGAGCCAATCAGGCTGAACGGCGCGGCAAAAGGAAAGTTCGGAAACGCACCGCGGCCAATCAAAAAAAAAAGGCGCAGGAAAAAAACCATTGCAGTAACCAAACACGTGCAGGCAAAACTACAAGCCCCAGCGTCCTGCGCGCCATTAGCGCGCAGAACGCTGGGGCAGCCGGCGCGTGAAAAATAAAAGTAAAAAAAAAAAACCCCTGCCGCCGCTGCCCTTCCTTCCCACGGGTCAGCCAGCATGGCCCATGGAAAAGAAAGCCCCCGCCCGCCATTGCCCTTCCTTCCCACGGGCCAGCCAGCATGGCCCGCGTGAAAGAAGCCCCCCAAAAAAGTAAACACAAAAACATAAACCAAAAACAATCCAAAATCCAAAATCCAAAAAGGAAACACAAAAACAGCCAAAAACAAACAAGAAAAAAACAAAGACCCCCCCCAAAATAAAACCCCAACCCTATCCCCCACCCCATCCCCCAAAAAAAACCCAGAGAGCTTACCATAAGACGTCTTCTATCCATGAGGACCGGAACTCAAATGAGAAAATTAAGAAAATACTTACCGGAAGCGACACCCAGAGGAGAGAAGAGAAAAATTGTAGAGAGGAAGAAAAGCTCACCACCCCCACCCCGAGGCCACGAGAGAAAAAACATTCAAAAATATTGAAACTAATAAGATTAATTCCCAAATTAATCAAATAAGTTATAAAAACATTCAAAAATAATCACACTAATCTCAAAAAATACCAAAAAACAAAAAACAAAAACAGAAATCACTTTCACTCAAAAAACGTAAAAATAAAGATTTAAAAAACCAAAATTAAATTTTAAACTAAAATAAATTAATTTACATTAAATAAATTAAATTAAATTAAAATTTGCATAAACATAAAACAAAAACCTTCAAAAACCAATTTAAAGAGCCCGGCACTGAGGAAGCCAGCGCGCAAAACAAAAACAAAAACAAACAAACACACTGGGAGCACAAGTCCACCGCAGGCGGACGCAGCCCCTTGAAGCCACAAAATCACAAAACCTTACAACACTATTTAAAACAGCCCAGCACCATTGGTTCAAGAAAAAAAAGAAATCCTTTATTATCCAACACAATTTTAAAAAGCCCGGCACCGCCGGGCAAAATATGTTAGTTATGTATAATATTGGTATGGCCCATGAAAATTTGTAAAACCAATTCTTGAATGTTGAAATTCTGACTGTATTTAGTTTTCCATGCAGATTAAAGCTGTTATATAGAAATGTGATGCAACATTACTAATGAGTGGTTTCTACTAATCTCCACTGGTATTTGGAGTATAGGAAAAAAAATGTAGGAAACATTACAAAGAACCACCATCAGAGGAAAGGTTGCCCTCACTAACAGTATTCCAAACCTTTCTTTTCCTACAGTATAAACTTCAACATGTACACATGTAGAGTTTAGAATAGCTTATCTATTCATATGTGCACGTAATGGCTCAGAAAATTTCATATTTAATGAAAGGCACCAAGATTTTAAAAAATGGTATCTCCCAAGTTACAGAAAACCTGATGTTTAGCAATAAACAGAGTATAAATTGCAGGTATTACGTTTTTTTGAATAAAAAATGTACATCCTTATCTTCTTTTCTCATTAACACATAACAGAAACAAATCAAAAGAAAATAAAGAGCACATGAGACTGACAAACTATGTTTATATGCCTCAACTGGAGCCTACTTTATTTTCCAGAAAGTGCTATTATATATACTGCTCAAAATTCTGCTGGGAGAAACCCATACACAGGTTAACTGCATAAGCAATTTCCCCTTCTGATGGGTTGTCTTTCATGTGAGTGATTGCACATCTTCTTTTGCAGCCTGCCCACAATTGGCTGTGCAGCAGACAGGTTTCTAGAGAATATTTCTGTGATTGCCCTTCAGCTCTGCAATTTCTCAACAGGATTCTATTCATTATATTTGTATATATTTATTTTATGTACTATTGTATGATTATACACTACAAAATACAATAAGATGGAGAACATGACATATCCACAGGAACAGCAAACCTGACTAAGAATTTGTCTAGATTTATCTCCCATTTTCTGAACAAGGTCAAATATTTGGAAATTCCAGTCGTTCATTTTCTCCATTAATGAATCATGGTCTTCTAGTAGCATCAGTTCTAATGAAGGATCTTCCTCTATCTAAATAAGAAAAAAGTATTTAGATTTATCATCAGATAAATTTGTTGTGTGCATTTAGCAAAAGCATTTAAAATTAACACAAGAGTAGAAGTATTTTGACTATACAATCATATTTCGTGTACAGTCAGATAGGGTTAAATAGGCAAAGAATGTCCTGGCTACACAGATTAATAGGGCAGTTAAGTAAAAGCATATGATCCTTACTGAGCATGCATAATCACTGTAAAAAGCATGTGACAATTGCTCAAGCCTTTGCTTTCAAAAACCGGAATACTTCCCCTCTTATCACAAAAGTGAATTTGGACTAGCTTTATGCACATTTGGATCTGCTTTATTATCTAACTGCACAAGCTATCTGTTAAGTCTTTTTTTTTCCTACAGGAGCTCCAAGATGGTCCTTTGTCTCAGAAACTCAAAATATTGTTCTAGCTGCCAAACAGACATCAATAATACTTGTTAAAGCAGGTTTAGTAATTCTTGATCGCGATTTGGCAGGGAATATTTATTGTTGTAACATCTATCTATACAAAAACCTATGAATAGAATATTGTATATGTATATCTGGCTTTTTCCTAATGCTTTTTTCTCTTTAACTTCATTCCATGTAGAAAAGTCCAGAAATCAGTGAAAAGTGAGAATGAGTGTCCACAGGAATCTTTGGTTTATGAAAGTAAATTGGGTACTATAAGTAATACTAGTTCAAGAACTTCTTAGCACATAATGCAGTTTGTGTGATACAACACCATTCCAGATTTTATCTGAAGATCCAACAAACATTCCAAAACACAAGGTGTTAATAACTAACACTGTGTATTAAATATTTCCAATTTGACCAGTAAATGTCTTTCTGAACCCATAATAACAAATTCATGCAGCTAAGTACAAAGTGAAACAGATGCTATTGTTCTTCAAAACCTATCTTATCCTGTGTATTTAATTGTTTTAATTTTTTTACATTATATAAGGATGGTAATTCCATAAGATTAAACTGTGGAGGTATCAGAATTGTTGGAGGACAGCATTAATCCTAAATGTCAAGGTTCAGCAACTGAATATGAGAATCAGAGGAAATGAAATGTCCATTTGATGTGTAAAAGGTATGACCCAACACTAGGCTTCTGCTGGTGAAATAAAAAAACCTCCATCTGAAGTGAGATGATTCCTACTACTTACTGTAATTCCCTCTGTACATCTCACCTCTAGCCTGGCTCTTGGGTTAGGAAACCTTCCAGAGCTGGGGGAGGTTTTAAGTAGCCCAAGGGGTAGAGGAAGAAAATGACAAAAAGGTCTATTTCAAATGTATCGCAGTGCCACCTGCTATTGTAACATTAGAATTAGACCAATTTCAAGAGAATGGCAAATAATGCTTTGCAATTTTCACAAAGAAGCTTTCATAGTGTTTTATAACTATAGGGGAAATATCCTACTTGCTGGCGTATAAAACCCACTCCCCCCACTTAAAATACACTGGAGAAATGGAGTGCATCTTGTACTGTACATAGTGGCCTATAGTGGGCTATTTTGGTAATAATGGGGTGTGTCTTATACTCCAATGCATCTTATACACCAGCAAATACAGTAAGTTTTCCTGTTATCATTTGATGTCTTTTGTGTTCATTGTGTACTGGCCAAAGTAGAGCCTAGCACTAATTGTTGGTGGGATATTAAACAAACAAATGAATATTATGTTCTGTTTTGAATACTTCATGTTTTACTGACTTTTGTATCCTGAATACTCATTCTAGAGCTGTTTAAGAACCATCAAACAACATTCTATTTTTATAAAGCAAATTAAATACAGCTACAAAAGATTTTTTAAAATACCATTTTTAATCAATTACAAAAAAAAAAAACTCAAAACAAATAATAAAACTACAGTTCTCTTGGAATGCAACCTGACTGCAGTCAGGGATGTTCAGTAAATACTCTACTGTTATTTACTCAAAGCAGCAGAAAGACGCTACCATACCAAATTAATTAATGCTGTCTCAAACTAACAAATGGAATTCTTTCAAATTCTTTGCAGCCATATAAATAATGGACTGATACAAACACTACAGGAAAGTCTAGAGAACTGAAACCAACTGGCAGTCCATTTCAGATTCAAGACTGCATCTGTCAGGACCTTGACTTTTTATTTATCCCAGTAGATCAAATTTAGATGTCCAAGGGACCCTCTAGTCAAGTTTTATTGGACCAGTTTATTAATAAAGCCTCAGGATGTTGACAAGGCACTTGCATGCTGTCAAGTTACTACCTCATTTTAAGATTCTTGCCCATTTTGACTATTCAAATCTGCTAAGGATACAATGGTTGAATGGTCCACTCCTGTTACCAATGTTTTGCTCCAAGAAGACCATGTGCCCTCCTGTTTAAAAGAAAGACCCATTCTTAAGAAAACTAATTTGGTGGTGGTGGATGATTTGAGAAAATATAGATTTGTCTCAAATATTCCTTTCTAAGAGAGTGGTAGCAGACCTATTGCAGGTATATTTGGAAGATGCATTTTAACTGGGGTTTAGGCTACAGCATGGTGTTAAAACAGCACTGGTCATTTTGCAAGGTGATCTTCTAATGAATGCAGAAAGTGGAGTGTAACTGTGTTGATCTTCTGGAACATTTTGTGGCATCTGATACCATCAATCACAGTATTCTTCTGTGATAGCTTCTGAGTTCCAAGTCCTTTCTTGATGGCCAACCACAGATGGTACAACTTGAAAATGCTGTCTTTACTCCTTGGGACCTCTACTATGGAGTCCCACAGGGATTGACCATCTCCCCAATTATTTTTACTATCTACATGAAGCCATTTGGAGAAGTCATATGGAGATTTGGGGCTCACTGTCACCAGCTCTATTTCCTTTTCTTTATCTGCAGGTGGTGCTATGCAAAGTTCCTTGAGCACTGCCTAACTTCAATAATTGACTGGATGAGGTCCAATAAAACTAAAACTGAACACTGTACAGTTAACACAGAGATCCTACTTTTAGGATCATCAGGCCAGTTAGAGGGAAACTTACTTGGCTGCAATAAGGATACAATCCCTCTGAATAATTGATTCCACAGCCTAGAAGTACTTCTGGACTCAGCACTCTGTATGAAGCCACTAATATCTGCTGTGTCCAAGAGTTCCTTTTATCAACTTTAGTTGATTGCCCTGTTTCAACCCTACCTGGAAAAGAAATGTCTAACAATAGTAGTTCACACATTAGGAATCTCAAATGGACTAATCTTGGTAATCAGTTTGGCCACTATATTTTGGACATGTTTCTGAGCTGTTTTCAAGGGCAACCCTACATAGTGTTATAATAGTCTATGTTTGAGATTATTTATATTTATGATTTATTTCTGCTTGTGTACTAGTACAGTGGAACCTCATACAACAACCGCCCCATATAGCAATGAAATTGCATAACAATTAGGTTTTTTGGGGGGAAATGGTGTCCCGCATAACAATTTCCCCTATGGAAAAATTGTACAATAATTTTTCAATGGGAAAAACCACTTGGCATAAAAAAAACCATTGTACGATGCATCCCATAGGGAAAATCGCTATATGATGCATGTATCATATAGCAATTGTTTCGTAAAACAACGAGCCCCATGGAACGGATTAAAATCATTGTATGATGTACCACTGTATATTGCTTTTGGATGTATGTTATAGGATCGTGTGGATTTTAAATTTCAACCTATAAACCACCCAGAATAGTGCTTGCATTAAGAGGGTGGGGAGAGAGGCGGTAATCTTATTAAATAAATACATAAAATACAATATTATTGCAATAAAATGCTTACATCAGGTTGATTACTCTCAGTCCAATCCATCTGCTTATTGTGATTTTCTGGTTTGCCTGTTTCATCACACTGTTTCTCTGTAGAGTGGGTAGAATCCTTTGAAATATCACTGTTTCCACCCTCGCCTTAAATAAAAGTAAATAATAACACTACACAAAGTATGTTTATAACTAAAGAAATGATAGCCAACCTACATTTTGTCACATGACAATATAATACAGTAGAAGCTCGGATAAAGTCCAAACTCCGTTCCACAAGTTTGGACTTTATCCGATTTTGGACTTTATCTGAATCAAATGGGCGATGCGTCGGATAACGTCCAAAAATGGACTTTATCCGAGGTTCCTATACCAAATACCTCAGATAATGTCAATTTTTTTTAGTGGTTTTAGACTTTATGTGATGCATCACGTGTGCATGAAAACCGCGACTTTATCCGAATCGGACTTTATCCAAATCGGTGTGCCTCCAGGTGCAATTCAAGGTACCACTGTATTTTAATAAAACGTTTTATCCTTTCAGTGAGTCACAAGACCTGTCAAGCGCAGCTCCAGACAATACGGGACCTGCACAGAACGGTTCTGTGCAGGTCCCTTCTACGCATGTGTAGAAGGCTTCTACGCATCCCCTTCTGCACAGAACCCTCCTGTGAATGCGTAGAAGGGTTCTGCGCAGAAGGGGTTGCGCAGTAACTACTTTACCCCCACCATCAAATTACAGAATGGTGTCGGCTCCAGGTGGGATAGGAGGAAAAGCGGTGCTAAATTACGGGAAATCCCGGCTAATATGGGATACCTGACAGGTATGATTTAGATGAATGTCTCACCATATTTAAAAAACTCAGAATATCTATCAGACTAGGTTTGTTTAATTCAGAGAAATTGCTAAGAGTAACTCTATTTCTTAAACTGACATAATCTAATGTTTTTCCATACCAAAGAGAAAAGATAACATGCTATTTGCCTGCTTGGATTGACTCATTCTAACTAGTTGCTTCTGCAACAAGCACCCCTAGCAAAATGTAGACAAATAGGCTATGTACAGGAAGCATCCTTTGCTACAAGTTAGTTTTAATGAAACTGCTAAGTGGTGGTTATAAAGAAAATGTTCTTGCACCCCATTAAAATTATTTTTAAGGTAACTTTTTGAATAGCTGTTTTAATTTAATTTAATTTCGATTTAATTTAATTTTTAAATTTTTATGCCGCCCAATCAGGCGAACCTGACTTAGGGTGGTGTACAACAGTTAAAAACATATAAGAACAGATTTTAAAATCCCAAATTGCCTACCCACCTCCCCACCCTACTACCCCCTACCCCAATTAAAAGAATAAAAAGGAATAAAAGGGAATCGGGGGGGATACAACAACACAGAGGGAGGGATATTAACTGAGTACTAACTGGGGATTAGCCAACAGGCTGGAGCCGTATTCCCATTAAGGCCCCACACCTGACCTGCCAGCCAGGTTTTCAGACTTTTCCTGGAGGGCAGCAATTCTGTCTGTAGCCTCAATTCTGTTGGAAGGAGGATCCAGAGGGCTGGTGCGGACACGGAGAAAGCCCTTCTCGTGCCAGAGAGGCGGGCCCCTCTAGCTGAAGGCACAACTAGGGAGTCACTTCGGTCTACTCTGATTGGACGGGCAGACACTCTCGAGATGATGCGGTCTCTCAGGTATCCTGGCCCACTTCCATGTAGGGCTTTAAAGGTCAAAACCAGCACCTTGAATTGCACCTGGAGGCACACCGGTAACCAGTGCAGCTCCCGGAGCAGAGGTGAGGCATGGGCATAACGACCGCACCCCATCACTACCCGGGCAGCCACATTCTGGACCAGCTGCAGCCTCCAAATGGTCATCAAGGGCAGCCCCATGTAGAGCACGTTGTAGTAATCCAGTCTGGAAGTGACCAGAGCATGTATTAGTATTTTGTTGTTTTTTAACACAATTTTGTTGTGCTTTTGTTTGGTCATTTAAAGTAATTTATATCTAATTTTTTGGTACTTCAACTATCTAATGTTTTTAGTTATATATTTAACTAGCTGAGTACCCGGCTTCGCTCGGGTGTTTTTTCCTTTGCAGGAAGTATTGATCTTTTCCCTCTCTCTCTCTCTCACACACACACACCTCTGTTTACCTTCCCAATGAAGTGTTTCCTGTCCCTCCCCCACTGTTGGGACCGAGGAATTAAGCTGCCTCCTCCCCCAGACAGGGCTCCACCTCTGCCTCGTCCTCCTTCTGGAGCTCGGAGGGAGCCTAGGCAGCTGTGCCGGTGTTGGTGGCCGGTGCTGCCATTGCGGTGGGTAGCCGCCCACGGCCAACAGAGGAAGCGCTCAACACTTATCGCTCCCATGGCGGGGGCGTTGGCAGAGGCTTCACCATGGCCGGTGGGCAGGGTGGTGGTGGCATGAGCTGGGGCAGGATCTTAGGGGCGAGGAGGAAGAGACCGGTCACACCTCCCACCGTCCCCTTGGCCCAAAGGGTGTCTGGAGGCCAGCGCCACCTGCCCACCCACCAGTTACAAACTCATCCACCGTCCCTCCACCCCTCCGCTGCCCCGGCCCCCACGGCCGCCACTGACTCTACCGGTGGATAATTCAAAGGGTAAATGGGATAAGGCCGGTAGGGGGCGGTGTGTGAGACAGACAGAGCGAGGGAGAGTTGGTAGTGGCAGAAGTGAGGCAGACACGTGCATGTGCACGGTGACGGCGCTGGTCTCGAGACACTGCTCAACGACTCTGTGTGCGACCGCCCCCTCCAAACTGGACGCATGCACAGTTTGTTTTTTCCAATTTTGGTGTGCTTGTACCCCGAATTTGGATCCGGGACACACACACCCTGTGCTAATCTCGCAATGGCAAGGTAGGTGTGTGCCAAACAGGAGCATTCCCACCAGTTACAAACAGAGATCTGTTTTATATATATAGATGATGTAAGCTGCCTTGGGACCTTTTATGGAGAAAAGTGAAATAAAATCTATATATATATATAACCATATAGGGCTTTAAAGGTCAAAACCAGCACCTTGAATTGCACCCGGATGCAAACTGCTGGCCAGTGCAGCTCCCGGAGTAGTGGAGAGGCGCGGGCATAATGTCCACACCCCATCACCACCTGTGCAGCTGCATTCTGAACCAGGTCAAAAAGAGAATGAAAACCTAACAAGAATTTGGCATTTCTTCTATTCTGAAACCTATGGTTTTAGGTTACATTTTTTTTACATATATATCTCTGAACTGGGTTCAGAATTGGAAAAGTTCTTTCCATTAGTGGAAGGAAGTGGAATAAGGAAACATCCCTGCTGTAGTTACAGGGTGAGCCAGCCATTTTTACCATTAATTCCTCCTTTTAGAAGTCCATGACACCCCCTCTTATTCCTGTCCTCAAAAAATTTCTAACACTCCAGAGATGTTTCAAGAGTTGAAGAACTCTAGGGCAGGAGAAGCAGAAAACATCATCTTCCCTTTCCACATGTATGATAGATTTTTAAATTATCTACTCTGAACAACTCTAGATCTGACACACTGACGCTGAAAAGAACATTTAATAATTTCAATACAGCTGGATTAAGCTTGGCTACATGCTTTACTTTATAAAGCCTTAATTTGCAAATGAAGCAAGTAATATCTGTGAAACATAATCCCACCTGATTTGCAGCTCTGACATTCTGCTACAGATTCAGATAGTGAGGCTGCAACTGACTTGAATATCTGTTGTCCGCAACTTAGAGAAAGTAAAAGAGAAAACAGTCATGTTTCATTGTTTTTCACAGCTTCCTAATACCAATTTGTATTTCTTTAAGAATTATTGCTCTACATCCTAAGGCTCAATTATACAGACAGGCTTTCCTGGGTTGATATGGAATTTTCTATACCACATGCTAGGCTGAAATTATTTTTAGTCACAGAGAAATATTTAATTATCCTGGGAGCTGTGTTGCATGAGTCGACACAGAATCTTAACTCTCTCATTTTCTAAATCTTTCTCAACCCAATAATTAAACAGAAAGAGAACATTACCTATTACATATGTAAAGTAAAGGTGTTCTAAATTGTTGCTGAACATCTAAAGAAATAAATGTGGATTCCAGAGATTTGTGCATGTTAACACTTGGCTTAGTAAGGAAATCAGCAGTATCAGGAAATTCTACAGGTGACCGTTGGTATCCACTGGAGACAAATCCATTACTAGGTGAAGTCAGAGGAATTAGATTCTGAGAATGTCCTACGGGAAGGGTGAAAACATAGTCAGAGAAATAATATGTTAGAAACATGAGAAATGAACATTATGAAATCTGAAATCAAAAATTCATAAAAGTATTTTAGAATATCACTTGTGCACACGCAACCCTAAGGATATCTTTATATGAACACAACTGTTCCAATGTAATAATGATTTCTGGTTTTACATTTGTCTTTTTATTACATAATAAGACTCTGCTTAAATTGTTTTGTTCTAACCAGTTCACAGGCATATAAAAGAAAATGCTAAAAATTCTAATCAATATGTTTAATCTTAAAAAAGAAACACATGCATTTACTCCAAGACCCCCAGACATCAATGAACAAACTTAAAACCACATTTACATACAACACATGCATCTGCATACTGCACATTATTTCTTCTGGGAAATGTGAATTTTACACTCATAAATTAGGATGCTATTGTATGCAGCATACTATTTCAGTTGAAGTTTTGGCTCTAACAGAGGGAATCTTTTAACTTGTTGAAACGAGGTGTAATAAATAAAGGGACCATTTCATCCAGTGTGTTTTGCAAAATCTGAGTTACAGTGCACTCTTGTGGTGGAAAAAAATTAAGAGAAGAGGAAAGCTGAACACTGTCATTTCACTCTATGATGAGCAACTCAGATGGTGGCAGCCATGGTAATTTTCTTTTCTTTATTCTGCAACTCCCAGAATTTGCAAGAAATTCTCCCAGGCAGAATCCTGGGGACTACTGAAAGGTTGTCCTACTGCCTTTTACATACTTCAACCTAACAATGAAGACAATGAATTAATTAATTTCTTTATTTTGGTTCAGTGATCATTCCAAGTGGAAACTATAAAGAAGAGATCAAGACAGACTTGGATAAGAAGGTACAAAGAAATGAAACAAGATTTTCAAGTGTAAGAAAGCATCACTAGAGAAAAGGGGCAAGATAAGTTACGTTGTGGTATTCTTAATTACTGTATGCAGATATGAAAACTGATAGAAAAGAAATTCATTCAAGGTGATGAATGAAAGTTTTACAAATATTGTGATCTACCAAAAGGAAAGTTAAATAGGTTCTAGATCAAATCAAGATAAAATCCTTACTAGAAGCTAAAATTATTACTTAGGCTATTGCAGTTTGAGAAATCAGAAGATTTAATAAAAAAGTAATGCTACAAGTTGTGGTAGTAGGATATTTTTCTCCACCAATATTTATTTCCCTCCAATTAGATAATCCATTTTTTTGTGTTATATATTTGGCATGTAGATTGAACAGACAAATGAAATACATTTTTCCCAATAAGAAAACACTGTTTCTCCATATTGGCTGAAATCCTGTTATTTGTGCGTACAACTGGAACCAGGATAGTAGTTGTGAAAGATTTCAACATCCACACTGAGGTCATTCTGACATGTCCTGCTTGGGATTTCATTGCTACCATGACAGTCATGTAACTGTTTCAATATATTGCTGGCACAACAGATGTCCTAAGTCACACACTAGATCTGGTCTTTGCAATTGGGCAGTTTCTGAAGTAATTTTTGAAAGCTTCACTGAAATGGTCAGATTATTTCCTTGTGAGGTTTAGTCTAATGGCAATGTATTTTCTCTGCAGGACAGGGTGAACCATTAAGATAGTTTGCCCTGAAGACTTATGAAATCTGAAGTATTCCTAAATGCTCTGGGGGAGTTTCCAACTAATAATGCTGGCAATTTGATCAAGACCTTGGTTGTATTACAGCATTCAGTTTACTTAACTTACTCTTTGGGATGATTTGAAAGAATAGCCCAGGGGTTCCCAACCTAAGGTCCATGGGCCGGATCCAGCCCACAGCGCCATTTCATGTTCCCCACCCCTCCAAGGGCATTCAAGAAACAAAATGGCCACCCCTTTGAAGCTGTTGGGACAAAATCGACACCCCCATCATGCAGGCAGGGCAAAATGGCCATCTGGCCCTCAAAGCTGACTGAGAGAGCATGACCTGGCCCCCATCTTGAAATGGTTGGGAATCCCTGATATAGTCCTTAGTTTTTTGACCCTGTGCATACTTTTGAAAATATCACGTTACTGTCACAAATTCTAATATTATTCTTTATTTTATGGGTGGTGCCATTTCAGCTATATAAAAATATTTAAAATTCAGTATTAAGAATACAGCAGAACCCCGGGTTACAAATGCCTCAAGTAACGTAATTCTCGCAATACAAAAGAAAAGGCATAGAAAATGACACCTCAACTTCCGGGGTTTTTTCGCCATAAGAAAGGTTTTTTTGGAATGGCAGGTGAAAATCCTTTTTTTTTTGTCTGCTTTGACAGCCTCCGCCACTTCCCATGGTGGCAGGAGGGTATGGAGAGCATTTCTGCTCCATTTCTGGAATTTTTCATTGCATTTTCGGTGCATTTTGGCAGCTAAAATGCAGAATTTCCGGCACTTCTGGGTGGCAGGGGAGCTTACAGCTGATTGATGGGGACTGGCCCAGCACATTACCAGAGTTGGTCACTAGAGGCCGCTGTCGGCCGAAAATGCATTGAAAACCAATTAATCTCTTCCGGAGGTCAGAAAAAAAGGAGTCTTTTATCTGTTCAAACTCTTTATAAAATGGAAAAAAACATGGCAAAAAATTCCAAGGTGCACTTTATAAAGAGTTTGGGAAAGAAAAAAATAAATACATTTTTGACTTTTTTCTGACCTCCAGAATGGATTACAGTAAAAACCCATTTTATGGGGAAAATCCATTCTGTAGCTTTTTCTTTAACAGAATTTTCCCTCTGTAAAATGAGGTATTCCCATAAGAAAGCATTGGGGGGGAGGGAATGTTCCCAACCCACCCACCCCAATAATAAAAATAAAAAAACACTCTAACTCCTCTCCAGACCACTCTACTGGTACCCACAGGGTCCAGAATGGCTGCGGATGGTCTTTTATAGCCCACCAGGCACAATGTGCTCTGGGAAATCGTGATCTGTAACATGGGACGTTTTCAGCAAAACAAAAAAAACTTCTGTAAAACAGGGTTTCTGTGAAATGAGGTTTCTGTAAAATAGATTTTTACTATACTTGGTTTTCAATGTATTCCTATGGGAAACCACGCTTCGAGATATGAAAATTTCACAATACGAAAACCCCTGAGGAACGAATTAATTTTGTAACTTGGGGTTCCACTGTATATGTAAGTGGGATCTGTAATAAATATTAGAATACTCATTCAGGATACCAGTCATTCTTCACCTATTCCCGATTTTACACATCTGCACCATCATATTAAATAATATGAGGCAATCACTGAGTAGGTTCACTCTTCATCAGCCTGTTCTCAGACTCTCTCTTTAGAAAAGTCCCCAAGATAATTTGTGCTTCTGTAAATCTTGAGGTTTACTGAAGCCTGCTGATACTTTCCCGAGCATAGGCATAGCTATTTCAGCTATGTTCGAAACATTAATCACAGCCTTAACATTATAAATTAATGCTGATGATATTTAGTATCTTAATAAAAGATACCAGATAGTTTGCAACAAATGACAATTTACATACTTTAACTAAATTGTATCTTTACATCCAGTATTCTTCTGGATCTTCTCTATGGGATTGGAGGCGCTGTTTTACAGTAGTTCTGGTCCAGGTGGCGTTGCTGGTGACTCCAGTTTGACACATTGACGATTGGCCTATGGTGTCCATTGGGGTTCTGCTTTGTTTTGTCATCTACATGAAATCATTTGGAGAAGTTGTCCAGAATTTTGGTGTTCAGTGTCATCAGTACCGTTTATGGATGACTCCCATCTCTATTTTTCCATCTAAATCTGAGAAGCCATTTTAGTTCTAGATCAGTGCTGTTGGCAGTAATAGACTGGAAGAGGGAGAAAAAACTGAAACTTAATCCAGATGTGATATAGGTGCAGTGGATGTCAGAAGGGAGATAAAGGAACAGAGATTCAGCCTGTGATGAACAGGGTTTCTCTCTGAAAATACAGGCACATAAATTGGGTGTGTTCTTGATTTGTCTCTGAACCTGGATACCCAGTTTTTTTGCGGTGACTAGGAGAGCTTTTGCAGGTGAAACTAGTGCACAGCTATGCCTATTTCTAGAAAGGTCTGTTCCAGCTACAGCTAGATTACTGCAACATACTCTAATATAATTGTTCTCAAGGGGGGGCGGTACCGCCCCCGGGGGGCGGGGGGAGGATGTTGAGGGGCGGTGAACTTGTTTTGGGTGGTAGGGGGCTGTGCACATATTTTGGGCAGTAGGGAGGCAATGAGCATGTTTTGGTATTCAAGTTCAGGCTAGCTGTGTTAAAAAAAATTTTTTTCTTGGTCTTGTTTTAAATCGCGGCACGCCAGGAGGAAAAATTGGGGTGTGTGTGTGTTTGTGCATGACTGTGCAGTTAGGAAACCGCGCAGGCGCAAAAGTTCCAGGCGGGAAACCGAGCAGCTGCGTGTGGCACTTGGCTGCAGACAGCGGCAAGGGCAGCAGGACTGAGGAGCCTGGCGAGGCGAGGGCAGTGACTTTTGCTCCTGAGCACATTCTTGGCAAAGACACCGGCTTGGATTAGTCTCTTCTCTTCCTCATACGTTGCTTTCCATGAGACTTGAGTCAAGTAGTTGAGGAGGGTGGGTGGGATCTTGTTCCTGAATTTCTAATAATGTATGCTCAGAGGTAAGGAAACCTGGCTCAATTTTTGCCCCCTCCCAAAAAAAACCCCTCCACTTACTGTATTTTAACCCCCCCCCTATTAATTCAAGCACATAGGGTTAAACACACAGAGTATCAATTCCTAGAGGGGAAGAGAGGAGGTATTCAGTCCTCCACTGGCAAGTGTTCCTCTTTTTTTTCCCAGTGTTTCCCAACCTTTGGGTTCTTTTGGGACTTTAATTCCCAGAAGCCTCAGTCAATTCCCCACAGCACTGATCAGCCAAGGCGCTGACTGAGGCTTCTGGGAATTAAAGTCCCCCTGATCCAGAGGGAAAGAGGGTTTTAGGCTGTTCCAGAGGGATTTTCAAGGCCAATGGCTGCGTCTCTCCTTTTCAGGGATCTCCTTCGGAAACTCCACCAAGAATTTACCTAAAAGGAGAGTTTGAAGATAAATTCTCCTGGGGCTGCAGGTGTGTGTGTTTGTGTGTGTTTGTGTGTGTTTGTGTGTGTTTGTGTGTGTGTGTGTGTGTGTGTGTGTGTGTGTGTGAGAGAGAGAGAGAGAGAGAGAGAGAGAGAGAGAGAGAGAGATCTTGAGTGGTAAGGAGTTCCACCTCGATCATTAGCAAATGTTCAATGCCATTGAAAAGGGGATATTTAATAACAACCAGTGGTCATATACTTCTCTGTCATGCTGCTTAATCACTCTATGCCTCTGTATCTGATGTGTATAAGTTCATGCCTTGAAGTTTCATGCCTATGTCTGATGAAGTGGACTTGATCCAGGAAAGCTCACATTAAAAATATAGCAGTTAGTCTTTAAAGTGCTGCAGCGTTTTTGCTTTGTTTTTTTTCCTGATACAGTACATCCCTATCCAGTTAGGTAAGATAGTTTGATCTGGGGAGGTGCATTGAAGGGAACAGTGGTAGCCCAAGAGATTTTGCCACCAGAGGCAAAGGAGCAAGTGCCCCTGCCACCCTCCATTCCAAATGCAGGATCCACCTCAATTGGCACCAGGGCCATAGCCAGGGGGTTGGCCAGGGTGGGCTTGGCCCACCCTGAGTTGGCAGTTTGCTCAACCTGGCAAAGCATGGTTTCCCATAGGAATGCATTATAAAATCACATAATAAAATACAAATACAGTATAAAACCTAATTAATACCGTGTGTGTGTGTGTGTGTGTGTGTGTGTGTGTGTGTGTGATACCTGTCAAGTTTTGGATTTGGAAATAAGGGGATACTTGACAGCTATGCTTATCCTGTGCTGCCCTCCAATGGCGGCAATAGGGCACTGCAGTCTAATTAATAAGGGATGACGGTGGGAAAGAAGGTAAAATAAGGGGTTTTCCTGGCCAATAAGGGATACTTGACAGCTATGGTGTGTGTGTGTGTGTGTGTGTGTGTGTGTGTGTGTGTGTGTGTGTGTGTGTGTGTGTGTGTGTGTGTGTGTGAATAAAAGCCTAACACTAGTCTGGTGAGTGCCCCTACTCAAATGCCTCCCTGAACAGATGCACTTTAAGTTGTTTTCTGAATGTCAGCAAAGAAGTAATCGGGTGCAATTCTGCTGGAAGGGAGTACCATAGGGATGGCACCGCCATTGAAAATGCTCTTCTCCTGGTTGTTGCCTTCCTTGACAATTTCGGTGTTGGTACCAGGAGCTGGCTTGTCTGGGAACATTGAGTGATAAGTGCGCTTATTAGTTCTTTATTGTGGTCGTGAATTATTAATTTTGAGAAATAGTTACCTTTCCCTCATCATATTTTGCAGCCATCAACGATGTCGGTTAATAAAAAGTGTCGTCAATACAGTTCCATGTACTTGAAGTTCGGATTTGTTCCTTCACCGTCGAACTCGCAACAACCCATGTGTTTACTTTGTAATAAAGTGTTATCTAATGAGGCAATGAAACCGTCTCGTTTGCAGGAGCATCTGCAAAAAATTCATCCTGACAAACAAAATAAAAATTTGTCGTTGTTCATGAACATCAGGGACAAGTTTCTGAAGCACCGTGTCTCACGCTTACTAGCAACCTCATCAAAAAAAATGTGACGATGGTTTGAGAGCCTCTTATAGTATATCAAAATTATTTGCTAAATCGGGGAAAGCTCATACCATCGGCGAAGAGTTGATACTGCCAGCTGCCAAGGAAGTTTTAGAAATGGTTTTACACCACCCAGCCGCATCCAATGTTATAAAAAATGTCCCATTAAGCAATGATACAGTGCGGCGACGAATTGATGAGATGGCTGAAGATGTTGAAGCTTCCTTATGCAAACTTTTGATACCCACCAAATTTTATCTTTAGGTTGATGAATCAACCTTGCCAAGTACTAATGAGGCTTTACTGTTAGTGTACATCCGGTTTGTGAAGGAAGGAAAAATTATTCAAGAGATGCTTTTTGCAAGAAGCTTGATTGCATATACTAAAGGTGAATCTATTTTTAATACTGTCAAAGATTATTTTAAAGAGAAAAATATTCCTCTTGCAAACATTATGTCTGTTGCCACTGATTGAGCTTCTGCAATGGTTGGTCGTCATCGTGGGTTCATCGCCCATTTGAAGAAAGAGGTACCAGGTATTTTAGCTGTTCACTGCGTGATTCATAAACAGCATTTAGTTGCAAAAAACCTCAGCGACCGTTTGCATCAGTCATTACAATATGTCATCTCTGCTGTAAACAAAATTCGCAGAAATGCTCTCAGCGACCGATTATTCAGGCAGCTGTGTAAGGACAACGATGAAGAATTCAATCGCTTGCTTCTACACACTGAGGTTCGCTGGCTCTCCAAAGGCGCCTGCCTCAATAGGTTCTGGAATCTTTTCGACTCTGTACTTGAGTTCCTCGAAGAGAAAGATGTAGCTCTGAGAGACAGATTGCTACAATTTAAGATTGATGTTGCTTACATGACCGATTTATTCGCAAAATTCAATGGAATTAATTTGCAGCTTCAAGGCGAAGAGCTCAATTTGATCACAACAAAATCTGTTATTTCGGCCTTCCTAAAAAAACTCACTTTGTGGAAGCAGAATTTTGGTCGCAACGAGTTCAGCCAGTTTCCAATGTTGTTGGATTTGCATAAGAACAGTGAAATCCCCTTCGATGAAACACAAGTTTACTGTCAACACCTTGCGTCTTTGCACAAGGACTTTTCTGAACGTTTTAAGAACATAAGAACAGCCTTGCTGGAACAGGCCACAGCCCATCCAGTCCAGCATTCTGTCACACATTCTGCTCACCATTTGCTTCAGGGTATTCCCAAGCAGATGCCTTCACCTGCTTAGGATTCCCTGGAAATGGCATTGAGAGATATCTTGCCTATCTCTCCAACCCGGAGGTTGTCCTTAAGTATCCATACTTATAGCCATTGATACCCTTGTTCTCCATGAACTTGTCTAATTCTTTCTTGAAGCTGTCAAGACTGACAGCTGTCACCTCTTCATCTGGCAGGGAGTTCCATAGACAAGTGATCCTCTGGGTGAAAAAGTACTTTCTGAGGGTACTTTTTGTGGATATTTTGTCCCTGGAAGTCCCTCAATGGGTCATGAACCCTTTTATGAATATTGAGACAGCAGAGGTTCAGATTCAGGAGGAACTGGTCGAACTTTCAACTAATGAAACTTTGAAAGCCAGCTTCCAGAATGGTGATTGTCTCACAGAATTTTGGCTTCAAAGTAACATCAGTCACCTCTACCCAGGACTGTGGACTATCGCAAAAGATTTTTTAATTGCCTTCCCTTCTACCTTGTCGAGCAAGGATTCAGTGCTGTGACTGACTAATTACAAAAAAGAGAAGTCGACTCCAAATTGTGGAAAGAGGGGACTTGCGCCTTCTTCTCTTTAACAATATTGAACCGAACGTTCAGAAACTGGCTCTGAACCATCAAGCACAACCATCCCATTGACATAATCAAGTATGTTTCATTGATATTACTCTTTTAGTGTAATAAAGAAAATAAAGAATAAAAATAAAGAATTTTTAAAAATAAAAAGCATTTGCAAAAAATAAAATAATAAAAAAATGAAAAGAGCATTAAAAAAATAAATGTACAGTAATACCTCATACAAAGTCCGCTTCATACAACATCAGATTCATACAACATCGCCTAATTCCTTGAAAAAAGTTGCCTCATACAAAGTCGTGCGACTTTGTATGAGGCATTGGGGTTTTCCCAGGTTGCATTGTGCTTGGGCAGTATAAAAGGCAGGACACATGCGTGCATTGCTCTTGTGGGTTTTGCATGGGGCAAAGAGTGTTTAGGAGTGGTTTTTAGCACGCTTTTGGATTTTTTTGAATTTTTTTGTCAGAATTTTTAGAAGCATTCCTGGGATTTTTTTCAGCATTCTTCAGGTTCTTGGACAATCAGGGTTGTTTGACATGTTTTTGTAATATTTTTAGCCTTTAGACAATGATTTCTTAAAGTTCTGTCAGTCTCCTGTCTGTTTCCTTGACTTTGCCCTGAAGTCTGTGCTGTTACAGTACAATGTATCTCTATGGAAATGACGTTGTACGAGGCATCACGGCAAGGATTTGGACGTTGTATGAGGCATTGCGGCTAGGATTTTGCATGCCTCATACAAAGTCCAAATCTGTATAAAGTCCAAACTTGTGGAACCAAGTTTGGACGTTGTATGAGGTATCACTGTATTTACAACATTTTGAAATAAACGTATTTACATAAAAGTGCATTTAAGCAAAAATTTTTGCATTAGTCATTTTAATTTTAATAAAATGAATGCAATTACAGGATTTTCACAAAGGGAGGGCATTGAAAAATTTCCTGCTCCTTAGGGGGGGCAGCTTTAAAAAGGTTGAGAATCACTGCTCTAATACCTTTGGAAGGTACAGTATTTGGAAATTCCAGCGGTTCCAAAACACTGCAACCAGATTGTAAACTGAAGTCGGTTACAGGGATTGCATAACCAACATGTTACAACAGCTCTAGACCATGTCTCCCTTTATGAGCCTGCCCAGATGTGTTTGGTGAGGGCACTTCTCTGTCACTAGACTCTTGACTACCCTCTCACAGGAAATCAGGCTAGCCCCATCTTCAGTGTCCTTCTGCTAGCAGGTGAAGATGTTTTTTTCAGGCTGGCTTTCTCTTAGACATTGACTGTCTAAGCAAAGTTTTCAAAGTTGAGGTTATTACCGGTAGTATTTTGTTGTTTTTTAAACACATTTATGTTGTGCTTTTGTTTGGTTATATAAAGTAATTTAAATAGTATTGATCCTCTCTCTCTCTCTCTCTCTCTCTCTCACACACACACACACACCTCTGTTTACCTTCCCAATGAAGTGTTTCCTGTCCCTCCCCCCCCTGCCCCACTGTTGGGACTGAGGAATTAAGCTGCCTCCTCCCCCACACGGGCGAGTTGATTTTGGGCCGCTTGGCGTTGAGCAATTTCTCTGCCACGGCCACAGCTGCAGTTGCTGCTTCAGCCGGATGGTGTTGGGAGCCGCCAGGGCTCCATTGCCGCCTTGTCCTCCTCCTGGAGCTCAGGGGGGGGGGGCGCTAGGCAGCTGTGCCAGTATTGGTGGCTGGTGCTGCCATTGCGGTGGGTAGCCGCCCATGGCCAACAGAGGCGGCGCTCAATGCTTGTCGCCTGTCGCTCCAGCGGCAGGGGTGTTTGCAGCGGCTTCATTATGGCCGGTGGGCAGGGTGGTGGTGGTGTGGGCCGGGGCAGGGTTGTAGGGGCGAGGAGGAGGAGGCCAGTCACCCCTCCCGCCATCCCCTTGGCCCAAAGAGTGTCCAGAGGCCAGTGCCGCTCGCCCACCCACCAGTCACTCACTCATCCACCGTCCCTCCCTGCCTCTGCTGCCACAGCCCCCACGGCCCCCGCTGACTCTACCGGTGGATAATTAAAGAGTAAATGGGATAAGGCCGGAAGGGGGCGGTGTGTATGAGAGAGACAGAGTGAGGGAGAGTTGGCAGCAGCAGAAGTGAGGCAGGCACGTGCATGCACACAGTGACAGCGCTGGTCTCGAGACACTGCTCAACCTGTGCGCGACCGCCCCCTCTGAACTGGACACATGCACAGTTTGTTTTTCCCAATTTTAGTGTGCTTGCACCCCGAATTTGGATCCAGGGACACCCCCTTCCCATGCTGATCTCGCAATGGCAAGGTAGGCGTGTGCTAAATTTCAGCGGGATCAGCCCAACGGTGCAGGAGCCTTTCCACCAGTTACAAACAGAGATCTCTGCTTTATATATATATATATAGAGGATGTAAGCTGCCTTGGGAGAAAAGTGAAATAAAATCTATATATATAAAGCAGAGGAATGGTTTTGTATGTTCTTTATACAAATCCACACCCCTGCACCAATCGCGCTGTAATTTGGCACATGCCTACCTTGCACTTGCAAGACCACGACTGCGGGGGTCTGACAGCCCATTTCGGGGTGTGTGCACTCGAAAATTGGTCGTACAGGGGGAACCCTCACCGACAGGACAAAGCATGATTTCCCAGATGTCTTAGTGAGGGAGTGAGAGGGTGGAACGTCATCCCTGCGCCTTTACGCCAGAGCTGTGCTTCGCTCCGACGACTATCGATGGGTGGGAGGGGGCGAAGGAGAGCTTATGAGATGACTGTGGGTATCCGGCAGCCCATTTCGGGAGGGGGGGACACCGGAAAACGGGTCGCACAGGAGGCACCGCCACCAGCAGGACAAAACGACTACATTCCCCATGTAGAGGCAGGGTATGAGGGAGGCATGGCGAGGGCCGCGCGTTTACGCCAGAGCTGTGCTTCACGCCAACCAATAGGGATGGGTGGTTGGGGTGACTGAGGAGTGCTGGCAGCGCAGCCGTTAGAAGCAGGAGAGCGCCCGGAAGAGGTAGCGAATGAGGGAGCCGCGGTGAGGGGTGGCAGTTGCACGGCGGGCCTGGCAATGCACCCACCACTTGCACTGCCACCGCCGGGTGGCCGTACATGATGCGGCAGCAGCGGAAATGGCCCTGGGCCAGGACCGCGACACTGCGGCAACAGCGTGGGTGGCCCGGCAGAAGAGGAGCAGGACCCAAACTGGCCACATAAGCACACAAGTGCCCGGGCAAAGCCGGGTAATCGGCTAGTATTTTAAATAAATAAAATAAATAACTAAAACACAAATATAAAAATTGTAACAAAGCAAGATTATCTATGTAATACACATAGTATTGTTATTCAAAAAACCATTACATTACTAGTCATAATAACACCCCCCCCCAAAAAAAAATCCTGATCTTACCAGCTCGTCTTGATCCTATATTATGAGCTAAAGTCACTGAAGATGATCTTTGTTTTGGTATTGTCAACAGATTTGTGTTGAAAGGCCCATTTGGATAAGATCCTTGGCTAATTCAAAATAGAAAAAGTCTTCTGTTATTCTATTCAGCTAAAATATAAATAAGCCATATTTTAATCTTGTGTAAAGATAAAAGGTATAGGTCAACCTTGCTCGAAAGCCAGTTGTATCTGACTGTAGGGTTCAGTGCTCATCTCTGTTTATATCCAAAGAGCCAGTGCTGTCTGCGTCTGCAGACATTTGCATGGACATGTGGCAAGCATACCTAGACACTGGAGTGCATGCAACGCTGTTTACCTTCCCATCAAAGTGGTACCTATTTATCTACTTGCAATTTCTTGCTTTCGAACTGCTAGGTTGGCAGGACCTGTGACAGAGATGGGAGCTCATTCCATCATGCAGTACTCGGGTATCGAACTGCTGACCTGCCGCCTTCCAATCAGTGTCTTAACCACTTGAGCCACTTGTGACAGACATGTAAATAGACAGATGAAAACTATTTAAGTGATAATTATTTAAAATGGTTCTTAAATAAAATGATTTTGTAACAGACATTCATAATTGATACATAACAGTTAAATGGACAGATAAAATAGATTGAAAATACACTGAAGTACAGTAAATCTATAGCAATCTAACCAGAACAAAACACTATAAACCACTGTTTCCCAAACTTTGTTTTTTGGACTTCAATTCCCAGAAGCCTAAGTCAATTCCCCAAAGCACAGATCAGCTAATGACTTAGGCTTCTGGGAACTGAAGTCCCTCTGTGGGGCGTGGACCCCACATTAGGAACCACTGTTATAAACCATTATTTGAACAGCTAAATGAACAGTAAAATGAGAACAGTTGTGCTATATCAGAACAAAGGTTTCGAATCCAGCATTTTATCCCCTTGCCTAGGGGGAAACCCAAAAGCAGGACAGGAGTGCAATAGCACACAGTACTTCTACTTCTATTTCCCAGAAAGTGGTACTGAGAGGTATACTGCTTCTAATACTTGGCATAGGTACTGATATCTGGCAGAAAGAAAGCACAAAATCTTGTTGGCAAAAGCAAAAGAAAGAAAATTATAAAAATGCAAAATATCATAATATTTCAAAGACTAAAAGATCCAACCCTTTGAGTTTTTGTGAGCCAAATCCACTTCTTCAGACAAATTGATTTTGATTGACAAAAGCTCACACTGCATTAATTCTGTCAGTTTTTAAAGTGCTAAAATATTCTTCCTTGTAGTAACTTCTTTTCCCTTTACTTTTGTCAACACTATTTTTTTCCTATTACTTCTGAGACAAGACTAACATGGCTACTTCTTCCAAATTTGCCACAAATTTGGCACAGAAACCTGAAATGTGAGATATGCTTAACACATTACCCATAATCAAGTACTGCTCAGTTCAACACTGGAAATGTGCTGAGAGAGATGCACTTAACCCACTCAATCATTCATTGGATTCTTCATTATTACAGTCCACGGACAACAGAGCAGAATAGTCCTGCTCAGATGTAGGCCCCGCATGTGAGCAGAAACACAGATTTTCCAGGGTTCTTGAACATAAAACTCCAGATAACACTAAAACTTGGTTCCACAAGTCTTAGTGTTATCCGATTTTTAACATTATCCGATGCATGCATCAGATAATGTTAATTTAATTTAATTTTAATTTAATTGTCACATTTATATACCGCTCACTCGGCCAAAGCCAACTCAGGGCGCTTCACAATAAAAATTAAAAAAACACATGTTAAAAACATTTAAAACTACCCACCCCCTAAAAACAAGGGGTGCAGGATCCAAAGGAACCATGGGGAGTTCTTCTACACCAACCACCCAATGGAGGTTACCCTTCCACCTGCACCCCACACCTGACCCGCCAGCCAGGTTTTAAGTTCTTTTCTGAAAGGCAGCAATTCCGTCCGGAGACGTAGCTCTGTTGGCAGGAGGTTCCAGAGGGCCGGTGCAGACACGGAGAAGGCTCTCCTCCTTGTGCCAGAGAGGCGAGCCCCTCTGGCTGATGGAACAATTAGAGAGCCCCTCCGGTCCGCTCTGGTTGGACGGACAGACGTCCTCAGAGCAATGCGGTCTCTTAGGTAACCCGGCCCACTACCATATAGGGCTTTAAAGGTCAAAACCAGCATAAATCCTATGGGATGAATCGCATAACATTAAAACTCCACTGATACATTGTAACCGGCACAGGCTTTAGCGAACGTTATCTGATGCATCCCATAGGATTTTAATGTTACGCAATGCAATTTTTTCCAGATTGCTTACCGTTATGTGGTTTTAGCGTTATCTGATGCAAACGTTATCTGAGGTTTTACTGTACAAAGCTTATATGCAAGCAGAAATATTTCCTCTTAAGAGCCAGGGCTCTGAGGAAGAATAAGACATTTTTTAAAAAAGGTACAGGGGTAGCACACTACTCTAAGCATGTTCACAATACTGGGTTAAATACTATCTAAATTGGGTAAGATTTCCCAAAGGTTGCATGTTGCTTCCAGAATATCTGTAAGCAATGGGTGGAAAAACAGGGCACAGAGAAGATTTTCACTAGTTTATCCTTCTTCCTGAAAGCTATTCTGATGGCCCTACTTCAGAATAATTTCAAAGCATAATGCTACAGCTGTTCATGTATTTATCTGGAAGTATATCCGACTCAACAATCAAATTTAGTTTATATATAGACTTGAAGTCAATATACATTATAGAATCATATTATAACTACAGGTAGTGATGCTCAAGGAACTTAATTTGATCTGCATTTTAAAGAGAACCAGTATGAGTCATGTGTCCTTGACTAGTATGAAGATTTGAATACTGGTATCCTTTGTAATCTTTCTATTCTTGGAACAGAGCAAGCAATATTTTTCTTAACTCAAAAAGTATGCTATGACTGTAATACTCTTCAAATACACATGACAGCAAAGATTCACTCTCAAGGAGAATTATTTTTAGGACATGCATAGGATTGCACTGCCTACCAAAACCAATTTACTGGTTAGATCTTAAAATGTATACAGTCTATGTATTTCAGGATACACTGTATAAAAATACATCTCCTTGCTATAATAAATAATTGTGTGCCAATAAAATTCCATCCTGACTTATGGCAACCTTTTCCAGGAATTTCTAGGTAGAGAATATTCAGAAGTGGTTTACCATTCCCTTCCCTGGGGACAACATAGAACCGTGTAACTTGCCCTGTGGTACACAGACTGACTTTTCTCCAAGGAGGCACAGTGGGGAATCTAATTCCCAACCTCTGATTCCACAGATGGATACCTATACCACTGAGCTATCTAGCCACTAACTGTATAACTTGGAAGGATGGAAGACTTCAGTTAACCTTGACTCCAT
The DNA here is from genome assembly GCA_035047305.1 of Bradypodion pumilum. Classification (NCBI taxonomy): domain Eukaryota; kingdom Metazoa; phylum Chordata; class Lepidosauria; order Squamata; family Chamaeleonidae; genus Bradypodion; species Bradypodion pumilum. Next base: position 399,213,771 of record JAWDJD010000001.1, read on the forward strand.
CAGGACTGAACTCATATTTTGAGCAGTTTGTCTTTCACTGGCTTTAAAATCTGAGGTTCCGAATAAGTGGTTGCCATCAAATATTAATGAGACATCAAGGCACCACACTTTAAATATAAAAAATGAGTAAGGTAATACAAGCACATATTATTAATTTTTGCATGAATGTTGTAAAAATTACTCTGCTTAGACAGTCAAAACACTTTATTTGAAACATTTTCTCTGTCTTTAAATGTGTAATTTTGACTTTTATTTAAAATTAAGCTGTTAATAAACACTAAATTTCCAGAATCCAACTCGTTTGCTGTGCTAACACAAATGCAATGGTATAAATTAAAGTGGCAAATGGATGTTAGTTATGAAGTTGCTATTTGTTCACCAACTCGATTTATACATGACAGTGGAAATTCATTAACTAGCAGATAGGTAAGGGTATAGGTCACCATTGCTTGAAAGCCAGTCATATCTGACTCTAGGGTTCGATGCTCATCTATTTCCTCTTATAGCCAAAGAGCCATTGCTGTCTGCATCTTGCAGACGTTTCCACAGACATGTGGCAGGCATGACTTAGACGGAGTGCATGGAACGCTGTTTATCTTCCCACAGAAGTGGTACCTATTTATGTACTTGCAATTTCTTGTTTAAACTGCTAGGCTGGCAGGAACTAGATCAGAGATGGGAGCAGAACTCAGGGTTCAAACTGCTGACCTGCCAGCCTTCCAGTTGTCAAGTTCAGCATCTTAACCACTAAGATACTGTGATCCCCACCAACTAGCAGATACTACTACTCTAATGTATATAATTGTATTTATGTCAATATAACTAACCAATACGATTCTAGCTGTCAATGTGGAAAGGAGTATGTACAAAATTAACATTGTCTACCTGGACCAGAATTTCTAACCCTGTAAGCCTTCTTTAACTGTCAATCAGTTCTATACTGGTAAGATACTTACCCTGAACAATTGTAGTCATGATGAGATCTCTTGCTATTATTACGTTCCCATCTAGAAGATGGTTCAATGGGCAGCAAGCCTGAGGCTCCTGAACTCCTCCTTAACTGTGGTGTTGGTAAGCTATTTCGGCTATTTAGTACCTGCTGAACAAGTTAATAAAGGTTACTTTTTCCTACAGACAATAACAGAAGAGCTTTTGTTTCTACAGTACAGAACTTTATTAAATATATGCACTATTTAGTTTAAATAAAGTTATTAAGCACCACCACAACTGGATGAACTAATTGTGCTTTGTGTCTATCCAGAAAAAATTTATTGAATATTATATATAAATGCCTCTTTTATTTTATTTCTATTATTTCCTGACATGTAATGATGTTCAGATTTCTGGGCATTGAGATACAGGAGGATCTGTCCTGGAGTGCCAACAAAAGGGGGCTTGCGAAGAAGGCGCAACAGAGACTGTATTTTTTGAGAACTCTAAGGAAAAACCATCTTCCACAAAAACTGCTGCTTGCCTTCTATCGCTGCGCTATTGAGAGCGTGCTCACTTATGGCTTATGTGTGTGGTATGGGAGTAGTAGTCATCGGGATAGGATAATGTTGCACAGAATTATTAAAACAGCTTTTGAGAGTATCATCGGCTGTCCACTCTCCACTTTAGAACAAATGTACACCATCAGGTGCCACAGAAAAGCATTAGATATAGTAGGAGACCCATCGCATCCTGGCCACTGCTTCTTTGAGCTTCTGCCATCGGGACAGAGATATAGAACAATGAAGGTAAAAATGAGCCGTCTCAAGAACAGTTTCTTCTCCAGAGCAATTTTGGCCTTAAATAGAAACTCTGGACTCTGAAGTCATCTTATCTTATTTTAAAATTTTAAATGTTTTAGATTTTTAAATTTTAGGATTTTGGAATTTTAAAATTTTAAAGTTTTAAAATTTAAAATTGTACTGTATGGTACTATCTTAATTGGTGTTTCTGTAGCTGTTTTAAATTAAGAGGTATGCCTTATTCGAGTTGATATATAGCAACCGAGAAATTTTGTTGTTCCTGCAAGGGGACAATGACAATAAAGATTTATCTAGATTTAAAGATTTATCTTATTTTATCTTATCTTGTTTGGCCGGACATCCCGCTATGGTAATGGAGTGACTCAATGCTGAGTGTTGGGTGGCGGCAAATAACCTGACTCTCCAAAGGAGCCAACGGTTCTGGGCAGATGAGCCCCTTTGGGTGGGGTGATGGCCCCCTCAGTGGTGGAAATGCCACTGGAAACCATCATATTGGGCCCAACGTCAAAATGAGCAGAGGAACTACTTTACTATTCAGATTTCCAATGGTCATGGAGGTGGAAGAGGCTATGCCAGATGGACTGGCTGTGAAGGCGCACCTTGTTAATATCTTCCAGACTGTGGCAGTCCATTGCATGTCTCATTTCATACGTGCCAAAAGGAGATGGCTCCATGATCACAGTGTGTGGGGCGCTTTATGGCAAGCTGGGATCCACCTTAAACAAATTCATGTCAGTGGCATTTTTCCTGCTTGTCATTCTTCTTTCACACATCCATCAACTGTGAAAATGATTTCAAGGAACTATGTATACTCGGATACAAGTAGCAGCCGACAATTATTTCCTGAAACTTCCAAAAATAATGGCTTGATCCAGATGCAATAACTGCTCTGTAATGTACTTATGTCTCTGAATCTTCCAACATTGACTAGCTGAGCTGGCATGGTGACAAAAACATTTAGGTTTTCGCAGAATTAAACAATTTGTAATACATCTTCTGTAAGGAATGAGAACTTGTGAGTTTTGCTGGAATTAAACATTATGTGGAGATCAAAGACTGGAAAAAGTTCTCACTATGCATATACAGAAATGGGCAAAGGTCTAATAGCACATATACTAAAGAACTGGCAGAAAGAGGAACCTGAAAGAAAGGCCAGACAATTCTGGAAGAGAAAGTCGCCAAGGGTAGGGAAGTGGCTGCATAGAAAGAGAAACCAGAATAAGTCACACAGTATCTAAGATGAGAAGTGACTGTAAAGTGTTAGAGAAGAAAGAGAGAAGTGTCAGGGCAGTAGACGGAAAAAGAAAGTGGCAAAAATAGGTGGGTCAAAAAAACATGCAGTAGCCTGAGAAGCTGAAAACTAATATGGCTATAAGTTGTGGAAATACAATTGTACCCTGTACAATGATTTTAATTTGTTCCTCCGTGCAAGTCGTTATACGATAAAATCGTTGTACAGAACCACCTCTTCCAGAAGATGCTGGGCTCTTTGCAAGCCAGCCGCCTTCACTGACCGCCTTCACTGATGGGCAGTGCCTGTGCTGCCTTTGGGGTCCTAGTTTCCCTTCACTGACAGGCAGTGCCTGTGCTGCCTTTGGGGTCGGAAGGGGGGGGATTTCCCATACAACATACAACAACAATTAAAAGGATTGCACATATTTATGAATGTGTTGTGGGGATCTGTTCCAAGTCATGGCCTTTGGAAGGTTGACTTCTAAAATGTGGCTGGTTAACTTTTCCATCCCTCCCTCCTCAAGCTCTTTGTGCCATATCCAGGGATGGTGAACGAGAGTGATGTTCACCAATATTTTCCATACATGTGTGTGTCGAAATATGCACAAGCAAATCTCGTTTCCCTGCACTGACCAGAACCGCAGTCTTCAGTCTATGACGGTCCGCTTGCCTGGGAACTGTGTTTCCGGGCAAACAGACCTCTGTAGACGCCTTTCCCGAAGAGCACTGGGCTGCCTTTTGCCTGGGAACATGCCGCCCAGGGCAAGAGCAGCCCAGTGCTCTTTGGGGAAGGCATCTACGAAGCTCCGCTTGCCTGGAAATAGCAAGGGGACCTCTATAGATCCCTTCCCCGAAGAGCATTGGGCTGCCTTTTGCCTGGGAACATGCCGCCCAGGGCAAAAGCAGCCCAGTGCTCTTTGGGGAAGGCATCTACGAAGCTCCGCTTGCCTGGAAATAGCAAGGGGACCTCTATAGATCCCTTCCCCGAAGAGCGCTGGGCTGCCTTTTGCCTGGGAACATGCCGCCCAGGGCAAAAGCAGCCCAGTGCTCTTTGGGGAAGGCATCTACGAAGCTCTGCTTGCCTGGAAACAACAAGCAGACCTACATAGATCCCTTCCCCGAACCCCGCGGGGCTGCCTTTGCCCTGGGAACATGCTTTGATGTACGATTTAGTCACTGTGCAATGCAATTGTTGTACAGGGTTTTACTGTAATAAGTTAAAATGGTGGAGCCAAAGAAAAAGTAGGAGAGAGGGAAAATAGGACAGGAGAAAACTGCAGAATACCACTGAGATTAGTACAACTGGGTATCACCACACTACTACCATAATGCATGCATCACAAGAAGCTGACAGATAAAGGTTTGGTGAGTTGGAAACTGAGGGAAAGGGAGACAGAGATAAAGGATTTCTAGGTTGAACATCTAGGTCAGGGGTTCACAATCTATGGCCCGTGGGCTACACCTGGCCCACTGTACTATTTCATGTGGCCCCCCACCTTCGCTCCCACTGTCGCCGCTGGAAGCGGCAAAAACAAGCTGCCCTTGCTCCCACCGCTGCCAGAAGTGGTGGAAACAGCCAAAAATGTGCTGTAAATGTACCTGCCCAGAGTGGGATACATATCACCCAAATGGGTTGAATAGAAATGCAATAAATAAATAAACAAATAATACCCATGGCTGATGTAAACACGTTTACAATAGCAGTGGACGCAGTTTATAACAGTGTTCATGGCAGGGGGAACCAAGTGTCCAGCCGGCTCAGCTGTCTGAGGGGGCATGGTCCGGCCCATGGCAGGAAAACATTGAGAACCCCTTATCTAGGTCCTAAGAGGTTTTTCAGTCAGACATGCTTTGTATTTAGTAAATCAGTCAATCATTAGGGTTTATTTTTCTATTTGAGAATGGGGAAAGTAATCAAAAAGTAAAGGCTTAAAAACTGTTTTTCAAATTTAGCCCATCCTCCTTTGAGATGGACCAAACTCCATACAGCTTGTATTTCATCAGCCCATCCAGGATACCTAAAGGAACCACACAATAGCTGTTAGCTGTTTTTCAAAACTTCTGGCCAATATCCTATTGCACTTCCGCTGAAAGGGAAACCCTACCAGCATAACATGAGATTGGGGTACTTATGCAGAGATTATCATGGCATAAGCAGAAAATCCATCCTGACTGTGAAACAGCAACTCTTATGCAAGTAAAAGAAAGTACTTTTTCACCCAGAGGATCACTGGTCTATGGAACTCCCTGCCAGAAGTGGTGACAGCTGTCAGTCTTGACATCTTCAACAAAGGATTAGACAAGTTCATGGAGGACAAGGGTATCAATGGCTATAATTATGGATACCTAAGGACAACCTCCGGGTTGGAGAGATAGGTAGGATATCTCTCAATGCCATTTCCAGGGAATCCTAAGCAGGTGAAGGCATCTGCTTGGGAATCCCCTGAAGCAAATGGTGAGCCAGTGTGAGACAGAATGCTGGACTGGATGGGTTGTGGCCTGTTCCAGCAAGGCTGTTCTTATGTTCTTATCATGATCCCATATGTGTTGGCAGCATCAGGATACCCTTTTGGAATATACTGTAGTTGAAGATATTTTAATATATTGTATATTAATTACAATTGTAATATTTTGACCTTGTGCAGCTTACAGTCTTCTCTTTCAGACAAGTTTTCCATTTCCAGACAGGGATAAAATCCTGGAAAAGGCGTAAACGGGTTAACCTTTGGCCTACATGAGCCTGAGAAAGCATTTATCAAGCTACTGATACTTCGAAGGCCAGAAATCACATGTGGGGGTAGAACTGGATCACTCAGGAGGTCAGAAACCATGTTGCGAGCCTCATTTAGTGTAGAAAGATCAACTCCAGTTCCGTTGCAAGCAATCTACAATAGAAATAAATTATGTCAATTATTAAAAATTGGTTTAAAGTTTATATATTAAAATATTCTTACATAATTTTTGACTGTTGACTGAATGAAATTGACAGAATAAGAAGCAAAGAATACCACACAGTATACAGAACCAGCTTTACTAAGTATTTAGTTCCCTTTCTCACAGCTGTATAGCCTCAGTGGACTATCATGTTATGCTAAACTGTAGTCTGAGTGTTTCCCAACCTTTGGTTTTTGGACTTCAATTCCCAGAAGTCTAAGTCAATCCCCCCAAGCACTGATCGGTCTGATTTAGGCTTCTGGGAATTGAATTGCAAAAACCAAAGGTTGAGATACACTGGTCTAGTCACATGCACAGGTGGCACCTGATCAACCTCTTGCTAATTTGCTATAATTCATTGCCCCAGCTTCGACCATGGACTTTGGTTAATATATGTTCATAAATATATAACAAATACTGTACATAATAAATAATATAACTTAACAAATAAGGTCGAATTGTGTTATTTTTGCCTTCCCTAAATATAGAGTGAAGGAAATTGTGGATTTCCTGCACATAGATCTATAACAAATTTCTGATTGAAGCATAGTATTTTGCACTCAGGAAAACTACCATCATTGTATTACCACTTTGTAAATCTTTAATGTCATTTCCTCTGTCCTAGAGCAGATTGTTTTATTAACTGTTTTATTAACAAGTAAAGAGCAGGCACATTTATGCTATTCAGAATGTTTTTTTAACTACATATAGATCTAATATGGTATCTGAATCAAAATGCATCATAAAAATGTGACTATACTGGGCACCATCCTAACAATTATGCCTGCCAGTGTAATTGTGTTGGCATAAACCTCAGCTGTAAATTGCTATAAGTCAGCATAAGTATTTTCTGTTGCACATCAGTCATGTGACTTAGAATGTCATAGCACACGCCTACAGGAACCTCATATTTTGCAGGAATACAAAGCTGAAAATTTACACCAAAAAAGCTACGCTGATGTAACTTTTCTTTTGGATTTCAGCATACCTGTCATCCGCGGCTCCGGACAATCCGGGACCTGCACACAACGGTTCTGCACAAGTCGCCTTCTACGCATGCGTAGAACCCTTTTACGCTTGCGTAGCTTTCTACGCAAGCGTAGAAGGGTTCTATGCAAGCGTAAAAGCCTTCTACGCATGTGTAGAAGGCGACTTGCACGAAGGGCTGCGCAGTACCTCCTTTCGCCTGATGCCAAATTCCGAGGTTTTGGCAGCGCGGGGCGGGAAATGGCGCAAATCGGCGCCGAAAACTGTGAAATCCCGGCCAATCCGGGAAGGTTGACAGGTATGTTTCAGTCACTTTATCTAATAATACAGTGACACCTGCACTGTCTGTGCTAGGTTTAGGTCACTGCAGGCTTCCAATCTTACTCCCCAAGGAAAATCAAGCACTTCCTTTTGTGTGCATGACAAGCAGCCATACTTTAAAGCTGCAGAATAAGGGTGTGACTACACTGACAAATAATGCAGGAAATGCTCCAGGGTTATAAGTCTAATTTGCATTATTTTCTGCTGATTACATGGCATAAAGTCAATGTGAATCAGCCCCAAGTTTTTGCCTGTAATTTGTACATATTATCTTTGTTGCTGGAGTTTCAACTTTTTTGGGAATTGAATGTATTCATATTAGTTCAAGCAGTGTGATCATTTGAGCTGATGCGGAACTGTTTGCAGCAATTCTATCTGAAACCATTCCAACTGCTTATAGCAACAATGAGAGAGGCAGAGCAGTAAAGAAAATGTCTGCCCTTTAAATAATTCCTCTTCTTTATGTAACACACACACACACACACACACACACACACACACACACACACACACACACACACACACACACACACACACACACACACACACACACACACACACACACACACACACACATATCCATTTACAATTGCAGGCTTGGATTCATGTCCCCTTTTTTCAAATATATGTACTTTTTTATTTATTTATTTATTTTTCACGCTTATATACAGTATATACAGCAGACAGTAAATACATAAAGACACATGATAAAACAAAGTTAAAAGTTAAAAAACCCACCCCTAAAAGGTGCGCAAGTACCGAAGGGACCTTGGGGGAAGGCACACTTCTCTATACCAACCACCCAACGGTACCCCCATCCCCACCCGCACCCCAAACTTGGCACGCCAGCCAGGTCTTTAGTTCCTTCCTAAAGGGCAACAACTCCGTCTGGAGATGCAGTTCCACATGCAGGAGGTTCCAAAGGGCCGGTGCGGACACGGAGAAGACCCTCCTCCTTGTGCCAGAGAGGCGAGCCCCCCTGGCTGATGGCACAATTAGAGAGCCCCTCCGGTCCGCTCTGGTTGGACGGATAGACGTCCTTAGGGCGATGCGATCTCTGAGATACCCTGGCCCACTACCATGTAGGGTTTTAAAAGTCAAAACCAGCACCTTGAATTGCACCCGGAGACAAACTGGTAACCAGTGCAGCCCCCGAAGCAGTGGTGAGGCATGGCATAACGTCCACACCCCATCACCACCCGGGCCACGGCATTCTGGACCAGCTGCAGCCTCCGAATGGTCATCAAGGGCAGCCCCATGTAGAGAGCATTACAGTAGTCTAGTCTGGAGGTCACCAGAGCGTGAGTGACCATGAGCAAAGAGTCCCGGTCCAGGAGCGGGCGCAACTGGCAAATCACCCAAAGTTGGGCGAAGGCCCTCCTGGCCACAGCCGCCACCTGTTCTTCTAGCAGCAGCCGCGAATCCAGAGGACCCCCAAGTTGCGCACCGGGTTGGTCTGGGGCAAAACAGCCCCATCCAAAACCAAAGATGGTAGCTCCTGGGATAACACAGGACCCCCTATCCATAGCCACTCAGTCTTGCTAGGATTCAGCTGTAGCCCATTTGCCCCCATCCAGACCCCAACAGGCTCCAGACAGCTGGAAAGGACTTTGACTGCATCTCTGGGGACCCCATGGGCCGAGATGTACAACTGTGTGTCATCCGCGTACTGGTGGTACTGCACCCCGTGGGAACGGATGATCTCACCCAGCGGCTTCATGTAGATGTTAAATAGGAGAGGAGAGAGTACCGAACCCTGAGGCACCCCATATTTTAGGGGCCTAGGACTCGACCTCTCACTCTCCAACCACACCGACTGGGTCCGGCCCCTCAGAAATGAGGAAAACCAGGACCGCACCATGCCCTGGATCCCCAATCCTCGGAGCCGTTCCAGAAGGATACCATGGTCAACAGTTTCGAAGGCCGCTGAGAGGTCAAGAAGAGCAAGGATGGACAGATGACCGCCATCCCGCTCTCACCAGAGATCATCCATCAGCGCGACCAATGCAGTCTCAGTACCATATCCAGGTCTGAATCCTGACTAGAATGAGTCCAGATATTCCACTTCATCCAGTACCCCCTGCAACTGACATGCCACTGCCTTCTCCAGAACCTTCCCCCTAAAAGGAAGGTTGGAGACAGGTCTGTAGTTGGTTAGGATTGCTGGATCGAGGGATGGCTTCTTCAGGAGGGGGCGCACCAGAGCATGTTTCAGCAGTTCAGGAAACATCTCCTCTCGAAAAGACTATAGCCCCGACCCAGCCACCTGCCACCGTCTTAGAGGCTTTTACCAGCCAGGCGGGACAGGGATCCAATGGACAATTAGTGGCGCGGACTGCCGCAAGGAGCTTGTCCACTTCAGCCGGGACAACTGGATCAAACCGATCCCAGGTAACACCGCAAGACTGTGCACTGGCTCCCTCTGGACCCTCCCCGTCCACGCCAAGTTTGAACCCCAAGCGAATCCGATCGATTTTCTCCACCAGATGGTCAGCAAAGTCCTCAGCCGATCCCTGCCAACCAGGCACAGGCCCCGCCCTACCCCTGAGGGACCTGGTCACCCGAATCAGGGTGGCTGGGCGATTATCAGCGGAGGCAATAAGGGTGGTGAAGTATTGCCTCCTCACCACCCCCATTGCCACTAGGTAGGCCCTAATAGCGGCTCTAGCTAGGGTCCAATCAGAATCGCTCTGGGTCTTCACCCAGCGGCGCTCAAGGCGTCTATTTGCCCATTTGAGCTCCCGTAGTTCTTCAGTGAACCACGGGGATGACCTAGCTCCACAGGCTCTGAGAGGCCATAGTGGAGCGATTACATCCAAGGCAGATGTCGTCGACCCACACCACAGATCAACAAGTGCCTCAGGTGAATCGTGTCGCCGATCCAGAGGAAATTCCGGATCCATCAGTTGCCAGGGGCGGGCCACTTTAATCGACCCTGCCTCCTTATGATGAAGTGTCACCCCCAGAAAGTCTAGAGCCACCAGATAGTGATCTGACCATGGCACAGGTGTTATGTCTAGCTTCTGTAAACTCAGATCACTCTGCCCCGACAAAAAGACTAAATCTGACGTGTGGCCACTGCCCCTGATCAGGCTCTGAATTACCTGAGCCAGGTCCATAGCTGCCATGGAAGCCATGAACTCCTGTGCCACCTCGGAACCAGACCCCAGCGAAGGCAAATTGAAGTCCCCCAAAACCATTTTATAAAATACACTGACCTGATACTGAGGTTTATACCAGTGCTTTAGGTCCCAGTCCCAAAGAATCATCTGTAAGACAACAAATCACAAAATTATAAGCAAACAATGGCAATTGTTCATAAAGAAGTTCAGTTCTTTGTCATCTACATCCTTTCACAATAACTATAATCAGAATTCTTCTGCCTAACACAGAATCGCTGATTTGGAAGGGGCCTTTTAGGCCATCGAGTGAAACCCACCCTTGCTCAATGCAGGAGTCCAAAATAAAATAGATATGGACAGATGGTTAGAACATAGAACATAAGAACATAAGAACAGCCTTGCTGGAACAGGCCATAGCCCATCCAGTCCAGCATTCTGTCTCACACAGTGGCTCACCATTTCCTTCAGGGTATTCCCAAGCAGATGCCTTCACCTGCTTAGGATTCCCTGGAAATGATATTGAGAGATATCCTGCCTATCTCTCCAACCCGGAGGTTGTCCTTAAGTATCCATAATTATAGCCATTGATACTCTTGTCCTCCATGAACTTGTCTAATCCTTTCTTAAAGCTGTCAAGACTGACAGCTGTCACCACTTCTTCTGGCAGGGAGTTCCATAGACCAGTAATCCTCTGGGTGAAAAAATACTTTCTCTTATTTGTTTGAGAACTAGTACCCAAAAGTTTCATCGAGTGTCCCCTAGTTCTAGTGTTATGCGATAGGGAAAACAGTTTTTCCTTATCTACTTTGTCCACACCGTGCATGATTTTATAAACTTCAATCAGGTCACCTCTTAGACGTCGTCGTTCAAGAGTGAAGAGGCCCAACCGTTGCAGCCTCAGATGGTAAGGAAGGTGTTCCAGTCCCCTAATCATTCTGGTTGCCCTCCTCTGCACTTTTTCCAGCTCCATAATATCTTTCTGGAGGTATGGCGACCAGAACTGTACACAGTATTCCAGATGGGGCCTCACCATAGATTTATAAAGAGGCAAAATGACACTTGCTGACTTATTTTCTATACCCTTCCTAATGATCCCTAGCATTGAGTTTGCTTTTTTCACTGCTGAGGCACACTGGGTTGACACCTTCATTGAGTTGTCCACCAGGACACCAAGGTCCCTTTCCTGGTTTGTCGCAGAGAGTTCAGACCCCATCAGTTTATAAATGTAATTGGGGTTCTTTGCCCCAACATGCATCACTCTGCACTTACTAATGTTGAAACTCATTTGCCACTGTTTTGCCCACTCCCCCAGTGTCGAGAGATCCCTCTGAAGCTCCTCACAATCTCTCACAGTTTTCACTACCCTGTATAATTTAGTGTCGTCAGCAAATTTGGCTACCTTGCTTTTTACTCCTACCTCTAGATCATTTATGAAGAGGTTGAAAAGCAGGGGTCCCAGTACTGAACCTTGGGGGACCCCACTCTTTACTTCCCTCCACTTGGAGAAGTGTCCATTTAGTGCTACCCTCTGTTTCCTGTCCCTTAGCCAGTTGCTGATCCAGGACAAGACCTGTCCCTTTATTCCATGACTGGTAAGTTTATTCAAGAGCCTTTGGTGTGGGACCTTGTCAAAAGCCTTCTGAAAGTCCAGATAAACAATGTCAACTGGATCCCCCTTATCCACATGCTTGTTGCATTTGTTCTGCCAGAATTTATGTTTCTGCCTGCTGTCCTCATTCGGACAAGCCTTCCATCTCCTAAATGAGCTTTTCTTGCTCTTGATCACTTCCCGAACAGCTCCTGTAAGCCACATTGGAGTCCTCTTGGACCTGGCAGTGGCCTTTTTCCTTTTGGGTATGCATTCCAATTGAGCCTCTGTTATTGTTTTTGTAAACAGCCTCCATGCCTCTTGGAGTGTTTGGACTCTCTCAATTTTCCCTTTCAGCTTCTTTTTTACTAGTTTCCTCAACTTTGGGAAATTTCCTTTTTGAAAATTTAAGGTCTCTGTGTTAGATTTTATCAGTGACTTGCGGTCTATGTTCAAGTTAAACATAATTGAGTTGTGGTCACTGTTCCCTATTGGATCAGTCACATTAACATCTTGCACCAGATCCTGAGTATTACTCAGGATCAAGTCAAGGATTCTTGTACCTCTAGTTGGGTCTTCAACCATCTGTCCCAGGGAACAATCATTTAGCATATCTAGGAACTTTATCTCTTTATCATGTGCTGAACAACAGTTCACCCAGTCTATGTGAGGGTAATTGAAGTCCCCCATTATAACCAGGCTTCCCTTCTTGGATGCCTCCTTTACAACATGGTTGTCTGATTCTCTCTTGAATACTTCCAGTGTTGAAACACTCAAGGCAGATGGTTCCACTGTTGTACTGCTCTAACCCCTAAAATGTTTTTCCTAATATTCAGCCTATACTGTATCTGGCTTCCTGTAGTTTCAGCCTGTTATTATGTGTCCTGCACTCTGGGATGATGGAGCACAGATCCTTCCCTTCCTCCTTATGATTATCTTTCAGGTATTTGAAGAGTGCTATCATATTCCCCCCTCAGTCTCCTTTTCTCAAGGCTAAACATGCCCAGTTCCTTCAGTCTTCCCTCATATGTCATAGTTTCTATTCCTCTGATCATCCTTGTTGCCCTTCTCTGTCCCTGCTCTAACTTGCTTGTATCTTTCTTAAAGTTGGTGCCCAGAATTGGACATGGTACTCTATATGTGGTCTAACTACCGTACTACTGAATAAAACATTTCCACTGTCCACCATGAAAGTTACCCAGTCCAAAAACCTCATAGGTTTTAGAGACTATACTTGTTAATTCAGCCTTAAAAAATGTTAGCCTTTTTTGCAGCCACATCACACCGTTGACTCAATTTCAAGATCCTTCTCACTCCCTCATCCAAGTCATTTGTGAAAATGTTGAAGATCATAGGGTTCTGGACCAAGCCTTCTGGTAGTCCACTTGTTACCCCCTCCCAGCTTGAGAAGGAGCCATTAATAAGAACTCTCTCAGTATGATTCTGTAATCTGCCTGATACTTGCGCTATCCAGGCTACACCTTGCTAATCAGAATATCATGGGGCACTTCGTCAAGATATATATCAACAGCATTTCCACTGTCAACCATGGAAGTTACCTGATCAAAAAATGAAACCAGATTATGGTTTCAACATCTGGCAGGATTTGCTTTTGACAAATCCATGTTGGCTTCTAATTATTATTGCATTGTTTTCTAGTTGCTTGCAGAGCGACTGCTTTATTATCTGCTCCAGAATTTTCCCTGGAATTGACATCAGGCTGTAGTTCCTTCTTCTCTATTTTAACATGTGGTCCCTGGCTGTAGAAATTAAAGTCTCTCAATAAGGGACTGCAGTGGCTCAAGTGGCTAAGATGCTAAATGGATGGCGACAGGTCAGCAGTTCAATACCCAAATACTGCAGGACGGAATGAACGCCCATCTCTGTCCCAGCTCCTGCCAACCTAGCAGTTCGAAAGCAAGAAATTGCAAATAGATAAATAGGGACCACTTCTTTAGGAAGGTAACAGCGCTCCGTGCGCTCCGGTGTCTAGTCATGCCTGCCACATGACCATGGAAACGTCTGAAGAAGCAGACAGCGCTGTCTCTTCGGCTTTGAAACAGAGATGAGCACTTAACCCTAGAGTCAGATACAACTGGCTTTCAAGCAAGGGTGACCTTTTACCTTTATCTCTCTCAATAACAGCAGATGTTTACATTAAAAAATTAGAAGTAAAGGCTTGTAGCTGTATGCTGAAGAAAAAAAACTGTAAATGTAAAACCTTATTCCTGTATTTTATTATTCCCAGATCAACAAATATTTTCTATATATTTAATTTTAATGTTTTGGTTCATAAACTCAACTAGCTAGCAGACAGAAGGTATAATTTAATTTTAATTTAATTTCCAATTTGTATAGCCACCCAACTCGGAACAACTCTGGGCGGCTTACATTAAAATCAGTACTACAATCTAAATGCTTAAAACCAGTAAAAAAACAATTAAAAATACAATACGAAATTGCCCCGACAGCTAAAAAGAGCGAGGAAGTGATATTAGTATATCAGCCAGCAGCCAGGGGTCACCGCATCATCAGTGCCCCACACTTGCTTTGCCAGCCAGGTTTTTAGTTCTTTTCTGAAGGGCAGCAACTCCATCTGGAGTTGTAGCTCAATTGGCAGGAGGTTCCATAGGGCCGGAGCAGACACAGAGAAGACCATCTTTCTGGGGCTAGAGAGGTGAGCCTCTCTAGCAGATGGCACAATAAGAGATCCTCTCCATTCCGTTCTGGTGGGATGGACAGATGTTCTCAGGGTGACATGGTCTCTTAAGTATCCTGGCCCACTGCCATGTAGGGCTTTAAAGGTCATTACCAGCACCTTGAATTGCACCCAGAAGCAACACCGGTAACCAGTGCAGCTCCTGAAGCAGTGGCGAGGTACGGGTGTAACGTCTGCACCCCATCACCACCCGGGCAGCCGCTTTCTGGACTAGTTGCAGCCTCCAAATGGTCATCAAGGGCAGCCCAATGTAGAGCGCATTACAATAGTCCAATCTGGAGGTGACCAGAGCATGCATGACCATGAGCAAGGAGTCCCAATCTAGGAATGGGCGTAACTGGTGTATGACATGAAGTTGTGCAAAAGCCCTCCTGGCCACAACTGCCACCTGCTCATCGAGCAGGAGTTGCGAGTCCAGAGGGACCCCCAAATTACACACCAAGTGTGTTTGGGGCAAGATAGTCCCATCCGAAACCAAAGATGGTAGCTCCAGAGATAACGCGGGGCCCCTAATTCATAGCCATTCAGTCTTGCCAGGATTCAGTTGAAGCCCGTTGTCCCCCATCCAGACCCAAACAGCCTCTAGACACTTGGATAGGACTTTGACTGCATTGCTTGGATCACCATAGGCCGAGACGTACAGCTGAGTACATATACACTAGACAGTGTTATATGACATAGTTTATGTCCTGTCACTAAAGCAAGCAAATGTGAGTTAGCTTTGGCAAAGTTACAGCAGTAATGTAAAAGGGAACCTTTGGCTATTGCTTTGGTATAAAAAGCAACACAAAACTTGATACAGAGCTTTGATAGTGAGTTGTCACTTGAGTGGTGGTGCACACATATAGTGCAGACATGTGAGTGCCGCATAGACTGTCTTATTTGTTTTCTATAAAACACAGAATAATATTGCTCCAAATTATGGCAATACAGTATATAATACTGGAAAAGGAACAGGTATGTGAAATTCTAATGAAATGAATGGCATTATTAGGCGGAATAAAGACTAGATGACTTTTGAGGTTACTTTCAAATCTGATTCTGTTATATTCTCACCACCAGTATTCTACATTTCCTAACATTCCACAAGGTGGCACTCAAATCTTAAATTGCAAAACAAAATTGTTTTAATGGCTTTATGGATGTAACTAGTAGTGGAACTGTTCAACTAACACGAAAGTTTTAAAGGTTGGCTTATAAGAATCTGAGATTCTGCATCAAAACTGATGTTTATTTTTTTAAACGCAGTAAATGGTAAAGTGCACAAGTTTTAATTTGATTAGCAGGTTATAGTCCGTTGCTGTGAGACTAATTTCTTCAGCTTGGAGCAAAGTTACATTACCAAACACCGTGAGATTTGCTCCATTTATAAACATGGGTGAATTCAAAGTATTTTTACTGACCACATGATGCAAAGGTTAATTCAAATTGGTCTAGCCCTCTTTTCCTCAAAGCAGTTTTTTTCCTCTGCCACTGGGGGAAGGGGGACTTCTGCTTTACGTTCTTGTAAAGGCAGGAGGCATGTCTGTAAGCAATAATGTAGACAGTTGCAGCATGATGTTCAGCCCTGGGGGATATGTGTGTGGGAAGGCCCTTTCGTTGTGAAGCAAAAGCTTAGGAATGCCTGAAAATGGTCCAGTCTTTCTCATTTAAAGCTTCAGAATACATATTATAAATCTCAAAAAAACAAAACAAAACCTTTTCTGTAGAAAAATAACATGGAAAGGTACTTTGCAGTCTAAAAATATGGAACATCACAGTAATGCTAACATGGGCCAACAAAATTATAAGGAGAGGCATGCCCACATTTCATAACTGAAGCAGCACGTGCAAGAGATAAAGCTTGACATTTTTGAGTACCAGTATCACAGACATCTAATAGAAAAGGAGTATTACAAGCAGCACTAATAAATACAAGTAGCATTTAAAAAAACAATGCTTACCGTATACCAATCATTTTCAGTTTTTAAAATATGTGATTCATTGATATTATTTGTACTTGCAAGAGTATCTATTTGACACAACTTAACTATTTTATAAATAAAACAGTCAATTATTTATTTATTTATTTAATTTACAGTATTTTTATACTGCTTTCCTCGCCCAAGGGTGACCAAAAGCGGTTCACAAATCAGATAAAAACATCCACTAAAACATCCGATAAAATTAGCTAAATGAAAATATACACCCATTAACCACTTGATGCATAAGTCAAATCTGTAAGAAATCTTTTTAAACATTTAGACAAGTGAAAAAGAAACGCACTTGCTTTGCAATGAAAACATTGTTTTATTTTAATGCGTATTTTAAAGAATGTCTCCATCAAAAAAAGTAAGAACTCATTGGTCTCTTTAAAATGTTTGTTTCAAACGACAAAATTGCGATGGCAGATTTTTTCCCTCTTACATCATTATGTAGTCTAGTAGGCTACCTAGTTCTACAAATTTCTAAAATCTACAAAATAAAATCTAAATAAAATAAAAAGTAAAAATTAAAATCTACAAAAACCACTTAACCTACCTGTAATAGTTCTCTGAAATAAAAACTGTTATTGCTTTTCTAACACTGAACATTATAAAAGCATGAACACACTACTTTTTGCTTCAACCAAAACACATCATACTGTCCAGAGACTGCATGTGCTTTGCTTCAAACATTACAGCTGGATTATTGAAAATTGGCTTGTTTAAACAAATCAGTTACAATTCACTATAGTTTCTGTTTGGACAACAGAAACAGTGATTAGTTTAAACCTGACCAAAAAAAAAATTCTGAACCCCTTGTAGCCCCAGTGAAGAAAAAGAAAAGCTTGCACATGACTAAAGTTTGCTATAACTCAGTGTTTCCCAATGTAGGGGAACAGGCCCCACAGGGAGACTTCAATTCCCACAACCCTAAGTCAGTACATTGGCTGATCAGTGCTTTGGGAAATTGACTTTGGTTTCTGGGAATTGAAGGACTGCGGTGGCTTAATGGTTAAGACGCTGAAATTGAAGACTGGAAGGTCAGAGTTCGAGACCCGTGTACAGTACTGCACAATGGAGTGAGCTCCCAGCTCCTGCCAACCTAGCATTTCAAAAACAAGAAATTGCAAGTAGATAAATAGGGAGCACTTTGGTGGCAAGGTAAACATTATGTGCAATCAGATGTTGAGGCATGCCTGCCATATGTCCATGGAAACATCTGCAAATGCAGACAGCTCTGGCTCTTTGGCTATAAACAAAGACGAGCATTGAACCCTAGAGTTAGATACAACTGGCTTTCAAGCAAGGTGACCTTTACTTTTGGGAATTGAAGTCCAAAAGCAAACTTTTGGAAACACTGCTGCAACTCCTTCTTCTCAACATCCAAACATACTCATTTCTTAAATTGGCCCAGTTCAGAGCATGATGGTTTCCAGGTTTCAAGGAAGCACATAACTTAAAACTATTATCTTACAACCATTTACAAAGTAGTAAACCCTATTGAATACAAAGGAAGTTACAGTAATTATAGATGAATATATTATATTATTTTTAAAAATGAACAAATAGATTTTCAAGCTTTCCTAACTACAGGTGCATGCAGATTATATCATATTACGTGTATATCATATCAGTCTCAAATCTCAATATACTGCTTCTAAAACTGCCTTTGTTTTAATTTTCCAACATTTTAATAGGAAACATTTAATCAATCCAGTTTTAGCCACACTTCAGTAATACTAAATTGTTTTATGTACAAAATTTTGTCCATCATAAAGATATTAATATTTCTATAATATAACTATAATACTCTCATTTTTATTTTATTTTAATCATTTCTATTTGTTATACCTTGCCACGGTCTATGACTGGTGCAACAAACATAAAAAAAAAAACATTTTCATCATGCAGACAAAAAAATTTAAGTTAATAAATGAGTATCTTCTCACTAGCCAACAATTTTCATTACAAATAGTGATCAAACTACACTATGCTTTTAATGATTATTTTGTAAACATTTCCAACAAAATTCGTCTCTTCAAAATCAAGCTGTCATTTCCATTTGAAGTTAGCTCTTTGTTAGACAAATTCAACTTACTATACTATGAAAAAATAAAAGTACCATAAGCTAATTGCTGGGTAGAATGACGCAAACAGTTTCCAAGACAACAGCCTGAGTACTGAAGTGCCCGCCCTAGCATTTCCTCATCTGTTTGCACTCAAGCCAGCAATCTGACAGCATAGTCACTACATCCTGTGTCATTCAAAAGACACTGAAATGTACAGACTGAAAAGTTAACTCTTGATTAACATTTTAAAAGTCCTTAAAGATTCCTTAGTACTAATATTTGAGTTTACTACTCTATGCAAATGTCTGAAGAAACATCTCTGGGTTACAGGACTAAAAGTGGAAATATATTGGGGAAAACAAATCTTTATCAAAAGAAAAAAATGTGACACACACACACACACACACACCGCCCCAATGCCTCTGAAAGTCAACACAAACTAGTGTCTTCACCTCTGTTCTGAAACATAGTGTATAATATTCATAACCTGCAAAATACTGAGAATTTTCAAAAAGCCTTGAAGGGGTTCAGTCATTTGGAAACTAAGAGGAAACTAATTCTTCTGCTAAACATTAATGGTTAAAATGCAAGTCATAAACAAGTTTGATATTGTTTGGGTCAGTACAACAGATAGTGGGTCAAATTCAACTGTACAGTACTTGACACAGCACAAGATATACCTGTGGAAGTTCATAGAGAGGTCATGTCCAGGTAGTCTGCATCATGTGCTTGACTATGTAACCAGTTTAATATTGTTATAACAGAACTGCTTGCTAAATCTTTGCCTTGGGACAAATTCAACAGCCAATTTCACAACCTATGGAGATATACTGTACTCGTGCAACAGAATTTTGGCCAGTACAATTTCTTCCTATAAACTATGTCTTCTTTAAAACAAGTATAAAGCATATACAGTAATAGGGAGTGCAGTGGCTCAAGTGGCTAAGACGCTGACTGGAAGGTGGGAGGTCGGCAGTTCAATTCCTGAGTACTGTACTGCAGGACAGAATGAGCTCCCGTCTTTGTCCCAGCTCCTGCCAACCTAGCAGTTCGAAAGCAAGAAATTGCAAGTAGATAAATAGGGACCACTTTGGTGGGAAGGTAAACAGCGTTCCATGAGCTCCAGTGTCTAATCATGCCTGCCACATGACCACGGAAACGTCTGCAGAAGCAGACAGTGCTGAGACCGGAACAAGATGGCGGGGGAGTAAGATGCGAGTGAAGCAGGCTGCGAGATAAATGTATTAAAAAGGTGGAAAAACAAAGGCTGTCAAAGATAAATCTGAGAAAAAAGACAGAGGAGTGCTGTGGGGGCGAAGAAGTTGAAGATTTCAGGGATCAAAAGAGTCTGTGCCAGTGTGATAGAGCCTGAAAATGCTCGAACAGGCAGAGAGACGCCGCCTGAATGGGACGACACAGATTTGCAAGCCTCTGTAAGTCCTCCGTTTCCTCTTAAAGTTTATTTTGGGCTGTAAAGACTACCTAATTAAGGAAGGTGTGATTGATGAGACTGAGAAGGAAAAACAGACTTGTGGAAGATAGTGAAAGATTGGGTTTCAAAGGCAAGGTAAAGAGAGTAAGTTTGAAATAAGCCTTGAAAGTGAGTGGAGAAACCCTGAATGCCCTTAAAGTATTGGAGCAAATTTTTGAACAAAAAAGAGAGATGAAAGGGGAACTCTGAGGCAAGAGAGCTAATGGATTGAAAGAGGGGGAGTCTATCTGCCCCCCTTTCTTTTTCTGAGAGGAAGAATTTTTGAAAGAAGAAATAAAAAAAATAAAAAAAGGAGAGAGTGAGTGAAGAAGAACAGGCTCTTGAAGATGAGAAACAGCTGATAAAGTAGCTGCGACCTTAAAGTAGTGAGAGGAGAGAAAAAAGAAGTGAGAAACAGTCAGCCCTAAATGAGTTATTAACATCCCAAAGACTTCAGACTTTAGAAAACTATCAAAATGGATCCTAGTGACAAATTAACAGAAGATTTCGTGGAAAGGTGCATGGAAAGAGTATCGACTAAAGGGGATATATATATGATGAAGATAAAAGAACTGTTTGAGGATATAAGAATGTTTTTTCAAGAAAGACGTCTGGACATGGAGAACACAATTCAAGAAAAAGGACAGTGCATGGAGGACATAATTCAAGAAAAAGGACAGTGCATGGAGGACACAATTCAAGAAAAGGGACAGTGCATGGAGGACACAATTCAAGAAAAAGGACAGTGCATGGAGGACACTACTCAGTGTATGGAGGACACAATTCAAGAAAAAGGACAGTGCATGGAGGACACAATTCAAGAAAAAGGACAGTACATGGAGGACATAATAGAAGTAAAATTAAAAGAAATCATGAATGGACAACAAGAATTAAGGGAATTGTTAGTTAGCTATATGAAAAAAATAATAATAACTTTATGACAATAGAGGTAAAATTAAAAGCTGTGGAAGAGGAGATAAAACATATACAAGCAGTGGAGAAAGAAATGGGTAATTGGAGTAAACTTGAGAAAAGGTTGAACAGAATAGATGTGACAAGGAAGCAAGAAATGAAAGACACCATGAATGGACAACAAGAATTAAGAGACTTACTAGCCAACTCCATGAAAGCAGTAACTAAAAATTTTGAGACAATAAAGGTAAAAGACTTGCAAGAAAAAGATAAAAGAATAGGTAAGCAAGAAAAAAGACTGTACATGCTGGAAGAGATGGCGAGACAAAAGAACGTGTTGATTAAAAATATTCCAGAGGGAAGTCCAGACCGTTTGAGAGAAAGAATTATTAAATGGTTGAATGAACTGAAGATGGGGAGAGAATTCACACAAGAGGATATCCTAGTAGTTTACAGATTGGGGAAGAGAAGAAATGGGACTTTTAAAAGGTTTGTTTTGGTAAAATTTGCAGGTCTGGATAGAAAATTAGAATTAATGGCATTTTTAAGAAGAAACGGTACACGAGTACCAAAATTGGATGGGGAAAAACTGGATATTTATCAGGATATAACTAAAGAAGAAAGATTGTGGAGGAAGAAAATTAAACCAGTTACTACATTGCTAAGGGATAAGGGAGTGAAATATAATTGGCAAAAATTACATCATTTAAGATTCTTTTGGGCTGGTAAAGTTGTTGTGATAAACAAGCAAACTGAATATTTGGATATCTTAGAATCTTGTAATATCATTAAGAGAGGATCAGAAGAATGGAGAAAACTTAAAGAAGAGCTTTTAGTTTTGAGAAGTCAATTCAAAATATAAAAGAAGTGAAAAATATAGGGAGAAAGATAGGGGCAAAAGGGAATATCTATGAAATTGTTACAAAAAGGTTAATAACTTTTGTTAAGAATGGTTAAAAGGGGGTAAGGTGGATGGAAAATCACAATGTAAAGTTTGAAATAAATGGTTTAATAAGTTTGAAATGGTAAATAACCCTCTGTTAAGGAATGCCAAGGAAGGGCAACTAGTAGTAATGCTTGAATATGATGTTTTGGAAATTGTTACCTTTCAATGAGTTCCCATTTGTTGTTATTTTGGTTTTTATATTTGTTCTGATGTAAGATGGAGGAGTTTCAGTTTAAGGAAGAGATCAAAATATATAAATAACTTTTTCTTAATGGGGTCTAAGATTATGAGGAAATACATGTTGGGGAAGACTGCAGAGAATATCATATGTGCAGTATATAGATAAAGAATTTGTAATAGGTACAGAAAGGGTATTGAATAAGCTCAACTACTTCAGTAATGGTAGGGGGGAGGGAAAGAAAGGGGGAGATAACTTTAGGATTAAACTATGCATAGAAAAGAGTTGAAGGAAAGGTAAGGACATGCGTAATGGTAGAATAACCATTAGTAGGAGGAAAAGAGAGAGAAAAACAGCTGTATGTTATGAACAACAAAAGTTATTTAATGTCTTAAATATTAGCAAGAATCCATCTTGCCCCTATCTATTAGGATATAAAAAAGGAAGAAAGATTGTGGAGGAAAAAAAAATTAAAATAGTTAAGTCATAAGGATATGAGTTAATCTTCCGTGTAAGAAAATTTGTTTTGATAAGTAATTATATTGGGATTTTGGTTATATTACAACCATGTAATATTGTTAAAGAAGGATTAGAAGAATGAAGGAAACTTAAAGAAGAGCTTCTAATTAAGGGAGGCTAATCCAGAACATAAAGTAACAGGTAGAGCATGATGTTCTTGAAAATGTCTCTTTAAAAAATAATAAATGTAATAAAATGAGTAATGGTGTGACATCCATTAGCAGGAGGGAAAGAGAAACACCTGCTCCGCTATGAATAATAAAATTTATTTAATGTCTTAAATAATAACAAGATCCCGCTCCAGATTCGGTCTCCCTCCCCTTCTTCGGCACTTCGGAGGCGGTCCCTCAATGGAAGGACAAGGGGAGTGAAGAAGACAGAAGATGGTGAAGGGAAAGAAGTGAAAAATACAGGGAGAAAGATAGGGATAAAAGGGAATATCTATGAAATTGTCACAAAAAGGTTAATAACTTTTGTTAAGAATGGTTAAAAGGGGGTAAGGTGGATGGAAAATCACAATGTAAAGTTTGAAATAAATGGTTTAATATGTTTGAAATGGTAAATAACCCTCTGTTAAGGAATGCCAAGGAAGGGCAAGTAGTAGTAATGCTGGAATATGATGTTTTGGAAATTGTTACCTTTCAATGAGTTTCCATTTGTTGTTATTTTGGTTTCTATATTTGTTCTGATGTAAGATGGAGGAGGTTTGGTTTAAGGAAGAGATTAAAATATATAAATAACCTTTTGTTAACGGGATCTAAGATTATGAGGAAATGGATGTTGGGGAAGACTGCAGATAATATCATATGTGCAGTATATAGATAAAGAATTTGCAATAGGTACAGAAAGGGTATTGAATAAGCTTAACTACTTCAGTAACGGTAGGGGGGAGGGAAAGAAAGGGGGAGATAACTTTAGGATCAAAAATTTGCATAGAAAAGATTTGAAGGAAAGGTAAGGACATGTGTAAGGGTAGAATAACCATTAGTAGGAGGAAAAGAGAGAGAAAAACAGCTGTATGTTATGAACAACAAAAGTTATTTAATGTCTTAAATATTAGCAAGAATCCATCTTACCCCTATCTATCAGGATACAAAAAAGGAAGAAAGATTGTGGAGGAAGAAAATTAAAATAGTTAAGCCATAAGGATATGAGTTAATCTTCCGTGTAAGAAAACTTGTTTTGATAAGTAAATATATTGGGATTTTGGTTATAATACAACCATGTAATATTGTTAAAGAAGGATTAGAAGAATGAAGGAAACTTAAAGAAGAGCTTTTAATTAAGGGAGGCTAACCCAGAACATAAAGTAACAGGTAGAGTATGATGTTTCTGAAAATGTTTCTTTTTAAAAAAATAATAATAATAATAATAATCCTCTGTCAAGGTGTGTTATAGATAGATAGATTATAATTTATAAGGTGATATATGTTAAGGTCTGTAGAGAATTGGATGTGTAGTATAGATAAACAGAGATACAAGGGTAAGAATCTGCAACTAGTTATAGAAAGAAAATTGAATTCAAAAAAAAAAAGAAAGGGGGAAAAAAAGGTGGGATAATTTTGGGATTAAAATCTGAACAGAAATGATTTGAAGGAAATGTAATAAAAGGAGTAATGGTGTGACAACCATTAGCAGGAGGGAAAGAGAAACAGCTGCTCCGCTATGAATAATAAAATTTATTTAATGTCTTAAATAATAACAAGATCCCGCTCCAGATCCAGTCTCCCTCCCCTTCTTCGGCACTTCGGAGGCGGTCCCTCAATGGAAGGACAAGGGGAGTGACGAAGACAGAAGATGGTGAAGGGCTGGGTGAGGGTGATTGGGAGGTGAAGGGTGGGTGAGGGTGAATGTATTCAATGTATATTTGTTCATATGTTTTTTTTATTGTAGTATATTGTATTGTATTGTAATGTTATGAATGTTTAAGTTTTGTAATTTTGTTTGAAAAGTAATAAAAATTAAAAAAAAAAAGAAGCAGACAGTGCTGGCTACAACTGACTTTCAAGCAAGGGAAACCTTTACCTTAAAGCATATAATAATCAATAACTATATTAAAACAACAAATATTCAAAACACATATTTCACAACAATGACAACTGAAATCTTGTTGAGATGTAAAACAAACTGTTCCTTTTGAAGATGTATAACAAAACAGTATATATAAACTGAACTAAAATATACAGCATATATACAACATATATTGTAATATTTTATTTTTACTAATATGTAATACAATCACTTAATGCATTGAACTACATAACATGTTAAAATAATGGTGATGATACCAATGATAAGCTGTCAAGCTAATTCTGATTTATGGCAATTCTGACTCATGGCATTATGATTTATGAGGCTATAAAAGTAAACTGATGACAATCTAATATTGTGTAGGTAATTCATGGCTCCATCTTGCCAGAGAAAGCATCTCATCTTACATCTAGAGGCATCTGCAACTGTGTACTAGTTTTAAATCTTTAAATTTGACAACTGCTTAAATTTCCTGCACTCTACCCCGATTATCCCAGCAGGTCCCTTGCCCCTGCCCAATTGCTGAACAATAGAAAGGTGGCAAGAAATACTCTACAAAACACACCTCAAGGCACCACAGCCTCTCTGTGTATGGCCTGTACGTCTTTAGCACGGAGCACATTTCTCCTTCTGTGTCTAGGCCAGACATGAAACTGCCAAAACGATGGGTTCATTCATCAGGTCATTTCGCCTGACCAAGTGTGAGAAAGATTAGCTGTCAACAGAAGGTTGCCATTACCAGTGAACACCCGATTGTGGTTCAAAAATACCACACTCTTCGAGGAGGCTCTTTCTGTGTACTCCACAACGGCAAAGCTGGAAGGCAACTATTTAGACTTGCTGTAGGAGCTGTGTTGAGAAAAACAAACAAATGGGGACTAGGGCTAACCAAGCATAAACTATCTCTGGAGGTAAAAATGATGAAATTGAAGCTGTCCTACTTTGAACACATCATAAGAAGGCAGCAGAGATTAAACACGAGCTGGATTGACTCCCTAAGGAACCCACAGGCTTGAGTTTACAAGAGCTGAGCGAGGCTATTGAGAAGAAAACATTCTGGAACCTGCTCATTCATAGGTCACCATACGTTGGGCACAACTTGACAACATATAACAACAAGGGGCTGGGCTGGGTGGTGGGCTTGGCAGCCCAGTGACAAACTGATTTTAGGCTGGAAATATGAACAATGCTCAGAATCTATTTTGCAGTGTTTCTCACAATCTCACCTCCATTTTCTAGCCTTGCTTAACAACAGACTGTAAGCCTTTATTTTTCCTAATAAGTACATTTACCAAATGTACAAATATATTTGTTTTCCCCAAGTTATCATGTTCCCCCATTGATTAAACCAAGCACTATTGTTCATAACATTTCAACTGCAAAACTTTTAATTATTAAAATTATAAAATATATACTTTATTCTGTGAGCACTACTGTGAATATATGGGCCAGATATTATTAATGTGAGTTTTATTTTCTAAGCAAGGTGCAAGAGATTGTACTGACTACTTCTGCTGAAAACATTGAATCCAACAAAATTATTTTCCATCCATATTTCAGTTAACTAGAAAAGGATGTTTTGTAATTTGTTCCTTGATTTTTGCAAATAAAAATGGATAAAAATAGGTATTAAGACATGCATGTTTTTAGAAAATACAAAAAACCAAACAAAAACAGATTTTACAATCTCTGACTCAGCTGTAAGTGATAACTGATAGCTTTATGGGAGTGGGATGGGGAAAATAGAAATCTCACTTATATCTCTACCTAGCATAATACCTGTGTGAAATTTGTTCCTAAAAGTGAGTGGAATAATAATAATTTCATGCCAGGGAACACCCAAATGAGGCTCCTTTCATGTCCCCAAGAGCTGGGGCAGAGACGGGCGCTCAATCCGTCATGCAGCTAACAAGGCGAGCTTCTTAAACGATACAAGATTTCAGAATTCCAAAGCCAATTTTGTTCCAAAATATGCATTCCCTTTCTCCTCTATATTCTTTTAATGTTAACTGTCACATATATTTTACTATTACAGTGTAAGTGCTAGTGAAGTAGATGGCTAGAGTGTGGTACTTATATAGGGTTGCCATACATCCCGGAAAACTGGAATTGTCCCAGATTCAAGAATGGAAAAATTGTCCCTGCCAGTTCAATAAAAATCATGGTAAAGTCCCAGATTTTTAAAACTTACTGATTGTGTATTAAAACACACCATTGAAAACATTTGAACTCTCACCAACAAACGAGCGATTTCCTGCCACATTGGAGGAATACCTGGAGATAAATCTTAACATCCTTGCCTCACACCATCGCCCAATAAGTGTGATCAGTGTGTTTCCTGGAACTGAGGACATTAAGTGTTGACCGCGATGTGGCTTCTCAGAAGTACAACAGATGGCATTTATGTATTGATATATTTAATGTGAAAGTGTTTTGTAGCTGTCATTATATTATGTTTGTTTTTTAAAAGGCTATTTTGTAGATAACCCACCCATTTTTGTCAAGTTATACTTCTGTCCCGGTTTTGTGGAAGAGAATTACAGCAACTCTATACCGTATTTTTGGACCATAAGATGCACCTGATCATAAGACGCACCCAGTTTTCAGAGCAGGAAAACAAAACAAAAAATATTTAGTACTGTATTTTGCATCAGCAACCAGTGGTGGCGCTGCAGGGGAAATGGGCAGGTAGGCCAATTGCACTGAGGAAGGAAGCGACACTCTAGCCTAGCCTCTTGCTCTCCTTTCAACCAGGAAGCATGTTTCCCCCCTCCATTTTGTCCACTTGGAGTAGAGACAAAGGCATTGAAGGTAAGTGAAACCCTTTCTTTTTAAGCACAGGTTTGGTTTCCCACTTAAATGCATTGGGAACATACAAACAGAAAATTTTTGAATATAAGAAATTTATTTCCAATGCATTTAAATGGGAAATTGTGGCCACTTGTTTTTCATATGTTTTTCTTTCCACCGCCCCGAACAGCTGAGAGGCGGCAGTAGAGGCTGAAGACCCGCATTTGGACTATAAGACGCACCCTCATTTCCCCACACACACACACACACTTTTGGGGGAGAAAAAGTGCAGCTTATGGTCCAAAAAATACAGTACTTATATTGAAAAACAACTTTGCACCACACTCTAGCCATTGTACTTTATGAGCATTTCTGTAGAAATGTCCATATGTTACCTAAAAAATTGTTTCATAAAACTCATTGGTAACAGTGAATAGCAACACAGAGAAAACACAGACCGATCAGCTCAGTTTAAAAAACCTTGCCGGAGGCAAGGGAAAAAAATATAAACTCTATCAATCAAGTTAGTGACAAAGAATAACCTCATTAGGCTGCAAAAGCCACCTCCCAGTAATAGCTAATATTAGTGCATGCAAGATGTTATTTTGCCAACACATTTTGCCACAGGGAAGACTTTGAGAATCTCAGAACAGGTGGGCAACAGAGGGGCTTTAATAGTCAACATACAGTGGAACCTCGGTTAACAAATGGCTCAGTTAACATAAAAATCACATAACAGAAGGAAATCCATAGAAAATAGTGGCTTGGCTTATGGATTATTATTTTTTTGAACGGATTAATTGGTTTTCAATGCATTCCTATGGGAAACCACGTTTCAGTTAATGTATTTTGGTTTTCAATGCATTCCTATGGGAAATTGCATTCAATGCATTCCTATGGGAAATTTGGTTAATTTTCGCTGTAAGAAACGTCCCGGAGAACGCATCAATTACGTTAACTGAGGTTCCACTGTATTTTGGTGCCAGTTTTTGACTAGTAAGGGCTCTCTATTACCACATGTTCTGAAAGACTTTCCCAGGGCAAAAGGGAGCCCTAGGAAGCCTCAGAACCTGTAGTGACCAAGTCAAACTACTTCCATAGTAGCACCATTCCACATATGATGGAAGATTTACAGTATTATAACCTACATTAACAAAAGCTCCACAGAGCAGGAATGCATCACTTGAGAAGCAATTATAGGAACAGCACTCCTGTTATCTGTTGGATAATAGTGTCAATAAACAACAATCAAACCTGTGGTTTAAATAAGGCCAATTTGAGGCTACACAGAGCAATTCATAGGTGCAATCCAAGACCAAGTTATTTGCATTAGATACTATAAGGTAATAATTGAAACAAGGTGTAAGTGATATATGTAGATCTCATTACGAATCTTAAGAAACATTTCAGTGTATCATAGCTGGATGCCACAGGCTAGCATCAACAGATTAAATATTTCTTCTATATGAAAAATTCCAGCAGCCTAGTTTTAGAAAATGAAACCACAATACTATACTGGGACAAGCAATTTATAACTTATTTTAACAAGCTGGATATTATACCTCTAGAAAGGCAACAAAAAATACCTCTTGGACTTTGAGTCTCATCCACAAACAACCTCAAAAGGACACAAAGGACAAAAATTGCAAAATACCAAACAATAAGATGAGAAATTAAGAGTATGTAAACGTGACCAGGTTATCATGATCCTCATAGTAATTTACTTGAGAGAACTTGTACTAAGAATTCATTTAAAAATGGAGAATATGGAATTGCAAATGATCTATATATAATCTTGATGTAGCTCAGGGAGAATAATGGATGGAGACTGTTGAATAGCTTAATTATAAGATGTCTAGTAGAGAAGCATGTCATTATTACTGAAACTTAATATACCACATAAGATAAAGCAATCAAAAATTACTGCAATATTCAAACCAGAAAATACAAATAATTAACCAAAAAAATTACTGAATCTACTGTACCTGTATAAGCTTCCTGAAACACTCTTATATAATAGAATCAGCCAGATGATTTTCCATATTCCAGTAGAACAGACTGGATTTCAACCTGCCCGAAGTTGTAGTGATCAAGTGCTTTCACTGCCAATTTACACAGAAGCAGGATATCAGGCAAAGCAAAAAATGTCAACTGCCTTTATTTGAAAGAAGTATATGATACATGTGGAGACATGGATTGTTACATAGATTAATATAAATAATGTCATGTTGAAAAACTATTCAATTCATTGATATTATGCTCACTGGAAGAACTTTCTTTGTGACTATGGGAGAGGATATTAGTGCCCCTAAATTCTAAACAATCCCCTACCACAAAGCTCAGTTCTTGCACTCCTCTTTTTTAATTTATATGTAGCTGACATACCCTACACAAAGTCCAAGAATTTTGGCTATGTGTTTAACTGGGCTTTAGCCACCCAACATAAAACTTTTGAGATAACCAAATAATATATAGAAATAACAATAACCAGCTAAATTAATTGATTCTATGCCTGTTGCAGAAATCTCTGCCTGGAACAAGGCTCAGGCAAAACAAACCAGTCTAATGTGAACTGAGGAATGATGGATCTTGGGGACATGAAAGCAGCCTCATTTGAGCGTCCCGAGTGGAGTTTCTCCAGCAAAAATCCTTTCAACTCAGAGTAATTTCTGACACAATGTTTCCTGCTAATGTTTCCTCAGCTGAGGATGTTGAGCTGGGGCTCCGTCTGGGACGTGAGCTGTGCTCCGTCACCTGGGGACTTTGCGTATAATGGTTTTTTAAAATTGTGATGTGATATTTTGTATTTTGGGAGTTATTATATTGTATTTTGGGGGGTTATATTATACAGTCACTATATTAATTAGTGACTGTTTATGTACTGAATTTACCTCTGTATTATTGTATGATTGTTGTAATATTGTATTGACATGTTGTTGCCGCCTTGAGTCGGCCTTGGCCGAGAAAGGCGGGGTATAAATTAAAATTGATAATGATGATGATGTCAGATGAATTTTCCATTTAGCTGTTCAACATATATCATTAAACAATATTGCAGAAACCAATGCTATCCAAAGCTGCTACACTACAAACCAAATATGCTGTGATATCCTGAGGTGATGTTTACTTATGTCTTGCAATTCTAAAATGGTGCCGCCACCATTTTAAACTCTAAAATCACGGACCTGTGCCATTTTAGAATTAAAAATTGCACCCCGCACCACCCGCCCCCACCACTGGAAGTCACAAGACATCATTTACCGTGGAGGCAGCGCTGATTATTGCAGGAGTTTTGCCACATTTTCCGGAGTCTCCGCTGTTTCTACTGGCACTGGTGGAGCGGGGGGGGGGGGAATGTCCACTCAGTTGTGCTCTTCCGAGGTTTCTACGCCACGTGCTTTGGCTGGGAGGGTGCGTTGGGCAAAGACCGCTCCATTCCATTTTGTCCAATGCGCGTTCCCAGCTAGATTGCACTATGGGGGACCTCAGACAAAAAGCAAAACTGAGTGGCCTTTGCCCAACGCACATTCCCAGCCAAAGCACACAGTGAGGAGGCCTCGGATGGGGAGCGCGGCAGAGCAGATGTGCCCCCACACTCTACTGGTGCCAGTAGAAGCAACGGGGACAGCAGCAGCACTGGTTCCTGTTCCCCCGATGGGCAGACAAACCACTGAGGAGGAAGCAGCAGCATGGAAAAGGTAGGCAGATTGCTACAGAATGGGGTTTTACTGTATTCTTGTTTAGAGAGCTACTTGTAGATGAAAAACTGAAAGGTAAATGGAATCAGAGGGAAATGGGAAAGGATTGGACTATAGTTCTTCAAGTGGTCATCTGTGAATTCACACATTAGTTCTTCCCTCACATTTTCATTTATCAAGTGACAATACAGTCCTTTAACCCAATCACAAATAAAACGGCTAACATCAAGTCCTTAATAACAAACGGTTTGAAAGTTCTGAAGGTCTTCAGAATAGGCAGTAGCTCCAGGTGGTTGATGTGCAGTCGTCTTTCCGACATCAACCAGCACCAATCTGGCCATCAAACCCAGACAGTGTGCTCCCCATCCCAACAGACTTGTATTGGTAGTGATTTGGGCAACAGGTTTCAGGAGTTGAAACAACCTTCCCATTGATAAGCTGGGTCCATGACTTCCACCAATGTAGCTGTAAGGATAGTTCCAGGGTGAGAACTAGGTGTTTGCTTTGATAGTCCAATTGATGGTTGAAATTCACAAGGAACCATGCTTGAAGTAGTTGTATGCGTAACTTTGCGTGTGGGAGAAGCAATGCAGATCAGCCGCTTCAGGACTCTGAATGCCGTAACGGAATGCTTTGTAAGGAGCTGTCTTGATTCTTTCAGTAGGTGTAAAGTGAGATTTCTGATAATTTATTCTGAGGCTGAGGCATGATAAAAGGTCTCAAGTGAAAAGTAAATCTCATTTGGCATGTTGCTCAAATTTAGAGATGATCTACCAGTCGTATATGTAAGAAAAACCCTGAATGCCTTTGGTCCTCAGAAATGCAGCCACCAGTGCCATGCATTTCATGAGCACCCATGGAGCTAATGACAAACCGAAGGAGAGAACTTTGAACTCAAAGGCCTGGGTTCCTACCACAAAGCAAAGATAGTGATAGTGTTGTTGTTGTTCAGTCGCACAGTCGGTTCCGACCCTTTGCGACCCTATGGACCATTGTTCTCCAGGCACCTCTGTCCTCCACCATCCCCCTCAGCACTCCCAGTTCTGTGCCCATTGTGTCTACAATACCATCTAGCCATCTCATCTTTGGCCTCCCCCTTCTTCTTTTGCCCTCCACCTTTCCCAACATCAGGGCCTTCTCAAGTGAATCCTCCCTTCTCATTTGATGTCCAAAATACTTTAGCCTCGTCTTTACTATTAGCCCTTCCAATGAGCAGTCAGTGTTGATTTCTTCTAAGATTGACCTATTTGTTCTCCTCGCTGTCCAGGGTACTCTCAAAACTCTCCTCCAACACCACATTTCAAAGGCATCTATTCTTCTGCGTTCAGCTTTCCTAATTGTCCAGCTCTCACATCCGTACATTACCACTGGGAATACCGTTGCTTTGACTATTCTAATTTTTGTTTGCAATGTGATGTCTCTGCTTTTCACTATGTTCCCCAGGTTTCTCATGGCTTGTCTCCCAAGAATCAGTCGCCTTTTTATTTCATGGCTGCAATCCCCATCTGCCGTGATCTTTGATCCCAGGAAAGTAAAATCTGTCACTGCTTCTACTTCTTCCCCATCTATTTTCCAGGAACTGATTGGGCCTGTTGCCATTACCTTGGTTTTCTTGATATTGAGTCTCAAACCAGCTTTTGCACTCTCCTCCTTCAGCCCAATCAAGAGGTTCTTTAGGTCTTCCTCACTTTCTGCCATTAGGGTGGTATCGTCTGCATATCTCAGATTGTTTATGTTTCTCCCAGCAATTTTAATCCCATATTGTGATTCCTCCATCCCTGCATTTCGCATTATGTGCTCTGTGTATAGATTGAATAAGCAGGGTGATAAAATGCAGCCTTGTCTTACTCCTTTTCCTATTCCAAACCACTCTGTCATTCCATGTTCTGTCCTAACTGTTGCTTCTTGGTTCATGTACAGATTTCTCAGGAGGCATATGATGTGCTCTGGTATTCCCATCTCTTTAATTACTTGCCACATCTTGTTGTGGTCCACACAGTCAAATGCCTTAGTGTAATCAATGAAACAAAAGTAAACTTGTTTCTGGTATTCCTTTGTTTTCTCCATGATCCAACGTATGTTGGCAATGTGGTCTCTAGTCCCCCTGCCTCTTCTGAAACCGGCCTGCACCTCTGGTAGTTCTCTCTCCACATGTTGCTGAAGTCTGTCCTGTATTATCTTGAGCATCACCTTGCTGGCGTGTGGGATGAGTGCAATTGTTCGGTAATTTGAGCATTCTTTGGCGTTGCCCTTTTTTGGGATTGGGACGTATACTGATCTTTTCCAATCCTGTGGCCACTGTTTTGTTTTCCAGATTTGCTGGCATATTGAGTGCAGTAATTTGACGCCATCATCTTTTAGCGCTTTGAAAAATTCGACTGGGATACCATCATATCCACTAGCTTTGTTGTTTGCAGTGCTCTTTAGGGCCTTTATAACTTCGCTCTCCAGGATGTCTGGCTCGAGTTCAGTTTTTTCATCATTGTGGTTATCAGGAGTGTTGAGGTCCTTTTTGTAGAGTTCCTCTGTGTACTCTTTCCATCTTTTCTTTATCTCTTCTGCATCAGCTAGCTCTTTTCCGTCTTTGTCCCTTATCATGGTCATTTTTGCTTTAAATGTTCCCTTTATTTCCCCGATTTTTCTGAAGAGATCTCTAGTCCTGCCTCTTTTGTTGTTTTCCTCCAGTTCTTTGCACTGTTCTTTTAGGTAGTTTTCCTTATCTCTCCTTGCTTTTCTTTGAAATTCTGTGTTCAGAAGGTTGTATTTTTTCCTTTCTCTTTTGACTTTTGCCTTCCTTCTTTCCTCTGCTATTTTAAGAGCCTCATCAGACAACCATTTTGCTTTCTTACGCTTCTTTTCTTTTGGTATGGTTTTCTTTGCTGCTTCCTGCATGATTTCCTTTATCTCTGTCCATAATTCTTCTGGCACTCTGTCTATTGCGTCCAGGCCATTATATCTGTTCATCACCTCCACCGTGTATTCTTTAGGGATGCTGTCTAGGTGATATCTGTCTGGTCTTCTTGTTTTCCCTATTTTCTTTAGTCTTAACCTGAATTTTGCGATCAGTAGGTTGTGATCTGATCCACAGTCTGCTCCAGGTCTTGTTTTTGCTGATTGTATGGAGGTTCTCCATCTTTGGCTGCAGAGTATGTAGTCAATTTGGTTTCGGTGTTGGCCATCTGGTGATGTCCATGTGTAAAGTCGCCTCTTGTGTTGCTGGAAGAGAGTGTTTGCTATGACCAGTGCGTTCTCTTGGCAGAACTCTATCAATCTTTGCCCTGCTTCGTTCTGTACTCCAAGACCAAACTTGCCTGTTATTCCCTCCACTTTTTGATTTCCTACTTTGGCATTCCAGTCTCCTAATATAATTTGGACATCATTTCTTGGTGTCTGTTCTATGAGGTGTTCTAGGTCCTCATAGAACTGGTCCACTGTGGCTTCATCTGCACTAGTGGTTGGTGCATAGACTTGGATTACGGTGATATTGAAAGGTTTGCCTTGAATTCTGACTGACATCATTCTGTCATTTTTGAGGTTATATCCCATTACTGCTTTTCTTACTCTCTTATTGACAATTATGGCTACTCCATGCCTTCTAAGGTTTTCTTGTCCACAATAGTAGATATGATGGTTTCCAGAGCTGAATTCACCCATCCCTGTCCATTTTAGCTCACTGATGCCCAAGATGTCAATGCTTATTCTTTCCATCTCATTTTTTACCACTTCCAGTTTACCTTGGTTCATTGATCTCACATTCCATGTCCCTATGCAGTATTGCTCTTTACAACATTGCATTCCTCCTCCCTCCTTCCTGTCCCTCCCCTTTCTCCCCTCTGAGGTGTTAAGCATCCTGTATCACCTAGCCTGCCCTTTTGTTTTGCCTTTTGTTTTGGTCCATAGGGTTCTCTTGGCAGGATTTATGGCGTGGTTGCCGGTGTCTGCGCCATTTTTCTCTCCTCATACATTTTATCACAGTTTTTAAAAGTTTAAAAACATTTAAGACAACATATTATCATGCATATTATCACACTTTAAAGCACAGTCTCTATGTCAGTTGCTATATTAAGTCATTTTAAAGTCTTTATGTGAGTTACTATATTAAGTCATCAACATTTCTGCATATTTAACTACTTATCCTTTGTATGGGGCTCTGAGTCTCACCCCCTGGTTTAACTCCTTTGCCTTCTTCCCTTCTGCCAATTGGACCTCTCCTTCGGCGCTTGGTTGTTTTCAGGGCTTGGAAAAGGCTCTCGTCGGGGTGACTGGCTGGCCTCTCCCCGCCCGGCTGGTCTTCCTCCTCCCTCACCGGGTAATAGTGACTCTCGTGAAATAGGCATCCTTCAAGTCTATCATTGCAAACCAATATTGATGCTTGAGAAGTGGGAAGATAACTTGCAAAATTATAGTTTTGATTGTCTTGGTAGAGATGTAGTGATTGACACCCCTCAGATCGAAGAATAAAAGCCTCAATGGAGGTCAGCTGGGCATAGCAGCCTCATA
Organism: Bradypodion pumilum; assembly: GCA_035047305.1. Taxonomy (NCBI): domain Eukaryota; kingdom Metazoa; phylum Chordata; class Lepidosauria; order Squamata; family Chamaeleonidae; genus Bradypodion; species Bradypodion pumilum. The sequence continues at coordinate 399,249,507 of JAWDJD010000001.1, forward strand.
GCTCCCTTCCACAACAGTGTGAGCATCTCTTCTCAAAGTACTTTGGTCAACATCGTGGACTGAAAAATACCAACTATCGCATACCCTCTCTCGATGATGGTTAGAACTCAATTATCAGGTGCTATGCTGGCCCAGTTGGAGAAAAAGTCTGCCAATGAAGGTGCCCAGATAGACTATAGAGTTACTATATTGGACCTCAGCAGAAAGAAGTCAGAATTGATCCTTTGTTTTCTTTGTGGGATGTTTGGATTGGAGGCAGACTGGAAACAAAACTTTTCTTGGTGGTTGTGAGGATGTCTGACTGAAACTTTGTTGATATTGAGGGGTCTTGGTAGAGTAGATGCATTGCTGATGTCTCCAGTAAGGCAGAAAGGAATGATGTGACGATGAGTGTTGCACCATTGTCATTCTCTTCACAGTGGGCCTTTTTTTTTGCAGAGGTTCTCCATGACGCAATCTTGGCACTGAAAAGACTTTCACTGTCAAGTGGCATGTCCTCTATATAGGATTTTTACTCCTCAGGAATGTCAGTGTATCTTAGCCAAGCATACTGACATAAGGAGAAAGAGGCAGTGAGATTCCTAGCAAAACAGTTGAGGGCATGTCGCACCAACAGCATCTGCAAGATAGGCAAGGCAATAGCCTCTTGATGGAATGTTAAGGCCAGTGCCTTCTTTTCATCCGGGAAACTATTAAGCAGGAGTAGGACCTTATCCCATAGGAATATCTGATATACCCCATGGCTCCCTGAAATCTGGTGACCCTGATGCCTAGAGTGGGTGTAGAATATATTTGCCTCCTTGAAAATTGTGGTATTTTTGAACTACAATCAGGCATACCCTGATAATGGCAACTTTGTGTTGCCGGCTAATCCAGAGGTGGCCAAGCTTGGTGCTCCAGCTGTTCTTGGACTTGAATTACCAGAAGCCCAAGGCAGCACACCCGCTGATCAGGGCTTCTGGAAATTGAAGTCCAAGAACAGCTGGAGCACCAAGCTTGGCCAACCCTGGCCTAATCTTTCTCACACTAGGTCAGGTGAAAAGAACTGCAGAATGAACTCGCCAAAAGGTGCCTTCATTTTGCCAGTTTCATGTCTGGCCTAGATATGGAAGAAGATGAAATCCTCATACTTCTTAAAAGGGGCCAAAGAGGCCATAAAATGAAGGAACTACAAAAACTATCTCACAATATTAACTTTTTTGGAACACTAACAACAAGACTAATGGTACTAAATTAACATTAACAACTACTAACAGTGAATAAAACTTGCAGAAAGGTCACTGAGTGTGCTCCAGAACAGAAGTCTGAATGCTTCAGCAGTAAGAAAAGAACTGAAGGATCGTTGGGCAGGAATGACGTATGCTGAGGAAAGTAGGTAGAACTTGTGACTCCTTTAAAGCTGTGGAACATTCCGAGTTATTTGCACATGCACAAAGAAGAACCAGTTATCTAATTTTCAGACCAGTTTAAAGTTGTACTAAGTATCTATCTTCAGATACTTCAGCTTCAATATTTCCCTTATGTTGTATCACATGATTTTGTTTTGTTTTGTGCTTTTGTTCAACGAAGCATTAATCTGTCTGTTCTTGAGCCAAAAAAAATGTAAAAATATTTCAATAATCTAATTTATCATGTGCATTTCCTGAAAAACGCAATACATTTAGGTAAAAAGCTGAAAGACTGGGGAGAGACTCTCATTAAGATTGTAATGTTAATGTATTATTAAACGGGTTTTGAGGGCAGTTATTTTTTTACCACTGTGCAAGAAATGGAGAATAACATTCTAAATAAACTTCTATATACAGTCAGTTTAGCATCAATTCCTAGCATAGTTACGAACATCAAGGTTATACACCACAATAAAAGTCACAAACTTATATACAGTGGTACCTCATAAAACAATTTTAATCTGTCCCATGGGGCTTGCTGTTGTACGAAACAATTGCTATAAGATACATGCATCGTATAGCGATTTTCCCTATGGGATGCATCATACAACTATATTTTTGGCTAAGTGGTTTTTCCCTTTGAAAAATTGTTGTATGATTTTTTCCATAGGGAAAATTGTTATATGGGATGCCATTTCCCCCCAAAACCTAATTGTTATGCGATTTCATTGCTATACAGGACGATTGTTGCATGAGGTTCTACTGTACTGTATTTAGTATTAATTAGCTCCTTGGACAAACATACTTATATCGTACTTATAGCTACAAAACAAAATATTAAGAGATTACTAACCATTACAACATGCGTTTTCCTTCCTTAGAAATTTTTATGCTTCACATATTTATCTACATCAAGTGCATTCCTATATATATTTATTCAGAATTAAACCAAACTGAGTTCAATGAATTTTGTCTACTATATTCTGCAAGTGTACTGTATTTCATAATGGGCATTTATAAAGCTGACATATTTTAAGTTTTTGAGATAACATCTGTGCTCTGTAACAAACCTAAAGACCAATTTTTCATTTCTACCCATTTACATTAAAATAATCATGTAAGTTATTGTGTTTTGTTATGTATATTATCACTATGGTATTGGTTTGTTGTTTTAATTTATCACTTTTGTTTTTTATATTTTATATGACTGTAAGCCACCCTGAATAGTGCTTGCACCAAAAGGGCAAGATATACAGTACAGTATATGTAAGTAAGTAAGAAAGAAGTCACCACTGTTAACAATGAACAAAAGAAAACCTAGAAAACCAGCAAAGATGAGCTGACCCTCAAATTTCAGAAAGAGTAGGCAGTGGCCAGGCAAAAAAACAACAACAACCAAACAATAATTACTTTAAAACAAGGATCTAGAAAACTTCTGGATACAAATATTTTATAATCGGAAATACAACAGAATGATACTACTATAAAACAAACTAAGCAACAATATAGTGCATATTAAAGTTCAAGCATATCCATGCACTTTTTCAAAACTACTTATAAATTCAATTCAGAAGAGTGTGATATTTTAGAAGTGTGCAGCACACGTGACTTATTCTTAAACATGCATGCAGAAAGTTTCAGGCTTAAAGCTCTGATCAACAGAAAACTGTCTTGAAAGACATGAGGACCAAGTTAACCCAAGTTCCCCAGACCCTTTCTCCTGGACAATTAAAAAGTCAATTTTCCAAGAATTGACAATACAGTATCCTACTCCAAAAACTATTGTCTTCCAATAAACTATGAAGCATTTGCATGAGCTAACAGTTATCATTCTGGGCATTCACACTGAGTTGATATAATATTATGTATTATCCTTATACCAGTATGTAGCCTGATAATGGCAACCTTGTGTTGCCGGCTGATCTTTCTCACACTATATCAGGCAAAAGGAAATGCAGAATGAACTCACCAAAAGGTGCCTTCATTTTGACAGTTTCACGTGGGGCCTAGACAAGGAAGAAGAATAAGCAAAACAAAACGTGAATCAATCAAAGAAAATCTATGCTCACTAATAATTCCTCTAACTGAAAGTGCTGTCAAAAATGGCTTCATTTACTTAAAATATTTAAAATGGAACTTCCTACAGCACTACTGCATAGCTCTTAATTGTTTTCCCTTAAGAGATGAAATCTAGCTTTACAGAGTTCAAACACCATCTACTTAACAACTTTAAACACTCTGCTCAGTTGTTGGTACAGTGTTTCCAATAACCCTTCTTCAGCCCTTTATATTTTTTGGCACCTCACCAAATATGAAATCTTTATTAGATCCTTGTGTTATTACAGCATTACAGGCTGCCTCTCGATTTCTCTATTAACACGCTCTTTTGTGATTTTCCATCTGTGAAGCCTGACCAGATTACTAGGTTTAACCGAAATGAAAAGCAACTCTAAAATAGAAATCTTAACAAATACCCTTCAGTTGCCAAAAAAAAAAAAAATCCACCATCCCCAAACTACATAGAAGTTCCTACTACTTTTCTCCTACAATAAGACCAATGATCAACTGATATAAAAAATGTCAATAATACTAAAAACTGAACCATTTAATGTAAATCTTCATTGCATCTAGTGGAAATGTCAGAATTTGTAGTCTGTCACTCTGAAATCTATCTGCCGTGCATGAAATAACCCAATTGTGTTTGTTTATTACATGGTGATGGTAAAATCCTTACAAAAGCCCATAAAAGGCTTACATGTTGTATCCCTGTGAAATTATTTATGGAACCCAAGCAACATCAAGAAATCTAGAGAGAATCCCTGCTGATGTTATAAACTGGCAATATTAGGGTGTCGAGTAGTCCACACTTTTGCAGCCACGTGGTTATAAACCTACGAGCTATTCTCTGGAAATGTAAGTGGGAAAACTCATCCTTGAGATCCGATCTCAAGATTACAGGTGAAACTCGGAAAATTAGAATATCGTGCAAATGTTCATTCATTTCACTTAAAAGGTGAAACAAATATATGAGATAGACTCACTACATGCAAAGCGAGATATGTCATGCTTTAATTCGTTATAATTGTGATGATCATGGCGTACAGCACACATGAGATTATGTGAACATGAGATTGGGGGGGTTGGGGTTTTCATAAACTGTAAGCCATAAGCATCAATATTATAACAAAGTAAGGCTAGAACTATCTCGCTTTGCATGAGTCTATCTCATATATTTGTTTCACCTTTTAAGTTGCGTTACTGAACTGAATGAGCATTCGCACGGTATTCTAATTTTTCGAGTTTCACCAGTATATGCATGTACAGGTTTGGTTCATACCTGTCAAGTATCTCCTATTGGCTGGGATTTCCCGTTATTCAGTGCTAGTTCCTCCCCTTTCCTGCCGCCGTCCCGTTTTTGAACGGCTGGGAAAGGGCTTACTGCGCATGCGCACCCACGGTGTGCATGCGCAAACGGATTACTGCACATGCGTGTCTGCGGTGCTCATGCGCAAACGGGTTACTGAGCATGCGCGTCTACGCATGCGCAGTAATTTCCCATATTTTGCGGAGCCACGCTTGGCGGGTATGGTTTGGTTTCAGAAAGGCACCCCCTGCTGTCTGCAGGACACGGACAGAAAGGAAGCGACCACACACAGAGTAACTTGCCATGCTCCGAGTGGAAGCCAGAGGCTCACAAGCAGCACAAAGTTTTCTGCCTTCGAGAGAAGGTGCCCCCTCTCCGTCGCAGAATAAAGCTCACCTGTTCCTTGGAAATGCACGGCAACGAGGGTCTCCGGGACGTTTTGCCGCTGCCATAGTAGTAACTGGCGGAAGCCTCTCCCAAAGACACGCAGCTAGATCGCCTCCTAGCTCGGATCACCGGCACTTTCCCCTCCGCGCTGGTGCTACTACTGGGCAGCTTCGGGTGGCGATGGTGGTGTGGCGTTCCTCGGCTGGAGGCGGAGGACGAGCAGGGAGAGAAAATGCAGCAGCGCCCCCCGCTCCTCACCACCAGGGCCAAGAGGCATCCGGCCACCCCCGCCAGGCCGGACAGCAGAGGCCGAAGGGTGGCAGGCAGCAGCGAGCCCAGGCTGGCGAGCGAGGCCAGCCACGCGAGGCTGGAGAAGACCAAGACCAGGAGGCTCGTGCGGAGTCGGAGGCTGCGGCGCAAGAGGGTCAGCCCGCCCACGGCGCCCAGCGTGGCCAGCAGCCGCCCAGGCAGCACCATTTGCCATTCTGCCGGCGGCGGAGGCTGCTGTGGGGCGCCCCCATGCTCCGCTCCCCCCGCAGGGGACAGAACAAGAATCCACCACCTCAGCGCCGCCACCAAGTCCCCCGAGTAGCAGCACACGGGCAGCGCCAGGAGCCACCAGGGGCCGCCGGGCTCGTCGTCTCGGGGGGCCAAGTAGCAGGTGAGGAAGAAGAAGGCGCACGCCAGGCTGAAGAGGGGAGTGAGGCACTGGCAGAGCCCCAGCAGCAGCAACGGCTCGGCCACCTCGCGGGGGGGAGGACTCTCGGCCGCTGCCCCTGCCGCCTTCCATGCGCTGCCCCGCCGCCAGCAGAGCCACCCCAGGAGAAGCGCCGCCGCCGCCGAGCACAAGCTGTAGAAGACCAGAGTCCTCCTCCGAGAAGCGTCGGGGAGGAGGAGCGAAAGGAAGCCCAACGGCGGGCTCTGAGGCAAAAAGGTCGCACAGCCCTTTGCGTAACCGTTCCTCAGCCTGGCTTCTTCGACGGGAGAGGCAGCAGCGCCGTCCGGAGACTGGCGGCGGGCGGCAAGTCTGTGGAGAGGGAGAGAGGCGGCGGCGTTTTCTTTCTCTGCTGCCCTCATGGTGGTCGCGGGCGCCGGGCGGGAACAAATTGTGCGTGTGAGTGTGTGTGTGTGTGTGTGAGAGAGAGAGGCGTCAGCTTCCCCTCCGCCCTCCCGAGCGTGCTTCCCTCATCTTCTCAAAAGAAACACACACGCGGAGAGCAATAACTAACGGCAGGGCGCGGAGTCCCCATAGGGGCGGCAGCGGAGAGTCCGGACTCGGAGCATGGTGGGTAAAAAGGGGGAGGGAGAAAGAAGGTAAAAGTCTCTCTTTCTAATTCTTTCTTTCTCTCTCCCTCGGTCGCCGCTGAGCTGCGCTCCCTCCCTCCTCGCCCGGCTGCCCGCACTCGCTGTCGCCTCCCAGAGGCCGCCCGCCGTAACGTCCGCTCTCTAACGGGCGCTCGGCGCTTAGAACAAGTCAGTCAGATGTTATGGCACACAAACGCACACCAAGTTGGCAAGTAGTAACGCCGGGCAGGGCCTGCCTCGCCTCCAACCTCCCCGCGCGCCTCCCTGCCCTGCCTTCAGACTCCGCGCGCGGGTGACGTAGCCGGCGAGGCGAAGGAGCGCGCGGGGCCTGGCGGTTGGGGGGTCTAACGGTCTCCGGCCACGGAGGGGGGAGGGGGAGAGTGAAGATCGCGCGACCCTATAAAGCGCCCGGCTACTCTCGATATGAAGTTCCAGACCTACAGCCCAGAAACATGGGTTGAATAGAGCTGCTTTATTATTATTATTTTTAATTTTTTCAAACAATACAAATACAAAATGCAAACAAACATACTGACCATAAAGACGAACAGTAATAAAACTAACCATAATAACAATTAAAATAAAAGGCACATACAGTAAATACTGTACTTACAAAAGGTAAAAAAGGAACACCATTACATCAAATATGTGTAGCCACCACCAATGGGACATTATATGCCTTCAACCTATTATCCGAGTACAACGTACCTGTCAAGCGCAGCTCTGGAAAATGCAGGACCTCTTGTGCAGAAGGGTCTGCGCATGTGCCGAAGGGTTTGTGCATGCACAGAAGGGTTCTGCACAGAACCCTTCTGTGCATACACACATGCGCAGTACCTACTTTCCCCGCCGGTCAAATTACGGGATGGTGGCGGGAAAGTAGAAGTGGCGCAGAAATACGGGGAATCCCGGACAATCCGGGATACTTGACAGGTATGCGCTAAGTGCTAGACCGCTCCGTAGCGCTTAGTACACTGGGCGGTTCACAAGGTAATTAGCATTTTGCCTCCAACATGCTGGGAACTTATTTTACTGTCAGAATGATGGAAGGTTGAGTCAACCTTGAGCCCAGTTAGGATCAAATTGTTTATAATTATCCTCTAATTCCAAAAGGTTATACATTCTTGTTCTGGACTTACTCATTTAAATTTAACTCAAATACGGTTAACAACCCACCCACCCCCAATCTCTTTAAAATCATTTTTAAATCAATCAATAGGGTTGCTTTCTATTGTGCTGGTGATTCCTCACCTCAAGCCCAGCACAGATTTTGATCTCTGTCCTGACCTCTTGCCATGGAGAGGGAGGTGTCTTTTTCCATTCTTGTGTCCATCTCAATCTCCTTGTGTGTAAAAATCGCTTCACAGATTTGTTGTGTTTTCGAAATCTGCTGGCATATAGAATGCAATAATCATCTTTTAGGGCTTTGAAAAATTCAACTGGGATACCATTATCTCCACTGGCTTTGTTGTTTGCAGTGCTTTTTAGGGCCTTTCTGACTTCACTCTCTAGGATGTCTGGCTCAAGTTCAATGTCCTCATCAGGAGGAGGATAAAGGGCCGCTGGGGTCTCGAGGCAGCCGAAGAAGCCACTCAGGTTGTTGAGCCTGGACTCCGCAGTGGACGTTGAGCCCCGGGCTCCATCGAGGACGTTGAGCCCCGGGTTCTGCCGAAGACATTGAGTCCCAGGCTCCATTAGGGATGTTGAGTCCCAGGCTCTGTCAAGGACGTTGAGCCCCAGGCTCCGTCGAGGATGTTGAGCCCTGGGCTCCGCCGAGGACATTGAGACCCAGGCTCCGTCGAGGACATTGAGCCCCGCGCTCTGACCCCTGGGCCTCGCTGGCGTCCAGCTGTGGTGCCGACAGAGGACAATGTGTTTTATAGTTTGATGTCTTGCTGTGCTTTGTCTTGGGGTTATGATATGTTTGTGAGCCGCCCAGAGTCACACTTCGCGAGTGGGGCAGTATATAAGTAGAAAAATAAAATAAAATAAAAAATGTGATTATGAGGCGTGTTCAGGTCCTAGGTCCTTTTTGTAAAGTTCCTCTGTGTACTCTTGCCATCTTTTCTTAATCTCTTCTACATCAGCTAAATCCTTGCCATTTTTGTCCCTTGTCATGGTTATTTTTGCTTTAAATGTTCCCTTGATTTCCCCATTTTTTTGAAAAGGTCTCTAGTTCTACCCCTTATGTTGTTTCCCTCTATTTCTTTGCATTGTTCATTTAGGTAGGTTTCCTTATCTCTCCCCTGCTTTTCTTTCAAATTCTGTATTCAATTGGTTGAATTCTTTCCTTTTTCCTTTGCCCTTTGCATTCCTTCTTTCTTCTGCTATTTTAAGAGCCCCATCAGACAACCACTTTGCTTTCTTACACTTCTTTTCTTTTGGTATGGTTTTCCTTGCTGCCTCCTGTATGATGTCCCGCGCCTGTCCATAATTCTTCTGGTCTATCAAGTTAAGACATTAAATCTGTTCCACACCTCCACTGTGTATTCCTTAGGGACGTTATCTAGGTCATACCTGTCTGGCCTAATTGTTTTCCCTATTTTCTAAAATAGATGTCAGAAAAATCCCTTTTATACTTTTGTTGAGTTACATTTTAGTTTCTTAACTGAAACAGCACAGTTCTAGGTGTACCATGCTTGGCATATATACATCACTGTTTTGCTATGTCACTTTTTTTAAACAAAAAAAGTCATCTGTGCCCACTGAATGACAGCAGTTATTGATAACTGTCTTGTTAGTAAACCAATTAAACTTTATTCATGAGTAAGGCATTTGAGTGTGACTAATTACACCAAAATATTACTTTTATAGGAAAAATGTGACTTTACAATTTTTCTGAAATTAGTACAGTACCCAATTTTAAAGAATCTTCTTACACACACACACACACACACACACACACACACACACACACACACACACACACAAACTTAACAACTACAGGCCGGTTTCCAACCTGCCCTTTCTGGGTAAGGTGTTGGAGAAGGCGGTGGCGCGCTAGCTGCAGAGTGTCCTGGATGAAGCGGATTATCTAGACCCCTTTCAATCGGGATTCAGGCCCGGATATGGAACGGAGACGGCATTGGTTGCACTGTTGGATGATCTCTGGCGGGAGCGGGACGGGGGTTGTCCATCCGTCCTTGCTCTTCTTGATCTCTCAGCGGCCTTCGATACCGTCGACCACGGTATCCTGCTGGAACGGCTCGAAGGATTGGGGATCCAGGGCTCTGTGTTGTCCTGGTTTTCCTCTTTTCTGGAGGGCCGTACCCAGTCGGTGTGGTTAGAGAGTGAGAGGTCCAGCCCTAGGCCCCTCAAGTATGGGGTGCCTCAGGGCTCTGTGCTCTCTCCTCTCTTATTTAACATCTACATGAAGCCACTGGGTGAGATCATTCGTTCCCACGGGGTGCGGTACCATCAGTACGCGGATGACACCCAGCTGTACATCTCGGCCCGTGGGGACCCCAGTGATGCTGTTGAAATCCTATCCGGATGCCTGGAGGCCATTGGGGTCTGGATGGGGGCCAATGGGCTTCGACTGAATCCCAGCAAGACAGAGTGGCTGTGGATAAGGGGCCCCAGGTTATCCAAGGAGTTACCATCTTTGGTACTGGATGGGGCTGTTTTGCCCCAGACAGACCCAGTGCGCAACTTGGGGGTCCTTCTGGACTCACGGCTGCTGCTGGAAGAACAAGTGGCGGCTGTGGCCAGGAGGGCTTTTGCCCAACTTCGGGTGATTTGCCAATTGCGCACGCTCCTGGACCGGGGCTCCTTACTTATGGTCACTCATGCTCTGGTTACTTCCCGACTAGATTATTGTAATGCGCTCTACATGGGGCTGCCCTTGACGACCATTCGGAGGCTGCAGCTGGTCCAGAATGCGGCGGCCCGGGTGGTGATGGGGTGTGGGCGATATGCCCATGCCTCCCCGCTGCTTCGGGAGCTGCACTGGTTACCAGTTTGTCTCCGGGTGCAATTTAAGGTGCTGGTTTTGACCTTTAAAGCCCTATATGGCAGGGGGCCAGGATACCTTAGAGACCGCATCGTCCCAAGAGTGACTGCCCGTCCAACCAGAGCGGACCGGAGGGGCTCTCTAATGGTGCCGTCAACGAGGGGTGCACATTTGTCTAGCACCCGAAGGAGGGCCTTCTCCGTGTCCGCACCAACCCTCTGGAACCTCCTACCAACAGATCTAAGACTTCAAAGTGAACTGCTGCCCTTCAGGAAAGGAGTAAAGACCTGGCTGGCAGGGCAGGTGTGGGGCCCGAACGGGACTATGGTTCCCGCCGGCTGGCTTTTATAAGAACTCTCTCTTCTTGTATGGTGGGTGGGATGGGTGGGTGGGATATGGGCTTTTAAATGGGGGGGAAGTGAGTTTTTACAGGTTTTTATAATGTTTTATGTATTTTTAGAAGTGTTGTGATGCCGCCCTGAGTCGGGTTCTGCCTGAGTGGGCGGCATATACAAATGTGACTTATAAATAAATAAATAAATAAATAAATAAATAAATAAACAAACAAACATGAATAGGTTTATTCACTTGCAGTGCAGAAATGCTAGTATTGGGGGAATCAAATGAACATTTTGAGAGTAAAATAGTAATCCCTGGATTAGTTTTCATTAACAGCAGAATTGCATTGATGACCATGTGCATCAAAACTCCATCTGTTGTCCACCAGTATGTTCTTGTATCTAGATAAACTGTTTAATATCACAAGAGGTTATAGGAACAAATTTGGGGGGGGGGAACCTCATCTATAGAAAATTGTGGCTCAAAGTCTTCAAGTTTTGCTTCAAGTCACTTTAGATTTCCCCCCCAAAGTATTGGATAACAAGAATTAGATTTCAGCACTATTTGCAGTTTATCACTAATACAGAGTGCAAAAATATACACATTTTAAGAGATGTTATCTATGCCTTACTTTTTTTAACTAAGACGTTTATTTATTTATTATATTTATACCCCGCCATACTGGTACAAGCACCACTGAGGGTGGCTTATAGTGTGAAGCAAATACAATAAACATCTATGACGGAGCCTGGGCTCAACATCTCTGGAGCAGATGCGGCAGAGGTGTCCCGGTGGCTCCTCCCTCCAGCCGATGGTGGGGGCTAGGGGGTGGCGATGTGGTCCTCCTAAGTCACTCTTCAAGACATGCTATGCACCTCCATTTTATCTACAACATGTACACTTTTTTGGGAATGATCAATTTTACTTCCAACAAGATGGCGCCCTACTGCATTTCCATCAAGATGTGAAAGCTTACCTCTATGAGAATTTGCCAGGACAATGGAGAGGACAAAGTGGTGACGTTGAGTTTCCCTCACATTTTCCTGACTTAATACCCCTTGACTTCTACCTATGAAGGACCTATTCTGTTAAAGGGAACCTTGCCACATTCATTTAATACATAACAGACCTTAAAGAATATAGAAAACTGGCTACACTGGCAGTACTTCTGGACGGAATTAAAACAACATGCACAGTGATACAATTGGACATTTTGGTCAACATTGCTCAAGCAGTAGTTCGCCGTAATCAGAAGTGTCTGGATGCTGATGGTAACCACTTTGAAATAATACATAGTCACATCCTGCCAAGTCCTCCAACATGTCACAACAGGTAGGAGCAGGGAAACCAAAGTAGGAGCAATTTCTTTGAACTTTTTTACTTGTAGTCAAGCTTTAATGAACATTTCCCCATTTGAAACTACTGTATCTTATCTTCATCAGGACAGTTGCTACCCTAAGCCAAGAGGATTTCAGACTGAGAAGATAGCCTTTTCACTGTCATTACAGTGAAAAGAAAAACCTAGATGGATGAAACTCTTAAATCATTACTGACAGGTGAAAAACAAAAGTAAACAGTGACAGAAACAGGGTCACAGTCTTAAATACAGATTTTCAGCAACGTGAACATTTTCATGCAGGAATGAAAGAGAACTACTGTATTTCTGCCACTGATGAAATGGTGGCAGAAACGGTGGGTGAGGGCGGGACACATCGGGTCAGCAATCTCCCATGAGATGGTGGCAAAGAGGACGGCAAAGGATGAGAAGGAGGCAGTGGAGAAGAGGTGGTCGTACGAGGCGCTTTGGTAGGCGATTTGGAAGAGGAACGACCCCCACATACAGAAGAGCCTGAAGTCAGACAGCGAGGCAGTATAGCCGAAGCCGGAGAGAAGGAAGACGGCCGTGGTGAACACTGAGGTCGCGGTGTAGGAGGCAAAGACTGATGCCCCTCCTTATGTGACTTCTTTTTCCAGTCTCCATTTTTGTCCTTCTTCTTGTGCACCTGCCCCATCTGGGAGGATTCCCCCGTGGCATCAGCCATCTTGGATGGTAGTTTGGCGGGAACACCGGAGGACTTGTCGGACGAGGATGGTGCAAGTGCCAACTCCATTAGACAAACCTTCAGCCTATTACTCTGATTTTGCACAACCAGACGTGTGAAGTTTTTACAGTGAGGGCATGTCTGGGTTGGTGTGATTCCCCGAGACAGAACAAACACTTGCTGTGGCCGTCGGAGGCAGAATTTTGTTGTTGCAAGTGGCACACTGCTTGAAGGTAGCAGAGGACATCAAAAATTATCCCCACAACAACAGTGAGAAAAAACAGCACAAATGCCCGCTGCGAGTCAGGCAAATGGCTGGGGTGCCAGTCCTTTCGTGAAAAAAGACTGACGAGGTGAAAAAATTGGAGCAATTTGCTGCCTGACCCACAAAGGATGAGCAACAAAGAAAATTGACGAGTCTCAAAGGTCCCAACGGGAGAAAGTTCCCGAAGAGACAACAATGGCTGCTTCACCCGCAAGGGAGAAGCAACACAAGGTATGAAAAAATGCTGAGAACTGCTCCCCCACAAGGAAGAGCAGTCCCGTGGAAGGTAATCCTGCCCTGGGGACAAGATCACCAGAAAAATTGAGAGGAACAAGTAGTCTTTTCCAGAGGAATGACGCAGAAAAATAAGGAGAGATCTCAACGGACTCCTGCAGCTAAGGCGGAAAGAAGAGAACTGAGGAAAGCGCAAAATGGTGCCTAAGGGTGGGCGGCATGGTGGGCAGTCCTAACCACAAATATTTTTATCCAATCAGCTTGAAAGCTCCGGTAATGGCTCCACGCAGGCACAGAACCCACAAGTGGGGATTCACAGAAGGTATGAAGAACTAGCTGTTTAAGAAACCAAACTGAATGCCCATCTACACAACTGAAAAAAATCACTAAGAATAGATAAGATACTGATAGAAATTATCCAGCTATAAGGACTGAATCTACTAAAATCCTAACATGAATATAACAAATATGGAAAACAAAACAACAGTCCACAGAGTAGAAATGGACAGTATATATTCCAATCCTAATGAAAGCTGCCAGAGAGTATAGTAACTACAGAACCATGACTTTAATTTCCCAAGCAAAAGCATGCTCAAAATCTTATAACAAAGACTTTAGCCTTTGTTCTGACCTGACCTAGCAGAACTCTTAACTTTGTTCACAAGAGGATTGGGGCAATTGCTGGTCACACAGTGTTGGTAGTAACAGCCTCCTAGTATCTATAGCCTTTGTAACCACTAGAACTTGAATACCTCTCATGAGGTTTTTTAAAAAACCTTCCTTTAAGTTTTCATATGTTAATTATCCTCTTATCTAAGTGGGCCCTACAAGATCACCACAAGGAACAAGACAAATTAGCAATTTCATAATAATTATATGACCTTTCCAGGTTTTATTTATAGAGTATTCCGAAGTGTTTTACCATTCCCTTCTAGGGACATTCTGGAGCTGTACGGCTTGTCCAAGACATTTTATTTTAACAATCACCTAAAAGTGTTTTCAAGACTTTATGCCTCATTGTGAGGGCAATCCTCCTAGAATCCATCTGGTTTTGAAGAGCAGGCCTTAAATAGGCAGCTCTCTGCCTTGGACCCTAGCACTCTTCTATGACAATGCTCTGCAGATATGTTGCTGAGGTGACATGGGAATTTACATACCTATCACAGAAGAGGGAAAGGTTCCTTGTGGGAGGAAGGGAGAATTAAGAGAACATGTCCTAGGATAGGAGATTCTGTCTTGAAAGTCCTGGGTTTAATCTAGCTGATTAAAACTACACATTCATTCATTCATTCACTGTATACTGTATTTAAAATACTGTATTCTTATTGAGTCCTTTCTACCATAAAAGGACTCAAAGTGGTGTACATCATTTACAATATGAAAGCTAGAAACAATTTTTGTAATATTATAAGAGACTTAACAATCACACTTACTGTAGGTATGGTTTCAAAATGTATTGCTGCAAATTTGCCTAACTCTGCTTTCAAGCACAATAAGCATATTGACAAATTTTCTCGTTATTCAGGACAGCAGTTTTTTTATTTTATTTGTTTTATATCCCACCCCAATCAGTTAAAGTAGGGGTTCTCAAACCTTTCAGCTGAGTGGGGCCGGACTGGTGGTTCCCCCACAATAAATGCTGCTGTAAAATGCATCCTCTTCTGGTGGTGGCGGCCGCAGCGCGGGCCACATGAAATGGTACCATGAACCAATTCTGTCCCAAAGGCCATAGGTTGAGAACCCCTGGGTTAAAGCAATACTTTGGGCAGCTTACAAGAGTGAAATGGACAACCCAGAAAACAATAACATTATTATTATTATTTATTAAATTTATATCCCGCCCTACTCAACCCAAGGGTGACTCAGGGTGACTTACAACAAAGGAAAATAGATACAAGTATAAATACAATAAAAATACAAAATGTAAATATAAATACAAATACAAAAAAAAAATACAAAATGTAGGTATAGATACGGAGCCAGGCTCAACGTCCCCGGGCTGGTACAGTGGGCTCCGGGGAGAGGTAGCGAGTTTTCGGCAGCAGCAGCGTTTGCGGGGTCTTTTCAAGCCCTCTAAGCAGGCAGGGCTCGTTGGGCGGAGACGACGCAACTGCCTCCCTTCCCCAGGCCGGTGGAGTGGGCTCCGGGGAGAGGCGAGTTGAGAACGTTCCAAAATGTAGGCACTGCAACCAAGTTCTTCTCCTTGTAATAGTCCCAAAATCTCAAAAGTAGTTACTTATATAGTTGCTTTTGAGGGGTAGTAAAGGACACTTTCCCGTTTTGTGGACCTTCTTTCTGAAGACTCAGCACCTGCTGGCTGAGGATGATGGAGCTGTATTCTAATATAACATCGAACAGAACAAACAAAATAAAAAATAAACATTAATAAAATATATAACTAGATGGCATGAAACAAATTTAAAATCTTACACTAATAAATATTCTACATTCTCTATTCACAGATACAATATAACTTATAATAGAACGAAATGGTAGTTGGAAAAGGAACATAAGTTTCACAAATGCATGTGTACACAGAACCCCTTTACACAGTTCATCCAACTGGGAGCTATAATGACTAGCATAGTATTTTCATACCTCTCCTCCAAAATCCCTCTTAAACAGTGTTGCAAGAACATGGTGACAGTCCATATTTTTTTAATGGTCTATGAACACGATTGTTAAAGTGCTTCAGTGGTCAAAAATAGACACAGTGTGCTACTAACTGCTAATTGCAATATGCTGAAATAAAAAAACTTCCCCCAAAGAATCCATCCTTAAATGTTGATTCTGTGCATTGTGTTGACACACATACTCCATTTAGACAAGCAACCCAGAATTCCTGCCTTTTTAGCCGTCAAGGTCTGCCAAAGTATACATATAACTCTTCTATCTAGTGTCCACAATATACTACAGAAATCCTCTCCTGAGCTTGTCTCTTCTTGCCAATTTGAGGTTGGGCATAGTGCCGTTATCCTATTTATGAAAATAAACCTGAACTCTTGCTATCAGTCACCTAAGACACACATCTGTGTAGCACTCATGATATTCAGCTGAAAATGTATCCAGAGCTGACATCCAGCAAGTGACTTTTCCAGGAAGGGCACCATGCCAAACTTTTTATGCAAACTGCCTGGAACACCTCGTTCCCAGGCAGTCATGGTAATCTTAATGAAACACATAGGCTATAGCTAATAGAAGGGGAAACTATATTCTGGACCCTTTCACGCAAATAACCATTCCAGAGAGGGCATTGTACTCTTCCATTTGTGGAGGAACTTCAAAACATCTTGTTCTTAGTTTATTGACAAAGGTCATCTTTGACCCAGATAACTACATCTATTCTTAATATCACGGAAAATACAGTATCATTCAGGAAAAAAAAATAAAGCATCATTTGGAAACACAGATATTTGTACAGTATTTACTTTTGATGCCTTAAAGCAGGGGTGTCCAAACTTTTCCCACCAGGGGCATGACCACGCCCCCTCAAACAGCTGAGCAAGCCGATCACGTGGTTCCTTTCAGCAGCAGCACGTGAAATTGTGCCACATTTCTGGGCTTTTTCCTCTCCTCCGCCTCTTCCCTTGGAGGAGGGAGTAAAGTAAGACCATTTTTGTCCCTTTAAAAAAAAAATTGCCGTGTTTTGAACTTGACTGGGAGGTCGTCAGGTCAGCAGGTCAGGATTTGACTGATTTGATCTCATTGCAGTCCAGGGGACTCTCAAAAGTCTTCTCCAGCACCATAGTTCAAAGGTGTCTATTCTTCTGTGCTCAGCCTTCCTTATGGTCCAGCTCTCACAGCCATACATTACTACTGGGAAGACCATTGCTTTAACTATGCAGACTTTTGTTGACAGGGTGATGGCTCTACTTTTTATTATGCTGCTTAGATTTGCCATAGCTTGCCTCCCAAGAAGTGCGCGTCTTTTGTTTTCATGCAGTGATCTTAGATCCAAAGAAGGTAAATTATGTCCCAATATCAAAAGGGGGAGATTGACAGCGACAATGGCAAGGATTGTTGACATCATCACCAGGGCTCAACCAATTCCAATGGCTGACCAGGCTCTGGGTCTTTGATGGACCAGATGGACGCTGTATGAGTGGGTTGTGAGTGTGTATGAGAGAGTGAATGTGTGAGTGAGTGTGCATGAGTGTGAGAATGAATGCCTGGCTTGCTTTTCCATGGGGACATGTTTGGGGGAGCTGGTGGAGGCTGGCTTCAGAAGCGGAGTGGATGAAAGTGGAAGCCCGGGATGATGTTGCCGTGCAGAGACCGGTGGATGGCCTTGGTCACAGTCGGCTGACGGCAGTGGATGAGCACGCTCGCTTATTTGGTTTCCTCCATTTGTGTCTTGCAGGAGAGAGAAAAGCTTTCTTTGTGATGTGGGGAACCGCAACACAACCCTCTTGCTGGAGCTCAACCAAGCTGTGTTGGCTGAGAGTCAAGATTCTTGTTTATCCTCTTTTCAAAAATAAATAAAAGTATATTTTTCAAATATTTTTTCAAGTGATTTTTTTTGTCATCAAGGATTGTCTCTAGAGGATCTTTAATTGCCTGGCATCTCCCAGATAGAATACTATGGGGTGGTTCTCTGTGAGGTCATAGGATTCCCTTGTGAAGCCACGAGACAGCTGTAACAATGGCCGGTGGCTGTGGGCTCCTTCAAATGGGGCCATTTGTGTTGCCTTATGCTCTGCTTTGGCCTACAAAGCATAGGATTTACCCTGAACCCTCCCAAGAGTAAATCCAAATTGGGAAGAGGGCATAGGGTTGGGAAAAACTATCTTTACATTTAATCTGGAAAGATCTCCAGCAAAAACCCTTCTGACCCAGAATAATTTCTGACATAAAATTATTATCTAGATCAGGGGTGCCCAAACTACGGCCTATGAGCCCAATTAGGCCAATGCATATCATTAATGCTGCCCACTGTGAGTACCCGGGCTTGTTTATCCAGGCTCACCACGGACCGCCCTTCACCCACCCCCACTGCCTGACGTCACCGGTGGTGGCAGTGATTATGCTTTGTCCCGGCTGCTCTGAGCAGCCTCTGGCTCAATCCCATCCCCTCTGTAACCTTTGCCAAAGCAGATCACGAGTTGAGGAAATTTTCGGAGCCTTCTCCATTTCAAAATCCGTGACACTAGCAGAGCCCCCTGGCACACTTGGGATGATGGCACCACAGTGCACCAGGTTTACCCTTCCAGCGCTGCTGATTTTGAAACAGAGGAAGCTCCAAAAATTTCCCCAACATGGCGATCAGCTTTGCCAAAGGCAGCAGAGGGGATGGGACCAAGCCATAGGGACAAAGTGTGATCGCTGCCGCCGCAACTGTCAGCAGTGGGAGCAGCCTGCCTCCGGCTCCCACAGCTGCGTGTTGGGGGTGGGACCAGCCCATGAAAAAAAGTTTGGGCACCACTGATCTAGATGGACAGCTCTTGAGGATCTTCCCATTGAGTGTGGCCTCCGAGGAAAAATATGGGGTGGTTCTCTGTGAGGTCATAAGGTGGGCCCTTGTGATGTCGCAAGAGGCAGGAGTTTCTGTCACAATGGCAAGTGACCATGGGGTCCTTCATATGAAGCCATTTGTATTGCCTTAAATTCTGCTGTGGCGTTCAAATTTGGTGGAACACTACCTCCAAATTTGGCGGAACCTACTGAGCCATTAATTTAATTGTTTCCCATTCCAAGTACCTGGTATTTCAGGGGATATTCTTCAAATCTGGAGGGGGGGGAACTATCCAGACATGAGATGCAATAAAAATAGAAACTTATTTACTGAATTATTTCAGTTGAACTCCAAAAGCCAAACTATACTGTCTCACTTTATCTGTACAGTGTATGATTGCTTTTTAATTTTTTAATCTTAATTTTATTCGGTGCGTTTTTGCCACGTTTCAGCCAAAACATGCTGATTTTGGCACTTCTGGTGACATCAAAGCACTTCTGGCATTGGCAGCAATCCGGTCCATGAGCCAGATGGTGATGTCCCATGGGCCATAGTTTGGGCACCCATATCTTAAAGTCTCCCCTGGAAAACTGCAAGTAAATAGTTGGCCAAACGGTGTAGATCCTTTAAGAAAACGCTGAACCGTTCATGGCAATGTCAAGTCTATGAACTAATTTCGAAAACTATATAAAAAATCTATCAACAAGAGGCTGCAATTATTATTTTCAATATATTTTCTTTAATTATCATTTGATGAATATTTTCTAGAAAAGTTTCCTGGTTGTCATTGTCATAAAACAAAAAGAAAAAAAAAGAAAAAAATAGGCATATTAACATTAGATATATACTAGCAGAGGTTGCCCGGCGTTGCTGGGCTGTTTTAAATTGTGTTGGAAGGTTTTTGTTTTGTTAATGTTTGTACGAATGAGGTTAGTCTGTAATTGTTATTTTTAAAATGTTTATACACACGGGCTGTTATAAACTGTGATCAGCTTTTTTGGGTTTGTTTTTGTGGATTAAAAAAAGAAAAAAGGATGATATAATTTTGTACAATTATATTATTTTACAAAATAATGTTTTAGTATGTCAATTTTTTTAATAGTTGTACCTTGGATAATAATTTTTAAAATGTGAAAGTATATGTTTTTTACATTAAATGTTTTTAAACTGTGTTTAAATGTTTAGGGGGGTTTTTTTGAGTGAAAACTCTACACAGGATTTTAGAAATGTTTTTATTTTATTGTTTTGTGATTTGTTTGTGATTTGTGTGAATGTGTGATGTAATGTTATGTTTTTGACTTTTTTTTCTCTTGTGGCCTCTGGGTGGGGCTGTTGAGTGTTTCTTCTACTTTGACTGTTTTTTCTCTACTGGCCTCTGGGAGGCGCTTCTTCCGGTAAGTAGTCTCTATCCTCATTTCATTTCCGGCCATCTTGGAGGTAGGATGTGTGCTGGTAAGTTGTCTGCTTTAATTTCTTTTGTGGGTTTGTTTTGTTTTTCTTTTTTTGGTGTTTATATGTGTGTTTTTTCTGTTTGTTATTTTTGTTTTTGGTTAATTTTGGATGTTTTTGTTTGTGTTTTTTTAAATTATATTTTTTTGGTGTTTGTTTTTTACTTTTGTTTCTCTTTCAAGGGGGGAAGGCACTGGTGCCTTGTCCCCCACTTGAAAGTGAAACACTTTTTCGGTAAGTAAAGTCAGCGGGCAGAGCGCCGTCCACTGGCTTTACTTCCCTGGAAATGGGTTCACTTTCAAGGGGTGGCCAGTGCCTTGGCCCCCGCTTGAAAGCGAAACACTTTCCTTCCCGTGGTGTGGCCTCGCTGGACAGACCACGAGAATCCCAGCACCGGTTCAGGCGGTGTGTGTGTGTGGGGTGGGCTTTTATTCCCCCGGCCTGGCCTCGCTGGACAGCCCGTGGGAATCCCAGCACCGCTTCAGGCGGCATTGGAGTGGGTGGGCTTTCTTTCCTGCGGCCCGGCCTCACTGGCAAAACCACGGGAACCCCTGTGGCGCTTGAGGCCGCTTGTTTGTTTTGTGTGGCTGTGAGGCACTGGGTTTTTAATTTTAATTTTTCGCGCGGTGGGCTTCTCAGCGTTCTGTGTGCTCATGGGCTTGTAGTTATGGGTTTGTGGTTTGTTTGTGCTGCATTTTTTTCCTGCAGCTCAATTTTGATTGGCCGCGGAGCGTTTCTCAATGTTCTTTGTGCTCGTGGCTCTCAGCCTGATTGGCTGTGGCACGGCGCAAAGAATGTTGGGAAATGAAGTTTCCCTTTTTTCACGTTTGTGGGGCTCTTGCCCCACTGGTGCATTTCTCAATCCTTTGTTGACCTGCGGACCCAGTTCGGGCATCTGCACGAATGGTCAGTGCGGGCTAGTAGGGCCTGGCTTAGGATCCTATGTGAAGTTCCAACGGTTAACCCTTGATTTTATAGGTTAAGATAAAGCCTTTGATTCTTTGCAATTGTTAACTATTAAGAAAATGATTGAAAGTTATGGCTTTGGAGTAAAGTTTAGAAGGATAATTGAAAATTTATATCAACAAAGTTCAGCAAGAGTTAAGGTTAATGATAAATATACACCGGAAATTAAATTGGAAGCTGGTACACGACAAGGAGACCCTCTATCTGCAGTATTATTTGTGATGGTAATGGAATTAATGGCAAACGTAATAAGGGATGATACCGAATTAGTTGGAGTGGAAGGAGTTAAAATCAACCTATACGCCGATGATACCCTAATAATAATAAAAAAACCATTAATTGCAGTACCAAAAATTCAAGCACATTTGAAATATTTTCAGGAGGTTACTGGTTTAGAGATAAACTGGGAGAAATCAGAAGCGATTATGCTTAACATTAGTAAAGAAGATACGATAAAGATTAAAAACAATTACAAAATACAAATAAAAGAACAGGTAAGATATTTAGGAATAAATATTTTGGATAAATTTGAGAAATTAAAAAAACTAAATTATGATAAATTGTTAAAAGAGCTCCAAGAAATGACACAAAAATATAACAAATTGAATTTGTCGTGGTTCGTCAGAATAGCCTTGGCTAAAATGAAACTACTACCAAAAATTAATTTCCTATTCGATAGCCTGCCGATTCAACTGAAAGAAAAAGATTTGAGGTTTATTTCAAAATTTGATAAATAAATACTGTAATGGTGGTAAAAAGGCTAGAATTACAAAAAGCTTATGGTATATGAATCAAAAGGAGGGGGGATTGGGACTCCCTAATATTCAAAACTATTATAAAGCATTTCATGTGAGGAACTTGTGTAAACTCTTGACTAAAAAAGAGGTTATATGGAGTAGCATAGAAATGAAAGCTAAATTGTATAGGGCGAGCAGCTTTTCTAGATAGAATTAAAGTAGCTATTAGCTCTGAAAATAAACTTTTGAAAGCAACAATGAAGACATGGATTGATGTAAAAGAGAAGTTAGCTCCTAATATTTCCCCAATTATAGAATTAATGGATATTGGAAATTTTCCAGTTGAAATGAGTAGAAGAACAGAAGTTATTAAAAGTAATGAGGTGTCAAAGTTGAAAGATTGGATCAGGATTTGCAAAGACAAAAAGAAAAAAATTGGATATATATAAACAATTAAAGTTAAATTGGCTTCAAGTTATTTCTGTAGATAATTGGACAAAAAAGTATATGGCAGATGACGGTCTGAATAGAACAAATACCAAATTTGAGGATTTACTGAGTAGTTTAAGATCTGATGCGGTAGAATTTAAGGGGCTTGTAAGTAAATTGTATAAGTTACTTAATTCAGATGATAATTCACAAGAAGCTTTAAGGGCAGTTTGGGAGCAATATCTAGATATAAAAATAAGTAAAGAAATTTGGAAAAGAATATGGGGTAGAAGGATCATGAAGACATCAGTGAAGGTTAAGGAGCATAATTTCAAAATGCTATGGAAATTGTATTTAACACCTATTCGCCTGCATCAAATGGATAAATCAAAATCGTCGAAATGCTGGAGATGTAAAAACGAGAGAGGTACCTACTCACATATGTGGTGGGACTGTAATGAGTTAAAACCATTCTGGTCAGCAGTTGAAAACGAAATAAAGGGTATGATTGATGTTAAATTCAATTTAAAGGCGCGCATAGCATTGTTAACTGACGTAGAAGATTTAAATTTTGATATATATAGGAAAGATCTTGTTTCAATCATGATATCTACTGCAAGGCAATGTATAGCTCGGAAATGGAAAGGCGAAAATGTTCCTGTAATTAAGGAATGGTATAAAGAGATGTGGGCAATGGCCTTAAATGATAAATTAACAGGAAATTAATTTAAAAAGAGGAATTGTTAAAGAGAATATATTTTTTTTTGCAATTTGGAAAGCTTTAAAGAATATGCAATAGAGAAAGGAAACGGATGTGTGCCAGCAACCGACCAATTAACTTTCTGGAAATCAAATGTATAATTACAAATATTTTCAGCTTCCTTGTCAAATGTAAATATCACCTGGGTATTATTTGTTGCTACAAAATGTAATAACTATTATAATATCAGTAGAGTTATTGAGTGATAGATGGATAAGATTGCAACAATTAAAAAGTATTATATATGAATATTACACAACTATAAAAGTGTTAAAGATGAACTAATATATTTCAATTGTATAGGTAGCTTTAAAGATTTACAGGTATCTCTACCAATATTTTTGTACTTTTTAATGTTGTTGAGGTTTATTATGTATTTTTATTATTATTAGTTTTTCCATGTGTTTTCTTTGTGTGTATGTATTGTTGTATATTAATTTTGAATAAAAACTTAATAAAGCAAAAAAAAAAAACACCACCCCAAGAGGCTGTTATAATGTACATATTTTATTTCTACCGGTTAAATGAATCCCCCCCCCCATAAAACAGCTTGTATTTTGTCTCAAAATGAATATTGATATCCCATATTGGGATATGGGTTTTTAAATGGGGTGGGATGTGGGTTTTATAATGTTTTTATGTATTTTTAGAATTGTTGTAATGCTGCCCTGAGTCGGGTTCTGCCTGAGTGGGCGGCATATACAAATATGACTATAAATAAAAATAAATAAATAAATATTTGAATTATGTTTCTTAGGGGTTAGTGTAAGTTTTGTCTAAAGGTAACACAACAAATCTAAATCATTATTGAGACCAAATGGATGCTAAGTATTCAGTTTGAATATATAGAAAGCCTTTGTGCATAATAAAATGTTGTCTATATTGATTTTTTCATACATTTTAGGATGAATAACTTCAATGACCGTAAATATAATTTCATCTTCAGAGTGTCCCAATAGCGAGCAACTAGTGGGGCTTGTTCTATATGATTTTAATACGAGAGCGATGCTTACTGATCCGTACCTTGATCGGACATGTTCATTTGCCCATGTACCTGAGAGCACAAGGGCATTGCCAGAGATAAATGGTATTTTTTGTATCACAATTTGTAAAGTTCTTCAAGATGATTCTAAAATTAACATCAGGTAAATCTATGACCTTGGTTTCCCATACGTGTTTACAATTTATGCAGTTGTAACACTTAAAGTGACCACTAGTCCGAGGATGTGTTGGCCCTCTTCAGAGAGACACTCTGAAGAAGAATTTATATTTACGGTCATTGAAGTTATTCATCCTAAAATGTATGAAAAAATCAATATAGACATTTTATTACGCAGAGAGGCTTTCCATATATTCAAACTGAAGACTTATTATCCATTTGGTCTCAATAATGATTTAGATTTGTCGTGTTACCTTTAGACAAAACTTACAGTAAACCCTAAGAAACATAATCCAATCCAGAGAGAATAGATTCACCTAAGAATGACCTATTTAAGCTCACAGTCAGTTTAGTATTCAGCGTTCCACAGCCCAAAAAGAGATCAGCAAATAGAGGCTTAGAACGCGCAGAAAATAAAACAAAATTAAGGTACGTTTAGATTATAAGCAAAAGCGATATTCTTGACAACTAATGAACAATTTTTTTTAGTAATAAGAAAAAGTATCTTTGTTTACATTTATTTTACGGACTATTAACATGTAATGTATGTTCCATGTACATGTGGTTTAATGTAGAAAGAACTTTAGACTGATGTTCTTTGTTGTTACAGAACTGAAAAATATTGTTTCTGATGAAGAATTGTTTTGAAAAAGTCCAAAATCTGGAGGACTTTAAAATATTTACTTTGAGACACATTACAAGCTGTAAATATCCACTCAGAGACAAAATACAAGATGTTTGGAAAAATATTTCATTTAACCAGTAGAAATTAAATATGTACATTATAAGAGACTCTTGTTGATATATTTTTGATATAGTTTTTGAAATTAGTTCATAGACTTAACATTGGCACGAATGGTTCAGCGTTTTCTTAAAGTCTCTCCTAGCATGGATTCTTGTGGAAAAGAAAATTTATGCTTATCAGCTTCTGTTTTTGTAATTTATTGTTCTCCACCATCTATATAATACTTATATCCCTGGAGAAAATTTGGGGGGTCTTATTTGACCCAAACTAATAGTTTTTATGTATAAGCAACAAGAAAACAGGAACTGGAGGCCAACCAGTTTACCAACAGATCTAATTTCTTCTGAGCTTAAATTCTCTTCAGTTTTTAAAAAATCTTCTTGTACAGGTGCTACTTTGAAACAAGGAGCCCTTTCTTAATGAGAAATTGAATTCTCAGAGATATATTTACTGTTTACCTTCAATTAAAAATATAGTATATTTATGTCCCCACTTTTTAGAAACAACCATCAGAACATGATTTACAACATACAGTACTTGAACAATCAATCTATACCTATAAATCCAAGTGTTAACCATTGGAATTTGACAAAGGCTCCTGCACCCATCCACACTATCCCGTACCGAGCCTCCTGCACTCGCCCGAACCCGGTACGGAGGTAACTAGGGTTGAGAAATGCGCCAGTGGGGCAAGAGCCCCATGAACAAAGGAAAACAACTTCAATTCCCAACGTTCTTTGTGCCGCGCTGGGCCACAGCCAATCAGGCTGAGAGGCGCGAGCAAAAAGAACGTTGGGAAATGCGGCGCGGCCCATTGAAATCGAGCCACAGGAAAAAACGCTGCACGAAAGCAAACCACAAACGCAAAACTACAAGTCCAAGCATCCTGCGTGCTGTGAGCGCGCAGAATTCTAAGAAAGACGGCACGTGAAAAATAAACTTACAAAAAGCAACGGGACCGCAAGTCCCCAGCAGGCAGACTCAGCGCCTCACAGCCATGCAAAACAAAATGCCACAAAATACCACTGCGAAACTCCCGCCATCCTTCTTTCCCGGAGCAACGGGGAGAAGAGGGACTCCCTCTCCTCCACGCTACCCCGCTGAAGACACGGCAAGACCACCACCAGCCTCAAGTAAAGTTGAGCCAGGGAGAGAAAAACCCCCAAAAAACAGGCAGCACTTCGTCAGGGGAAGCATCCTCCCTGGCGGTTGACTGGCTAATGCCTTTGTACTTCTGAATACAAAAGCAGCAGCCAGCAATCCGTAAGGAAGAGCCCCACCCCTTACGGATCGCTGCCTGCAGATCTCCGGTTAGGTAAGCCGGGAGAAAAAGGAGACAGAGAGGAGAGAACCATCATTAGGCAGAGAAAACTCTTCTCTGCCTCCTCCTTCTCCCCCGACCTACCTAACGAACCTTCCCGGGAGAAGAACGGGCTGACTGCCGCCTCCTTCTTTCCCCTATTGCTGCATGTAAACCGAAATTCAAAGCAGCAATGGGGAAAAGAGAAACCCACAGGCAGCCCATTTTTCAAGCTAAAGTAACCACCAAAAACGAAGACCAAAATTATTAAAAAATAATAAAACAAAAATAAATCAATAATTTAAAAAAACATTAATACACAAAAAATAAACCACAAAATACACAAACAAAAACATCCAGAATGACACAAAACCACATACAAAACACCTAACTACAACACAAAAAAACAAATTACACAAACAAACAACTAATTACACAAATAAACAACAACGAAATAAGAAAAAATTAAACAAAATCAGAAATAACCAAACCAATTAAACAAACCTAAAACTCAACCAAAACAAAAAAAGAACAAACAGAAACACCTCCCAGCCCACCACCACAAAAGCAAAACAAAGAAAAACCCCAGAAGAAAGAAAAACAAACAACTCACCAGCACGTCCTCCCTCCAAGACGACCAGAACAGAAATGAAGAAACAAAGAGACTACTTACCGGAAGAAGCCCCACCCAGAGGCCAAGAGAGAAAAAACAGTGAAACTAAAACAGAACCACTAGCAGCCACACCTGCAGGGCAGAATAGTAAAAACAACTAAAAAAGACACAACAGCCCTACCTAGGGGCCACAAGAGTAAAAACAAGTCAAAAACATAACAATACATCACAATTTTACACAAATCACAAACATATGTCAAAAAATAAAATAAAAAGATTTATAACATCCTGTGTTGAGTTTTAACTCAAATAAAAACCCAAAACATCTAAACACAGTTTAAAAACATTGAATGCAAAAAACATGTACTTTCACATTTTTAAAAATATTATCTACGGTACAACTATTAAAAAAAAACCCACAAACTAAAACATTATTTGGTTAAATAAAACAATTTGAAAAAATTATATCATCCTTTGTTCTTTTTTTAATCCACAACCCACCCCACCCAAAAAAGCTGATCACAGTTTATAACAGCCCGGCATCGCTGGGCAAACTGTAATAATAATAATAATAATAATAATAATAATAATAATAATAATAATAATAATAATAATAATAATAATAATAATAATAATAATAATAATAATAATAATAATAATAATAATAATAATAATAATAATAATAATAATAATAATAATAATAATAATAATAATAATAATAATAATGATAATATCCTGCCCTCCTCAGCTGAAGCTGACTCAGGGCGGCAAATTACAACATGTCAACACCATAATAATACAATAATAAAGAAGCACAAAAATAGATATCATCCCCAAACAATATAATAAAAATAAAAAAATAGTTACAAATCACAAGGGTTCATATCTCAAATACAATATCAAAGTTACAAGATTAAGCACAGAATAACAAGAAATAAAATTTCAGCATTACAATATACAAACTATTACAAGGCAGCACAATAGGATAATCCAAAGGCAAAGTCCCATCCCTGCAGTCCATGCAGATGCCAGGCCTCCTCAGCAGTGGGAAGGCAGTGGCCAGCGCAGTTCTTTTATGCCCCGCCGGGGCCATCACAGGTGCTCCCAACTCCTCCCGGTGTGCCGGACCGGGAGGAGGAGCTCCGGACCTCAGCGGGCCGCAGCGTCGGGCATCGGCGGCAGGAAGGCAGCAGCCAGCACAGTTCTTTTATCCCCTGCCGGGGCCATCACAGGTACTCCCGACTCCTCCCAGTTTGCCGGACCGGAAGGAGGAGCTCCGGACCTCGGCGGGCCGCAGGGTCAATCTACCTTACACATGAGAATAATCCGTCAAGCCAAATGACGGAACAATGGAGTCCACCCTAGCACCAGCCATATAGGCCACCCCTCCTGCAACACTTAGTAATGCGGGAAGGGCATGCGCCGAGTTTTAGCTGCATGACTGGCTTGCAAAAATGGGAATTGTTGAGTTGTTGCTGAGCCACACATTCTGCTGGCTCCAATGTCAAATGGACTGTTGTGTTCTGTAAAGCTGTGCCTTTAACAATGTACCATTGCCAGGTGTTAACAATGTAACCTTTCTGTGTGCAACATTATAACCTTCAGCTGTATCAATGTAAACCTGATAAGGGGACGCGAGCTAGTGACCACTAGATGGCAATAGCGAGCGTCCAGCTCTCATGGCTCAGATTCACCTGGTTCAGCAGCGCGGGAAGATTCCCCGCCACCTCTTCACCTGGTCAAGAAGGGCGTGACCTTTCTACAACGTCACGCGGGCAGCAACCAATAGTCTGTCGACGAGCCACTTTCAAATGTATAGCCAGCTGTATATATTGAGCTACCCATCCGCCATTACCACATGTTCCTCCGGATCATCATGCAATAAACCTGTGTTAAGCCAACCCTTCGGCTGTTTCATTGTCTTTGGTCCCTTACACTAAATTGGCGACGAAGGTGGGATAATGGCAGCCCACGGGACCAAGACATGCGCCGGTTTCGAAATCAGGAAACCAGGCGACTGGGAGATCTTCGAGATGGACTTCCAGGCAGCACTGATTGAGTCCGAAGTCACGGAAGAGGCAAAGAAAAGGGCCATCTTCACCAGGATGCTCGGACAAGAAACCAAAAGGACCTTGGTGGACCTGATTGCACCGAGGAGGGTGAGCGAATTCAAGGCCAAGGAACTCATGCAGATGCTGCATGAGCACGTCCGGCCCGCCACGGCGATGTTTCCCGCTCAGAGTGCGTTCTGGAGGCGAGTCCAAGCGCCCGGGGAGACGGTCGCCGCATTCGTGGCGGCCCTGCGGCTGGCGGCCGGCCCGTGCAAATGGGAGAATGCCGAAATCACCCTCCGGGACTGTGTGCTGTGCGGCCTGAACGACGCCGAAACCCAGCGCACATTAATGAACCAAGAGCCGCCTCCCACGTTGCAGGAGGTCGTCAGAGCGGCCCAGGCCGCAGAGGCTACAAAGGCCGGGGTCCAAGAACTCCAGGACTGGCGGCCGAAGTCGAGCAAGGCAGAGACTCCGGTACAGGCGGCCCGGTGAACTTCGAGGTCGTCCACAGAGAGCAGCGACGACGAGGACGTCCGGAGGGTCCGGAAGGAGAGCCGGCGGTGTGATGGCTGTGGAGCGGCCCACGACCGCGTAAAGTGCCCGTTCCGGAAGGCCGAGTGCCACAACTGCGGCCGCCGCGGGCACATCGCCAAGGTGTGCAGGAAGAAGCGCGAGACCCGACGGAGCTCAGCAGACCGTTCCGCG
The DNA here is from genome assembly GCA_035047305.1 of Bradypodion pumilum. Taxonomy (NCBI): domain Eukaryota; kingdom Metazoa; phylum Chordata; class Lepidosauria; order Squamata; family Chamaeleonidae; genus Bradypodion; species Bradypodion pumilum. Next base: position 399,279,152 of record JAWDJD010000001.1, read on the forward strand.
GGACAAGACCGCTCAACGAGACCCAAGGACGGCGCTCAGGCCACGCGGAAGCAGGACGGCGTGGGCCGCATCTCCGACGGCAGCGAGGACGACGCCCCAGTGTTCAGCGTGTCTGCAGGACACCCCCGCTACTTTGTTGAGGTACTAGTCCAAGGGGTTCCCATTAGGATGGAAATTGACTCGGGGTCCTCATATTCTATCATTTCCCAGAGGGAGTTTTTGGGAATTGCCCCCCACAAGCGACCCAAGCTCAAAGCGTTGAGGTCCACACTACGGGACGTGCAAGGGAACAGCATTCCAGTGTTGGGGGTTGGAGAATTTCAGGTTAAATTCAAGAAGCACGCCACGTCCCTCCCCCTAGTCGTGCTCAAAGGGGGAGATTGCAGCCTCCTCGGGACTCAATGGTTCCAGCCCCTGGGTTTCTTTATTGGGGGGGTGCACGCCGCTGGGATGCACGCCGTTGGGACTGATCCAATTCAGGAGGTGTGCGAGGCGCACCCCGAAGTTTTCAAAAAAGGACTGGGGAAATTCAAGGGGCCCCCAGTGGCATTTGACCTGGACCCGGAGGTCCGCCCAATTCGCCTTAAACCACGCCGGGTGCCGTTCGCACTCAAGGACAAGATAGAGGCGGAACTGGACAAATTGGTGGGCCAGGGAATCCTTGTGCCTGTTGATTCCGCGGAGTGGGAAACTCCAATTGTAACCCCACTAAAGGCCAATGGGGAGGTCCGCATATGCGCCGACTACAAGTGCACCATCAACAAGGCGATCCGCCTGAATGCATATCCGGTGCCGGTAGTCAGCCATCTGCTGGCCAGGTTACACGGGGGAAAGTGTTTCGCTAAGCTCGACTTAGCACAGGCCTACCAGCAGCTTACGGTGTCCCCTGCCGCAGCTGCTGCGCAGACCATAGTCACCCATAAGGGGGCGTTTCGGGTGACGCGCCTCCAGTTCGGCGTGAATTCGGCGCCTGGAATTTTCCAGTCACTCGTGGAACGGCTCCTGAAGGGACTGGAGGGGGTGTTGCCTTATTTTGATGACGTGTTAATAACGGGGGGGGAGTCGGGTTGAATTGGCCAAGAGGTTGGGGAAGGTCCTGACAATATTCGAAAAAGCGGGGCTGAGACTGCGAAAAGACAAATGCGTCTTCTTCGCAACCGAGGTTGAGTTCCTAGGGTTTTGTGTGACTCCTGAGGGAATAAAACCATCCAAGTCCAAGGTGGCAGCCATTAAGAAAGCCCCCCGCCCCACCTCCAAGCCCGAGCTGCAGTCGTTCCTAGGGCTGCTCAACTTTTACCACTCCTTCCTCCCCCGGAAGGCAGCGGTGGCTGAACCGCTATACAAACTGCTAAAGAAAGACCAGGCATGGAAGTGGGGCGAGGACCAAGAAAGGGCATTTAGTGAGCAAAAAAGCCTCCTAGCGTCCGATGCCATACTGACCCACTTCAACCCCAAACGCCCGGTAGTTCTGACCTGTGATGCATCCCCGGTGGGGGTGGGGGCGGTGCTGTGCCACGTGTTGGAAAACGGAAGGGAGGCCCCGATAGCATTTTACTCCAGGTCCCTGTCCCAAGCGGAGAGAAACTACGCACAGACAGACAGGGAGGCACTAGCAATAGTCGCGGGGGCGAAAAAATTTCACGATTTTCTGTATGGCCGCCCCTTCACCATTGTAACGGACCACAAGCCCCTGCTAGGCATCTTTACCGCAGATAAGCCCGCCCCACAGATCCTGTCCCCGAGGATGCTCAGGTGGGCCATTTTTCTCAACGCGTATCAGCACGCGTTGGTCTACCGGCCCGGGAAAGAGATCAGCCATGCGGACGCTCCATCAAGGTCTCCCCTCCCCCTAACGCCCAGCCAGGTGAGCAAGGGGGAGCGGGACCATCAGGTTCTTATGATAGAGGTGCTGGATTCGCCCCCCGTAATGCCCGCCGACATTGCCAAAGCGACAGAGAAGGACAAGACGTTAGCGGCAGTTAGCTCCTGGGTGCAGAAAGGGTGGCCGGCGTCCTCCCCAGCGGAGGAGTTCGCCCCATTTTTCAGAAAAAAGCTAGAACTGTCCCTAGAGAGGGGGTGCCTCTTGTGGGGGCAGCGGGTGGTGATTCCCACTTCCCTTCGGCCGCGGGTGCTCAAACTGCTGCACGTCAGCCACCCCGGCATCGTGCGATCCAAGGCGCTGGCCCGGAGTTACTTCTGGTGGCCCCAGCTGGACGCCGACATCGAGCACATGGTCGGCACTTGTGAAGGTTGCCAAAGCTCCAGACCAGAGGAGGCCCGCCATCCCCACAGGGAATGGGACGCGGCTAAGGGGCCGTGGTCCCGGGTGCACGTTGATTTCGCAGGCCCGTTCAGAGGCACCCTGTTCTTTCTTGTAGTGGACGCCTTCTCCAAGTGGTTGGAGGTTATCCCAGTCACGAGCACCTCCTCGGCCCAGACCATTAGGCATTTGTGGAGGCTCTTTTCCACGTTCGGCATACCCGACACATTAATTAGCGACAACGCTAGTTGTTTCACGTCCTCCGAGTTTAGGGCATTCATGGAGATTAACGCCGTTCGGCACATCACCTCCGCCCCGTTTCACCCAGCCACCAATGGCCAAGTAGAGCGCCTCGTCCGCACTACGAAGGACGCGTTGCGGCGCATGGGCCCCGGGGATCTGAACCTACAAGTGTGTCAGTTTCTGCTAGGGTACAGGGTGACCCCGTTGGCGTCAGGATACTCCCCCGCAGAGCTCTTAATGCGCAGGAAACTGACCACCATCCTTACTAGGCTAGACCCCACGAGGGTAGAGGACAAAGGAAGGAACATCGGGCTGGAGGCCACAAAGAGTTTCGGTGTAGGCGCCCCCGTGCATTGCAGGAATTACGCCTGGGTACCGGGCGTAGTTGTGGAGCAAACCGGCCCTGTGTCGTACCGCGTGGAAACCAGTACAGGGCTCCTGTGGAGACGGCACGCGGACCAGCTCCGACGCAGGGTCTCCGATGAGCAGGGCACAGATCAAACAGAGAAAAAATCAGCGTTAGGGTTCTCCCCCACCCGTTCAGCCCAAGGGGGAGGAAAAGGGGACCGTGGGCCCCCACCAAGGGGGGAGGAGAATGTTCTCGTAGATATCCTAGGGGATCTTTCTGAGGAGGAGGAGGAACCCGACCTCATACATATCTCGCGGAAGGTCCCCACAAATGCGGACACCCCTACTAAGTTAGATTTTGATTTTCAGAACCGGGGGGGGGGTTTCGGAGTGGTCCCCCACCCGTCCAAGCGAGAAGAGGGGTTTTTCGTTAGCCCCGACTGCCCCCGGTCTGCCCACAATGGAGTTTTTCCCTTCCCCTAAGGCCGCCAGACAGCGGCAAGCCACTAACAAGTCTCCCTCTCCCATTTCAGGACAAGGGACCAGGGAACAAAGAAGCAGTAGCGCCCCCGGGGGGGGTCAGCCCTCTTCACGGCCCAAACGCACATGCAACAAGCCATCTTGGCTGAGAGACTTCGTCTCATCCTAGGGGGGAGGGATGTTGTGTTCTGTAAAGCTATGCCTTTAACAATGTACCATTGCCATGTGTTAACAATGTAACCTTTCTGTGTGCAACATTATAACCTTCAGCTGTATCAATGTAAACCTGATAAGGGGACGCGAGCTAGTGACCACTAGATGGCAATAGCGAGCGTCCAGCTCTCATGGCTCAGATTCACCTGGTTCAGCAGCGCGGGAAGATTCCCCGCCACCTCTTCACCTGGTCAAGAAGGGCGTGACCTTTCTACGACGTCACGCGGGCAGCAACCAATAGTCTGTCGACGAGCCACTTTCAAATGTATAGCCAGCTGTATATATTGAGCTACCCATCCGCCATTACCACATGTTCCTCCGGATCATCATGCAATAAACCTGTGTTAAGCCAACCCTTCGGCTGTTTCATTGTCTTTGGTCCCTTACACTAAATGGACCAAATAGACAGAAAAATCAAGTGCACTGGTTCTAGAAATGTATCTTCTTCAGGTGCCATATTCATTCCTGGATATTGGCTATCATCATGGCAATAGTCTTCCTGTTCTTAACTCTTCAGAACAGTTCTTCCAAAGACATTCCACACCAGTCTCTCAGGTTCTTCAGTCATGAAGTCCATCTTCATCCAGGGCCTCTTTCCCCAGGGATGTTTCCTTGCAGAGTGAGTTGGAACATTCTATACTTTATGTTCCTCCTCATGATATGGCCAAGATATTGGAGCTTTCTTTGCTTAATGGTTTTAAACAGTTCTTGTTCTTTATCCATCCGGCACAACACTTCTACATTAGTCCATGGTTAACCCATGATATCCTTAGTAGCCAACTGTAAATCCACATTTCAAAAGCTTCAGAATTTGTGAAATTATTAATAATGTGTATGTCATGAATTTAGGAATCTATCAAAATACTGTAATTGCAGGCGAAAGATGCTACCTTGCCAGAAGCTGTCTCACCGATTTGCAGACAGGATCATATTTCTTCTCCCCAAGCAGTTTGGAGCAGAGGTGACTAACTGGAATAAGCTCCATTCCCCCTTTGCTTTCTGAAAGCAAGTTAAACTCTTCCTTTAGGGGAGAAACATTCTAATGCCTCTTAACTAGAGATGTAAAATTTCCACAAATTTTGAAGCCATGGGGAGAAACAGGGTTTTTCCCCACCCACCCCCGGGGGGGGGGGGGCGGAAATGTTTGGAAAAACTGAAAAAAATGCAACATTAGCACCTTTTAAAAACAGATTGAAGGTCACTCTGTTACTTTAGGAACATTAAATATTACTATGTTTTGGTGTTTGGGAATCAAGACAATGGAAACGGCTGTAAGCTAGCCTAGCACATCTTTATTGCATGGAGTACAGTACGAACATGTGGTAATGGCGGACAAACAACTCCTTTTATGCGGTGGCTATACAATTGAATATGGCTCTTCGACAGGCATTGGCTACTGTCCAAGTGACGTCATCCTTGGTCACGCCTTTCTTGTCCAGGTGAGGTGAGCGCGGGAATCTTTCCTGCGCAGCTGAAGGCATTTGAGGAATGTGTACCATGTGAGCTGGGCGCTCGCTACTGCCCCCGGTGGCCACTAGCTCGCGTCCTCATACAGAAGGTTACAGTGTTACAATTAGAGATTGTTACATCCACTCATTCGTGTGGTTACAATTACATTCAATACACAACATCCCTCCCCCCTAAGATGGGACAAAGTACCTCAACCAAACTGGTTTCCCGCATGTGCGTTTTGGGCGTGCGGCCGTTATGCTTGACTCGGCCGTGCCCCCTCGTCTGTGTCCTCCTGGCTCTTGTCCTGCAATTGGAGAAGATGACTCGTTAGTGACTCGCTGCGGACTTGCAGCTTTGGTATGGGTAGGAGAAGGAGGGGAGGAAGGGTTTCTGATGCGGATGTGGGGAAACCGGGGGCACTAGGGGCTAAAGAAAAACCCTGCTCTTCGCTTGGACGGGTGGGGGAACACTCCGAAACACCCTCCCCCCCGGTTTGGTAACTCAAAATCCAATTCAGGGGCAACAGGGGCAAACTCATTCCTCTCTTTCAAAGGACTGGGTAGAACTGGTGTATCTAAAGGAAACGGATTTGACCCTGTGCTTCCCCCCCTTGTTTGGGACTGTTGCCCTTCGTTTTCTCCCCCTTGGGATAAGCGGGTGGAGGAGAACCCTAACGTTGAGTTTTGCTGCTGGACCCCTCTGTCCGGCCCCTCAATCACTCGATGCCTTAGTTGGTCAGCGTGCCTTCTCCAGAGGAGACCCGTGTTGGTCTCGACACAGTATGACACTGGTCCCGTTTGATTAATGACTACACCCGGCACCCAGGCTGGCCCTGTAGTAGCGTAGTTTCTGCAATGTACAGGTTCACCTATCTGGAAGTTTTTTGTGGAGCTGTGCTCAATGTTTCTTCCCTTATCCTCCACCCTGGTGGGATCCAACCTGGTTAACAATGAGTGCAATTTCCTTTTCATGAGGAGTTCAGCGGGGGGGGGGGAATCCCGACGCAAATGGCGTCACCCGGTATGCCAACAGAAACTGGCAGAGCTGCCGGTCCAGATCCACTGGTCCCATGCGCCACAGCCCCTCTTTCATTGTGCGCACCAGGCATTCCGCGACTATTGCTAGTGCCTCCCTGTCCGTCTGTGCGTAGTTCCTCTCTGCTTGGGACAGGGACCTGGAATAAAATGCTATCGGGGCCTCCCTTCCGTTGTCCAACACGTGGCACAGCACCACCCCCACCCCCACTGGAGATGCATCACAGATCAGAACTACTGGGCGCTTGGGGTTGAAATGGGTCAGTATAGCGTCGAACGCCAGGAGGCTTTTCAGCTCATCAAATGCCCTTTCTTGGTCATCGCCCCACTTCCATGCCTGGTCTTTCTTTAGCAGTTTGTGTAGCGGCTCAGCCACCGCTGCCTTTCGGGGAAGGAAGGAGTGGTAGAAGTTGAGCAGCCCTAGGAACGACTGCAACTCGGGCTTGGAGGTGGGGCGGGGGGCTTTCTTAATGGCTGCCACTTTGGACATGGATGGTTTTATTCCCTCAGGAGTCACACAAAACCCTAGGAACTCAACCTCGGTTGCGAAGAAGACGCATTTGTCCTTTCGCAACCTCAGCCCCGCCTTTTCGAATATCGTCAGGACCTTCCCCAACCTTTTGGCCAATTCAGCCCGACTCCCCCCGTTATTAACACGTCATCAAAATAGGGCAACACCCCCTCCAATCCCTTCAGGAGGCGTTCCACGAGTGACTGGAAAATTCCAGGCGCCGAATTCACGCCGAACTGGAGGCGTGTCACCTGGAACGCCCCCTTATGGGTGACTATGGTCTGCGCAGCAGCGGCGGCAGGGGACACCGTGAGCTGCTGGTAGGCCTGTGCTAAGTCGAGCTTAGCGAAACACTTTCCCCCGTGTAACCTGGCCAGCAGATGGCTGACTACCGGCACCGGATATGCATTCGGGCGGATCGCCTTGTTGATGGTGCACTTGTAGTCGGCGCATATGCGGACCTCCCCGTTGGCCTTTAGAGCGGTTACAATTGGAGTTTCCCACTCCGCAGAATCTACAGGCACGAGGATCCCCTGGCCCACCAACTTGCCCAGTTCCGCCTCTATCTTGTCCTTGAGTGCAAACGGCACCCGGCGTGGTTTTAGGCGAATTGGGCGGACCTCCGGGTCCAGGTCGAAAGTCACTGGGGGCCCCTTGAATTTCCCCAGTCCCCTTTTGAAAACTTCAGGGTGCGCCTCGCACACCTCCTGAATTGGATCAGTCCCAACGGTGTGCATCCCAACGGCGTGCACCCCCCCAATAAACAACCCCAGGGGCTGGAAGCATTGAGTCCCGAGGAGGCTGCAATTTCCTCCTTTGAGCACGACTAGGGGAAGGGACGCGGCGTGCTCCTTAAATTTGACCTGAAATTCTCCAACCCCCAACACTGGAATACTGTTCCCTTGCACGTCCCGTAGTGTGGACCTCAATGCTTTGAGCTTGAGTCGCTTGTGGGGGGCAATTCCCAAAAACTCCCTCTGGGAAATGATTGAATATGAGGACCCCGAGTCAATTTCCATCCTAATGGGGACCCCTTGGACTAGTACCTCAACAAAGTAGCGGGGGTGTCTAGTAGACACGCTGAACACTGGGGCGTCGTCCTCGCTGCCGTCGGCGATGTGGCCCACGCCGTCCTGCTTCCGCGTGCCCTGGGCGCCATCCTTGGGTCTCGTTGGGCGGTCTTGTCCCGTGGAACGGTCTGCGGAGCTCCTCCGGGTCTCGCGCTTCTTCCTGCACACCTTGGCGATGTGCCCGCGGCGGCCGCAGTTGTGGCACTCGGCCTTCCGGAAGGGACATTTCACGCGGTCGTGGGCCGCTCCACAGCCGTCGCATCGCCGGCTCTCCTTCCGGACCCTCTGGACGTCCTCGTCGTCGCTGCTCTCTGTGGACGACCTCGAAGTTCGCCGGGCCGCCTGTACCGGAGCCTCTGCTTTGCTCGCCTTTGGCCGCCAGTCCTGAAGTTCTTGGACCCCGGCCTTCGTAGCTTCTGCGGCCTGGGCCGCTCTCACGACCTCCTGCAACGTGGGAGGCGGCTCTTGGTTCATTAACGTGCGCTGGGTTTCAGCGTCGTTCAGGCCGCACAGCACACAGTCTCGGAGGGTGATTTCGGCATTCTCCCATTTGCACGGGCCGGCCGCCAGCCGCAGGGCCGCCACGAATGCGGCGACCGTCTCTCCGGGCACTTGGACTCGCCTCCAAAATGCACTCCGAGCGGGAAACATCGCCGTGGCGGGCCGGACGTGCTCACGCAGCATCTGCATGAGTTCCTTGGCCTTGAATTCGCTCACCCTCCTCGGTGCAATCAGGTCCACCAAGGTCCTTTTTGTTTCTTGCCCGAGCATTCTGGTGAAGATGGCTCTTTTCTTCGCCTCTTCCGTGACTTCGGACTCGATCAGTGCGGCCTGGAAGTCCATCTCGAAGATCTCCCAGTCGCCCGGTTTCCTGATTTCGAAACCGGCACATGTCTTGGTCCCGTGGGCTGCCATATCCCATCCTCGTCGCCAATTTAGTGTAAGGGACCAAAGACAATGAAACAGCCGAAGGGTTGGCTTAACACAGGTTTATTGCATGATGATCCGGAGGAACATGTGGTAATGGCGGATGGGTAGCTCAATATATACAGCTGGCTATACATTTGAATGTGGTTCGTCGACAGACTATTGGTTGCTGCCTGCGTGACGTCGTAGGAGGTCACACCCTTCTTGACCAGGTGAAGAGGTGGCGGGGAATCTTCCCGCGCTGCTGAACCAGGTGAATATGAGCCAAGAGAGCTGGACGCTCGCTACTGCCCTCTGGTGGCCACTAGCTCGCGTCCCCTTATCAGGTTTACATTGATACAGCTGATGGTTATAATGTTGCACACAGAAAGGTTACATTGATAACACATGGCAAAGGTACATTGTTAAAGGCACAGCTTTACAGAACACAACATCCCTCCCCCCTAGGATGAGACGAAGTCTCTCAGCCAAGATGGCTTGTTGCATGTGCGTTTGGGCCGTGACGAGGGCTGCCCCCCCCGGGGGCATTATTGCTTCTTTGTTCCCTGGACCCTTGTCCTGAAATGGGAGAGGGAGACTCGTTAGTGGTTTGCCGCTGTCTGGCGGCCTTAGGGGAAGGGAAAAACTCCATTGTGGGCAGACCGGGGGCAGTCGGGGCTAACGAAAAACCCCTCTTCTCGCTTGGACGGGTGGGGGACCACTCCGAAACCCCCCCCCCCCGGTTCTGGAAATCAAAATCTAACTTGGTAGGGGTACCCGCATCTGTGGGGACTTTCCGCGAGATATGTATGGGGTCGGGTTCCTCCTCCTCGGAAAGATCCCCCAGGGTATCTATGAGGACATCCTCCTCCCCCCTTGGTGGGGGCCCACGGTCCCCTTTTCCTCCCCCTTGGGCTGAACGGGTGGGGGAGAACCCTAACGCTGACTTATTTCCTGCTTGATCCGTGCCCTGCTCATCGGAGACCCTGCGTCGGAGCTGGTCCGTGTGCCTCCTCCACAGGAGCCCTGTGCTGGTTTCCACTCGGTACGACACGGGGCCGGTTTGCTCCACAACTACGCCCGGCACCCAGGCTGGGCCCATGCTGGCGTAATTCCTGCAATGCACGGGGGCGCCTATACTGAAGCTCTTTGTAGCCTCTAGCCCGATGTTCCTCCCTTTGTCCTCTACCCTCGTGGGGTCTAGCCTAGTGAGGATGGTGGTCAGCTTCCTGCGCATTAAAAGCTCTGCGGGGGAGTATCCTGACGCCAATGGGGTCACCCTGTACCCTAGCAGAAACTGACACACTTGTAGGTTCAGATCCCCTGGGCCCATGCGCCGCAACGCGTCCTTCGTGGTGCGGACGAGGCGCTCTACTTGGCCGTTGGTGGCCGGGTGAAACGGGGCGGAGGTGATATGCCGAACGGCGTTAATCTCCATGAATGCCTAAACTCTGAGGACGTGAAACAACTAGCGTTATCGCTAATTAACGTGTCGGGTATGCCGAACGTGGAAAAGAGCCTCCGCAAATGCCTAATGGTCTGGGCCGAGGAGGTGCTCGTGTCTGGGATGACCTCCAACCACTTGGAGAAAGCGTCCACTACAAGGAGGAACAGGGTGCCTCTGAACGGGCCCGCGAAATCAACGTGCACCCGGGACCACGGCCCCTTAGCCGCGTCCCATTCCCTGTGGGGAAGGCGGGCCTCCTCTGGTCTGGAGCATTGGCAACTCTCACAGGTGCCGACCATGTGCTCGATGTCGGCGTCTAGCTGGGGCCACCAGAAGTAACTCCGGGCCAGCGCCTTGGATCGCACGATGCCGGGGTGGCTGACGTGCAGCAGCTTGAGCACCCGCGGCCGAAGGGAAGTGGGAATCACCACCCGCTGCCCCCACAAGAGACACCCCCTCTCTAGGGACAGTTCTAGCTTTTTTCTGAAAAATGGAGCGAACTCCTCCGCTGGGGAGGACGCAGGCCACCCTTTCTGCAGCCAGGAGCTGACTGTCGCTAACGTCTTGTCCTTCTCTGTCGCGTTGGCAATGTCGGCAGGCACTACGGGGGGTGAATCCAGCACCTCTATCATGAGAACCTGATGGTCCCGCTCCCCCATGCTCACCTGGCTGGGCGTTAGGGGAAGGGGAGACCTAGATAGGGCGTCCGCATGGCTGATCTCTTTCCCGGGCCGGTAGATCAACGCGTGCTGATACGCGTTGAGAAAAATGGCCCACCTGAGCATCCTCGGAGACAGGATCTGTGGGGTGGGCTTATCAGCGGCAAAAATGCCTAGCAAGGGCTTGTGGTCTGTTACAATGGTGAAGGGGCGGCCGTACAGAAAATCGTGAAATTTTTTCGTCCCCGCGACTATTGCTAGTGCCTCCCTGTCCGTCTGTGCGTAGTTCCTCTCTGCTTGGGACAGGGACCTGGAATAAAATGCTATCGGGGCCTCCCTTCCGTTGTCCAACACGTGGCACAGCACCGCCCCCACCCCCACTGGAGATGCATCACAGATCAGAACTACTGGGCGCTTGGGGTTGAAATGGGTCAGTATAGCGTCGGACGCCAGGAGGCTTTTCAGCTCGTCAAATGCCCTTTCTTGGTCATCGCCCCACTTCCATGCCTGGTCTTTCTTTAGCAGTTTGTGTAGCGGCTCAGCCACCGCTGCCTTTCGGGGAAGGAAGGAGTGGTAGAAGTTGAGCAGCCCTAGGAACGACTGCAACTCGGGCTTGGAGGTGGGGCGGGGGGCTTTCTTAATGGCTGCCACTTTGGACATGGATGGTTTTATTCCCTCAGGAGTCACACAAAACCCTAGGAACTCAACCTCGGTTGCGAAGAAGACGCATTTGTCCTTTCGCAACCTCAGCCCCGCCTTTTCGAATATCGTCAGGACCTTCCCCAACCTTTTGGCCAATTCAGCCCGACTCCCCCCCCCCGTTATTAACACGTCATCAAAATAGGGCAACACCCCCTCCAATCCCTTCAGGAGGCGTTCCACGAGTGACTGGAAAATTCCAGGCGCCGAATTCACGCCGAACTGGAGGCGTGTCACCTGGAACGCCCCCTTATGGGTGACTATGGTCTGTGCAGCAGCGGCGGCAGGGGACACCGTGAGCTGCTGGTAGGCCTGTGCTAAGTCGAGCTTAGCGAAACACTTTCCCCCGTGTAACCTGGCCAGCAGATGGCTGACTACCGGCACCGGATATGCATTCGGGCGGATCGCCTTGTTGATGGTGCACTTGTAGTCGGCGCATATGCGGACCTCCCCATTGGCCTTTAGAGCGGTTACAATTGGAGTTTCCCACTCCGCAGAATCTACAGGCACAAGGATCCCCTGGCCCACCAACTTGTCCAGTTCCGCCTCTATCTTGTCCTTGAGTGCAAACGGCACCCGGCGTGGTTTTAGGCGAATTGGGCGGACCTCCGGGTCCAGGTTGAAAGTCACTGGGGGCCCCTTGAATTTCCCCAGTCCCCTTTTGAAAACTTCGGGGTGCGCCTCGCACACCTCCTGAATTGGATCAGTCCCAACGGCGTGCATCCCAACAGCGTGCACCCCCCCAATAAACAACCCCAGGGGCTGGAACCATTGAGTCCCGAGGAGGCTGCAATTTCCTCCTTTGAGCACGACTAGGGGAAGGGACGCGGCGTGCTCCTTAAATTTGACCTGAAATTCTCCAACCCCCAACACTGGAATACTGTTCCCTTGCACGTCCCGTAGTGTGGACCTCAATGCTTTGAGCTTGGGTCGCTTGTGGGGGGCAATTCCCAAAAACTCCCTCTGGGAAATGATTGAATATGAGGACCCCGAGTCAATTTCCATCCTAATGGGGACCCCTTGGACTAGTACCTCAACAAAGTAGCGGGGGTGTCTAGTAGACACGCTGAACACTGGGGTGTCGTCCTCGCTGCCGTTGGCGATGCGGCCCACGCCGTCCTGCTTCCGCGTGCCCTGGGCGCCATCCTTGGGTCTCGTTGGGCGGTCTTGTCCCGTGGAACGGTCTGCGGAGCTCCTCCGGGTCTCGCGCTTCTTCCTGCACACCTTGGCAATGTGCCCGCGGCGGCCGCAGGTGTGGCACTCGGCCTTCCGGAAGGGGCATTTCACGCAGTCGTGGGCCGCTCCACAGCCGTCGCATCGCCGGCTCTCCTTCCGGACCCTCTGGACGTCCTCGTCGTCGCTGCTCTCTGTGGACGACCTCGAAGTTCGCCGGGCCGCCTGTACCGGAGCCTCTGCTTTGCTTGCCTTTGGCCGCCAGTCCTGAAGTTCTTGGACCCCGGCCTTCGTAGCTTCTGCGGCCTGGGCCGCTCTCACGACCTCCTGCAACGTGGGAGGCGGCTCTTGGTTCATTAACGTGCGCTGGGTTTCGGCGTCGTTCAGGCCGCACAGCACACAGTCTCGGAGGGTGATTTCGGCATTCTCCCATTTGCACGGGCCGGCCGCCAGCCGCAGGGCCGCCACGAATGCGGCGACCATCTCTCCGGGCGCTTGGACTCGCCTCCATAACGCACTCCGAGCGGGAAACATCGCCGTGGCGGGCCGGACGTGCTCACGCAGCATCTGCATGAGTTCCTTGGCCTTGAATTCGCTCACCCTCCTCGGTGCAATCAGGTCCACCAAGGTCCTTTTGGTTTCTTGCCCGAGCATTCTGGTGAAGATGGCTCTTTTCTTCGCCTCTTCCGTGACTTCGGACTCGATCAGTGCGGCCTGGAAGTCCATCTCGAAGATCTCCCAGTCGCCCGGTTTCCTGATTTCGAAACCGGCGCATGTCTTGGTCCCGTGGGCTGCCATATCCCACCTTCGTCGCCAATTTAGTGTAAGGGACCAAAGACAATGAAACAGCCGAAGGGTTGGCTTAACACAGGTTTATTGCATGATGATCCGGAGGAACATGTGGTAATGGCGGATGGGTAGCTCAATATATACAGCTGGCTATACATTTGAATGTGGTTCGTCGACAGACTATTGGTTGCTGCCTGCGTGACGTCGTAGGAGGTCACGCCCTTCTTGACCAGGTGAAGAGGTGGCGGGGAATCTTCCCGCGCTGCTGAACCAGGTGAATATGAGCCAAGAGAGCTGGACGCTCGCTACTGCCCTCTGGTGGCCACTAGCTCGCGTCCCCTTATCAGGTTTACGTTGATACAGCTGATGGTTATAATGTTGCACACAGAAAGGTTACATTGATAACACATGGCAAAGGTACATTGTTAAAGGCACAGCTTTACAGAACACAACAACATGTATCTGTTCACCTGCTTGATGTATTTGCTAGCAACGGAATGTTGCTTTCACAGAACTCTGTAAGTCATTCTCTTGCTTCATTTCTGTCTCCTAAGCTAAATTATCTAACAACATTTGGTTGTACTTTGCGTCCTACTTTTGCATTACAGTCACCTATGATTATAAGCATGTCTTATTTTGGTATATGATCAGTTTCCACTTGCCTAAATGTTTTCAATTTCATATTCTTTAGAATTGGTAGTTGGAGTATAGACTTGAATGATGGTTATATTGATAGGTTTCTCCCAGAGTCTGATTGCTATTGTTTGGTCAGATCTTGCATTATAGCAATTACATTCCTGTGCTACATCTTACCTCCATATTAGAGCCACTCCATTTCTTCTTCATTTGTCATTTCCAGAATAGAACATTGAAACAATGAGAAATTGAACAATATTCTGTTCCAGGCTACTTTAGTCCACTGATAGCAAGCCCTGCAATTTTAATATGTTCCATTTCTTGCTTTATAGTTTCCAGTTGACTTTGATTCATACTCCTTATGTTCCATGTGTCTGTTGTATGTGTTGCACAGCATTGGACTTTCCTTTCACTTCTGTGCATGTGTGTTGCTAGACATTCTTTCAATTTTATTCTAAATGTGTTGTTAGTGACAGAACTATATATTTGTACTTTTTCTTTGCTTTCCCCCAGTAGCTAATTGAGTGCTTTCTGATCTTCCGGCACATCTCTTGTTTCTTTTTGTACTGTGTCATCATTGGGTTTTTATGATAAGGAAAGTTCAGGAGGATTTGCCATTGCCACCTTCTGCACAGTACTAACAAATGTTAGCTTGAGTGTCACTGCTGTTGCTTCTACCATTGCCCAGTAGTTGCCTTGAAGAGAGTGGATGCATCTTAGTCTGGTGTCTCATCTGTGACCACTCCACCTAGGATTACCTTGCTAGGAGTGCAGACTTGCAATGGAGTCTGGCCTCCTCACAACAAAGTAAGAACTTGATTCTCCCAACTTTCTTATTTAAAGAAAAAATATACTTCCGCCCTGAATATAAGCCCCCCCCCCCAAAAAAAAAAAAAACAACAACAACAGCCAAACCCATAAACACTCTGGAACATACTTCTCAGTAAACATCCTCTGGACAGCTACGATTCTAGACACGGATCTTTTAGAGTTTGACTTCAGCAGGATTTATTTTCAGATTAAAGGACATAAGAAAGTCTTCATGTTTTTTTAGAGTTCTGACAAATAATGAAAGAACTAACACATACATCTTAAAACAAGCATGTTTGCCGTATGCTCTAATGAATAATAGAATATTCTTAAAAGGGAAAAAGATCTTGGCAGCAATAATATTGTTGAAGTAGAGTTTTAGTAGCAAAAATCAAATATGTTACATTAAAGAACAACATGAAAGGGACATTATTTACGTTGTGATCTTTGTAAAGGTCAAATGTTCCATTTCAGAGCTCCCTAATGAAAAGAGCAGAGGAAACAAAATTAAGAATGAAAGCAACTCTTTGTTTCAGCAGTTAGGCCATCTGCTGCTCTTCCTTTGGAGGCTGTGGATACAGAGGATGTAGTTTGGGTGGTTGTTGCTTGACAACTAAAGAGAAAAATGGATGAGTCAACACAACCAGCAAATAAGTCTTTCATATCTTATTTGCTGAACATAGCTCCCAGCTAGCTCTGAGAGTGAATATATGTCAAACAAAGACAGAAGTAAAATAATAGAATCAATAAATAATAACCAAGGCAGAAGGACTGCAACAATACAAAACACTGGCCTTGAAATATAATGTAAGAGACTCCCAACTATTTTTTTCCTTAATGTTCAGTTGTTATCAGGTCATGAGAAACTATGGGCTTTTCCGAAAGAAATGGGTTTGCCTCACCACTTGATTGTTCTAATGTGTAACTTGTATCATGGACAAGAAGCTACTGTTAAGACAGTTATTGAAACACAGAAAATGGTCTTGTATAAGTAAAGGAGTCAGTCAAGTACACATTTTTATCTCATCAATTCATTCTGCACACAGAATATATCATATGGAAAACCAGAGCAGATTCAGATGACAAAGTGAATGCTGGTGCCAAATAAGGTACAGACGTCTGTTATGTATGTATGTATGCATGTTCAATATACTGTAAAGGCAAGAATGTAACCACTCCAGATACAAATGATACCAGCTGTAAAGGAACGCGAGCAGACAGCCCATAGAGGGCAGCTGCGAGCGTTCAGCCTCACATGGTTCACATTGCTCAATCACGGACAGCCGCGGGAAAACCTTCCCCGCATTCAGCAGCTGAAGAAAGAGGCGTGCCTGGGCGAGGCCACGCCGGTAGCAGCCAATGAGCTACCGTGCTACAAGATTCAAATGTAGAGAGCTACTGTATATATTGAGTTGTATCACCGCCATTACCTCATGCTTCACTGGAACCTCATGCAATAAACCTGCGTTAAACCAACCCTTCGGTTGTCCGGCTGTCTTTGGTCCCATACACTAAATTGGCGACGAGGATGGGATATGGCTGCCCACGGGACCAAGACATGCGCCGGCTACGAGATCAAGAAGCCGGGAGACTTGGAGCTGTTTGAGATAGACTTCAACGCAGCGCTGGTGGAGCTCGAAGTCTCCGATGAGGCCAAAAAGAGGGCCATTTTCGTCCGCATGCTCGGACACGAGACCAAGAGGACCTTGGTGGACCTGATCGCGCCGAGGAAGGTGGGCGACCTCAAAGCTACAGAGCTCCTGGCGGCGTTGCGCGCCCATCTCCGGCCAGCCATAGCGATGTTCCCCGCTCGGAGCGCGTTCTGGAGGCGAGTCCAGGCACCCGGGGAATCGGTCGAGGAGTTCGCCGCGGCCCTGCGGCTGGCCGCCGGCCCATGCAAGTGGGAGCTCCCCGACATCACCCTCCGGGACTGCCTGCTCTGCGGTCTGAGGGACACAGAGACTCAGCGTGCGCTGATGAAAAGGGAGCCGCCTCCCACGTGGCAACAAGTCCTCGACACGGCACAGGCCGCGGAGGCCACTACTGCCGGGGTGCACGAGCTTCAGGACTGGCGCCCGAAGCCCGCAAAGGCAGAGAGCTCGGTGCGCGCGGCCCGGCGAGTTTCGAACTCGTCTGCGGAGAGCAGCGACGACGAGGACATCTGGAGGGTCCAGAGAGAGGGCCGGCGCTGCGACGGCTGCGGCGCCGCCCACGCCCGCGCCAAATGCCCGTTCCGCAAGGCCGAGTGCCACAACTGCGGCCGGCGCGGGCACATCGCCAAGGTCTGCCGGAAACGGCGCGAGGCCACCAGGAGTTCTCCAGACCGCTCGGCGAGGCAGGACCGCACCACGAGGCAGGACCGCACCACGAGGCCAAAGGACGGCACCCGGACCACGAGGACGCGGGACGGAGTAGGACGCATCTCCGACGACAGCGAGGACGACACGCCGGTTTACAGCGTTTCCACGGAGCACCCCCGTTACTTCGTTGAGGTAGTAATACAAGGGGCCCCTGTTAGAATGGAGGTGGACTCGGGTTCTTCATACTCCATTATTTCCCAGGGGGAGTTCATGAAAATCGCCCCCCGCATGCGGCCCAAGCTTAAGGCGTTGAGGGCCACTCTGAAGGACGTGCAAGGGAACCGCATCCCAGTGTTGGGGGTTGGGAAGTTCCGGGTCCAGTTTAAAAAGCACACCGCAACGCTTCCCCTAGTCGTCCTCAAGGGAGGCAAATGCAGCCTCCTCGGGACTCAATGGTTCCAGCCCCTGGGGTTGTTCATTGGGGGGGGTACACGCCGTGGAAGCACACGCCGCCGGGACTGATCCAATACAGAGCGTGTGCGACGCGCACCCCGAGGTTTTTAAAAAGGGGCTCGGGAAATTCAAGGGCCCCCCAGTGACTTTCGACCTGGACCCTGGAGTACGTCCAATCAGACTTAAACCGCGCAGAGTGCCCTTCGCACTAAAGGACAAAATAGAGGCGGAGTTGGACAAATTAGTGGGCCAGGGGATTCTTGTTCCTGTTGATTCTGCGGAGTGGGAAACTCCAATTGTAACAGCGCTCAAGGCCAACGGGGAGGTCCGCATATGCGCTGATTACAAGTGCACCATCAATAAGGCGATCCGCCCTAATGCGTATCCGGTGCTGGTAGTCAGCCACTTGTTGGCCAGGTTACACGGGGGGAGGTGCTTCGCTAAACTCGACCTGGCCTAAGCCTACCAGCAACTCCCGGTGACCCCCGCCGCAGCTGCTGCGCAGACCATAGTCACCCACAAAGGGGCGTTCCAGGTATCGCGCCTACAATTCGGCGTGAATTTGGCGCCCGGGATCTTCCAGTCACTTGTGGAACGCCTCCTGAAGGGGTTAGAGGGGGTGTTACCCTACTTTGATGACGTATTGATTACAGGGGGGAGCCGGGCCGAATTAGCAACTAGGTTGGGAAAGGTCCTGACAATATTCGAAAAGGCGGGGTTGCGGTTGCGGAAAGACAAATGCGTCTTCTTTGCCACAGAGGTTGAGTTCCTAGGGTTCCGTGTCACTCCCGAGGGAATTAGACCAGCCCAATCCAAGGTAGCCGCCATCAAGAAGGCCCCTCGCCCCACATCCAAGCCCGAGTTGCAGTCGTTCCTCGGACTGCTCAACTTCTACCACTCCTTCCTCCCGCGGAAGGCAGCCGTGGCAGAACCGCTACACAAATTGTTAAAAAAGGACGAGGCATGGAAGTGGGGCGACGACCAGGAGAAGGCTTTCAATGACCTGAAGCGACTCCTGGCATCAGATGCCGTACTGACCCACTTCAATCCCAAATGCCCAGTGGTCCTGATATGCGATGCATCCCCGGTGGGGGTGGGGGCGGTGTTATGCCACGTGCTGGAGAACGGTAGGGAGGCCCCGATAGCGTTCTACTCTAGGTCCTTGTCCCAAGCAGAGAGGAACTATGCTCAGACAGACAGAGAAGCACTAGCAATAATTGCGGGGACCAAGAAATTTCATGATTTTGTGTACGGCCGCCCCTTCACCATAGTGACTGACCATAAGCCTTTGTTAGGCATTTTCACCGCAGATAAGCCCACACCCCAAATCCTGTCCCCGAGAATGCTCAGGTGGGCCATTTTTCTCAACGCGTATCAGCACGCGTTGGTATACCGGCCCGGGAGGGAGATCAGCCATGCCGACGCCCTGTCGAGGTCCCCCATTCCCCGGGATTGCTGCCACGTGGACAAAGTAGAGAGGGACCATCAGGTCTTAATGATAGAGGTTCTAGACTCCCCTCCAGTAGTACCGGCCGACATCGCCAAAGCGACAGGCAAGGACAAAACGCTGGCCACAGTCTGCTCCTGGGTACAGAAAGGGTGGCCCGTGTCTTCCCCAGCAGCGGAATTCGACACATTTTTCAAAAAGAAACTAGAGTTGTCCCTAGAGAGGGGTTGCCTTTTGTGGGGACAGCGGGTAGTAATCCCCACGCCTCTCCGGCCGAGGGTGCTTAAACTGCTGCACGTCAGCCACCCGGGGATCGTCCGCTCAAAGGCGCTGGCCCGCAGTTACTTCTGGTGGCCCCAGCTAGACGTCGACATCGAACACATGGTCGGCACTTGCGAAGCGTGCCAAAGCTCAAGGCCAGAAGAGGCTCGCTCGCCACCTAGGGAGTGGGACACGGCAAGGGGCCCCTGGTCCCGGGTACATGTAGACTTTGCTGGCCCGTTCAGGGGAACGCTTTTCCTCCTCATGGTGGACGCGTTCTCCAAGTGGTTGGAGGTCATTCCAGTCTCAAGCACCTCCTCGGCCACAACAATCAAACAGTTAAGGAGGGTCTTCTCCACGTTCGGTTTACCCGACACCCTCGTCAGCGATAACGCCAGCTGTTTCACGTCCGCCGAGTTCGGGGCTTTCATGGAGCGCAACGCCATTCGGCACGTCACCTCTGCCCCCTTTCACCCGGCCACCAACGGCCAAGTAGAGCGCCTCGTGCGCACCACGAAAGACGCGCTTCTGCGCATGGGCCCCGGAGACCTTGACCTGAAATTGTGCCAATTCCTGCTAAGATACAGGGTCACCCCACTAGCGTCAGGGTACTCCCCCGCAGAGCTGTTGATGCGCAGGAAGCTGGCCACGGGAATCTCCAAGCTGGACCCCACGAGAGTAGAGGACAAGGGGCGGAACATAGGGGTGGAACCCACAAAGAGTTTCAGCATAGGCGCCCCGGTGCATTGCAGGAACTACGCCAGCGCGGGGCCAGCCTGGGTGCCGGGCACCGTAGTAGAGCAAACCGGCCCCGTCTCATACCGCGTAGAAACCAGTACAGGCTTCCTGTGGAGGCGACACGTGGACCAACTCAGGCGCAGGGTCCCCGGAGAGCAGGACGGAGACGAGAATAGCAGCGAATCAGCGTTAGGGTACTCCCCCACCCGCTTAACCCAAGGGGGAGGAAAAGGGGAGCATGGGTCCCCACCAAGGGGGGAGGAAAGGGAATCGATCCACAGAAATCTTGTGCGGGAGTCCCCGAAGAAATGGAAGAGCCCCGACCACACACATACCCCGCGGGAGTTTCCCCGAAACACAGATGCCCATAGAAGTTTAGACGTTGATTTACAGTACCAGGGGGAGTTAGCGGAGTGGTCCCCCACCCGTCCTAGCGAAAAGAGGGGTTTCAGTTCAGCCCCTGGTACCTCCAGTCCCAGTAGCCCCTGTGAGTTAGAATGCGATATAGCGCCACTTTCCCGGAGACCGACACCCCCAAGACGGGAGGCATCAGCGAGTCCGCCCACCACAGTCTCAAGGTCCCCCGAGCAGGGATCAGAAGGTAGCCGAACCGCAAGGGCGACCTCATCGGTTCCGCGGTTCACAATAGGTGGATCCCCGGGGTCAGAGAGCAACAGGCAGGGGTTCACCTCCCAACTATTCATTCCCTTCCCATCCCCGGGCGCGAGGCAGGCACGGACGCCCCACGGAGCCACTAACGAATCCCCGTTTCCCGTTGCAGGACAAGCACCCGCGGAGTCAGGGATCACAGGCTCTCCAGTACTAGGTCAGACGCAAGCGCGTCCCAAGCGCACGTGCGGCAAGCCACAATGGTTGCGGGACTTCGTCCCATCCTAGGGGGGAGGGATGTTATGTATGTATGTATGTATGCATGTTCAATATACTGTAAAGGCAAGAATGTAACCACTCCAGATACAAACGATACCAGCTGTAAAGGAACGCGAGCAGACAGCCCATAGAGGGCAGCTGCGAGCGTTCAGCCTCACATGGTTCACATTGCTCAATCACGGACAGCCGCGGGAAAACCTTCCCCGCATTCAGCAGCTGAAGAAAGAGGCGTGCCTGGGCGAGGCCACGCCGGTAGCAGCCAATGAGCTACCGTGCTACAAGATTCAAATGTAGAGAGCTACTGTATATATTGAGTTGTATCACCGCCATTACCTCATGCTTCACTGGAACCTCATGCAATAAACCTGCGTTAAACCAACCCTTCGGTTGTCCGGCTGTCTTTGGTCCCATACACTAAAACGTCAACAATTTAAGACATGCAGATGCCACCATCTTATTGGCAAAAAGCACCAATGACTTGAAAGAACTTTTAGTAAAAGAAGAAGGCGTTGAAGCAGGGCAGCAGCTGAACATAAAGATGACAAAAATCATGACTACAGAACTAGATAAATCAATGCAGATTTTGAAGAAACTTTTTAAAAAGCAACCCAGATGGGGACTGCAGCCAAGAAATCAGAAGACTGATACAGTACTCAAAAGGGCAGGCATGAAAGAATTAGAAGATAAATCATGTGTAAGGATGTGTCACTGGAGAACAAGACCACCCACACCATGTATGGGTCTGAAAGGAGGGAAAAACGATGCATTTGAGAACCTTGTAAATACTCAGGACTGCAATGGCTCAAGTGGTTAAGACACTGAACTTTAAGACTGGAAGGTTGGAGTTTGCTACGGGTATGGCCCATAAGTCAATACCCATCCATATGTTATTATGATATGTTAAATTTTGCATGTACAGTACAGTTGTACCTCATACGATGATTTTAATCCGTTCCATGGGGTTCGTTGTTGTACAAAACAATTGCTATAGAATACATGCATCGTATAGCAATTTCCCCTATGAGATTTAATTTAATTTAATTTTTGAACTTCTATGCCGCCCACTCAGGCAAAACCCGACTCAGGGATGCATCATATAATGACTTTTTGCTAAGTGGCTTTTCCCATTGAAAAATTGTTGTACAATTTTTTCCATAGGGAAAATGGTTATGCGGGACGCCATTTCCCCCCAAAAAACTAATTGTTATGCAATTTCATTGTTATACGGGGCAATTGTTGTATGAGATTCCACTGTATTATAAAACATTTTTCCTCCCTTGAAGAGCATATTGTGACAAGCATGTGGGTACATGAGTGCAAGAATACTGGTGACACCCTAGATAAAATAGATGGGACTTATGGGCCACCCTGTAGATAAATAGGTACCACTTCGGTGGGAAGGTAGTGTCCTGTGTACTCCGATGTCTAGTCATGCCTGCCACATATCCACGGAAAATGTCTGCAGACCCAGATAACGCTGGCACTTTAGCTATAAACAGAGATGAGCACTGATCCCTAGAGTCGGATACGACTGGCTTTCAAGCAAGGGTGACCTTTACTTTGACCTTGTAAATCCTCTGGACGACTAGAAAGAGGAAGAAAAAGGAACAGAGAATACAATAACGCTGGGAAGATGAATTGACTCCGCAAAGGAAACCACAGGCTTGGATTTACAAAAGTTGACCAGGGAGGGCTGTTGAGAGCAGGACATTTTGCACGTGGCTCGCTCAGCCATTGGGTCCGCCGTATCGCCTGCGCGACGCCAGACTCACTGTCAGCAGGAGCCGCCTGATCGCGCCAAAGTACGCATGCGCACAGCGGGGGAGCGTCATTCTCCCCGTTCGGCAGTTCTGCCCATGGAGGTATAAAAAAACAGGAGATGGCACTACAGGCTTCATGGCTGTAAGTTTTTTGAAGCCAGTGGGCGTGGCCTGCTGCCATATTAGGTGGACCAAAACATTAGCAGACTACCGTTTACGATTGCTTCTTGTGTTGGAGGGGGGTTGGGGTGGATTGATCCCTTCTCCCGGGTCCCCTGGGTTGGGGGGGTTGGGGGGACAAAAGGGGTCTGTCCCCCCAACCCTTCCAGAGCCAGGGAACCCGGCAGAGAGGGGATCCCCCCCCCCGCAGGACACCCGTTATTAAAGAGGAGGAACCAGGCGGTTTCTTCTCTTCAACAACGGAGTGTTGGAGGGAGGTGGAATCGATCACCTCTCCCGGGTCTCCTGGGTCCAGAAGGGTTGGGGGGGGGGACAGACCCTTTTTGTCCCCCCAACCCTTCCAAACCCAGAGGACCAGGGAGAGGGGAACGAATCCACCCCCCCCCAACACTCAGTTGTTAAAGAGAAGAAACCGCTTGCTTTCTTCTCTTTAATATGGGGGGTGTCAGGGAGGATTCTCCCTCTCCGCTGGCTCCCCTGAGTCCAGGAGGGTTGGAGGGGGGGGACAGACCCCTTTTGTCCCCCCCAAACCTCCCAACCCCAGGGGAGCCAGCGGAGAGGGGGATCGCAACCCCCCACCCACTGATATTAAAGGGGGAACTCCGATCGGGTTTTCCCTTTTAATATCAGGGGGTGGGGTGGATTCGATCCCCTCTCACGGGTCCCGTGAGGGTTGGGGGGACAAAAGCTGTCTGTCCCCTCAACCCTTCTGGACCCAGGGGAGCCAGCGGGGAGGCGGATCGCAACCCCCACCCACCCACCCATTGATATTAAAGGGGAAACCCCGATCTACTTTCACGACTCCACACAATCAAAGCACCATAAGGCAATATTTTGGGCCAAGTAACATGGCGGACTGTCAGATTAGTCGGCTTCAAGTTTGTGACGTCATGTCCTCCTGTTTTTTTATACCTCCATGGCTCTGCCAGGAAGACGGCTTCTCATCGAATGCTCGGGGATCGATTACCTTTCCCTCGGGCAAAGCCGGAAAGAAGTGCCCGAGTCCAAACCAGTCGCTCGCCGAGTGAGGCATTTCCATTTTGAAACGCGTCCCCGCTGGTCCCCTCGCGCGCCGATACCGGAGAACCACCGAGATGGTGAGAGAGAGAGAGAGAGAGAGGGACGGGAATTGGGCGGGGGAGGGGAGGGGGAAACCAAAGCTAGGCCGGAGGGAGTGGCGTGGGGGAGGCCACATCTCCCTTGCCCGCAGAGGCCGGGGCTGAGTCAGCAGCTCCGGGTGATGTCGGGTCGGTGGCCTTTTGTGGCGGAGCTTCTCTCCCGTTGCCCTCCCTCGGCGCCTTCCTCGACGTTTCCCGCCCGTTTCTCTCCCCCCCCCCCCCGCTTTACCCTCCCCATGGATTGATCTTGCACGGCTAGATCCTTCACGATCACCCCGTGATTCAGCATTTTATTCCACTAAGCGCTACGGGGCGGCGGCATACAATTTTTACTACTACTGCTATTCCTCCAATTGCTTTTGACCGTGGCAGGGGAAAAAAAGTATCTTTCCTTTGGAAAATACGGAACAAATTAGCAAATTATCGCTGACATTTTTGGTCGCTGTGTTAGTCTGTGTTTCAAGCCTATCGGAGTAAATAAATAAATAAAAGATTTTAAAAAAACACGTTGTGGCACCTTAAAGACTGACTTCTGTATTTTAATGTGGGCTTTCGTGGATCAAGTCCACTTGGTCAGACATAAGAGTGAGACATCATGACATTAATTTATACACACCAGGTACAGAGGCACACAATGGTTGGTTAGCATAACAGATTGCAAATTACACCTATGCTAACAGGACCTGGAGACTGCAGTGGTTTAGCGGTTAAGACACTGAGTTTGACAACCACAAGGTCAGCAGTTCAAGACCTGAATGGTCGGCCCTAGCTCCTGTCAACTTAGTAGTTTGAAAGCAAGAAATTGCAAGTAAATAAATAGGTACTACTTCGGTGAGAAGGTAAACACAGTGTTCCGTGCAGTCTGGTGTCTAAATGCCTGCCACATGACCATAGAAACATCTGCAGATGTAGACAGCGCTGGCTCTTTGGTTGTAAACTAAGATGAGCACCGACCCCTAGAGTCAGACACAACTGGCATTCAAGCAAGGGAGACCTTTTCTAACGGCCTGATGATTGGAGGAGGGCCTCTGACATATTGGGACAAAAAATGCAACAGCTTAGCAGTGTTTTAACAAGTTTTATTTTGAGGGGAAAGATTAGCGGTTTTTTTTTAATGTACACAAGTCTTAATTTCTCAAATAATTGGCAATGACTAAAGAAAAGTGAACCTTTTTTAAAGTGTTTGAAGTGGTAGCCATGTTAGTCTGTGCAAGCATAAGATGTGCAATGCATGCATGTCTGATGAAGTGGATTTGATCCATGAAAGCTCACATTTAAATACAAGCATTACTTTTTAAGGTTGCCACAACATTTTTTGTCTTTTTTTTCCTGCTGTTTTGCTTACTCTGATATTTTTAAAAACAAGTATGGAACTGAATAAGTTCTTGTGCAGGTTTTGTGAAGTTCTAATTCTAGGAGACCCCATCAGGATCTGATCAGTCTGAAACCGAAAGCAAAACTCCTGGTTTGAAGAAGTAGGATTATAGCTTTAATTTTCAAGATTCAGCACACAATGGTATCTTGAGGTTATTTTTGAGCTGAATGTTTAGAATGTTCTTTTTGTCACTAATTGACAGTGTTCCTTTTAATAATAATTAAAATTAATTTAGAAGTTTTGCTTGTTGAGTAAATATATGTCTCAGATACAGAAATAAACATGGCAACTGTAATAATAACAGTTCATTTTGTTTTTCCATCACATAATGCTAGTCTTGTTAATGGATTATTTTTCTTCACTTCAGTTTCGCAACCAATATGACAATGATGTCACTGTTTGGAGCCCTCAGGTATACTTAAAATTCAATTTCATATTTACTTTGTATATAAATCTTTCTCTCTTCATTTTTGTAAAATAGCTTGATGCACACAGTGTAAATTTGTATTTAAATGTATTTTTTCTCTGTTCTGTAATAAATCTGAAGAGCTGTGATGTTGCTCATTGGGGATCAACATTGGATGTTAACATCTGAAGGAATTCATTTGTTGCAAAGAAAGTGAAAGAGTGCAAGAACTTTGTCGAGATTTTAAAATTGAAATTTCAATTGTTCATTTCTTTTAAAATCATAGTTATTATAGGGCAGTCAGTTATAGATTCTCACATTTTAAAGAAATTCATTTTGAAAAAGACTGGTATTTCTTGACAGGGTCGAATCCACCAGATAGAATATGCAATGGAAGCTGTGAAGCAAGGTTCTGCAACTGTTGGACTGAAGTCAAAAACTCATGCTGTACTTGTTGCCTTAAAGGTATGTCTTAGAGTTTTTTAATTTAAAAAAATCAAAATGGGCATGACAATGGAAGAGGAGTTATCGTGTGGGACAAGTGATAGATCACATATTTGGCACATTAGCAAGTATATTCAGATGTGACACTAAGCAACAGGATTTCAGCAAGTTTCAATAATTAGGTAGTAGAAGAGAACAGTCTGATAGTTTCATGTTTTTGTAAAGCAGATCAATCAGTCCACAAAAGAGTAGAAAGATTTCTACTCTAATGATCAGGCTCTACTATTGATATTTAAGCACTTTGAATTAATAATCATTGTCATAACAATACAATTAACAGAGTCATTTTTGTGTGTTTAGAGGGCACAGTCTGAACTAGCAGCTCATCAGAAAAAGATTCTCTACGTTGACAACCATATTGGTATTTCAATTGCTGGACTTACCGCTGATGCAAGACTCCTGTGGTAAATATATAATCCTGTTCATATTATGTGATGTTAATATAAATAAATGTTACAAATGAATGAGAAGTTAGAACCAGTCTACAGACGCAATAAATGTGCCTCTATCTAGTTCGCTATCTTTGTCCTCAAACTGGAAAGTATTATTAGTATGCATTAACATTACTAACATTAACAATTTCTGTCAGTGTTTGATGCTAAATAGAACCTCAAGTAATACAACAGTCTGAGACTAACAAGATGTACTTTGCTTATGTGATGGTTCATCCCATTCTTTTGTTTTTTCATAATCTTAAGTAGCATTTTATCCATCTAATTAATCACCTAATACGTTAACTGCTGTGCATAATGACAGATTGTGTGTTGTTTGTTGTATTATGTCCTGACTGTTTCACTGCGATCTTCATGATAGGTAAAGGTAAAAAGGTAGGGCATAATAAATGATGTGCAGCACTTGTAATGATTGTATACAAATTACAAAGCAGGGCATGGCCTTAACAAGCTTACTGCATCCAACATTTCCTACTGATCTATGTTTGGCTTGAAAATACAGTGATACTTCATACAACATCCAAACTTGGTTCCACAATTTGGACTTTATACGGATTTGGACTTTGTACGAGACATGCAAAATCCAAGCCGCGATGCCTCGTACAGCGTCCAAATCCTTGCCACGATGCCTCGTACAACGTCGTTTCCATAGAGATTCATTGTACTGTAACAGCACAGACTTCAGGGCAAAGCCAAGGAAACTGACAGAACTTTAAAAATCATTGTCTAAAGGCTAAATACATTACAAAAACATGTCAAACAACCCTGATTGTCCAAGAACCTGAAAAATGCTGCAAAAATCTCAGAAATGCTTCTAAAAATTCTGACGAAAAAATTCAAAAAAAATCCAAAAACATGCTCAAAACCACTCCTAACCACTCTTTGCCTAGTGCAAAACCCACAAGAGCAATGCACGCATATGTCCTGCCTTTTATACTGTCCAGGCACAATGCAACCTGGGGAAAAACCCAATGCCTCATACAAAGTCTCAGCGACTTTGTATTAGGCAACTTTTTTCAAGGAATTAGGCGATGTATGAATTCGATGTTATACGAAGCGGACTTTGTATGAGGTATTATTGTACTGTCTCAAATATGTTTGGTAAATCTATTTTTTGTCATTCAATATTATTTCCATATGTTTATAAACCACACATTGTATGAAGCACTCTTTGTAGCCCTTGCAATAATCCTATAAGGCAGAAGTGGATGACCTTTAGATGTCCAGGGTGTACATTCCTGTTCCTGGGCCTTGGAGGGCTGCCACCATGCTTCCCCAACAAGTAACAGTTTGATGTTTATAAGAATTATTCATTCATACATATATTCAAACAAATGTTTAGTGAAATGTGGCAAAAAGTGTACAAGAATTAAAATGGGTGAAGTTAGATGTAGTAGCCCCCTCCATATATTTATCCAAAGTGTGGTGTATTGAAATTGATCAGTAATTTCACACCTGAGGTTAGAGTTGTCTGGTTGTACAAACATGACTTTTAAAAAATCATCATAGGAAAGACTGAAGATACATATGGAAAGAAATAATGGGTAACACATCAACTGCTAACATTTGTTTTAATTTCACAGCAACTTCATGCGTCAGGAGTGTTTGGATTCTAGATTTGTATTTGACAGGCCTCTTCCAGTGTCTCGCCTAGTATCTCTGATTGGAAGCAGTATCCTTTTTCATGTTTGATGCATGTCTTGAAATACTCAGAACAGCTAATACGTGACAGTAAGGCAAAACTATTACTTTGGGCTAAGATCGATTATTTAATATATTGGGAAGATTTCTTTTCCTTCCTAATGCCTGTAATTTAATTCCTTGCATGACAAACTGGGCCTTTTTGTAGCTTGTGCAAGGAAGCATTCACTACCCTCTGCATAAGCAGAAGTCCTTTTGCTTTATTGCGATCTCTACTTATGCTATGGCAAGCCATATCTTCTGTGCAGAGGTTGCACAGAAGGTTTATGGATATAGCTTAACTCCTACCTATTCCTAAGAGAAAACTATTTATTGTTGTTTTGGCAGGGGGACTGAACTGAGTATTCATTATGCATTGTATTTAGCCTGAACCCCCTCTGCTGTTTTCATGGCTCTGTTTTGAATCATTTTGCTGATGCTGTTTTAAAATCTGTATTTTAATTCTTATTTGTCTTATGTTCTCTATATTTTTAAGCTACTATATAGATGCTCTTTTTGGGTCAAAATACATTGTAATAATCTTTTTATAAACATGTAAAAACATAGTTGTATGAAACAGCCATTTAAGGCAGATTCCTCAGCTTGTTCCAGAAACACAGATACCAACACAACGATATGGCAGAAGACCATATGGTGTGGGACTTCTCATTGCAGGCTACGATGTAAGTATATTGATTGCTTTCATTGGTTTTGCAAATCACAGTCTACCATAGGATATGTTGCTAAGTGTATTCTTGGGGGATTATCTATTCTGACACATCCCTAAAGAAGAGCATTCAAAATCTTATTGCTAGTTATGAAACAATATTCCAAATATATAGTTTCTATATATAGCGCTGGGCTAGACATTTCTCTAAAATGAGAGACGGGTATTGGGCAGAAGCAGTCACTGAGTGGTATCCCAGAGGAGTAAAAAGACCCCTTGGCAGCCCCCCCCCCCCATGGGAAGACCCAATCATGAAAAGGTTTGGTTGAACCTAGAGAAGAAGAGCACGGTAGCGAAACAAATGGAAAATGAGTTGCAACCAACAGGAACTTATTCCTTGATAGTCTGGTCAATCAAGGAACCAAAGAAAATATTTTAAATATTGTAAATAAAGAAATACTAAATATACTCTGCTGTATAAAACTTTATAGAGTTGTATGTATGCTGCTGCCTGTAAAAAAAGTAGTGACAGTATAGTACAGTACTGTTCTTTAAAATAAATGCTCTCTGGTATTCCTTCTTTTTTAAAAATCGACACATTGTCTTCTTAGGCTATGGGTCCTCACATCTTCCAGACTTGCCCTTCTGCTAATTATTTTGATTGCAAAGCCATGTCCATTGGTGCCAGGTCCCAGTCTGCTCGAACTTATTTGGAGCGACGCATGACTGAATTTGCTGACTGTAAGTGTTGGATCTGTTCTCTGTGATCGCATTATGCTGTTTTTCGCTTGCTGTTGTTCCCCTTTCTCTTCTGCATTTTTGGGAGGGGGCGTTGAGATTTATTTTTTTGGCTTCTTACTGCTGAACAGCTATTTGGTTACCATTTGATTGCATCAGATGGCGAGAGTGGTTTGAAATAGTTTTTTTTTTTTTTGCCAAAGAAGAAGCACAGTGCTTCTAAATTCATCATAAGTATTTATAATTTACAGGTAATCTGAATGAGCTCGTTAAACATGGACTGCGTGCTTTGAGGGAGACACTTCCTGCTGAACAGGATCTCACTACTAAGGCAAGTGTTTCTTTGCAGTCAGTCCTGAAATGAACATGCTTAACCATTGCTTTTTGCAGTGAGAAATGGGGTTGAATATTTGTTTTGGTAAGTAGCAGCTAAAACTCTTCAGTGAATATTTATGCATGAAAATGTGCCAGAGATTGCATAAACAAACCAGCGAATGTGATACATAAAACATCTAAGTTACCAGTCCTCTGTAAGGATGTGGACTAAAATCGGACTGACTCCTTTGCTCAGTTATTTCTTACCCAGTGTCAGATCAGGAGTGGGTAGGTCACACCTTGTATCAATGCTGCCAGAATGTTACATCCTGAAGCATGTAAAGAACTTAGGCAGGCTAGCTATATTTGTATAAAACATCTGTTCATAATTTTATGTTATGAAAACACATTAGGAACTGTGCACACCTACTTGTAAAAGATACTTCTCACAGTAGTTTAAAAATACTCAACATTGTTTTGATTGGGAACCATGTCAGAGACAATTGTAAGTGCAGTAATTCAGTTCATCAGTATGTAAGGAGTGGTTTCACAACTACACATCTGTATGGCATTCACTTTTTTGGTCACCATTCAGGCAAACAATGCTTGAACAGCTCTTAAGTTTCTTAGATGAGACAGATTTTTACCAGTCAAATGCTGATTCTTCTTTCATGTCCTGATCAAACCCTGGACTTCCAAAATGAAGCCACTTTGTTGGCTTTGTTGTAGGATACATAGAAAGACCCTCCTGAAAGATTTTGAATACAATCGGGCCACCCTGGTGGCAACCGCTTCGAGTTCCCTTTATGGGGAGTAAAGCGGTATAGAAATCTAAACAATAAATAAATAAATAAATAAATAAAACCTTGCTAACTAAGCTTTCTAACACTGGATCAAACCAAAGGAACTGAAGAATTAAATGCTGGTTATACCTCTTTAAAGCTGTGTGTGCTCTCAGAGGCTGATATATATTCCCTATAGCCTGAGATTTATAGACATAAAAGCTGCAAAGAGCAGAGCTGTGCCTTTTCAGCACTGTCCATATAGAATGCTTTGCCCATTTAAGGCTGCCTTGCTTTTGTTTCTGCTGATTTCCCAATTAAAAACATGGCTTAATCAGATGGTGTGCCTGGATATCTGACAGAGCTGACCCTCTTCATGTGTATTTGCATGCAGTTTTACCTGACCTGTGTCATAGCTTTTCACATTTTCTTGTTCTGACTGCATGTTGCCTTGTGGTTTTCATGGCAGAGAAGTGGTATGTGCAGCTTAAAAATATGCAAACTATGAGAGATGGGCGCTGGCTATATCATATCAAGATATTTATACACTATGTAGTAGTCCAGTTTTTGTTTACATAGGAAAGATTATTATCATAAAAACAAGATACTTTTTCCAGAATGTCTTTTTGAGTGATGTAGAATGCCATGCATGTTTTGTGCAGCCAATGAAAAGATGTAAGGAACAGCAAACCCAGAAATCATAGTAACATGAGATTAATTTCTCAGTTTCACTGTTTTCATTCAACAGAATGTTTCGATTGGGATTGTTGGTAAAGATATGGAATTTGCTATTTATGATGATGATGATGTAGCACCATTCCTAGAAGGCCTTGAGGAGAGACCACAGAGAAAGGTATGCACATTTAATACAATTACATTTTGTAGAATACAGTACTCTATTTTACTGTTTCTTTGTGTAACTTTTCAATTATCTGAGAAGTCTTTTGTGACCATTATTTAATTAGCCTGAGCTATAAGGAACCCATCCACATGCAATATTGTTTTATATGGAAAAGCATGCTGCTTTTATCTCAAAGGCTTCTAAGAATAAACCCTCTCCTTTACTGAAACACCTTATTTTGATATTTTTCTGCTTAATCAGCAAAACATTTGTTAGTCTTGTTGTTTGTTTATTTATTTATTTACTTACATTCCTTGGAGGCCTTCTTGTAGGTTTTCCATCTTCAGAGATTAAATGGCAACCCATCTGTTAAATGCTTTTCTCAATATAGTTCTTGGATGGATGCCATTAGATTAGATCAGATCAGATTTCACTTGTCCTCATAGTGTTTCAGTGTTTTGCAATACTTGGGATTGCCCCAAGGAAGTGTATTGTCCCCAGCGCTGTATAAGATACACTCAAATGATCAACTAGTTCCTGACAATACAAAATTGTTCATCCATGTGGATGACACACCAATGGCCGTACAAGGATCAAGCATTGATGACGTAGGTGTAAAAACTAACTGGAGCACTTGAAGAATTAGGACAGTATTACAACATCAACCATTTGAAGCCTAATCCAAGAAAGATTCAAGTGTGTGCTTTACACCTTTGAAACCGAGAGGCAAAGGTTGAGTTGAATGGTACATGGCAAGGGAACCGATTACAGCATTGTTCAGCATCAAAATACCTTGGCGTGATATTTGACACAACACTCTTTTAAGCAGCAATACCTGAATACCAAAGCCAAAGTTAGTACAAGGAGCAACATAGGAGGTTAGGTTGACCTATTCCCTGCTGTTGTTTCCCCAAACACCTTTCTCTTCAGACAGCCCTTTGGTGATTGAATAAGCTGGAGAGAGAGAAAATTTTGAAGGCAGGGATCTTGGAATTTCTCTCTCTGGTCTCTTTTTAAACTGTGGGATGGCTCTTTTCCCTCTCCTTATCTGATATGTTTTTTAAAAGATTTAAGATGGAGGTCTTTCAATAATAATTGAACGTTTCGTTGCATTTTAATATAACTATGTTTTAGTTGTGTTCATTTAAAAAAAAATCATTTTGCAAGCTTCCCTGGGCCTTTGCATTGAGAGAAAGGTAGAATGTGAATGAAATAAACTTGTAAAAAAAGGTATCAAATAATCTTTCCACTTTAATTACATGAGAATATCATTATAAAAAGTTGGGATGTTCATCTTGTTCTCACCACTTTGGCCTTTAAATTGAATATTGGTAAGTTTAGGTATTTCTTAGTACAGTAGTATTTTGTTTTGGAACTTGTTTTCAGTCATATCTAAAACTGTCTTAACTCCTGCTTGTTGTTGCTTGTTTCTGATTTTGTTTACTCTTTTTCTCCTTTCAAGACTGCTCAGCCTGCTGAGGATACGGTAGAAAAGCCCGAGGAACCCATGGAGCACTAATTGTTGTACATGAAGCAAAGAATACTTCCAATGCAATGGTGCTGAAGTGCTCTCTTGCAATCTGGTAATTTAGTGTTGAGAAATGCATATTGTAGTGACATGTCCTGTTAAGTCAGTCTATAAAATGTATTGCCAAAAAAATTAAGCTGGCAGTAAAGAATTAATAACTGACCCCCCTTTTTGAGATGTCTTTTTCTAACAAAGAATGCAATATTGTTTTATATGGAAAAGCATGCTGCTTTTATCTCAAAGGCTTCTAAGAATAAACCCTCTCCTTTACTGAAACACCTTATTTTGATATTTTTCTGCTTAATTAGCAAAACATTTGTTAGTCTTGTTTGTTTGTTTGTTTGTTTACTAACATTTCTACCGCCGCCCCCTCACTGAGGTGACTCTGGGCGGCTTACATATAAAACATGACAAAAATTCTACAAAAACATTAAAGTAAAAACATTAAAATATTAAATTGTTTAAAGTTTAAAATGCCCTCCCTAATGCCGCATCTTCAGATTTCTAAAACCAACACTAAACACTAAAACTGACAGCCCGGGTGATACTTATATGAGCCAGCCCAGAGTGGCTATCTCCCCAGCTGCCCCCCACACCCATTGTGCCAGCCAGGTCTTAAGATTTTTGTGAAAGGATAAAAGCTCTGCCTGGAGACAAAGCTCAGTTGGCAGGAGATTCCACATGGCCGGAGCATTGTTGAGATGCTCAGTATACTTTTTACAACATTATACTGGTTTCCTTGCATCAGATTATATTAGAAAATATCATTGCTCCTTTTCTAAGATTAATTGAACATCAGTCTGAAAAATAAAATTGCATTATAATTTAATAAAAAGAAGTCCACAGAAGGAAAGCTTCACATCACTTCTCCCATGACCACAATACATAAAAATCCCTAATGGACATTTTTTTAATAGTGGAAGAATGGGGATAGCAAGAGTCTATCCAACTTGGATTGTTCTTTTAACTCTAATAAACAGCCCCATCTCACTGATCAGCCTTCTGAGGGGTGTTTCTGGTGATCAAGGTGACCAGATTTCATTTTGGATTGTCTCATCAGGTTTTCAAGATTAGAAAAGTTCAGCAGTGGTTTACCATTGCCATTTTCTGCACAGTGTGATGGGTCTTTACCCCCTCACTGAGGTTTTTTTTTCTTCCCACCCTTCCTGCCTTGCTTTGCTAGTTCCCTTTTCCAGGCTTCTACTGACAAGCATACAGGGTATCAGAAGTTGGGTAGCGTGATGTGGCCCTTATATGCGTGGTCCAGTCACTCTCAATTCCCAAATCAATAGATACAAAGGGTCTCAGAGTAATTATATTTATTAAAGTAAATTAAGAAAATGGGTATAGCATGAGAAATCAAACTTGCAATGCAGTCATTCAAAAGGAAATACAAAAATAAGAAACTTAATTAATTCCCTAGGCCTCTGGCCTTATCTAGTTCCTTACCCACCTCTTGTGGGGCTCAGCTCAGGATCAGTCCATGACAAAGAGAAAGAACATCTTCAGATCACCCAGTTTTATACCTGAAGTAACAATGATGTAACCCAAAGGTCTAGGTACCCCTAATTGGCTCAAAAGGGGTCAGATGGCCATTTTATGAGCCCCCTGCTTTCATGCAGCAAGTCACATACTCAATGCAGGACCATCAAAGGCATAGCCATGAATCATGCAATCAAATCTTCATACAGACTTCCCTGCAACCCGTGAATAGGAGAACAGGGAAAAACACAGAAAAGAGTTTTTCTCTGACACACGGTACTAACAAAAGTTAGCTTGAGCATCACAGCTTTTTCTTTTTCTGCCAATGTCACTTTCAGCTATTGCTTCCGCCCAGTAGCTGTTAAGGACAGAACATGTTGGAGATCAAGATAAGTTGGAGTCACTAGCATTCTAGCAGAAGGATGCAAGAGGCAGTCTAACAATGCAACTGGACACAAAAGACTGTGTCAGAAAAGCATATATAAATGCTTGTATACAAATGCTAGAAGCCTCCGGAACAAAATAGGGGAGCTGGAATACTTAGCAATAAATAAGAATATTGATATTATTGGTATCACTGAAACCTGGTGGATGGATGATAACCAATGGGATACAGTTATCCCAGGCTACAAACTGTACAGGAAGGATAGGAAGGGGCAAGTGGGAGGTGGTGTGGCCTTGTATGTCAAAGAAGTGATAAAATCGTATGAATTGGAATATCTAGGTGATTTGGAGTCACCATTAGAAGCTCTGTGGGTAAGAGTACCAGGCCACAAGGATGGTCTAACAGTAGGCATATACTATCGGCCTCCGACCCAAACTCTTGAGGGAGACTGGCAGTTGGAGAATGTTGTAAAGGAGGCATCCAAGAAGGGAAGCCTGGTTATAATGGGGGACTTCAATTACCCTCACATAGACTGGGTGAACTGTTGTTCAGCACATGATAAAGAGATAAAGTTCCTAGATATGCTAAATGATTGTTCCCTGGGACAGATGGTTGAAGACCCAACTAGAGGTACAAGAATCCTTGACTTGATCCTGAGTAATACTCAGGATCTGGTGCAAGATGTTAATGTGACTGATCCAATAGGGAACAGTGACCACAACTCAATTATGTTTAACTTGAACATAGACCGCAAGTCACTGATAAAATCTAACACAGAGACCTTAAATTTTCAAAAAGGAAATTTCCCAAAGTTGAGGAAACTAGTAAAAAAGAAGCTGAAAGGGAAAATTGAGAGAGTCCAAACACTCCAAGAGGCATGGAGGCTGTTTACAAAAACAATAACAGAGGCTCAATTGGAATGCATACCCAAAAGGAAAAAGGGCACTGCCAGGTCCAAGAGGACTCCAATGTGGCTTACAGGAGCTGTTCGGGAAGTGATCAAGAGCAAGAAAAGCTCATTTAGAAGATGGAAGGCTTGTCCGAATGAGGACAGCAGGCAGAAACATAAATTCTGGCAGAACAAATGCAAGGCAACAATCAGGAAAGCAAAGCAAGACTTTGAGGAGCGTATAGCTAAAAATACTCAGAGAAATAACAAAGACTTCTTTAAGTACATTAGAAGTAAGAACCCAACTAGGAAGGCCATTGGACCATTAGATGACAATGGAAGGCAAGGGGTTATTAAAGAGGAAACAGAGATTGCAGAGAG
This sequence comes from Bradypodion pumilum, assembly GCA_035047305.1. Classification (NCBI taxonomy): domain Eukaryota; kingdom Metazoa; phylum Chordata; class Lepidosauria; order Squamata; family Chamaeleonidae; genus Bradypodion; species Bradypodion pumilum. The sequence continues at coordinate 399,315,452 of JAWDJD010000001.1, forward strand.
ACTCAGTGAATTCTTTGCTTCAGTATTCACTGAAGAAGACAGAGGCCACATGCCCAAAACAGAGCCTATCTTCGTAGGGAGGGAAACCGAAGAATTAAGCCAGATAGAAATAACCAGGGAGGAGGTCCTTGCATGTCTTGTTAAGCTAAACACTAACAAATCACCAGGACCAGATGGAATCCATCCACGAGTTCTCAGGGAACTTAAAGATGAAATTGCTGATCTCCTAGCCAAAATATATAATCTTTCCCTCAAATCAGGCTTTGTGCCTGATGACTGGAAGGTAGCGAATGTAACACCAATTTTCAAAAAAGGATCCAGGGGTGATCCAGGAAATTACCGACCTGTCAGTTTGACATGTGTCCCAGGTAAAGTGATGGAAACCATCCTAAAAGATAGAATTAATAGGCACATAGAAGAGAAGGCGCTGCTAAAGGAGAGCCAACATGGTTTTTGCAAGGGCAAATCATGCCTCACTAATCTGTTGGAATTTTTTGAGAGTGTCAACAAGCATGTGGATAAGGGGGATCCAGTGGACATTGTTTATCTGGACTTTCAGAAGGCTTTTGACAAGGTCCCACACCAAAGGCTCTTGAATAAACTTACCAGTCATGGAATAAAGGGACAGGTCTTATCCTGGATCAGCAACTGGCTAAGGGACAGGAAACAGAGGGTAGCACTAAATGGACACTTCTCCAAGTGGAGGGAAGTAAAGAGTGGGGTCCCCCAAGGTTCAGTACTGGGACCCCTGCTTTTCAACCTCTTCATAAATGATCTAGAGGTAGGAGTAAAAAGCAAGGTAGCCAAATTTGCTGACGACACTAAATTATACAGGGTAGTGAAAACTGTGAGAGATTGTGAGGAGCTTCAGAGGGATCTCTCGACACTGGGGGAGTGGGCAAAACAGTGGCAAATGAGTTTCAACATTAGTAAGTGCAGAGTGATGCATGTTGGGGCAAAGAACCCCAATTACATTTATAAACTGATGGAGTCTGAACTCTCTGCGACAAACCAGGAAAGGGACCTTGGTGTCCTGGTGGACAACTCAATGAAGGTGTCAACCCAGTGTGCCTCAGCAGTGAAAAAAGCAAACTCAATGCTAGGGATCATTAGGAAGGGTATAGAAAATAAGTCAGCAAGTGTCATTTTGCCTCTTTATAAATCTATGGTGAGGCCCCATCTGGAATACTGTGTACAGTTCTGGTCGCCATACCTCCAGAAGGATATTATGGAGCTGGAAAAAGTGCAGAGGAGGGCAACCAGAATGATTAGGGGACTGGAACACCTTCCTTACCATCTGAGGCTGCAACGGTTGGGCCTCTTCACTCTTGAACGACGACGTCTAAGAGGTGACCTGATTGAAGTTTATAAAATCATGCACGGTGTGGACAAAGTAGATAAGGAAAAACTGTTTTCCCTATCGCATAACACTAGAACTAGGGGACACTCGATGAAACTTTTGGGTACTAGTTCTCAAACAAATAAGAGAAAGTATTTTTTCACCCAGAGGATTACTGGTCTATGGAACTCCCTGCCAGAAGAAGTGGTGACAGCTGTCAGTCTTGACAGCTTTAAGAAAGGATTAGACAAGTTCATGGAGGACAAGAGTATCAATGGCTATAATTATGGATACTTAAGGACAACCTCCGGGTTGGAGAGATAGGCAGGATATCTCTCAATATCATTTCCAGGGAATCCTAAGCAGGTGAAGGCATCTGCTTGGGAATACCCTGAAGGAAATGGTGAGCCACTGTGTGAGACAGAATGCTGGACTGGATGGGCTGTGGCCTGTTCCAGCAAGGCTGTTCTTATGTTCTTATGTTCTTATGGAGACAACTTGGCAGCATGTAACAACAAGGTAGCCGTGGGAGAAAGGAGATAACACTCATTTGGTTCTGTGAATTTCCTTTAACAATTTTATGTTTTTAGACCATAATTTGCACTGTGTTCTTTCTAATTAATGCATTTTCTCCCAGTGCATCAATGAGGAAAAAAAACAAATGCAAAAAAGCTAAGCCAATAAAATATGTCTTTTCTGTGAAACAAATAATCTTAAAAGGCCCAAATAATGCATATGATTTGCTATTTCTTTATTATTTGTTAGATCTTCTATACTGTACCTCTGAAGAGTTAAGGCAGTATACATGGCTCCCTTTCTCACCACTTCATCCTTACATCAAACTTATGAGCCAGGCAGGCTGAAAACATGACTGCCCCACGGTCCCTCATTGAGTTTCATAACTCTTACCTACTACAGAACACCAGTTCTCTTATAGGAAACTAGCATATTTAGCCCGGCAAGTTTTAGTTTGCAGCCCAGTAGACGAAGAACCTATGAAACATTTAATAGGGGAAAAACAAAAGGCAGCAGTCAACGGTTCGTCAGGGGCGGCACTTTCCCAAGGAGAACACCTCCCCTGATGAAGTGTTGACCGCTGTCCCCCCCCCAACCTACCTTGAGGCCGCCGGTGTTCTTGTCGTGTCTTCCTCGGGGTAACGGGGAGGAGGGGGAGTCCCTCTTCCTCCCGTTGCTCCGTGGAAGAAGGCCGGCGTTGGTGGGGCTGCGAGAAGATGAGGGGCTTCCCCTCCTTCCTGTAACCCCGCCGAAGTGGCTGCAAGGCTGGTGGCGGCCTCGCTTGCTGGGATGGCTTTCCTCCGGGAAACAAAGTGTCTTCCAGAGGGAAATTGCCGGTGCTGCGGCGTTTTTTTAAACCGCGTGCACCGGCTTTCCTAGTGTTATACGCGCTTGCGCCCTTCAGGCTGATTGGCTGAGGGATGGCGCGACGTGGAGGACGCTGGGAATTGTATTTTGTTTTTCTGGTCGCGTTTGCGGGGCGGTTGCACCACTCTCGGCAACCAGACCCTTGCTGCGACCCTCACAAGATGGTAAGGTAAGTGGGGGAACCTTTGTTCGGGATGGTTGGGCGGTGTTGTGGCCGCTATTGCCAGACACGCACCAACCTAGTCCCTCCTTATAGGTAAAGACATACAATCTTTTCTCAGCAGGTTAGGCCACATTTGATTCCCAGTAAGTCGTTTTCTTTCACAATCGAAGTAGCTCCCCCAAGCTAGACATTCTCCTATCAGACAAGCACCCAAATAATCACTTTCATAAATTATTTAATGCCATGCTTCCAGGGTTTCAACAGTGCTCAAAGATAGTTTTTTTAAAAAAATAAGGGCAAAAATATAAATACTTGGGAAGGAATTATGAATAGGCAAAATAGAAGAGAGCATACTTCTAGTGCTCATTTCTCACTGCTTCCAGGTTTGTCCGATTTATGTTCAGTGACCAGCAGACCAGCAGAGCTAAACATGCATAGAATAAATTCAATTGAGTTTACCTACAAGTTGTGTCCATGACTGTAGCTTTAGTTAGTTGCAAAGGGTTGATGAAATTAGTGGGACTTCCCATCCAGATGCAGCTAGTGCCATTCTTGCAATTATTGTAATACCAAGTCAATTTTTTTCTTTCTGCCTCAATGTTTTAAGTTGGTAAGTGTCATATATTTTAGAAGTTGGTAAGTGTCATATATTTTAGAAGATGCACTCTTCTCTCTCCACGTATCACCAACAGGAATACCCACTAGCCCTCAACCTATACTTCATTTCCCATGTCCTTTGTCATTTAAATGAATAAATTTCAAGTCAGAAATTAATCTGGGTTGAAAGGATTTTTGCTGGAGAAACTCCACTCAGGTGACACCCAAATGAGGCTCCTTCCAGTCTCCAGGCTCAGTGTCTTAACCACTAAGCCATGACAGTGCTGCCTTTGTCATTTGTACTATACAGGGGTACCTCACTTAAAGAGCATAATGTGTTCCACAGGATTGCTCTTTAAGCGAGTTGCTCTTTAAGCAAAACACTTGGAAAAAGCGCTGTTGCTGCCATTGTAAGTGACCGATTGTGACTTGTCGTGGTGGTGGTGGTGGATTGTGAACCCTGATTTAGTTGTTAAGCGAGGGTAACCATTCAGAGAAAATTCTGCTCTTTAAGCGAGTTAGTCTGTAAGTAAGGTGCTCTTTATACGAGGTTTTATAGTACATACATTTATTACAGTTCCACAAAATGCCAGGCAGTAACATGGGAATTTAAGTTGCTGTCAATTAAAACTAGACTAGATATGCCAATGTTTTTAAAAGACAAAGATTTTCAGTTTCTATTGTAAAGTGGTAATAATTGTTAGCATCCTTTAAATCTTCATGGACTGCTGCTGCAAAGCTAGATATCGTTGAAGAGGATATCATCTACATGTCTTCAGTAACAACCTCACTGTTTTCACTGTAGCTTATTAGTGTATTTAGAATTGCAGCCTATTCTTATTAATCCTGGCAAAGAAGTACAATACTGTACTGTATTAGTAAATTCAATGGAACCTCCTCCCAGGTAAATAATCACATCATTGAATACAGTAGAAAGATCAGAATAGTCATCATGTCCAGCTCCATGCTGAAGCAATGCATTTACATGTTAAATCATCTCTGACAGGTAACCAATCTAGCCTCTATTTAAACACCTTCAGAGGACATTCCAACAAAAATCTGTACAACCTATATGCTATGACTGCTGTGTTAAGTCCAGTGACTTGAGTTTAAGGCCATCAAATTCAGTGAAGCTTAGAGATGATAAAGCATGTGTAATGCTATGTTGCTTGGCCATATCATGAGGAACAACATAAAATATAGAATACTCCTACTCGCTCTGCAAGGAAAGATCCCTGGGAAAAGAGGCCCTGGACATAGATGGACTTCATGGCTGAAGAACCTGATGGACTGGTGTGGTATGTCCTCGGAAGAACTTTTCCGAGGAGTTAAGAACAGGGAGACTATTGCCATGATGATAGCCAATATCCAGAACGGATACGGCACCTAAAGAACAATGCTACATTATTGGGACTCAGTATAGGTCTCACTTACTAGAAAGCCAGACTAAGGACTGGTGCTCATAGCCATTTACAGCATTGTTTAGTCGCACAGTCGATTCCGACCCTTTGCGACCCCATGGACCATTTTCCTCCAGGCACCTCTATCCTCCACCATTCTCCTCAGCCCACCAAGCTGTGCCCATTGTGTCCACAATACCATCTATCCATCTCATCTTTGAACGCCCCCTTCTTCTGTTTCCCTCCACCTTTCCCAGCATCAAGGCCTTCTCAAGTGAGTCCTCCCTTCTCATTTGATGTCCAAAGTACTTTAGCTTCATCTTCACTATTTGTCCCTCCAATGAACAGTCAGGATTGATTTCTTCCAATATTGACCTATTTGTTCTCTTTGCTGTCCAAGGGACTCTCAGGACTCTCCTCGAACACCACATCTCAAAGGCATCTATTCTTCTGCGCTCAGCCTTCCTAATGGTCCAGCTCTCACATCCATACATTACCACCGGGAATACCATTGCTTTGACTATGCAAATTTTTGTTTTCAAGGTGATGTCTCTGCTTTTCACTATATTCCCCAGGTTTCTCATTGCTTGTCTCCCAAGAATCAGTCGTCTTTTTATTTCATAGCTACAGTCGCCATCTGCAGTGATCTTAGATCCCAGGAAAGTAAAATCTGTCACTGCTTCTACTTCTTCCCCATCTATTTTCCAGGGACTGATGGGACCTGTTGCCATTATCTTGCTTTTCTTGATATTGAGTCTCAAGCCAGCTTTTGCACTCTCCTCCTTCAATCCAATCAAGAGGTTCTTAGGTCTTCCTCACTTTCTGCCATTAGGGTAGTGTCATCTGCATATCTCAAATTGTTGATGTTTCTCCCAGCAATTTTGATCCCATATTGTGATTCCTCCATCCCTGCATTGCGCATTATGTGCTCTGTGTATAGATTGAATAAGCAGGGTGATAAAATGCAGCCTTGTCTTACTCCTTTTCCTATTCCAAACCACTCTGTCATTCCGTGTTCTGTCCTAACTGTTGCTTCTTGGTTCGTGTACAGATTTCTCATGAGGCATATGAGGTGTTCTGGTATTCCCATCTCTTTAATTACTTGCCACATTTTGTTGTGGTCCACACAGTCAAAAGCCTTGGTGTAGTTGATAAAACAAAAGTAGACTTGTTTCTGGTATTCTTTTGTTTTCTCCATGATCCAACGTATGTTGGCAATGTGGTCTCTACTCCCCCTGCCTCTTCTGAAACCAGCCTGCACCTCTGGTAGTTCTCTCTCCACGTGCTGCTGAAGTCTATCCTGTATTATCTTGAGCATCACCTTGCTGGCATGTGGGATGAGCGCAATTGTTCGGTAATTTGAGCATTCTTTGGCATTGCCTTTTTTTTGGAATTGGAACGTACACTGATCTTTTCCAATCCTGTAGCCACTGTTTTGTTTTCCAAATTTGCTAGCTTATTGAGTGCAGTAGTTTGATTCCATCATCTTTTAGGGCTTTGAAAAATTCAACTGGAATGCCATCATTTCCACTAGCTTTATTGTTTGCAGTGCTTTTTAGGGCCTTTCTGACTTCACTCTCCAGAATGTCTGGTTCAAGTTCAAATTTCTCATTATTGTTATTATCAGGAGTGTTGAGGTCCTTTTTGTAGAGTTCCTCTGTGTACTCTTGCCATCTTTTTTTGATCTCTTCTGCTTCAGCTAACTCTTTTCCATCTTTGTCCCTTATCATGTTCATTTTTGCATTAAATGTTCCCTTGATTTCCCCAATTTTTTTGAAAAGATCTCTAGTCCTGCCTCTTTTGTTGTTTTCCTCCATTTCTTTGCACTGTTCGTTCAGGTATTTTTCCTTATCTCTCCTTGCTTTTCTTTGAAATTCTGTATTCAGGTGGTTGTATTTTTTCCTTTCTCCTTGGACTTTTGCATTCCTTCTTTCCTCTGCTATTTTAAGAACCTCATCAGACAACCACTTTGCTTTCTTACGCTTCTTTTCTTTTGGTATGGTTTCTCTTGCTGCCTCCTGCATGATGTCCTGCGTCTCTGTCCATAATTCTTCTGATACTCTGTCTATCAGGTACAGGACATTAAATCTGTTCATGACCTCCACCATGTATTCTTTAGGGATGTTGTGTAGGTCATATCTGTCTGGTCTAATTGTTTTCCCCATTTTCTTTAGTCAAAGCCTGAATTTTGCGATCAGTAGGTTGTGATCTGAGCCACAGTCTGCTCCAGGTCTTGTTTTTGCTGACTGAATGGAGGTTCTCCATCTTTGACTGCAGAGTATGTAAACAATCTGATTTCGATGCTGGCCATCTGGTGATGTCTATGTGTAAAGTCGCCTCTTGTGTTGCTGGAAGAGGGTGTTTGCTATGACTAGTGCATTCTCTTGGCAGAACTCTATCAATCTTTGCCCTGCTTCATTCTGTGTTCCAAGACCAAACTTGCCTGTTATTCCATTTACTTTTTGATTTCCTACTTTGGCATTCCAATCTCCTAAGATAATGTGGACATCATTTGTTGGTGTCTGTTCTATGAGGTGTTGTAGGTCCTCATAGAACTGGTCAACTGTGGCTTCATCTGCACTAGTGGTTGGTGCATAGACTTGGATTACAGTGATATTGAAAGGTTTGCCTTGGATTCTGTTTGACATCATTCTATCATTTTCGATGTTGTATCCCATTACTACTTTCCTCACTCTTTTGTTGACAATTATGGCTACTCCGTTTTTTCTGAGGTTTTCTTGCCCACAGTAGTAGATATGATGGTTTCCAGAGCTGAATTCACCCATCCCTGTCCATTTTAATTCACTGATGCCCAGGATGTCAATGCTTATTCTTTCCATCTTGTTTTTAACCACTTCCAGTTTTCCTTGATTCATAGACCTCACATTCAATGTCCCTATGCAGTATTGTTCCCTGCAACACTGTATTTCTCCTCCCCCTTTCGTATCCCTCCCCCTTTTCAGATCTGCTGTGCTGAGCATCCCCTTGTTTTGCCTTTTGTTTTGGTCCATAGGGTTCTCTTGGCAAACTTTGTGGCGTGCCTTGCCGGTCTCTACGCCAGTCTTTTCCCATCACACATGTTATCACAGTTTAAACAGTTTTAAAACAAAGTATTATCATTGAATACAGTTGAAAGATCAGAATAGTCATCATGTCCAGCTCCATGCATACCTGTCAAGTATCCTGGATTGGCCAGGATTTCCCGTATTTCGGCACTGATTTTCATCCTTTCCCGCCTGGAGGTCCCGCTATCCCGTATCTTGGCAGCGGGGGGAAAGGAGTTACTGCGCATCCCTTCTGCGCAGGTCCTTTCTATGCATGCGTAGAAGGGTTCTGTGCAGAAGGGGATGCGTAGAACCCTTCTACGCATGCGTAGAACTGACCAGCGCAGAACCGTTCTGCGCAGGTCCTGTATTGTCTGGAGCTGCGCTTGACAGGTATGATTTACAACCAAAGAGCCAGTGCTGTCTGTCTGCAGATGTTTCTGTGGTCATGTGGCAGACATGACTAGACCATGAAGTGCACAGAATGCTGTTACCTTTTCCGCCGGAGCGGTATCTATTTATCTACTTGCAGTTTCTTGCTTTTGAACTGCTAGGTTGGCAGGAGCAAGGGGACCTAATTTTTATGAGGAGAGGATCCCGCTTGTAAGCTGAGCGAGAGAAAAGCAACCAGAGACATTTGTCCCGGGAGGAGTCCTGCTCGACGGATTAATAAACCACCACCGGAGGAAGTGACCCCGTGGCCTAGCATTCAGCCGTGGGATAGGCGAAAGACCCGCACTCTGGAGAGCGCGAAAGGCCGAGAGCTCCTCCGAGACTAGCAGCAGGCGGGTGGGCAGCGGAAGAGGCCGAGCTAACGAGCTTCCCTCGCGGCCAAGGGGGAAAAAAACCCGCCTTTTCCGCCTCCAGAGGTGTGTCCTCTTCGGGCCTCCGTACTACCGAGGTGGCTTGTGCGCGGAGGGCTTCCACGTCAGCTGGAAGAGAAGGCGGCAGGCCGGCGGTTGGACAGGCTTTGGCAGCAGGACCCTCGCGGCCGTTTGGGCTGGAAGCCCCCACCCCACTCACTGGGGCTCCTCGAGCGCTTTGACGCAGCCGCAAAGGGAGGCCCTTCGTTGAGGTACGGGCGCTCTCGGGGTCCCCTTCCGCGGGGCGGGGGGCAGGCGCTGCCGTTTGCGCGGCGGGGCGGCCGGAAAGCGGTGTGTGTGTGTGTGTGTGTGTGTGTGACGCGTTTTGCCCCCGCCCCCAGCCAGGGCAGCCCCGTCCCGTCTCCTCGCCGGTCGTTCCTCCACTTCGTCCCTTGCTAAAGACAGTTGTCTCCGCCGCCATCACGGACTCTGAGAGAGGCGCTGACGGGGCACCCTCTCGCCTCACCCACCCACCCCTGCCGCCCTGTCCCCCGCTGAGGGTGAAGCTAGCGGCGTCCTTTGGCCTCCACGTCGCGCCCGTTGCTCGGTCGCCCCGGTCCCAAGAAGAGGTGCCGCTGCTCGGGCTGGCCGCCGTGGCCTTCTAGGAATTGAAGTGCAAGAACAGCTGGAGCTCCACGGTTGGCCACCTCTGGAGTAGAGGAGCCTCGGAAGACGTGACAGGGGCCAGGCAGGGTTGCTTTGCTGTGACACAGGACACGGGAGGGAGGCTCATGCCTGGGCCAGACTCCCCCCTCCACCCCAGCCAGCTCCGAGGGAAAAGACGAAACAATAACGTTGCAAGTGGCGCTTGAGGTGGTTTCAAAGCTGGTCCAAACACGCCAGGGGGGACAGGCTTAGACCCCCATTATAGAGAGAGGAAGGCTACTCACTGGATGGACCAGCGGTGGGTCCAGTCCAGGGCCTTCTTTCCTGCAGGGCACAGATGCACCCAAAAGCCCATCAGCAGGACACGTAGACGTTGATTCCCATAGCTGGGGTTTGGCAGCATCCTTACTTTAAATCAGGGGTGCCCAAACTACGGCCCGGGGGCCAGATCCAAACCCCGACACCAATTCATCCGCCCCGCAAAGCCTTCATCACCCCCAGAAAGTGGAAGTAGAACATGCGTTTTACTTCGGCTTCCAAGATTGAAGAGGGCTTCGCAGGCCGGACAAATTGGTGTCGGGGTCTGGATCTGGGCCCCGAGCCATAGTGACCAGACCCCTGAACCACGTGACCAGCCCACAGCCCAAAAGGTTTGGGCACCCCTGCTTTAAATGCAGAGATTCCACTGTCATTTCAAGTAATGTAACCAATCACCTGCCTCTCATCAGCTTTGTCATACTGTTGTTAGCTTGTGTTCTGTTCTGTGCTAGCATCTCAAACAAGAGAGACTGTATTATTCAGTTAGAAAATACATCAGTTATATTTTGTCTTCCAGAACTGTGATCACAATGTACTCCATTGGAAGGAGGATAGGCAAGGAGGTCATACAGGTAAAACTCTGGAAATTAGAATATCGTGCAAATGTTCCTTCAGTTCAGTAATGCAACTTAAAAGGTGAAACAAATATATGAGATAATCATTGCATGCAAAGCGAGATAGTTCAAGCCTTACTTTGTTAGAATATTGATGCTTATGGCTTACAGTTTATGAAAACCCCAACCCCCCAATCTCATGTACCCCATAATCATTACATAATCTCATGTACGCTGTACGCCATGATCATCACAATTATAACGAATTAAGGCATGACATATCTTGCTTTGCATTTAGTGAGTCTATCTCATATTTTTTTTGCCTTTTAATTGAAATGAATGAACATTTGCACGATATTCTAGTTTTCCGAGTTTCACCTGTATTTCTGTCCCTTCATCTTATTCCAGTATTTGTATGCTGCTTAGAAACCTTGTTCTGGAGAACTGGTTGAGCCTCTGGAATAATTTGGGAGATGGGAGAATTGGTGTAAATTGCTTCCCTTCTCCTTCATTCATCAGGTGGACTTTGTACCCCCCCCCCTTTTTTTTTGTAGGGAACTTCAATCATATAATTGTGGTGTAGCCATATCTAGAATACTCTGTTTAGTTCTGGTCATCCACCTAAGAAAGAAGAGGGAGAGATGGGAGAGAGAGAGATGTGACTTTCCTATTTCTGCATTTTGTGTGTGTATATGTGTGTTGTTTTTCTTAGATGGATGACCCGAATTTAACAGAGTATTCTAGATATAGCTACACCACAATTACCAGAATTTATGTAAGAATAATACTATTGAAGCTGCTTCATCGTCAGTCCTGTTTGTGATAATATTTCACAAGAACATCACACCCCCATGTGGAATCAATATTTTCATTGAACTCTCTACCATGATCCCAATATTATTTCCTGATTCTCCATTGACAGTTTTAACACTATCAGTTTATAACCAAGGCTGATACATGTGTGGGTGTGTAGGTTTGTGTTGTAGTTAGACATAATGAGAACTAAACAGTACCTCAGTCATTGATTTTATGGATGCCTTTAGGGGGTGCAATTAATGGCTAAAATATGTATACAGTTATAAGAGTGATTAACAAACAAGTTTTTGAGCAGAATGTTTCACCTTTTTCAAGTGTTCCGATAAGGGATGGAAGCTAAAATGTTTTGCTTAAATACTCTGCCAGTCACTTTTACAAGTGTGTGTGCATGCCTGTGTAAACTATTGCCACTGTCTGGTTCTACTTTGAAAATCACTAGGCTGTCTGTCTTTGTAAGTCCAGCGTACAGGAGCCCCCTTCATGTAAGCATTATTTTGGTACATTGTAGTGGGAAAGTAAACAGTGTTCCGTGCGCTCCAGTGTTCACGGAAATGTCTGCAGACACAGATAGCGCTGACTCTTTGGCTATGAACAGAGATGAGCACTGAACCCTAGAGTTGAATTCAACTGGCTTTCGAGCAAGGGCAACCCTTAGCTTTACCTTTACTGTTATATATATATTTTCCAAATATCACAACATTTTTACAAAACCTTGCAAATTGATACACAAATATATTATCTTGGTTATATTTATATTCTTCCTCATTTCACCTTTGGTTAATCATTTGCCTAATTTGGAGAGGCCTCTTTCTTTTTTACCATTGTAAACAATTTGAAATTATCTGCAAACTGCTACTGACTTGAACCACTTCTCAATAAACCTAGTGGTACAGGTCCCAGTACAAATCCTTTGGCATTCTTTTATAACATTTTTCTTTTTCCCTTTATTCTTACCACTGTTTCCAGGTTTTCAAATATTTAGCAGTGCCTGAGAGAATGTATATTATGATCTTGATATTATCCATCTTGCTGTACTCAGAATGTGTTTAATGGCAGTTCCTATCAATTACAGAAAGAACTCAAGTGTCAGTAGTTGTGGTTGTCACTATTATTAACAACAACAATGTACAGCAGCAGTAACACCAACAACAGTAATAATGATTTCCTGCTGCTCATAGGCTAGAGATGCCAATCATCAAAGTGCTGCTGAACAGATTATGTTCCTCAGAGGTCAGCAAACTTGGCTCTCCAGGTGTTCTTGGACTTCAGTTACCAGAAGCCAAAGTCAGCATACCCACTCAATCAGGGCTTCTGGGATTTGAAGTCCAAGAACACCTGGAGAGCCAAGTTTGCTGACCCCCTGCTCTAGATTGTGATTCTGTTATCTTTAAGTGTTTGAGTCTAGCTCTGAAATAAATTAATTATGGCAAGGAGACCCCATTTATTTTAATGAGAGTATGACTCTCTTTTTCATGAGTGCATTTCTAAACAGATAAGGGCTTGGTGTTCATTTATTTATATAGTTATGAGCCATTTTGGTGAAATATATACAGTGTTAGACTAGGACTCAGAAGACCTGGATTCAAATCTCCCATCAGCTATGAAAATACAGTGGAACCTCATACAACAATCGCCCCATATAGCAACGAAATCGCATAACAGTTAGGTTTTGGAGGGAAATGGCATCCCACATAACAGTTTTTCCTGTGGGGAAAAAAACCGTACAACAATTTTTCAATGGGGGAAAAAAAACACTTAGCAAAAAAAAATATTGTACGATGCATCCAATAGCGAAAATCGCTATATGATGCATGAATCATACAGCAATTGTTTTGTACAACAATGAGCCCCATGGAATGGATTAAAATCGTTGTATGAGGTACCACTGTACATTGGGAGGGCTATTATAAGTCAGTCATTGAGCATCTCACATATCTACAGTACTGTATATAGATTGCCTTAAATTGGAAATGACTTGATGGCACATAACAATTTTTTAAAAACTTATTATACCCCTTTTGTAATGATTGGATATTCTGTATCACTTTATTGCTCAGACACTTGATATGTAATGCATTTTTGATGTTGAAGCAACTGTCCCATGTTGTTCAGTCGCACAGTCAAGTCCAACCCCATGGACCACCGCACGCCAGGCTCCTCTGTGAACTGCCATCCTCCGTAGCCCACCCAGATCTACACTCACTGCACCAATGATGCCATCTAGCCATCTCATCCTCTGCTGCCCCCTTCTTTTGCCTTTGATCTTTCCTAGCATCAGGGCCTTCTCAAGTGAGTCCCCTCTTCCCACTGGGTGACCAAAATATTTAAGCTTCATCTTCAGTATTTGTCCTTCCAAGGAGCAGTCAGGGTTGATTTCCTTCAGGGTTGATTGATTTGATCTCATTGCAGTCCAGGGGACTCTCAAGAGTCTCATTCAGCACCACAGTTCAAAGGCATCTATTCTTCTGCGCTCAGGCTTCCTTATGGTCCAGCTCCCACAGTCATGCATTACTACTCATACCTGTTAAGTATCCCGTATTGGCCGGAATTTCCCGTATTTCGGCGCCAATTTTTGTCCTTTTCCGCCCAGAGCTGCCGCTATCCCGGATCTTGGCAGCGGGGGGAAAGGAGTTACAGCACATCCCTTCTGTGCAGGTCCTTTTCTACGCATGCGTAGAAGGATTCTGTGCAGAAGGGGATGTGTAGAACCCTTCTATGCATGCGGAGAACTGACCAGCGCAGAACGGTTTTGCGCAGGTTCGTTGTACGCATGCGTAAAAGCCTACGCATACGTAGAAGCGACCTGCACAGAACGGTTCTGCGCAGGTCCATTCTACGCATGCATAAATGGCTTTTACGCATGCGTAAAACGGACCTGCGCAGAACCGTTCTGCGCTGTTCCCGTATTGTCCGGAGCCGCACTTGACAGGTATGTTACTACTGGGAAGACCATTTATCTGAGAACAATTCCCTGTGAATTGAATGGGACTTAGTTCTAAATAAACATTCATAAGATTTTACTGTCTGATTCTTGGTTAATGCGTTTGGCCAGTAATGCTAAAATTGGGGATGTTGTTCCACCAAACCTATTCTGCTAGGCTTTGGTTACAAACATGTGTTTGTTGTAACATTTACTTTAGAGTGCAACTTTAATTTGTTATGAGTTTTTGTTTTCTGCTACATATAGAAACATAATCATAAATTAGTTTCACTCTTGAATATATTTTCTAGATACTTGGTGAGACACCTTTTAAAAGTTCTTGCACCAAAGAGAATTTGGGATAAGAAGACACAATGATGGCTGCAGAGAATGTATGTTATACATTAATTATAGTCCCAATGGACTCAGAGCCACCATCTGAACTAAGCTTGAAAAATGACTTAGGTAAGTAGTAATATGTGCCAAGGCTTTTAAAAATAAGTTGATAGTGTCTGTTTTATTGCTTTTGCTGCTTTTCTTTGTGCCAAAGTTCTATTTGAAGATTTATAGTTTTAATTCTGCTTTTAAATCATCCTGGTATCTGCATAGATATAGATTATGATGAATGAATGAAGAAATTAATCAATGAGCCATATAAGCAAAAGTTAGGTTAAAAGTTAGCAAAATGCTCATTTTAACGGAACAAATACTGATGAAGGGAAAGTAAAGTGATTTTTTTTTGCAGTCTGTTACAGCTGTAGAGCAGAAAAAATGCAAAATTTCCTGTATGTTCTATACAGCATTGTGTATCTCATGAGAATTACCAAGAATTCATAAAGGAGCTGCTGCTTAATTATTATTATTAGTTGTTTTGCTATATGATGATTTTATGTAAGAATTGTCCCTCAAAAAAATTGTCTTTATGTCAAACATTTCTGTGACATGATAAATATACAATCCCACAAGTAACTTCCCAGGAATATTTCTTCTTTCTCTTCATGAGCATAAACCTCATTGAGCTACACAGTTGCCCTTACTCAAAGTATCTGACTATACAGTACAGAGTACATAAGCCTTTAGGTATAGTAATACAGTAAAACCTTTACTTATGGAAAAAGTCCATTCCGTAGGCTTTTGCTTAAATTGATTTTTTTTTGTAACTCGAAACAAACCCATAGGAAAAATTATTTTTTATGTAAATCAAAACAAACCTATAGGAAAAAGAATATGTATGTAACTCAAACTCATAGGAAATTGTGTAAATCGGGACATGGTTTTAGCATAAACTCATTCTGTAAGTTGAATTTTACGTAACTCGGGGCATTTATAAGTCAGGGTTTTACTGTAGTCAGTGTAGCAGTCTGCTAAGAATAAACAGGCCAAAATGTGGTACAGCAGAATTTTAAGAATTGTTTTTATAGCATATATTTTGCTCAATTTTAACAGAAGAGTATTTTTTTATTTAACAGAAAAAGGAGATGTGAAGTCTAAGACAGAGGCCTTGAAGAAAGTAATCATAATGATCTTAAATGGTGAAAAGTTGCCAGGACTTCTAATGACTATTATTCGATTTGTGCTTCCACTTCAAGACCACACCATCAAAAAACTGCTTTTAGTATTTTGGGAGATTGTTCCCAAGACCACTCCTGATGGTAGACTCTTACAAGAAATGATTCTTGTTTGTGATGCCTACAGAAAGGTTAGTCTTCTGTTTCTTGTGTGTACAACATAAAATTGATAAGCATCATACAAAACCATCCAGGTATCACCAGAATAAAGACAAGTTAATATTTTCTATTTCCTTTTTTTTTTTACTGAACTAGCCAATACAGTAGTTGCTTGAAAGAGGCCAAATTGCAAAATAGCTTTTAATGTTTTGAATTGAAAGAATCATGCACAAGAGTAGCATATGTAAATGTATTTCAAAATACATTGAAGGAGTCTTTGTGTTATAAATATCAAATTGTTAAACTGTGCAGTTTCATGTCTGGTCATGTCATTTGTGCTATGTTGCATAAGTGGGCTTGTCTCTTTTCTATATTGCAAAACAAATGTTTTGAATAAAATTGTACAAGCTTTAGTTTTAAGATATAACTCCAGTTTAACAGTATTTTATATATTAGATAAATATGTTGAAATAGATTAACACATTTTAATTATCCATTAATATTCCATGTATGGATACTAGGTGCATTTTGAAAGTGATTACATGCATTTATATCTTTCTCAGTGTGATACGGAGAACAGTGCTTGATTTAAATATAATATTGCATATATATACTAAATTCCATGTGACATTTTAATTACATACCTGGATGTCTGTGGGCAAATGCCATTCTTAATTTTAAAAGAAAGCAAACATTTAACTATTTTACTGTATGGCTTTCAGAACAGTGTGTTGAATTTCAAAATACACCATTGCCAGTGAAAGGCACTTCCATATCTGCATGTTGTATTCTCTCCTCCATAAATCTTTCTGCCCTGCTCACTCTCTTGTGATGCACTGCATAAGCACCCGTTGACACATTGAGAAGGTTTTCACATGGAGTTGCAGCTGAGAAGCCAGGTACATAACCATCCTCCATGCTCAAGCAGTAACCAATATGCAAGACATTCCTTGGATCCAAGTTTATACCTAAAGAAACTTATTACAACCTTGCAGGAGAGAGGGGTGGGTAGGGGAGTTAAATCACAGTTTCCTGTGCCTGAAGGACAAGCATCTCTTGTTTTTTTTTAATTAAACACACACAGAAATAAAATTTAGATTTAAAGTTAGAAATGCAACTTTATGCAAAGTATAACAGATTCTTCTTAAATTTGGATTAAACAATATCTCATGTAGCAAAAAGATAGCACCACTTACATCAGTGAGTTGAGAAGAAAAAATGCTTTTTGTTCATCTTATTTTTTTCATGCATCTCCAGAAGCTACTTTTTTGTGGTATTCACACACTAAGAGACACAAGTCAGGGTTCTTGTGTGCATGGTCGGTTCTTAGCATTTGCTTCTCCGCCAGCCCTTTTATTAAGCAAAGTTACAAAGGTGTCTTATGGGATGGTTACATATTCTCCTATAGCAGAGGAGGGAAACATATTGCTTCATTGCTTCTACAGATAAGGAACTAAGGAGTTCCTCAATGGAATGTCCTTGCAGCTGCAGCTAATAAGCTAGAAAAAAGGCGTATGAAGGGTCATTACCCAGGTGGATTTGTCCACGCTGTAAGAAAGAGAACGTACCAGGCTGCCACACTTTTTAAACCACAACATATCTTTATTATAGGAAAGAGTGTTAGTTTAATTTTTCAGAGTTTCTTTTAAATTTTAACTCTTATTTAGATTAGAGAGGTTTATTTTTTGATCATACTTCATTTCCAGAATGAATTCAATCCTCCAAGAAACCTGTAACCTATGAATGTGGGATATTGTTACTGTGTATACAATTCAAAATGCCAGAAAATGGCCTAACATTGCCATTATGTCCACATTTTGGCACAGAAAAGGATGCCAAGCCTTAATAGCAAATGACAACCTGCATGTTGATTATGTCCACATTAGTAGTCAGGATGGTGTAGAGCAGTGTTTCCCAAACTTTGGTTCTTGGACTCCATTTCCCAGAAGCCTAAGTCAATTCCTCAAAGCACTGATCAGCCAATATACTGACTTAGGCTTCTGGGAATTGAAGTCCCCTGTGGGGCGTAGGGCCCACTTTGGGAACCACTGGTGTAGATAATCCCTTCTTGTGGTCACCAGCATTCTGAAATAGAAACCAAGCAAGGGGAAATTCCAGAACCTGACTCTTTCCCCCCTCAGTTAACCATTTTCACCCAAATACAAAACAGCTGTTATATCCTTCTTGGACAAGTTATTTGTGGCTCTTTTCTCTCTTTTTCTCATTCTGTGTGAGTCCTCTTACTCTCTCCCTCCCCCCCTCCTCTTTGCCCCCTTGACTGCTTTTTCTGTCAGGAATAGCTCACAGAATGCGGTTATGTTTCACCATGCAGTATCAGAGGTCCACTCCTGTACAGCACTTAACAGCATCTTCATTTTATTGTCTCAGGATCTTCAGCATCCCAATGAGTTCATCAGAGGCTCTACTCTTCGCTTTCTTTGTAAGCTTAAGGAACCGGAACTTCTGGAACCCTTGATGCCAGCTATTCGTGCATGTCTGGAACATCGTCATAGC
The DNA here is from genome assembly GCA_035047305.1 of Bradypodion pumilum. Classification (NCBI taxonomy): domain Eukaryota; kingdom Metazoa; phylum Chordata; class Lepidosauria; order Squamata; family Chamaeleonidae; genus Bradypodion; species Bradypodion pumilum. Next base: position 399,333,636 of record JAWDJD010000001.1, read on the forward strand.
TATGTCCGCAGGAATGCAGTCCTTGCAATCTATACCATTTACAGGTAAATTGTGTAAATATACTAGACCTGGTTGCCAGGTCAGGATCAGATATATAGTATGTCTTTTAAAACTTCAGCTCATGATCAGAAATGATGAGTGTTGTCATGTTAATGCTTTAGTTTTTTGAAAATCGCATTATTTTGAATTGTAGACTCCTATTTTATCTACCACTCTTAGCAGAGCATGTGCTCATAAATATTTTTGTATGCTTTAACTGAGCTGTTAACATTTGATATGGGTAACTGATATTTACAAATGGTTTCTCTTCCCTTTGTGTGTATGCATAAGTAAGAGAATGAGACAGATGACACTGAATATGGAGAGTACTAATTGATCCCCTTATTGTGATGTATTAATTTTGCCATTGTCTCAGATTGTAAACATTTAACTTACACTTCCAGATTTTCTTTGGGTTTAACTTTTTGTAAACTTAGGGAAAAAAATGCCGATATTTAACAGAAGGGTCTGTAGAATCTTAAATATGATTAATCTGTACTTTGCAGAAGTTGTTTGGGTGCTTCCTTCTCTCATTGTGTTAGAAAGTTCTTTTGAAACCCATCAAAATGGCTTGTTAAGCATAAGAGAACTCTGGAAAAGAAAAGAAATCAACAACAGACACTGCAAATCCTGCTGTCTGTAATATTTAGGGCCTCCCATTAACTCACTTATATCCAAATCAGATGTAACTACATTTACAGGGCCATTAGAAATTAAATAAACATATTTTTTTGCAGAAACAGTGTCATGAAAAATAATGAAAGTAACTGTCTGTTAGACACATATTGCTGATATTTGACTAGAAAAAGCATAGTACACAGTTCTGCAAGATTCTTTTCTAAAAATGAATGTACAGTAAAACCTCACATAAAGAGTGCCTTGCTTAGAGACTAACTCGCTTAAAGAGCAGAATTTTATCTGAATGGTCGCCTCGCTTAACAAATAAAACCAACCCAAAACTCGCTTAACTAAATTGGGGTTCGCAATCCCCCCACCAGAAGTCACAATTGGTCACTTTCAATGGTGTTTCACTTAAAGAGCAAACACGCTTAAAGAGCAATCCCATTTAACGCATTATGCTCTAAGCGAGGTATCACTGTATCCACTTTTCATGCAAATATTTCATTATTGAACATTATATTGTATGAACAATCTCTGTTGTTATTTGTGTTATTTCAATAGGAACTTTGAGCATCTTATACCTGATGCTCCTGAATTAATCCATGATTTTTTGGTGAATGAAAAAGATGCAAGTTGCAAAAGAAATGCATTCATGATGTTAATTCATGCCGATCAGGTAAAAAATAATCATTCTTGATTCTGCATTTGTATTCTGATATTTGTTTCACACTTACATGGCATTGGCACATTCCCCCTTCCAACATACACCTGTCTGCTTGATAAATCGAGATCTGTCAGTACCAATGCCAACTATCCTTGCTTTTTCTTATGAATGAATTTGCCTCCCTTAATACTTTTCTGATGGTGTTTCTTGTTTCCTTCAAATAATTCTTCAAAAGGCATCCTTTTTGTGCAGATTTTGACCCTGCCATAGTTCTTAAAACCTTGTTGCAAATATCCAAGTATGTGTGAGTGCAGTAATCACTTATAATTATTTTTACTGTTGTCTGTAGTATGAATTTATTTGTAGCCTTCCTTATGTCAAGCGCATACCCCACAGGACAGGGAGGTATACCTCTAGTTCTTGTTACAACTGTCTCTGGCACTGTATACATTAGGGACATGGAAGATGCCCCTCCAGATGTTTGTTGGATTGTAGCTCCAGTCAGCCATAGCCTGTGCATGGTGCAGAATGTTAGGGATGTTTAGTGAAGCAACATCTGGAGGTCCACATTTTGCATATCCTTGGTGTCAATAATAAGAAATGTACTATTGCAGTCATGAGATCCTCTGGGTAACTGAATGTAGGATAGAAGTGTGAAAAGAATAGATCTTAATGGTAAATGAGAAGTTGCAAAAATCATACTTGTGCTTTATTTTTGAAGGATCGGGCTTTGGATTATTTGAGCACTTGCATCGACCAAGTCCAGACGTTTGGTGATATTCTCCAGCTGGTTATTGTGGAGCTAATCTATAAGGTACAAGAAACAAAGAAATTGATCTTCCACTGTGAAAGAAATTATTCTAAAATAAGAAATGTTACATGAGTTTCACTCTTGCTTGTTATATAGTGCCTTCAGATTGCCGATAAAGGGAAAGAGCTCTATAACACATTAAGCACAAACAATGATGGTGTGGCAGAAGCCTTTGTAGGCCAGAATTTGCTTCATGAAGTAGAGAGAATTAAATCCAGGCGGATACTAGTGCAGGCTGATGGCACTTCCACTCACAGGAGGAAGGCACCTGTGATCTAGAGTGTTTATCTCTACCCCTTCTAGCACTGAGCATTTTAGTTCTTCATGCAACAAAAAATACCAGAAATACAGGCTGGGTTCAGAAGAGTCAGGGGAACTAGAGACCAAATTGCCAACATACGTTGGGTCATGGATAAAACAAAGGAATACCAGAAACAAGTCTACTTCTGTTTTATTGACTACACCAAGGCCTTTGACTGTGTGGACCACAACAAGATGTGGCAAGTAATTAAAGAGATGGGAATACCAGAAAACCTTATATGTGTCACGGGAAATCTGTACATGAGTCAAGAAGCAACAGTTAGGACAGGATATGGAATGACGGAGTGGTTTGGAATAGGAAAAGGAGTAAGACAAGGCTGCATTTTGTCACCCTGCTTATTTAACTTACATGCGGAGAACATAATGCGCAACACAGGGCTGGATGAATCAAAAGTTGGAATTAAAATCTCTGGGAGAAAATGAAGAAGACCTGAAGAAGCTCTTGCTTAGGTTAAAGGAGGAGAGTGCAAAAGCTGGCTTGAGACTTAATATCAAGAAAACCAAGATAATGGCAACAGGCCCTATCAGTCCCTGGAAAATAGATGGGGAAGAAGTACCATAGAATCAGTGACAGACTTTACATTCTTAGGATCCAAGATCACTGATGAAGATTGCAGCCATGAAATAAAGCTTGGGAAGCAAGCTATGGGAAATTTGGGCAACATAGTCAAAAGTAGAGGCATCACATTGCAAACAAAAGTCCACATAGTCAAAGCAGTGGTATTTCCGGTAGTGATGTATGGTTGTAAGAGCTGGACCATAAGGAAGGCTGAGCGCAGAAGAATAGATGCCTTTGAAATGTGGTGTTGGAGGATAGTTTTGAGAGTACTCTGGACAGCAAGGAGAACAAATAGGTCGATCTTAGAAGAAATCAACTCTGACTGCTCATTAGAAGGTCAAATAGTAAAGATGAAGCTAAAGTACTTTGGACATCAAATGAGAAGAGAGGATACACTTGAGAAAGTCTTGATGCTGGGAAAGGTGGAGGGCAAAAGGAGAAGGAGGCGGCCAAAAATGAGATGGCTAGATGGTATTGTAGACGCAATGGGCACAGAGCTGGGCTGGTTGAGGAGGATGGTTGAGGATGGGGTGCCTGGTGTGCAGTGGTCCATGGGGTCACGAAAGATTGAACTCAACTGTGCGACTGAACAACAACAACAAACCCTCAAGATTATTTTTGAGAGATGTGGAGATGCAGCAGGAAGGAGAGGCCAGGAAAGGCCATATTTGCTGAGGAGAGTTTTCCTTGCAACTTGTTGGGCCAAAACTGATCTCTATTTTTCACCATAATGATGTTTCCATGAGACTTTTTGTTTTATTACCAATGGATTTGTAAGCTTTGCACATTTTCTACCTTTTTATGTGTTTTGCTATGTGTTTTGCATGTATAGCAGTGTATATGAACATTCTGTTTTTTCTCATTCTAGGTTTGTCATGCTAATCCATCAGAAAGAGCTCGCTTTATTCGTTGTATATACAATCTACTGCAGTCATCAAGTCCTGCAGTAAAGTATGAAGCAGCAGGAACATTGGTTACACTATCTAGTGCACCAACTGCAATCAAGGTACTGCAATGTATTATAATTTTCTGAAATATTTTAATGTGCAGACACCAGTATCCAAATTGAGTATTTAACACTTGTGAGTTGGGACTACAGTATATTTAAAGATAGGAGGATTCCATAAAAGTAGTTCTTCCTCATTTTGTCAAAGGGGGATGAATGTTACATTTACCATTGCCTAGTTCTTGTTTTAATGGCCTTATATTTTGATAGTACTGTATGATCAGAGATGAGTGGCTGCTGCACAGCTTTCTGATGTTTCAAATCAGAATTAAACTGTTTAACAGACCAAGGTAATAAAGACAGTGTAAATAATAGATCTTTTTGGTTTTATAATGAATGGAAAAGGATTTAGGAAAAGATATCAAGGCATTAATTAGTGATTTGAAATGCAGTAAAACCTCGACTTATGAAAAAAACTCAGTTCCCTGGCCTCATTTGTAACTCGAGTTTTTTCGTAACTCAAGGCATCCCCATAGTAAATGGCAACGGTGCCATTTTGGCACTGAAAATGTGATTTTTACATACCAAAATGGCGGCCACGCCATTTTAAAAAAATTCGTAACCTGGAGTTTTTCTTAAATCGGTTCCCCCGAGTTATGAAAAATCATTTCGTAAGTTGTTTTTTTTCCCGTAAATCGGGATCCTGGTTTACAAAAAAACCATTTCGTAACTAGAATTTTTCGTAACTCGAGTCGTTCGTAAGTTGGGGTTTTACTGTATGTCTATTCTTCCTTGTGCTTGTTTTGATAAATGTAGTCTTGATACAGGAGCCCTGATGGCGCAGTGGTTAAACTACTGTCATGCAACCAAAAGGTTGTGAGTTCGATCCTGACCAGGGATCAAGGTTTACTCAGCCTTCCATCATTCCGAGGTTGGTAAAATGAGTACCCAGCATGTTGGGGGCAAAATGCTAATGAACTTGTGAACAGCCCAGAGAGTGCACCAAGTGCTATGGGGCGGTATATAAGTGTGATTGCTTTGCTTTGATATTGATCATTGTGAAGTCTTCCTCCCTATGTGTGCTCTAGAAATCATACTAACTGTATGCTCCAGTATCTTAATTTTTAAGCAAGGTGAGCATCTTACCTAATGCGAATAAGGGTACAAGGAATAAGCTGCTTTAATTCTGTTGCAAACGTGCACATTATCTTTCTTTTGGATGCTTTGGCTCTGAAGGCAAATAGTCTTGCATGTGAGCCATAAGAGAAGATCAAGTGGATGAATTAAGAAAAAAACCTCTCATTCTCCTGGCCAACTAAAAAAAATCCTGAAGAAAGAGTTTGAAGAAACATGCCATAGTCTTCTAGGGTTGTGAGGGTACTTCTGCTCATTTTGGTTTTAACTTTTTGCTGCTCACTGCTCAAAGTATTTCATTATAGGGTAGTTTAAAGTACATTTGAATGAATGAATGAATGAATGAATGAATATATGAATGAATGAATATGCACGGGAAGCTGTTGAAATGTCTGCCCGCATGTGCTCATATGTTTGTATTTTCACAAATTTTAAATAGTCATCCCTGTCTTCCTAAATTGTGAAAATTATTAGTATAAAGCTTGTTATATCATTGTTTTTCATTTCCTTACTTCTGTGCTCTTCCCAAATCAAAGATGGGAATAGTTTAAAAACTTGCATCTCTCTTTTAACTTAAGGCAGCAGCTCAGTGCTATATAGATCTGATTATTAAAGAAAGTGACAACAATGTAAAGCTCATTGTCTTGGATCGTTTGATTGAACTCAAGGATCATCCTGCCCATGAAAGAGTATTACAAGTAGGTATTGCTTTTCTAGATAAAGTAATAAAACCATGTATTAGCAGTAACTTTATGTGGAAATTGCATACTCTTTTTGGGGAGTAGGTTAGAGAACCATAGACTTTTATTTACACAGTTGTGTCCACAGTTGTTGAAATATTAAAAAAAATTTGGTTGAACAGTGAATCTACTGTTGTTTTGAATTTTAAAAAGTATCTTTGTGGAGGAGAGAAAGAAGTTGTTTTTCTGTTAGAATTCTCCCAGTCTGTTGCGTTTTCATATGCCTGCCTGTTTGTTTAAAAATGCAAGAGGATTAGTATAAGCAAAGTATTTTTTTAAAAACAGGCTAACAAAAAAATATTTAGGTACCACTTCCTACAATTCCATGTCTCAAAGCAGCAGTTTCTCCAAAACTGCTTTAAAAAGGATTAGATGAATATATTTACCTGTAGCATCTAGTATGCTTCACAGCTGTATAGAAAACAGTTCATTTGTGCCAGTAACCATTCTTGATGCTATGTAGAAAGTCATGACCTGATCATGCACAAGGATTGAGAGAAGTTTTTTAAAAATGGTAACTGAAACACTTACAAATAGGTTGCATTTTATTTCAGGACCTGGTAATGGACATACTACGAGTTCTGAGTACTCCAGATTTGGAAGTGCGCAAAAAGACCTTACAGTTGGCTCTTGATCTTGTATCATCCAGAAATGTAGAAGAGGTAAAAAAACATGTTGCTGCTTTTATGTTTTTCCCCCTGGATGAATCCTTTACATATTTATTAGAAAGCAAGTCTTACTGAGTTTGACTGGGTTTACTCCCAATTAATATGAAACTTCAGCCTTAATCGTTTTTGCTTTTGGTTGTTGATTTCTAAAACAGTTGTTCTTTCTGTCTTTGTTTCTATGTAGCTGGTGATTGTTTTGAAGAAAGAAGTAATTAAAACAAATAACGTGACAGAGCACGAAGATACTGATAAATACAGGCAGTTGCTTGTCCGGACATTACATTCCTGTAGTGTTCGGTTCCCGGATATGGCTGCAAATGTCATTCCTGTGGTATGCAACTTCTTCCACTTTTCTCTTTTCACTGTTTCACAATTCTTAATGCAGCTAACTTGCAGTCATTGTTAACTTATCCAAGACTGGACTATAAATCCTACCAAGGGCTAATTCTGAGTACCGTATTTTTTGGACCATAAGACTCACTCCCCCCCCCCAAAAAAAAAGTAGGGGGAAAATGAGGGTGCGTCTTATAGTTCAAATGCTATCCAGCAAGGCTGTTGTAAAAGGATATTTTACAACAGCTGCGGCTGGCCAAAACCTCCACTGCCTCCCCACAGCTGTTCCGGGCGGGGACGACGACCATATGTTTAGCGGGCCATTACCACAGGTGGCCACAAGAGGGCGCAAATTGTAATTTCCCATTTAAATGGATTGGAAATCAACTTCTTGTATTCTAAAGCTTTTCTGTTTGCATTTTCCCAATGCATTCCCAAACCTGTGCATAAAAAGAAACAGTTTCATTTACCTTTCTTGTTCCTGCTCCATGTGTCCCTGCTACACATGGTCAAAATGGAGGGGGAAAGCAATGCTTCCTGGTTGCAAGGAGAGCAAGAGGCTAGCCTAGAGCATAGCTTCCTGCTTCAGTGCATTTGGCCTGCCCACCCATTTCCCCTGCAGTGCCACCACTGGGTGGTGGTGAAAGTACAGGAACAATACTGTTTGGTTCAGAATTTTTCCCCCTTGTTTTCCTGCTCTAAAAACTGGGTGTGTCTTATGGTCAGGTGTGTCTTATGGTTTGTAAAATATGGTACATTTCCCATAGATTAGTGTCTGCAGGAGGTAATTTCCTTAGTATTTTTCTTTTGCTTTGGCGCTGATGGTATTTGTTGACCTGTAATTTAGCTTGTTGGGGAAGGGGGTGATACTGTATATAGTGTGCCACTTCCCAAGCTTCACCTGGTCACTGTAAGCAGAAATGAGGGAGTGCTTGCAGTTTACCATGCAGAATGCTTCTACATTTCCCTTTCTTGGCAGCAGTAAGAGGAATTTGTACCAGCTAATGTTGTTATTGAGCTCAGGGGGCTGCAGATCTAAGGTGGTTTCTAGGTACTGGGGGCCTTCAGAGCATACATAGTAGCCTGCTAACAGACCAGCACTTTCTCCCCTCCTAGTGCTTCCCCAAGCAGCCTTTAGCAGGCATTAAGTTTCCTTCTTCCATGTCTAGGCCAGAAGTGAAACTGCCAAAATAAAGGCATCTTTAGGTGAGTTCATTCTGCAGTTCCTTTTGCCAGACCTAGTGTGAGAAAGATTAGCTGGCAGCGCAAGGTTGCCATTATTAGGGTATGCCCGATTGTGGTTCAAAAATACCACAACCTTCGAGGAGGCTCTTTCTGTGTACTCATTTCCTTGCTAAGCAATCTTGTTCTTGTTTCCAGGAATAAAGTGAATTTCATTCTTGGAATAAAGATACTGCTACAAAGTATCTAGAGATGTTAATTAATGGGCTGAACAAGAATTTGGCACTTTCATGTTCTTAGGTTTTTATAATTCCTCTTTATTTGGTCAGAAGGCACAATCCAGTAGGAATTTATTTTTCACACATTGACAGAGCTGTGCTGGACTATTTACCATTTTGTTCTTTGGATAGCTAGCATTTCATTTTATTGGTACTGGTGCGTGTGAAGATATTAATGAGCTGTGTGTAAATAAGTGCTTATTGAGCATATTCTGCTTGAAGCATGCTATTAATTGGCTAATGCTAGGCCAGATTGTAGAAAATCTAAGCTTAAAGTATTTTGCAAGTTGTATAGTGATCTCTCTCATTGAAGTATCATATTGAATGTGATGTTGATGGCTAAATTATCTTTAAAGTGTTGTGTCTTATTTGTTCATACCTCTCTACCACTAGCTGATGGAGTTCCTAAGTGATTACAATGAAGCTGCTGCTGCTGATGTGTTGGAGTTTGTTCGTGAAGCTATCCAGCGTTTTGAAAATCTTCGACCACTAATTGTAGAGAAGATGTTGGATGTGTTCCATGCAATTAAATCTGTCAAGTAAGCTCAACTTCAGAATGTGTTGCTTATGACTTGGGTTTGGAGACTAAAAACTAAAGTGGCACCATTAGCATGGCAGACTTTTCTTCCCTAATCCAGTATTCTGTTCCACTTGAAACCCATCTCCAGAGATTTTTTTCAGGCTTCTGGAGCAGATTTTTGTGATATGCGAGGCATTGGACTGATGAGACATTTCTTCTCTCCAGATTCATTCAGTAGGTGTCCAGTAGTAGAATTTACAAGTAAATGTACATAAGATTCTGCTGCCAGTTAATCATTTGGTACAGTACTTCCAGCTAGTGACTGGTAGTTCATTTGCTTGTCTGCTTTCCTGCCCTTCTACTTTCTCCTCACTGCTGACAGCTCAATGTCTTTGGGGCTTGCAAGAACACATCTCTGCAATTCCTTCGGTCTTTTTCCTGTGACAGGAAAATTTAATGGGGGCGACTGGGATATAATGGCAGCAGGAACTTACTCTGCTGTTTATCTGCTTGCTCTTGAGCAGTCACCACTTCCTATTGTTAAATAATGGAGTAGAAAGTTACTGGTAAGGACAATATATTTCTTATAGATTTGGAATTCTTTTGAGCTGAAATGATTGATACTTCTATATAATGCCTGGAGAAAAATTTATAGGATCTGAAGAGAACTCAGCGTATATGTATAATGCATGAATAATAATAACCTTGGAACTGCAGAGATAGAAGAGACCCTATGGATCATTGAGTCCAGCCCCTGTCAAGGAGGCACGCTGGAGAATCAAACTCTCAACCTCCAGTTCCTCAGCCAGATAGCTAAACTACTGACGGTGCAACACACTTCCATTATGCATATAAATAACACACCTGATTTGTCTTCTTTGCTCTATAGAATTTATCGAGGAGCACTTTGGATACTTGGAGAATATTGCAGCACAAAGGAAGATATACAGAGTGTAATGACAGAAGTCCGTAGGTCACTGGGTGAGGTATGTCTCTATGTTGCTAGTCAATATATTTTCTGTGTTTATATGTGGGGTGTGTGGATAAATGTGAATGATTTAGGATTTTGAAACTCATTGCAAATATTTTTGTTTGTGGGCACTTTTATTAAAGCTTCATTGAGTCAGATTGTTTGTTTGTTTGTTTTATAGGCCACCTGTCCCCCCCAGGGGACTCAAAGTGGCTTACGTTATTTTTTTAAAAAATCAAGTTAAACTTGAATAATAATAATTGCCTGCTGAAGATCCATTTCTTGGGAGTGGGGCCAACCTCCCCCCCAGGGAACACATTCTACAACCTGGGAGCTCCCACAGAAAAGGCCCTCTCCTGTGTTCCCATCAAACATACCTCTCTCGGCAATGGAACTGAGAGGAGGGCCTTTTCTGAAGCTCTTCAGATAGCTTGGATTAACATAGGTTAGTTAACATAGAAAGATTAAAACTGGTTGGGTAGTTGTATATTTCATTATGCATCTGAGACAATAGAGATGTCACTTATGGCTGAAGTTGAAAAGTTGTATTGTTTTAACAATTACTTTTGTATTCTTTCATTTTCAGATTCCAATAGTAGAATCTGAGATCAAGAAGGAAGCTGGTGATCTGAAGCCTGAAGAGGAGGTGACTGTGGGTCCCACCCAAAAACTAGTTACTGAGATGGGAACATATGCTACACAGAGTGCCCTTAGTAGTTCAAGACCTGCCAAAAAGGAAGAAGATAGGTGATTACATTTTTATCATAATTAGCAGGAATTCTATATAAAATAATGTAATAGCATTTTCTCAAATTATGACAGTCACTAACTATGACTTCTTGGTCAGAACTGAATATACCAGGCCATATTTAAGACCAAAATATCCAGTTACAGAATTTCAGAGACAGTGGGAGGGTTCCTCTCTTAGCAGGCAGTCCAGAGTTGAGTAACATATTGTTGGCAGCAGACATATTTAGCTCACACAGGGTATCTGTGAATTGGCAGTGAGTTTGTTGTGTCATTAGATATGAGATGCTTACTTGTAGAGGCACAGGGCATGTACTTCTGCAAAACAAACTGTTGTTTTTAAACAGCTTTCCCCAAGCTGCAAGAGCATGCTTATGGTCCAGCCAGTGATAAACAGAACAAACTTGGCTGCTGTATTTCCCTTCTCTTCCTAGATTTGCTCTGTTTCATGAAATTAATTAGTAGTATAACAAATGTGTATGATTATGAAAGAGTCAGTGAAAACTGAGGTTCAGGTAGCATACAATGATTAACCAGTCATTATACACATCTGCCCAATTTTCTGCCATTCATCTTTCTGTTTGAGTTCCCTTTTCCATAGCTTAAGCATTTTCTGGCCATCCTCCAGTAATCAGGACACTTTTTTCAGGTACTGTGTTGAAGAAGCAGGCTAGAATTCTCCTATGAGCATCCTTGAGGGGCATTGGATAAAATTCAGAACAAGAAAGTGTATTACTAAATTGTCACATCCTAATTTATTTAAAAGTATTTTAATTGAAATGATTTCCAAGTAAATCTTTAGATTTTTTTGACTATGACATTTAAGCCACACTGTCTGCAGCAGGAGTAAGCCCTACTGAAAGCAATGGGTCTTAGTAAGGAGTATTTTAGGCTTTATTTTGAATATTGAGCCTAAAGGGGCTCAGCTTCAAATTGAATTATACTGTTATTGTGCTGGTTTGGTCCACCACAGCCCCATTAAATAGTATGGTTGCAGCTTCTTCATATGCTGTATCCATTCCAGATATTGGCTATGATCATGGTGATAGTCTTCCTGTTATTAACTCCACGGAACAGTTCTTCTTAGAATAGGTAACATCCCACTAATTTTATTGGTTATTCTTGGAGTGTTAGGTATTGGGGTCTGGGTGTGAATCCTGCAGAGCAAGTGGTTAGCTTGTGGTGACAGCGGAGGTGCCCATCTAGTGTTTTCACTTCCACCCAGACAGCTTTTACTTCAGCATGAAAGTTCATAAGGGCAAACACAAAACAGTATATCCTTCTTTATGAAACAGTGGTAAGTCTTTGTATGCAGTAATCCCAAAGCAGTGTCCCAGGCTAATGCAGAGCTGGGCTCTAGCCTGTCTCAGAGTCAAAGTACTCACTGCAGTCCTTGGTTACTGTTGAAGACTCCAGCCTTCTCCGGGGCTGGCATTAGGCTATGCAAAGCCTTGTCCTGGCTTGAGGAAATATCCAAGCCTCCAGGTTCAGTGTCTCTGCTTGCTGTAGTTCTTGGAAACAGGACTCACTTTGTCCTTGCAGTTGGATTCCAGTCCTCTGGAGAGTTCCAGACTCTCACTCCTCCATCAGTAGATACAGCAAAGGCAGCAGCAGACTCCAGGAGCAGAAGCCTCCTGGCAGTAGCAGTCTGGCCAAGAAGTTTTTTATAATTCACATTTGGTTAGTCACCCACTCAGTGGTTGCAGCTGGGTGCTGTGCTCAAGGAGCTCTTAAAGATACAGTTACATGCATCTTACACAATGCATGCATGCTGGATATCACAATACTAGCATGGAGTAAATCTGGATTCAATCTATTACATGTAACAGTATTTAGTAAGAGTTTCCAGAATTTATTTGAAACTTAAAGCCCTGTATTGATCATATGGCTCACCTACGCTATTTTTCCCCCCTACAGATTTCTCTAAAATGTAGATTTAATAGTTTGGAGGGATGGGATGCTTGCTCATTTATGTATTTCTTACAGAAACATCTTGTGAACATTTTAAAATTAAACCTATCTAAAGATTATTGTCAGGGACTGTGGTGGCTTAGTGGTTAAGACACTGAATTTGACAGCTGGAAGGTTGGCAAGTCAGCAGTTCCAGACTTGAGTACTGCAGGATGGAATGAGCTCCCGTCTGTCCTAGCTCTTGCCAAGCTAGCAGTTCAAAAGCAAGAAATTTCAAGTAGCTAAATAGGTACTACTTCGCAGTAGCACTGGCTCTTTGGCTATAAACAGAGATGAGCACCAAAACCTAGAGTCAGATATGACTGGCTTTTGAGCAAGGATGACCTTTACCTCTAGAGATTATAGTCACACTAGAATTATTGATTCAAATGTGCATGTTCCTTCCTATTTTCCTCACAACGCTTGCTGACATTTCTGATCAAGGAGAAGATGATTTGCATCATACAGATTGCCTAAAGTAGAACATCTGGGGGTACCTAGGATTGTTTTCCTAATTTCTGTGTTGGATTTCTTCATAGACCTCCCCTGAGAGGGTTCTTGTTGAGTGGAGATTTCTTTGTTGCGGCTTCCCTTGCCACAACTCTGACAAAGATTGCTTTACGTTACGTGGCTCTCGTTCAGGAAAAGAAGAAACAAAATGTAAGTGGTTTCTCTTTGAAGTGTTGGTCAGAGATATATGCCATTGGAACTTAGTGAGAAGGATAGTTTTCCAATTACATTGAATTTTACAGCTGGATTTGTATTTAAGCTTTGCTCTTTAGTTTGAGTAGGATATTTGCTACTGAACTTAGTCTATACAACATCAGACATTATGGCTTAGCTCAGACATTAAACTGAAACATAGTTTATCATAAGGCATAATTTAATATGATGAGATAAATCTATGGTAAAGCCTTGGTTTATGTGTTCTCCCTATTTTTTATCCAGCACAGCTATGAGAAGGAATTTGGAAGTTGTCACTTCTGCTTTCCCTTCAATCACAGTTTATCATGTCATCTGTATTTGAGAAACTGCGATCATGTTAAGCATTATTTCTTAACATTAACAAGCCAGCTTTGTGTCATCGGTTATGGAGCTGTGTTGCTATGATGCCTTCTCAGTGGATAGAAATAACTGACAGGTGGACTTCATGGGTCAAGAGTTATGGCTCAAGAAGTTTATTTTCTACAACATTTTATAAGCAGAAAAGCATAGGCTAACAAAATCGCTAAACTGCTGAACAACAGCAGAATTACCCTGCGGACATGCTTAATAGGTAACAGAAGTAAATTAGTTGGCTGATATTGACTAAAGGATTATTTAGCCTCTGGCTCCAAAGAAAGCAAATACACAGGGCTAGTTAATCTTTGGTGAGGAAACCTTAAACAATGGTTTTAGTTTGACCCATACCAAAAGGTTGAATTTTGGCCAGGCTGGGATTAAAGGAATGTTTGTCCTGCCTTAATTAATTATGAATTCCTCCTGGTTGTGATCCATAAACGTGGACAGTTGTGAGATCTAATGGTGTGCCATGACTCCAAAGAAATGCATATTCCTTTGCCCCACCCAATCAGAATCCGTTTATATTAAATAACTATTTATGATTTTAGGTGAGCATGGGTTCAAACTAATACACACTGCTACAGAGCTGGCTCACACTACAAAATAGTTAACATTAACCACAGTGTAGACTAGAGCAGTGTTTCCCAATCTTTGGTTTTTGGACTTCAATTCCCAGAAGGTTAAGTCAATTCCCCAAAGCACTGATCAACCATTATACTGACCTAGGCTTCTGGGAATTGAAGTCCACCAGTATTCTGTGGAACATAGTCTGGGAAATGCTGGTGTAGAGTATGAATGACTTTCTGAACTGTAAATAAGTCCACTTGAAAGAGAGACCTGCTATCACAGCTGTATCACAGGAAAAAGGAATGCAATCTAGTAAGTTTTTTTCCCCTAGGGTTAGTTTTACCATTTCACACCATGATCTGTGATATGCCAAATTTTAATCATATGGGACAAAATCGTTTTAGGGAACACAGAGTGCAACAGCTCTGCAGGATATCTGGTGTGTAGTTACAAAAGCTAGATATTTCCCCACTAAAAGCCAATAGTGATTCCATGTGTTCAAAGGATAGTGATAGTGTGTACAACTACAATAAAAGGAAAGTTTAGTTGGACTTTAAAGGACACAAGTTTGACTAATTTTCTTTCACTTCCCCTTGTTTAGTCTTTTGTAGCTGAGGCAATGTTACTCATGGCCACCATTCTCCACTTGGGCAAGTCGTCTCTTCCCAAGAGGCCAATTACAGATGATGATGTCGATCGGATTTCTCTCTGCCTGAAAGTACTCTCAGAATGTTCTCCTCTGATGAACGACATTTTCAACAAGGAGTGCAGGCAGTCGCTTTCACACATGTTGTCTGCCAAACTGGAAGAGGAGAAGCTCTCTCAGAAGGTGAAATGGAGATGTACCTGGGCAGTTATGGTCTCTGTAGGGGCTGTGACTTTCCTCAGCCTAGCATAATCCTCCAGACCTTAATAAATTTCACTTTGTCCCGTGGGTGCAGCTGGGTCTTGACTAACTCTTCGTTTTCTGTGCTACAGAAAGAGTCTGAGAAGAGAAATGTGACAGTTCAGCCTGACGATCCCATTTCTTTTATGCAACTTACTGCTAAAAATGAAATGAACTCTAAGGAAGATCAGTTTCAACTCAGTCTTTTGGCAGCTATGGGGAACACGCAAAGAAAGGAAGCTGCTGATCCGCTGGCATCTAAACTCAATAAGGTGACACAAGATTTTGTTCTGCCCAGGCAGTCTTTAGATAAGAAATTGGGGGACAGCTTTCTCTTTCTGTTCATTTCTCCTTTAAAACCACAGCCTTGGTAGATAGGCAGGATATCTCTCAATGCCATTTCCAGGGAATCCTAAGCAGGTGAAGGCATCTCCTTGGGACTACCCTGAAGGAAATGGTGAGCCACTGTGTGAGACAGAATGCTGGACTGGATGGGCTGTGGCCTGTTCCAGCAAGGCTGTTCTTATGTTCTTAAGTATCATAGTACTGTCATAAGTATCATAGTGCTGTCATACTTTATAAACATGTGCACTGAGCATCTGAGTTAGGCAGTTAAAATTGCATACTCATCTTTTATGTTGTAAAAGATTCTTGAAAAGTATATGAAATCTGTTACATTTGGGTCCAGCTCT
Organism: Bradypodion pumilum; assembly: GCA_035047305.1. NCBI lineage: Eukaryota > Metazoa > Chordata > Lepidosauria > Squamata > Chamaeleonidae > Bradypodion > Bradypodion pumilum. The sequence continues at coordinate 399,349,326 of JAWDJD010000001.1, forward strand.
AAAGCCATTAGTCCTGCAGGAATTCTTGATTTCTTTTAAAACAAGTAATGACAGACTACAAAGGGGGAAGCTTGCTCTAGAAGATTAAGACCTAATAGGATAGTCAAACAGAAGTGGTTTTACTGAGCAAAATGAGACTGTGAAAATTTAGTCCATTAGAGTGCCTTGTTTAAAATTCCCCTGAGTTTAGTGCCTATAAAAGAGATGGATACTGGAAAAGGTATGGCGATTAGTCATCTTAATTGGTTTGGCAGCAGAGGATTATAAAGCTTGTTGTTTTTTAAAGCTAAATAAAACAATGCATCACAGAATAAAACTGCTTGAGTATAGATCTTTGGTTTCATTATTTCTCACTAACTTTTGATGTTGGATATGAAAATGTCTGCTGACAATCACTTAAAAAGATACACCTGATGCCTTTGTGCTTGATTTATTTTAAGGCATATTATAGAGATTGTATTAGAACTGCTGGGATATCTAATACACATTTTTTAAATATTAAAATTGGTGATTAAAATGAAAACTCAGATCATTATTATGTTTGGCAAAGGATCTGTCAAATCACTGAAAATTATTTTATGTAATCCTTCAAGTCAGCCCTGACATAAAACTGAGTAAAAGTGTGTTCGGTTTATCATTTTAAAAAGCAAATATACCTTTTAGCACTGCAATATAACATTCTCTCTTTATCAGAGAGTAAACAGAACAAAACAACAAAACATTATGGCACCCTAAAGACTAACTCCTGTATTTAAATGTGAGCTTTCGTGTCCACTTCTTTCTTTAGTTTCTGATAAAATGTTAATACCACAATTCTATACATTTCTAGTAAAAAATAAGTCCCATCAAAGTCAGTGTAGTTGACTCTCAGTTGTATGGATATATTATTACAGTCTACATTTTTATTTTTACAGGTAACCCAGCTCACAGGGTTTTCTGATCCAGTCTATGCAGAAGCGTATGTTCATGTCAACCAGTATGATATTGTATTGGATGTGCTTGTTGTAAACCAGACCAGTGATACTTTGCAGAATTGCACACTAGAATTAGCTACATTGGGTACGTAAACCCCATTCTAATAAGAGCGTACAATTTTTTATTCTAATGTTTAGTCTTTTTTCCTGAATAATATTTCAAATTTTTTTTACAGGTGATTTGAAGCTTGTAGAAAAACCATCTCCTCTGACACTTGCTCCACATGATTTTGCCAATATTAAGGCTAATGTAAAAGTAGCTTCTACAGAAAATGGAATTATTTTTGGTAATATTGGTAAGTGTCTTATTTTTATGAGAATCAAGAAAACTTGAAATTCTGATTATTATTTTTGCCATGTTGTTTTAGGGCTTTTAAATCTAAAGATTATTTTGGTTCAGCAGTACTTAAAACACAGAATTCTATTTAATGTTGAGGAAAGATTGCTTATTCCTTTTAGTTAACAGAGTAAGATAAAGGTAAAGGTTTCCCTTGCTCAAAAGCCAGTCGTATCCGACTCTAGGGTTCAGTACTCATTTCTGTTTCAAAGCCAAAGAGCCAGCACTGTCTGCTTCTGCAGACGTTTCCGTGGTCATGTGGCAGGCATGACTAGACACCGGAGCACACAGAATACTGTTTACCTTCCCATCAAAGTGGTCCCTATTTATCTACTTGCAATTTCTTGCTTTCGAACTGCTAGGTTGGCAGGAGCTGGGACAAAGATGGGAGCTCATTCCGCCTTACAGTACTTGGGAATTGAACTGCTGACCTGCCTTCCAGTCAGCATCTTAGCAAAAAGATATCAGACTAATCTCATTGTTGCTCACCCATCGTTTCTCCTACACAAACTGGCTCTCTGCAAGATAAAATCACTACTCTAGAAAATTTCAAAGTAAAAAAAATGTTAGTCTTAGTTATAGGTCTGTTGTTGTTCAGTCGCACAGTCGACTGCGACCCTTTGCGACCCCATGGACCGTTGCCTGCCAGGCACCTCTGTCCTCCACCATCATCCTCAACCCACCCAGCTGTGTGTAATTATAGCTACTTTTTGTATTTACAATGAGAAGAAAAAGTAAGAGAAAAGTTGATTCTCCTGCATGTAGAGAGAACCTTCATGCTTGTTGCTTGATTGGAGGTCAGAGAAAAAACAAGAACCATCAACAAAATAATGTAATCACAAACAAACAGGAAGGAGGGAGGAAGCAAAGGCTTGTCTCATGTCAGAGGCGGGGAAAGAACTTTTCCAAGTCAAGCAGGGAAAGGACAGTCACATTAGACTCTAAAGCCCCATCCCACTCGTTCTCAGTGTTAGTGCATGCAAGATTGCTATTATTCCAACATTATTTTCAAAGAGAGATCTCTCTGAATTAGAAAATGTGCAAGTATGAGCCAACTTAAAACTACTGCAGATCTTGATATTGTGTTCTCCAGTTTATGCTGGTCTGTTTCTCTTTTCAGTGTATGATGTTTCTGGAGCTGCCAGTGACAGAAACTGTGTCGTCCTCAGTGACATACACATTGATATAATGGATTACATCCAGCCTGCTACTTGCACTGATGCAGAGTTCCGCCAGATGTGGGCAGAATTTGAGTGGGAAAATAAAGTGAGCTCCCTTTTTCTAAATGTCTGTGATTTAAATTAGAGTATTTTTTAAAAATAAGCAATGTTTGCTGGCTTACTGTCATTGAATGTGTGTTTCTCTGCATCTCAGTTGCATCTTTTCTTCAAGGGTCTCTGGGTCTTCAGCAACATCTTTTTGGGAAATATCTGCTGTTAGAGCAGCCAGAGTGATGAAAAAAGAAACCTTGCAAAGTTGTTTGCTTGCCAATTTTGACGTAAATTCCATGTGTCATAGAGATGCCCTAGGAAAGCAACCTAAATAATTTTCTAAATATTTGGGCTGTTATGATGAAAGAAAAACCCTAAAGGACTTCTTTTATTTTCTCCTCAGTGAGTATAGATAGAAAGAGCAGATCATTATGAATGCACAGGTAGATGATGAATGTGGACCATACAGAAGCAGACACTGATAGAAATCCATCTATCTATCTAAGATTTATCTATCTTATCTAATGTGGACCATACAGAAGCATGTAACACTATGCCCTCCCTTCCCATACCACAAATTCCACCAAAACTAATAGTGTTCATCCTATTAAGGAACTGAACTAATAAAAAGCACCAAACACTATCACTTCAGCAACCTGGTTTTAACTTGTATACACCGCCCAGAGTCCATTGGATAGGGCGGTATATAAATTTATTAAATTAAATTAAATTAACCTCCCTTCCAAGTACTGGGGTTGGCTTGCTTTGCTAAAAGCAAAAACTATCAGTCATCTTTCTATTTCCATTTAAATAGATAGCTGGGGGAGAATTTTTCAGATTTTTAAAAAGTAAACTGACCATCCAGACTGCTGGCAGATCTTCAGGAATATTTCAATTTGCATACAGCATTTTCAGATCTCAAATCAGCCATATTCAGTTTTTGATACAGGATTCTTCTAAAGAAAATCCGAGGATATATGTTAACAAGGGATCCCACTTTTGTCTTATTAGAAACATGAATGTGGTATTATTTCTTGGTACTATTACTACTAGTAGCCAAACAATGGAAGAAACGGGAGACTCCATTGTTGTGGGAATGGGAGAATTCAATTGGCACAGAATATTAATGCATGAAATCTCATGCTGCATCATCTGGAGTGTAACTAAAAAGACATAGAAATATGTTAAATATTGCAATAATGAAATCAGTGTCTGTATATTGGAAAATAAGACCTTTAAGTAATGTTTTTACATACCGTCATGTCAGAGCCAACTTATAGTGACCTTAATCATAGAATAACTTAGTTGGAAGGTGCCTATGAGGCCATCAAATCCAACCTCCTGCTCAATGTAGGAGTCTAAATCAAAGGAAATCTGGCAGATGGTTGTCCAGTTCTTTTGAATGCCTCCAGCATTAGAGTGCTCACTATCTCCCAAGGTAATTGGTTCCATTGTCATATTGCTCTACCAGTTAAGAGGTTTTCCTTTATATCCAACCTATATCTGGCTTCCTGTAGTTTGAGCCCATTATTAAGTGTCCTGTACTCTGAGATAATCCTTCCCCTCCTCTTTAGAACTGTCTTTCAAGTATTTGGAAAGTGCTATCATATTCCCACACCCTACCCCCAGTCTCCTTTTCTCAAGGCTAAACATGCCAGGTTCCTTCAGTCTTTCCTTGTAGGGTTTGGCCTCCAGTTCCCTGATCACCCATCTTGCCCTCCTCTAAACTTGTTCCAGTTTGTTGGATTCCTTCTTAAAAGGGTTTTCAATCTTAACCTATAAAACCAAGGGTTAACCGTTGGAACTTGCTATAGGTTCCTACGGCTGGCCCTACTTGCCTGCACTCACCCTTCGTGCACACGTGCGGACTGGGTACGCAGGTCAACGAAGGATTGAGTAAAGCGGCAGTGGGGCAAGAGCCCCACAAACACAAAAAAGGGAAACAACTTCATTTCCCAACGTTCTTTGCGCCACGCTGCGCCACAGCCAATCAGGCTGAGAGGCGGGAGCACAAAGAACATGGGGAAACGCGGCGCGGCCAATCAAAAATGAGCCGCACAAAAAACAACAGAGCACAAAGGGAAAGCACAAATGGAAAAATACAATCCCAGTGTCCTGCGCGCCATGAGTGCACAGAACTCTGGGAAAGCCGGCGCGGGCAAAATAAAAATAAAAAACGCACAGCCACACAGCCCCCGGTAACGAAAGCACACACACCCCGCCGCTGGGCTTCCTTACCGCGGGCCGCCCAGGGAAGCCAGCCCCCGGTAAGGCTCACAGCCACACAGCCCCTGGTAACGAAAGCAACCCCCCGCCACTGGGCTTCCTTATTGCGGGCCGCCCAGGGAAGCCAGCCCCCAGTAAGGAAAGCCCAGCCACCCTGCCACTGGGCTTCCTTACTGCGGGCCGGAAGCCAGCCCCCAGGAAGGAAAGCCCACCACCCTGCCACTGGGCTTCCTTACTGCGGGCCGGAAGCCAGCCCCCGGGAAGGAAAGCCCACACACACCCCGACTCTGGGCTCCCCCCCAAACAAAAACGGCGTGGGGATTTTCACAGTCCGGCCACCAAGGCCGAGCCACGAATCCCCAACCCCCCACCCCCACCAAAACAAAACAACCAACAAACACAATGTGGGGATTCCCACGGGCCGGCGGTGTGGATATTCCAATGCAGCCAACCCGCAGAAATACCCCAGCCCCAACCACGCATGAACCAGCGATGGTATTTCCACGGGCCAGCCATCGACACTGGCCCGCAAAAATACCCCCAACCCACCACCACATGGTATTTCAATGGGCCAGCCAGCCACCAAGGCCGGCCTACGGAAATACCTACACCAAAAACACAAACAAGAACATTCAACAAAAATCAAAAACAATAATAAACATAAAAATTAAAAAGAAAAACATTGAAAAACAACCAAAAATAAACAAGGACAAACACAACCACCACCACCCCACAAATCCCAACCCCCCCCCCAACAAAAAAGAGCAGACACCTTACCACGACACGTCCGGCCTCATCGAGGTCCAGAACTGAAATGACAAAAGAACAGGAAGATTACACAGCCCAGGACACAGTCAAAATTAAAAAATTACGCAACAGCACCACCCAGTGGCCACAGGAAAAATAACACTCAATAAATTCAAATTAATTTCCAAGATTTTTAAAAAAGGGAAATAAGTTTTAAAAACATTCAAAAATATCCAAACAAAAAAATTATTCAAAAATAAATAAATAAGAACACACTAAAAGAAAAACCAAACATCTAAACACAGTCAAAAACATTGAATTTAAAAAAACATACACTTACACATTTTAAAAAATTCTTATCCAAGGTACACCTATTAACAAAAAATCACATAGTAACACATTTTTTTAAAAAATGCCATAATTGAAAAAAATTATATCAACCTTTCCTCTTTTTAAAATCCAAAAAAAAAAATGATGACAGTTTAAAACACTACCTACGTATAAAAAAAGCATTATTTTTTAAAAAATAACATACCTCATTTAAATACACATACAACAAAAACCATCCAACTCCATTTAAAACAGCCCGGCAATGCCGGGCAACCTCTGCTAGTATAAGATATATTTAAGGAGTGGTTTTACTAGTTCCACCCCTTCAGTGAGTTTCCATGTATGAGTAGGGATTTGAATCCAACCCACCTGAGTCCTAGTCCATCACTCTATCTACTACATGACACTGGGTATTCTCAAGTAATACAGACCATAATAATGGGAGTGAGAACTGAGGATAGTACAGAAAATTATCAGTAATATTTTTACAGGGTTATAATTTGTATAAAATGAATACTACCTTTGAATTACAATTTTAATACTCTAGATTAATTTCTGCATGTTATATATTTTAAATTAAAAAGTGATAATTGTCTTTGTTCTTGATTTTTAAGGTTACAGTGAATACAAATATAGTGGATCTGAATGAATACTTACAACATATATTAAAGTCAACTAATATGAAATGCCTTACTCCAGAAAAGGTAAGTATTTTTAGTGGTCAATTATAAATCTAATTTCAAATTACAAATAAAATCATTTCATTGAAATAATTTCTGCTGGATCATAATTTCTCTTCCTTGAAGAGAACAGTTACATTCATGAAACTGATATTTTTCTCCTTGCCACTCAAAAATCTGCTTCTAAACTTTGGATTCCCTTGAGAATTCACTGGAATACTGTACAAAAGTCTCCAGGGGAATTTGCACAACTGGAAGAGTAATTTAAAATCTAAACCAATTTGAATGTATAAAGGATTTGACCCACTAGAACCCTGTTGATTCAGTGGGCCTAATCAAGTGTGATTTATTACACTAAGCAACATTATTTTGGCCATTGAGATCATGAGACCAATTAATTAGATACTTTCATAAATGTAATTCATTCAGTGTGTCTGCTGGATTTGGGGTTAACAGTTGGATTAAGCCTGTTGTTGAAAATCATATACAGTGGTATCTCATACAATGATTTTAATCTGTTCCACGGGGCTCGTTGTTGTACGAAAAAATTGCTATGCGATACATGCATTGTATAGCGATTTTCCCTATGGGATGCATCGTACAATGATTTTTTTTTGCTAAGTGGTTTTTCCCATTGACAAATTGTTGTACGGTTTTTTCCATAGGAAAAATTGTTATGCGTGACGCTATTCCCCCCCCCAAAAAAACCTAATTGTTATGCGATTTTGTTGCTATATGGGGCGATTGTTGTATGCGGTTCCACTGTACTAAGGAGGGACAATCAATATTTAAATAAAAGGCTTGCTGTGCTGTGTTTTCAGGTTCATATAGATGAAAACATGCCTTTGCAAGGTGCATATAATCTTGTATTTCCTAGGCTCTTTCTGGTTATTGTGGCTTCATGGCTGCCAATCTCTATGCACGGTCCATTTTTGGAGAAGATGCTCTTGCAAATGTCAGCATTGAAAAGCCTATTCATCTTGGTCCTGATGCTCCAGTTACAGGACATATAAGAATTCGTGCAAAAAGTCAGGTAATAATATCTTGTACAAAGATTTTTCTTTTAAACTATAAACTTCCAAATTAATTTTGCAGAGAATCATTTTGACATTAGCTAAAAAGTAATATAGTTCTTTTTTGTTAGTATATATGTATAAAATGGGATTTCAGTCTAAGCACATCAGCTTGGATGTTCCTGGTTCAATTCTGAGTAAGTCTGAATCCTCATGCACTGAATGGGGCAGATTAGTTCCTCAGAGTGACATTTTGTTGCAGAATCCCACAGAGACAGAAACCTACAACCTGACATTGCCATCTATCTGCATAGTTCGCTCAAATTGTGACCACTTGCCATTTTAACTAAAACGGTTGAGAGAAATACACCAACAGGTCTACTGATGTTTGCATTTGGTGCATTTTTGTCACCCAGGCAATGGACCCCAAAGTCTCTCATGCTGTTAATTTTGACAAATTATGATGTAGACCAATGTTTCCCAAACTATGTTCCATGGAACACTGGTGGACTTCAGTTCTCTCATTAGAATTAAACCTTTTCACATAAACTCATTCAATTCATTTAAAAAAAATCCTAGTGTATGAGATTAAGAGGATGAAGCAATATATCTCATCAGAGAGGTGTATGAAACAAAATGATGTCTAACATGTTTAGGGCAAGATGTAAAGGATCTGTATGTGAAGTTTTTTTTCTCACAATAGTTTCCTGCATAAGCTTATACAAGGTCCATCAAAGTTCGTGCAACAAGTGAAAAATAAAATAAAAAAATCTCTAGAATCACAGTTTTAAAAAATATTTTCAGCACAAAAGCTGATATGATACATCACAAGGTGAATTTATTTTATTTCATTGAATTTATATATCATCTTTCTGACCAGCAGTGAACAACAAAATACCCTGCAAATAAATACAATATTTTAAAACAAAAACTTGACACACAAATAAGCAACAATGCAAAGCCAATAGAAAAGAGATAGGATGAACTGTAAGTGGGTGAATGTCCCAGAAGGCTTTTTTATAAGGTTCAGTTCAGCATAATATTTTTAAGAAGAGCTAACATCACCCAAGGAATCAAACAGGAATTAAAAGCAACTGATGACAGGTAGAAAAGATTAAAATGGCAAAGATTTAAATGGTCATGGAGAACAAGAAAGTCTTAACTTCATGACAGGAAGAACATTGTCTCCACGAAATAGATTTTTCCAGGAGAGGGCGCACTGATGGCCTTTCCTCTGGGTTTCAGAGTGAGCAGACCATGGAAGAGATTTATCATGTGTGCCACTGTGTCATAAGTAGAAATCTTTGAGAAGAAGCATTTCATCAAATAGTACCAAAATATGGAGAGCTTTATTATCCAAAACCAACCCTTTTCAGAGCCAGAGGCTGGAAGTTCAATTCCCCATTGTGCCACCAGGGAGAAGGGCTAGCCTATGTAGCCTCTGGCCAGCTACCCAGTCCCAGGGCACTCCCAGAAAAAGGGAATGATAAACCTCTTCTGTGTACTCTCTACCTAGAAAACTCTAGCAAGGGTTGCCGTAAGTCAGAAATGACTTGACAGAACAAAAATTATTACTACAGAACAAGGTGGGAGGCTTCTTCAGGATAGAAGGTTGTGTTTCTGTACTGCTTTATGTCCTCTTCATGATGCCATGTGAAGGTCCTTCCTGGGTGACACACAGAGAAAAAATTATGGAGATTAATTATTATTGGATTTTTGGGGGAAATACTACATTCTCTGTTACTTTTTGCGTGTGTGTCTTCATTCCTGTAGTGCTTCTTAATGTAACACACTTTCCTTTACTTTGTTTTGATACTCATTGCTGCTGTCTTGGCAGATTTGATTTGGGAAGGGAAAATATTGCAGAATTCATTGTTCTAGCATGTACAGTATAGGAAAAACAGAAACACAGTTGTGATTAACCAGTTTATTTCAGTGTGCATTTTTATCATAGTCCACGTCTTAGAAACTTACTGTTCATTGTGCTCCAAAGAACCATGCATTGACATTTGTTTGATTAGTCATTATGGTGCTTTTTAAACTTTTTAATACACATGGTGAAACAAGGCATCCTTGTTCGAATTCCAATGGGGATTAGCAATAGTTATCTCTGGTCTAACTCTCATAAATATGTTATGGAACTGCCCTCTACCTTTTAGAAAACCCTACTTAGAGCTGTGAATAACATGTTGCATGTTAATCTTGCACAGTGGGATGAGTTATCTAGGATATGATGATCATTTCTTATCTTTCAACTCTTTCACAGGGAATGGCTCTAAGTCTTGGTGACAAAATCAATCTCTCTCAGAAGAAAACTAACCTATAAACTGAAGTTCTTATCATTTACAGCTCAGTGCTTGAAATTTTGCTTGTTGGATTCAGAACATCTTGTATTCTTTTTTTGTTCTTTGATTGTAGAAACTGATTTTCTTGTGCTGAATGCATTCACATAAACAATTTTTAGGTTTTACTTATCACTCCAAGATCAGTGTTGATAAAACTTTAAATCTGTGGGTTTTCCCCCTCAATGTCCTTAAGTCATGTTTGTTTAGTCTACTCTATACTATTTCAATAAAATAAACAAATTTTCTGCTAGCGTGACTTGTTTTTACTCATGCATTGAACTGAATAATTCAGATCCTCAAAGAATTTGCATTTAAATGTTCAGATGTTATAAAACACTGTGATTACTCAATGAGGTTAACAATCATGCATTTAATTATTCTGTGATAAAAAATAAACGTATGTTTATTGTAACTTTAGAGTAGCTAGCCCAGACCAGAACCTAGTGTCTCTTTGCTAATCAAGACACATTCAGAACTAGAACTGGAATTGTATAACATTGTTCTTAAATCCCTTTACAATTCCATCCTGATCAATTTAAGCTTAACTAGATCACTACACCAGAGGGTGCTATCTTAAAATTGAATTTTTATCCAACTGTAGAAAAGTGTTATCTGTTGTCAAATAGTAAAATGTGAACAAATGTTGATAAATTTAAGAGTATAAAAGGTAATGTGACAGACTTCCAAAGGTAAGTATATCCTTTTACCAGATTCATTAATTGCTTTAGATTTGGAAGGAATTTAGGTAGGAATGTTGATAACATTCTTCAACATTTAACGGTAGTTCCTTTCTTCTTGGGACATGCAATTTAATCCTTTAAAAAACTCTCCAGTTTAAATATGTGGGATATTTTGCTTTTATACCAATGATTCAGAATGTCAGGAAATGGCCCAATATTGCTCCATAATAACATGCCCACATTGCCACCAGGAAAAAGAATACCAAGCTCTATGTAGCAAGGGATAGTAGCTTGACTGTCAATACAATGGCAACAGTCAAGATGGTCTACAGTGTTTCCCTAACTGATTTTTGGACTTCAATTCCCCAAAGCACTGAATCCCCAAAGTACTGATCAGCCAATGTACTGACTTAGGCTTCTGGGAATTGATGTGCCTCACTTTGGGAACCACTGGTCTACAGGATATCATCTTGTGCTCATTGCCATTCACAAAGGTATACCAAGCAAGGGAAAATCCCAGAACCTGACTTATTTTTTCATCCATTAACCACTTCTCAGATAAACAGAAAGCAGCAATCACAGCCTTTTTTATAAGAAAAACATGAGAGCAAGGCTATCTTGCAGACCATCTTGATTGCTGACATTGGTGTTGTCAACATTCAGACTGACCTTTGCTATGTAAAGCTTGGAATGTTTAACACACTGGAATTAAACAGCAATCTCATGCAAACAATATGCATACCAGAAGCAATATATAGCATTCTCCAAGTGATGCTAGAGCAAGTCTATTTTCAGATAACCACCTGGTATTATATGCCTCCTCCTTCCTAAATGGTGAGCTTAAATTTTTACCCTTACCACACATATTCTCACTTAGGAGTGTTTGTGAGATCTTAAGTAATAAAATGCAAATGTTGCCATGGGAACATTATCACTTTTTAAAGGGGATAATTATGATGTGTTAGAATACTAAAGAGATCTGTGCTGGCAAGAGGAGTAGATGACGATATTAATCTGTGAGTCATTAAGATCAAGGGAAAGTATCAAGCAAAAATGGCCATGATAAAAGACAAAAACAGTAGTGACCTAATAGAAGCAGAAGAGATTAGGAAAAGATGGCAAGAATAGGCAGAGGAACTCTAACAGAAAGGACCTTAATGTCCCTGACAATCACAATAGTGTGATCATTGATCTGGAGCCAGACATCCTTGAGTGCGAAGTCAAGTGGGCCCTAGAAAGTATTAATAACAACAGAGCTAGTGGAGATGATGGTATTCCAGCTGAGCTAATTAAATACCTAAAATAAGATGCAATTAAAGGGTTGCACTCAATATGCCAGCAGATTTGAAAAACAGCAGTGGCCACAGGATTGGAAAAGGTCAGTCTATGTTCAAATTCTAGAAAAGGGCAATGCCGGAGAATGTTCAAATTATCGTACAATTGCGCTCATCTCACACGCTACCAAGGTCATGCTCAACATCTTACAAGCTAGGCTTCAGCAGTATGTGAATCAAGAACTTCCAGAAGTAGAGGCTGGGTTCCAAAGAGGCAGGGAAATGAGAGACCAAATTGCCAACATCTTCTGGATCATGGAGAAAACAAGGGGGTACCAGAAAAATGTCTATTTCTGTTTTGTTGACTACACCAAAGCCTTTTATTATGTGAATCACAATAAACTGTGGCAAGTCCTTAAATAGATGGGAGTACCAGACCACCTCACCTGTCTTCTGAGAAATCTGTGGGTCAAGAAGCAACAGTTAGGACAGGATATGGAACAACTGATTGGTTTAGAATAAGAAAAGGAGTACAACAAGGCTGTATATTGTCACCCTCCTTATTTAAGATATGCAGAGTATATTGTGTGTAATGCAAAGCTGAAAGAAGCACAAGCTGGAATTAAGATTTCTGGGAGAAATAACAACCTGGGATGCTCAGATGATACTACCCTAATGGCAGAAAGTGAAGAAGACCTAAATAACTTCTTGATGAAGGTGAAAGAGGAGAGTGCAAAAGCTGACTTGAAACTCAACATCAAAAAAACCAAGATCATGGCATCTGGCCCCATCACTCCCTGGCAAATAGAATGGGAAGAAATTGAAGCAGTGACAGACTTTACCTTCTTAGGATCTAAGATCACTGCAGATGGTGACTGCAGCCATGAAATAAAAAGACACTTCTTGGGAAGCAAGCTATGACAAACCTAGGCAGCATAATAAAAAGTAAAGACATCACCCTCCCAATAAAAGTCCATATAATTAAAGCAATGGTCTTCCCAGTAGTAATGTATGGCTGTGAGAGCTGGACCATAAGTAAGGCTGAGCGCATTGTCCCAAGAGTGTCTGCCCGTCCAACCAGAGCGGACCAGAGGGGCTCCATAGTTATGCCTTCAGCTAGAGGGGCCCGCCTCTCTGGCACACGGAGGAGGGCCTTCTCCGTGTCCGCTCCAGCCCTATGGAACCTCCTGCCAACAGAATTGAGGCTACAGACAGAATTGCTGCCTTTCAGGAAAGGTTTGAAGACCTGGCTGGCGGGGCAGGTGTGGGGCCATAATGGGAATACGGCCCTGACCTGCTGGCTCATCTCCAACTAGTCCAGTTGTGTCCTCCTTCTGTGTCTTTGCATTCCCCCCCTCCTTCTTAGCTTTTAGTTTGGTTTTAAATGGGGTGGGAGTAATGAGGGTGGATGGATGGGAGGATGAGGGTGTTTTAACATGTTTTTATATGTTTTTAACTGTTGTAAAAACAGTCGGGTTTTTACCTGAGTGGGTGGCATAAAAATTGGAATAAATAAAAATAAAAGAATAGACGCCTTTGAACTGTGGTGCTGGAGAAGACATTTGAGAGCCCTGGACTGCAAGGAGATCACATTTTGTTATTGTTCAGTCGGGCAGTCGATTCTGACCCTTTGCGACCCTGTGGACCATTGCCCGCCAACCACCTCTGTCTTCCACCGGAAATCAACCCTAACTGCTCCTTGGAAGGGCAAATACTGAAGCTAAAGCTAAAATACTTTGGCTACCAATGAAAAGAGAGGACTTACTGGAGAAGGCCCTGATCTTGGGAAAGATTGAAGGCAAATGGAGAAGGGGTGGCAGAGGGTGAGATGGCTAGATGGCATTGTTGACCCAGTAGATGTAGATCTGGGAAGGCTACGGAGGATAGGCGTGTGGTGGTCCATGGGGTTGTAAAGGGTTGGACTTGACTGTGTGACTGAACAACAAACAACAACATTAAGACCTATTTATTTATGCGGGGAAACATACCAACAGTTTGAGACATATTTGCAGTTAAATGAAAAATTAGGAATTGCACCTGAGCTGGTAAATTCACTGCACTGAATCTTGGAGAAATCTATATCGGAAAAGCATTATCAAACTATTGCAGGGATCACCAACATTTTAAAATCAGGGGCCAAGTCACACTCCCTCAGACAGTGGGGGGGGGGGGGTCAGACTGGTGATCGTAAATGCATCCGCAACTTTCGTAAACATGTTTACAATAGCTGTAAAAAAGTCAGCAGTCGATTCCGGCTGTGGTGGCTGGAGCGAGGTCGTGGGCTGGATACGTTGGTGCCATGGGTGAGATCTGGCCCACAGGCCATAATTTGAGGACCCCTGAACTATTGGGAAAGTTTCTTTGCCAAAGAAATTTGGGTATAATAGGGTAGCAACACTGGTGCAAAATAGTGTAACCTGGGAATAGCTACCATTGTGTCGGGTGTATCCAATGTTGTTATATAAATGAAATTGCTGTACTTCATCTTCCATGTCTAGGTCAGACAAGAAACTGCCAAAATGAAGCTACCTTTTGGTGAATTCATTCTGCAGTTCCCTTCGCCTGACCTAGTGTGAGAAAGATTAGCTGGCATTATAAGGTTGCCATTACCAGCGTATGCCCAATTGTGGAGGCTCTTTCCAATTGACTACTGATATTTGTACACAACAACAAAAATAAAAATGATCCAGCTTCCTTGTCCTTGAAGCATATTTATAATTCCTTACTTTTAAGCAGGAGTGGAGCAAATGGGACCTGCTGCATTCACATAATCTTGGGTATTTCTGTAGCTCATAAGGTCACCTCCAGAGTTTTCCACTAAAAATGTCAAATAGTTTGCCAAGAAACATCTGTCCACCAGTGGAGATCTCCAGGAAGTTCACCAAAGAATAGGCCTGTCTATCCTGGCACTTTCTGTTTGCTTAAAACAGTAGGGCGAGGGGATCTGGGTGCCTGATGAACCAGCAGTCCGGTTCCTGTTGCCATTGAGTGGGTGACTTCAAAGCCTCTGGTCTCCCTTCTTGCAGTTATTTATTTTAAAATCAGATTTGATTAGGCAGCCTTGAAAATTGAGGTCGCTCTCAAGAGGAGGGTTGTCCTATGACAGATATTTAGGTGGGGACACGTGGCAGTTCTCCCAATAATGAACACCAGTTATAAAATGAATGAATGAATGCTGGGCCCAAACAGCGTCATTTTAGCAGCCACAGTTGACCAAAACTGAAAATAGGAGCTGGGGCAAAGGTGGACATTCACACATACACACAAGGGCAAGCATTCATGCAACCTTAGCTTCATGGCTAGGTTTCAACTCACTATTAGTTGCTTATTTAATAAGAGTCCTTTTGCCTCATGCCAAAGTTGTCCAACATTTTGTTTTCCCCTCTGGGAAGCTTACAAGAATCATGATAACAACAATCTCTTCCAAAATGTAAACATAAGAGAATTGGGGTCCCTTGATGCCATCTAAAACCCATAAGTTGTCTAAAGCTTCTGGTTTTAAGTGGCACACAAATTCATTCCAGGGGCTCTTGCTTCCTCTTTTCCTAATGTGTTCATTCAGTAATGAAAACTGTGGGTTCCATAATTGTATTTGTGCTGTCCTGGATCATTAAAGGGTCACTAAATTTAATTCTTCCCAATGGGTGTGTGCTTGCTGCTGTAATTCATTTCACAGCATGATAATTATTGGAGGAAGCAGAAGTTGTAATTTCTTAGAGTAATGTAATTTAATTTAGATTAATGTTCAGCTACGAAGGGGAAGATCCCAGATACAGTATATGCCTATGCTACAGTATTGTGCTGCCTTTTGTCCTTTAATAGAGAGGAGGTGAATTATGTGTGCACTCAGGCCAACCCAAGCTTTTTCTTCATGGAAAGGCTATTCTAGTTGAAAAGAGACATGTGATGGAAGTGTGGAAAAGTGATGAGCCAGCTTTTGGGTTTAAAAAAGAGGCCTCTGCTATATTCTGCTTTGTACCCCTTGGGCTGAATTCAGCTATAATCCCTACTAGAGCAGACCCATTGAATCAGTGGGACTTACACAGGTGAGGACTTGACATGTCCCAGTCATTTAATCAATCTATTCCAGTTTAAAGAAACAAGTGAATTTAACTCCTCATCTCCATGCTCCACCTAATGATTAAAATTACCATTCTCTTGGCTTATAAAAAAGATTGTTTTGATTAAAGTTGTGGGAACATAAGTAGTGCACCTAAAATACCCTGCCATTCCAGTTGTCTCCGGACTATATTGGTCCACTTACTCCTATCAAGCAGTCCACTAGAAGTCTGAACATAGCATGTTCGCACCAGATGTCAGACATTCTTTAGGAACATGCAGTCATCTGGAAAAGATCCGCACCTGAAATCACTAATAATTGAACCACTTTTCATGTCCAGTATAAAAGGTTTACATCTAAAGGTATCGTAGATACTGATTAAAACCATTCTTAACCCTAATTGTTTCTCTCTGCTTCAAATGTTGCTTTTAACACTGTTTTTGCAGTGTTTATAAAGATGAAGACAAAGAGTTTCATATTGTTTGAATTTATTATAGCAGAGCTACCCTACATTCAAATGACTAAATGACTTCCTAAAAGTAAGCTATGAACCCTATTTTTGCCAAGGTGAAGTTGAAAGTGGGGAAGAAGGTTACTGTCCTACTGGTAAAGCCCTGTGCTGTGGCTACCCCCCCCCCCCCAGGAATCATTCAACGGCATGGGAAGGGGAAGGTGTCCCTGTGTTATAAAGGTAACTGCATAATCATGTTCTGTCTTCCTGCATTCTGCTGTAAGAGGTGGTTTCATTGCTTCTACTCTAGTCCGGGAAAACAAGGTCAATTGCCTGGCTATTCCCACCATGGCAAAGGACACTGATGGGCTACGTTAGTGGTGGTGAGCCTTTTAGAGACCAAGTGCCAAAACGGATGGACAGGGCAAACTCTGTGCTGGGGGCAGGGATGAAACGCTCCCATTGGGCTGCTGGGCAGTGTAAACTCTATGCTGGGGGAAGGAAGAAGCGCTCCCATTGGGCTGCTGGGCAGAGTGAACTCTGTGCAGGGCTGACGGTCGCACATGCCCACAGAGACAGTTGTGAGTGCCACCTCTGGCACACATGCCATAGGTTCGCCACCACTGGCCTACATCTTCTATCAGCCCTAGCCAGGGGCTGGGAGGCGCTATCCAATAACAACTGGAGGGCCAGATGTTCTCCAATTTTACCACTTTACTATGCTATACAGTGAAAGCCTTGAGAGCTCTCACAGTGCTATGCGCTACAAGGGGACATATGCCAATGTGTTGGGTAAAGCAGCAGACTGATGCTGCCTTTCTTCCTTTTACAGTAGTCTTATCAGCTCCATCTTCTTTTTTAGTCTAATCTTTTAATCTATCTTCTGCCTCAACATGATTTGACTCTAGTTCTTCTTAAACCTCCTAATATTAAACATATACAGTGTATACTTTTGGGGAACTATAATTCCAGAACCTGTGGGCATTGTCATCCAAATATACAATATACAGCGTGTGTGTGTGTGTGTGTGTGTGTGTGTGTGTGTGTGTGTGTGTGTGTGTGTGTGTGTGTGTGTGTGTGTGTGTGTGTGTGTGTGTGTCCTAGCTCATCCTCCACTGGGCAGCCACCCCCAGCTGGGGGGTGAGGAGGAGGGCGAGAGCCGGGCGAGCGGCGAAAAGGCCAGCCGCCGCCGTAGCCGCCGGGCAGCCACCCCCAGCCGGGGGGTGAGGAGGAGGACGAGAGCCGGCCGGGTGAGCAACGAAAAGGCCAGCCGCCGCCGCCGGGCAGCCACCCCCAGCCGGGGGGTGAGGAGGAGGACGAGAGCCAGGCGAGCGGCTGCTAGTGGATTATAAATTGAAACTGCTAAGAGAGACTGCTAACCTGGCCAGACCTGAAGAGAATATTCTAGGCTTTCTAATAATGAGACAATGAGATGATGAATTAGATTGCCTCCAGCTGCCTTCAATTGCCTCTGGCCAGGATTTAAAGGCAGTTGAGGCAGCGAGACTCTCCTGCCATTACTTCTGTATTGTATTATTGAGTTATTATTGTTTCTGTCTACTTTTGTATTTCTGTCCTTGCTCTATGCTATATTGTATTTTTTGCTACATTGTATTTGCTATTGTATTTTTGCTATATTGTATTTTGTTCGATGTGTTGTGAGCCGCCCTGAGTCGGCATGTGCTGAGAAGGGCGGCATATACCGTATTTTCCGGCGTATAAAACGACTGGGCATATAAGACGACCCCCAATTTTTCCAGTTAAAATATAGAGTTTGGAATATACTTGTCAGCTGCAGTTAAGTACCTGTCCTATAAGACGACCCCCAACTTTGGCACAGATTTTTCGGGGTTAAAAAGTAGTCTTATACGCCAGAAAATACAGTAAATCAAATAAACTAAACTAACTAAACTAAACAACCAGAGAGGGAGGGGTCCATATTGGCACTGTTATCTCCTGCTATTATGAAACTCTGTCTTGTAGTTTCCCAAAATACAGAAATCTTGAGGTAAAAATGATCATGATCTAGTCTAGAAACAATGTGCCTACCACTTGATACTGATGGTGTTGCTACTTGTGGTCAACAATGCACCAGGTGAAAACAACTCCCTAGAACATGCACACAGTTTACAACCAGAAAATCACTGAATGCTTTTCCTGTGGCATCCCATGGAAAGAAATTCCCATGGCCATCTTGTTGGCCTCAGTCAGATTTCCACAGAAGGAATACTTAATACAAATGTGAGAGTCTCATTTTTACTCAGAAGAGTCACCTCTAGGGCTCTTCAGTCTGCTAAGATCTCACCTGACCATGAATCAGAAGTCTAGATTGTAAAAGGGATTTAATTTCATTTAATCATTAAATTCACATTTCACAATATTAAGTACTGACTTGACATTTATATAGATTCTGAGTCAGGGGATGAGTTAACTTTTTGCCAAGCACCAAAAGCTTAAAGGAACATGGGAGTACTAAAAATGTCTAGGAATGCATAAGAGCAGAATCAACAATATGTCTATATACAACTGGGTCTAGAGTAGCCCCATAGATCTATTGGTTTGCATCTAATGACAACTCTAGAAATAGTACCAATTAAATCATGCACACTTACTTTTTAAATTCCCAAGTCTAAATTCAACTAATACTAGTAGAGTGAAAATGGCCAGGTTATCCTGCTAAGGTAATAGAGTAGAATAAACCATACTGTCAGCAACTCAATGCCAACCATCCAGTGGTGGTTAAATAACCTGACAAACCTGAGGACTAATGGCCTTGGGTGGCAAAATCGAAAGGAAAGGGTGATGGTCCCCAAGTGGATTATATCCCACTTGAATCCATCTTGATGGAGGGCAGGAGCTTCATGAATCATGAATCATGAGGCTGATGAGGACTTTGTGTGCCAAAAGGGCTCAGGACCACAAATGACTCACAGAACTGGACCAGTGGTACAGGTGTCATGGGCAATGCAGAAGGCAAGTGAAAAACCACTCTATTATATTGTCCCCAGGACAATCTTTATGGCTGGACGCCATGGAATTATTAAGCTATATTTTGTGGGCAGTTTACAGTTTATTGTCAGATCATCCAACTTTCCCTGCTTTATCCTTACTATCGGATGCAGCAGTTTTTCTAGCAAAGATGTTAGTACAAGTTACTCCCTGGCCCCATATTTGTGATAGATACATTCGAAGACCTTCTGCAGATATCTGAAACCATGGGAAAAAGCAAGCTCCATATTTAAGCACACATACCTCAATTGTAGAAATAGGTTGTGTGCAAATGTGTTTGTCATTCTATTCAGGGGTAAAGAAGATTGCTGTTGTAACAAACAATCAGTTCCTTCTAAACCCATGGTTTCCAACAAAAACAGAACCCGCAGATATGGTGGTGACCTGTAGCATAAGTCCTTGTCCAGATGGACACTTAAGGCCACATGAGTACAGATCTGACTGTGATTTCTCTCCATTTTTGTCTAAAAGCCCCATATTCTAAGAAATCAACTACCTTAAAGAGATGGAACAAAAAATATTTAAAAGGTTTGATGAAATACTTAACCCTTTAAACCAGGGATTCTCAACCTGCAGCCCACGGGCCGGGTGCAGCCCATGGCACCATTTCATGTGCCCCCCTCCAGTGCTTCCACCACACCAGGAAGTACCATGGGGTGGAGGAAGGGCAAAAAGACCATCTGGCCCCCGAAGCTATCTGAGGTAGCGTGACCCAGCCTCCAGCTTTAAAAGGTTGAGAACTCCTGCTTTAAACCCTTGTAAAACAATATTTTCCCCATTTGCTTGAGTTGATTAGCACTAAATTGAAAGCTTCCAATGGCAGCAAAACAACTGCTCTATTAATCCACTTTGAAAATCTTATGTTTTCAAAAATAACTTTTCTAAAAATTTGGGAACACTCAAAAAATTTCTTCTTTGCTGGATGTGTGTATCTGCATGTGTTTCATTTGCTTAAGCAGAATAGTGCTTAATTGAAATCTTTCAAAGCAGTGGGGGTTGTAAACAGATTATCCACTTCAAAAATCAGCTTTCTTTACAATCAACTCCTTTAAAATCTTGTTAGAAACCTTTTCTAAGTGACCTTCTTTGTTGAACGTTTCTATTTCTTCATTTGTTTAATAGTGGAATAGTGTTAAGTGGAAATCTTCCAACCAGAACTCTTGTCTCTACGTACAAAGTGAGACAAACACAGCAAAACCTCCTACAGAAGATGGTTTAAAAAGAGAAGAAATAAGGACTTTGGGGGCCAAACGTAGTCACAGTTATTACCAATTTAATCTTTGTGTTATCAGGACTACGGATTAGTTTTATGATTGTTTATCAGCAATCTAATTGTATGCTCTTGTTAAGAACTCTGTAGGACTGGGGACAAAAGCTCAAGAATGGTTAATTAATGCTGTCAAAGTTGAAATCAACGTATAGTGACCCTGATAGGGCCCTCAAGATAAGTGAGATATTTAAGAAATGGCCTTACCATTTCCATCCCCCCAGTGAATTTTCAAGGCTAAAAGTTGATTTGAACCCTTGTTTCCCAGGCCCTAGTCTGTTATTGTCTCCACTATACTATACTAGGTATCCTTCAAGAATTGTCGCATCTCTTAATGACTATCCAGTTTAAAATTTATCATTGGCTTTCATGGGCTTGAAGCTTTCATTGGCCTCCTGCATTTGTTAAGAGAAAAAAAAAGAATACATAATGACTGTCTATAGAAAGGAACTACTGAAGGTAATTGTTTTGTTTGACATTGGTCTTATTTAACTTCTGGCAAACCTGCCAGCATGTTAGTGGTGAAAAATCTCAATGGCTGAACATTTCTTAAAATTTTAGTGCCAAAAAATGAGAGCCACAGGAAATGTTAGAATGTTAAAAAGCAGCAATTGAAAATATATCAATGGTCTTTTGTGGAATTCAACAGTATCTTCATATTTGCACGTTCAGTGCATCACATGAATTTCATGGCTTTAAGTGCAATACATCTATTCTTAGAATGAATAAGTACAGCAGTTAACATATTTCTTTCTGTTAAAGCACTCCAGAGAAGCAGTCAAGGGCCTGATCTAGCTAAAGCTGGGGCCAATATAGGGTAATTTTTAAGAAAGCTGAATCCAGAGTACTTCAAGGCAAATGGGTTCTTAGCATTACCCATTGAAAGATGTTGTGTGGCTTCCCTTTTTAATGACTGTTCAGTAATCAGAAAACACAGGAGGGTTTCAAATAGATGGTAATGCATCTGAACTCAACATAAAAAATTATCAATGAAGGAAAGCACTTGCATAATTAAGACCCTAAATTAAAATACAATTAAAAGTAATTAAAAATCGAAGCACCTATAGAATGGGGACAAACAATACCCAATTCCTGCTCATCCTCAACAACTTACAAGTGAAACTTTGGCCAGTGTCCCTCAACCTACTACACAAGGTTGTTGTGAGCGTAACACAAAGAGGAATGAGTATTACTCTGAATCTATTTGATAAAAATGTTATAAAGTAAAGATGGTTGAGATAAATTGCATGAGATTAAATTTGCTGTTGCTAAGTAACACCCTAATGGAACATAAATGGAACCATTTTTAGTAGGAATAAGAGGTGTGCAATTTTAAGAACTTACTGCCACAGGGGCTGGTGCACCAGCAAGATTTGCTCCCACTTATGGTTCACATAAGGCTCTTTGTCATGGCCTTGAATCATACAATTGTGCACACATTTGTTTTTCACTGGACTTCAGAACTGCTTAGGCACCAGAGCTAGATGGTAGAATCTAAAAGGGCTCCTAAAACTGGCCAGAAGAGATGGGACCTTCTCAGCTGCCTGCAGAGCCATTGTGATCTGAAATGAGAATGTATTGGGTCTCCACCCATTCTCTGACCTGTTTATTTCACTGCAGAAGAATCACAAGACAATTTCTATGTGCAAGGTAGGTATGGACAATGTATGACTTTCTAGCCCATGTCAGTCTGCAATTCCCATCATCCCCCACCACAGTAATGCTTATGGAAGTTACCCTCCAATGGCTGTTCCAGTCAGAGCATTCTGTCATATACCTCACTGTAACAAGAGTCAGAGCTGTTTCAAACATGCATATGCATTGCTTGAATTCTTATTGGTCACACTGTAAGTTCATGGTTTTCAGCAACAGGAACACACTGTCCCTATTAAATAAAAATATCTTTGGTTTGATGCTGGATGAAACTCTTATCTGTAGTAAAAAACAACAACAACATTTCATGGGTCATTTACATTTACACTGGATACCACCAGATAATACCACCACCATGTCGGTCAAACTGCTACATGCCAACCAGCTTCTCCTTCTCCATCCTCTTCTGCTCATGATCTCATTAGACCCTGAACTGATGCCAGGTCTGGACATGCTGGATGCCTCTCCACATTCCAGTGGAGTCAGTTTCAAAACTCATGATTTGAAATGATCCTAAATTATGCCAAATATTTATATTATTTTCTAATATTCCTTGGGCTTGATTGGAGGCAGCCACACCCAAACTTATTCTTGGAGAGCATGCTTTCCGGCAGAGGATCCTCAAGATCAAAGACTCTAGCTGGGAGCAAGACAGGGAGGCATCAGAACCTGACGCAGATCCCCCTGTTGACTATTCAGTGGAAAAAATGATATTGCTCACTGCATACCTCTCTCCTTGAAAAGCTCAGAAACCTGAGCACATGTGTCTCCTATGGATTATTGGTTCAGCCCAATAGGTGGGCATATCTTAAGAAGGGGCCGTGAATCAAGATTTGCATAGAGGAGGTGTGGGAGAGCTGGAGAGGCTTTAAAGGCTATGCTCTTGGAGTTGTTTCCTTGTAGATCTCTGTGGAGGAGACCCCAGAGGACAAGACAGCCTGTCACCCCATCCAGTTGATAGCCCAAAGTTTGAAACCTCTAGCTCCCCACTGGTTTGGGGTCAGGATGACTCAGAATGGGGCAGGAGATTTTGTGGTTGTGAGAAAGATGTGGGAAGAGAAGGGTGGAGTAAAAGTAGTAGTGGTGGAAGAGGAAAGGAAAGAGTTAACAGCTGTGGAGAAAGGGTGGAAGAGCTGGGGTTGGAGGAGGAAAAAGAGTGAGAAAGGGAGGAGGTGATAAAAGGGACAGAGCAAGGAAAAGAGAGAGAGAAGTATGAGGAAAGGTGCCCAGAACATGAGGAGTTGATGTTGCCTCTAGGGTGGACATTCATATTGAGGACCCGAGGACTGGGAAACTGCTCCTTAACGAGGCCAAAAGACAAGCAAGAGCAAAGATACCTATGAAGCCCTCTTAATTGGGAGAAAAGAAACAGCGGGAGCATTGAGGAGCAGAGGCTCAAGAGTGCAAAGCCGGGCATCTGAAGGACTTTCTGAGGCGAGTACTCAAAGACATTGTCCAACAACCTGTCCTCAGTGCCAACACCCTCTTGTTTGGTATTAAAGGTGAACTATAAGAGACGGAAAAGGCTGGTGGCAGTGAGGTAACTGAACTATAAATAATTAATCTTGTCAAGAACCCTCTGTTTTGATAAGCTTTTACTAAAGTCAGTTATTTATATTTAAAAAGAAAAGTTTCTGGAAAGTAATTCCAATATTGAAAGGAAATCCTATATCAGCCAATATATTTGGGACTCTGTTCTTAAAATATTTTTATTATTCCCCCGTTTTTTCAAGGAATGCTGGTTCTGGTGCTGCAAGGGAGAACACACACACACACACACACACACACACACACACACACACACACACACACACACACACACACACACACACACACACACACACACACACACACACACACACACACACACACACACACACACACACACACACACTTGTATGTATAAGGGGGAAAGGGCAGTTTCACAAAGATTCTGAGATATCTCAGAATGTTTGCTTGTAAAGAACAGAATGTAGCTATGTTAATAGATGGAAATGAGAGGTGAGTTCTTTTTCTATCAGCAATTATGAGCCGGCTGATTACCTCAGTGGCTTAGGTATCTGGTTGGGAGTTTGATTCCCCACTGTGCTTCCAGAGAGAATAATAACCAGCATGCACAGACATGAGCAAGATGCACGGTCCAAGAGTGTCCCCAGAAGAAGAGAATGATAAATCATTTTTGTGTATTCTCTACCCAGAAAACCCTGGAAATGGTAGTCATAAATCAGAATTGACTTGACAGCACACAATTATTATTAATTAACAATAAATCTAAAACTTGGATATATTATTTTTTCTGGATTAGGATTCCCAGGATTTCCTACCCAGCATGCTCAGCAGCCATGCCCACAGAGGGAATCTTGCAGTTGTAGTCCAAGAAGATAATTTTTATTAGCTTTGTATAAATCATTCAAGGTAGGTTTTGTCATAGGCAATTGGTAGAGAATCACCACGGATGATGGGTCAGAAGCAAATGACAATCACAAGTGACAAACAATTCATGTAATCCGGGTGTGTGTGCATGTGCGTGCGTGCGTGTGGGTGGGTGGACGGGTGGTGGGGGTTGAGTTCAGGGGCTAATGCTTAAAGAACTGGCAGTACAGTATTACTACTTTTGTATGGTGTAATACCACACTCTGTGCTTTATGTTTCTCTTGCAGCTATTAGAAAAAAGGCAGAATATTAAAATGATATAAAGTATGGCATTGCTGTAGACCAATGGTTCCCAACATGGGGCCCATGATCCACAAGGGGACATTAATTCCCAGAAGCCTAAGTCAGTGCTTTGGGGAATTGACTAAGGCTTCTGGGAATTGAAGTCTAAAAACCAAAGGTTGGGGAAAACTGCTGGAGACCAAAGGTCTTCAGAAGGTTGCGTGAGAGAATTAAATTTCACCAATTTCTTGATGGACTATATTTGATATTTGTCCAGCCCCACATGTGCCTAAATGTAGAAGCCAGCTTCTCTTGCTGTGCAGATGATTGGTGTTCTTTGCAATGACCATCTGCTGGGAATGGAAAGAAGCAGCAAGCTTCTCTCTTCTCCTGTATAAGTGATTTTGGAGCTGTCAGCATTGGCCATCTGGTTGAATGCGTGAGCTGCTGGAGTCAAGTACTCTCACTATGGGCTGCTAGATGTAGGAACCTCCCCATTTTTACTTAATTGCAGCCTTCTGCATCATCAATATGGGTGGATGGGTGGATCAGTAATTAAATGGCTTTTTCCTTTCATGGCTTGTGTTGCTGGAGCACTGCAATAATGATCTCTCATTCTGCTTTGCTGATTCTCAAAGACGGGACGTTTCCTTTAGCTTTTATATTTTCAGCTTGCTGGATAGTTTATTAAGTTAAATACAGTACCTGGCTGGGGAACCAGAGGCTGACTGTTTGGCTACTGTATCACCCTTGGAGCCTGCTTCAGCAAACTGCATAGTTGTAGAACACCCCTCTCGTGTTCAGGGAATGAAGAAGCAGACGAGTGAAGTCGTGAAATTCAGCTCTTTATTAGTGGGGTTTGAACACAGTTTGGATGGGGCAAAACTCGGACTTATATACACTATAAACAGTAACAGTAACAATAATATAACAAGCCCATTGGCTAACAGAGTGTGCACATTTTCGATCCACTTATTTGCATAAGAATAGATACATGAGAAAATATACATTCCGTTCCTGTCAAAAAACACAGTTAACATACATAACAGGTATGCTGCTGATTTAATTTACTAATAGCAAAGTTGAGCCTATATGTGAAAAGAAACTGGCATAACTGGAGCTCCAAATCCCCTTCACCGATACGCCGAAGCGCGTCTTTAGTTGTGCGGACCTGCCCCTCTACCTGGCCATTGGTGGCTGGGTGGAATGGGGCGGCAGTGATGTGCCTAATTGCATTCCTTTCCATGAAGGATTGGAATTCTGTAGATGTGAATGTGGACGCGTTGTTGGACACCAGCATATCTGGAAGTCCAAATGCTGCAAACAGCCTTCTTAGGTGCATTATCGTGGTGGCTGAAGTGATATTAGGTACCCTAATCACGTCCAGCCACTTAGAGAATGGATCCACAACCAACAAAAATAGGGCACCCCTAAATGGACCTGCAAAATCTATGTGCAACCTGGATCACGGGCCCCGAGCAGAATCCCATTCCCAAGAGGGAATGTGGGATTGCTGTGGGCGAGAGGATTGACAACTGGCACAAGTGCCGACCATTTGTTCTATGTCTTGGTCCAGTTGAGGCCACCAAAAGTAGCTACGGGCAAGGGCTTTGGAACGGACAATTCCAGGGTGACTTGTGTGAAGTAGATGTAAAACTTTTTTCCTGAGAGTGACAGGAATGACCACACACTGGCCCCATAGAAGGCAACCTCGTTCCACTGACAGTTCCAAATGCTTGCGATGGAATGTTCTGAATTCCTCGGCTAGAGGAGAGACAGGCCAGCCTTTTTGTATCCAAGACTTTACTTTAGTCAATGTTAGATCCTTGGCCGTAGCCTTGGCTATATCTGAGGGGGCGACTGGAGGCGAATCGAAAGCCTCAATCATAAGTACCTGGTGGTCGCTTTCGATCTCGCAAGCGGCTTCCCTGACCCCTGGCAGTGGAGAATGTGACAGGGCATCAGCGTGGCTGATGTTCTTGCTGGGCCTGTGCACCAAAGTAAAATTGTATGCATTTAGGAAAATTGCCCAATGCAACATCCTTGGGGACAGAATTTGAGGTGTGGGCTTCCCGTTCACAAAGATTCCAAGGAGGGGCTTGTGGTCAGTTACAATGGTAAAAGGTCTTCCGTAATGGTAATCATGGAATTTCTTAGTGCCAGCCACGATTGCCAATGCCTCCCTGTCTGTCTGAGTGTAATTTTTCTCAGGCTTTGAGAGTGAACGGGAATAAAATGCTACGGGGGCTAACCTCCCGTCATTTAGTACATGGCATAACACAGCTCCCACCCCCACAGGGGATGCATCACACACAAGTACAACTTCCTTGTTAGGATCAAAATGAGTTAATACAGCATCTGAAGATAGCAGCCTTTTAAATTCTAGGAACGCATTCTCCTGGCAATGGCCCCAGTGCCAAACAGTATCTTTCTTAAGAAGCCGATGTAATGGTTCGGCAACTGAGGCTTTGCGATGGAGAAAAGCGTGATAGAAGTTTAGCAATCCTAGAAATGGTTGCAATTCGGCTTTACATTTTGGCCTGGGTGCATTTCGCACAGCTGCCACCTTGGAGTCAGAGGGCATGATACCTTGGGGTGTAATTCGGTATCCCAGGAACTCCACTTCCTGTGCCAAAAACACACATTTGTCTCTTCTGAGATGTAGACCGGCCCTCTCGAAACGTAAGAGGACTCAATCATGCCTGGCCGCTAGTTCGACGGTGTCCTTAGCGGTGATCAGGACATCGTCAAAATATGGCAGAACACTGGGCAAACCTTTTAAAATACATTCTACAAGAGATTGAAATATTCCGGGGGCAGCATTCACCCCGAATTGTAGTCTAGTTACCTTAATTGCCCCCCCCCTATGCGTTACTATGGTCTGGGCCATGGCAGCAGCAGGAGACACAGTCAATTGTTGGTAAGCCTGGGCAAGGTCAAGTTTTGCGAAGCAATTTCCTCCATGCAAGGAGGCAAGAAGTTGGCTTACCACGGGCACAGGATATGCGTTCGGGCGAATAGCTTTATTGATGGTACACTTGTAGTCAGCGCATATCCTGACCTCCCCGTTACTTTTCAAAGCAGTCACTATTGGTGTCTCCCACTCTGTGGAGTCCACTGGCACTAGGATGTCCTGCCTCACCAGTTTGTCCAGCTTGGCTTCTATCTTCTCCTTTAAAGCAAAGGGTACCCGGCGTGGCTTCATCCGGATGGGCCGGACGGTTGGGTCAAGCTCAAAGTCCACAGGGAGTCCTTTGTATAACCCTAAACCCTTTTTTGAACACCTCAGGATGTGCAGCACAAACATCCCAGATTGGGTCAGCGTCTATTGCGTGAATGCCAGAAAGCCAGATTCCCAGGGGCCTAAACCATTGGATCCCAATAAGACAGTTAGTGCCCTGCTTAACTACAACCAATGGCAAGGAGGTGCAAATGTTTTTGAATTTGACCAAGAAATTTCCCACCCCCAGGACCGGAATCTGGCAACCTTGCACATCCTGGAGGGAAGTTTTAAAAGATTTGAGCTTGGGCCGAGAGGCAGGGGGAATTCTCAAAAACTCCCGCTGTGGGATTATGGAAAAGGTAGTACCTGAATCCACCTCCACTTTGAAGGGGACGTCCTGCAGGCTCAGGTCTGCGAAGAAACGCTTGCTGATGATGCCCACTTGGCACGGCTCAGGCTCTGGTGACACTTTGGCGATGGATGTTTTGTGGTGATGACTCTTCTTGGACTCAGGTGCTGGAGTTCTTTGCTTTCGCTGTCGGCATACTTTAACAATGTGCCCTCGTCTCCCGCAGTTGTGGCATTCTGCGGTGCGGAAGGGGCACTTCCTGCAGTCATGCCGGGCTCCGCAGCCATCACACTTGCGAAGGAATTTCTTCTCCCAATCATCACGGTGCTCTTGGTGCTTTCGGCGGACTGCTCGGACTTCTCCCTCTGCGTCGCTGGACTCCGATGAAGAGGTGGAACCAGGCAATGCTGAGGAGGATGAAGATGAATTTTGCTGAGCTTGCACAGCTGAGTCAGTGGCACGGGTGGTAGAGTGGCAATGCCGGAAAAGCTTGATGCCGGACCGTGCGGCCTCAGATGCTACCACCTCTTCTAGGACAGCCTTGAAAGTTAGCATCTTCCTGATCATGAGGCGACATTGAGCATCTTCATCCCTCATGCCGGCCAGCAGACGGTCCCGGAGTGCTTCTTCAATGTTGTCCCACTTGCACGGGGCGGCAGCAATGCGCAGAGCAGCGGCGTAGTCTGCAATGGACTCCCCAGGTCGCTGCTCCCTTCTGTGGAAGGCCACCCTGGCCGGGAAGATCGAGACCTCTGGCTGCAGGTGTTTCCTCAGTGCGGGCATGATTTCTGCAAGCGGCACCATATCCACGTCCCTTGGCAGAATGAGGTGGGTTGCCAGCTCAAGCGTCTCAGAACCGCACTGAGCGAGGAAACAGGAGCGCTTCTGGTCTCTGTCGGTGATCTTCTGAGAGGCCATTGCGTGGCGGAATTGGCGTTCGTATGTTGCCCATTTCTCTGGATGTGCTGGGTCAAATGGGCTGATGTTGCTGCCGTGTGGGGACACCATCCCATCCTCATCGCCAGTTTCATGTTCAGGGAATGAAGAAGCAGACGAGTAAAGTAGTGAAATTCAGCTCTTTATTAGTGGGGTTTGAACACAGTTTGGATGGGGCAAAACTCAGACTTATATACACTATAAACAGTAACAGTAACAATAATACAACAAGTCCATTGGCTAACAGAGTGTGCACATTTTCGATCCACTTATTTGCATAAGAATAGATACATGAGAAAAGATACATTCTGCTCCTGTCAGAAAACACAGTTAACATACATAACACTCCTACACACACACACACACCACCACCACCACTACCACATTGTGGCACTTTAAAGACTAACTGCTGTATTTTAATGTTAGCTTTCGTGGATGAAGTCCACTTGCCAGACCTGCTCTGATGAAGTGGACTTGATCGATGAAAGCTAACATTAAAATACAGCAGTTACTCTTTAAAGTGCCACAACATTTTTGTGTTATTTTGTTTAATCTCTTATATGCTCTTTTAGGGAATGTGGCTGGTGACTATGTGGTTGAAAACAGTCCATATTGACTTGAGTGCTAACATCTCTGATGAAAACACAACATAGAGCCTTTCAGAGAAGCAGGGATGTTATCAGGATCATCTTTTCACAACTGTATAATACAACATGATGCTGGCTGATGTTTCTTGAAATAGTCAGAAAAACCTGTCCAAAGGGATGTCCTAGTCTTCTCAGCTACCAGGTCCGAGCTTGTATTATTTGCTGTTGCTTTTTCAGAAATCATGTACACACTCAAGTGTCCCATTCTTGATCCTTTCCAACATCCTGGGGGATACCTGCCAGCTCTCAAGAAATGACTAGAGCAGGGGTTCCCAACCTAAGGCCTGTGGGACGGATCTGGCCCACAGCACCATTTCATGAGCCCCCACCCCACCCCTCCAAGGGCATTCAAGAAACAAAATGACTTCCCCTTTGAAGTTGTTGGAACAAAATGGTTTCCCCATCATGCAGGCAGGGCAAAATGGCCATCCAGTCCTTGAAGCTGACAGAGAGCATGACCCGGCCCCAGGCTTGAAAAAGTTGGGAACCCCTGGACTAGAGTCTCAGCAATGGCGGAACTTCTCATACAATTCTGCCAAGAGTTTACATGTGATGTTTCAAAACACAGTGACTATTACTGAGTAGTTTGGATCCTGCTAGTTTGGCTACTGAGAATAGAATGGATAATTTTCTCCACAGATGAAACTGAGCCTTAGTATCACAGGGTTTTAAGTAGTATCCACTTGCCAGTTAGAGCAAGTTCAAATCTCCCTCAGAGTAGTGATGAGTATCTTAACTACTTTTATGATCACTTGTAGTCCATCCTTCCTGAGTTGGAACACACCAGGACTCACCAGGTTCTACAAGCTGCTTTCATGACATCACCAGGAGCATATTTTTCACCATTCAGTGTGCATGGACACTCTTCTACAGGGACACACGTTCGGTTTCTTGAAATATCATCCAATACAGTACCTGTCAAAAATAAGCAAGCACGGGAAAACAACAAAAAAGCAGATGTATTGCTGTGACGTATATACACTATAAACAGTAACAGTAACAATAATACAACAAGACCATTGGCTAACAGAGTGTGCACATTTTTCGATCCACTTATTTGCATAAGAATAGATTTTAATTTAATTTAATTTAATTTTCGCGCTTATATACCGCCCACTCGGGTGCAACCCAACTCAGGGCGGTTTACATGGCGGACAATAAATACAATATAATAATATAATAATACAATGGCACGTAATAATACAATTCAATTACATCAAATAAATTCAGGGGAAAAGCACAATATCAATGCAACACATAATACATACACAGCATCAAAAGTAAACCATATTAACAAAATCCCCAAGGGATGAAGCACAGCTCACATCCCATATTGTGCCCAGCCCAACTTCCCCAGCCGGCAAACATCAGCCTCAGTCCCTCTGTCTCCCTCCCTGCCCCCCCCCACTCTCCTCACAGAGAGCGCCAACGCTCCCATCTCCCCTGACCAACTTGGCCCGGGGAGAGAGCCGCAGGTGGCTCGCATCCTGGGCCGATGGCGGGGGCCCAGAAGAGCCTCGGTACGGCCGTAGGGCCTCTTCGCCCCCACCGGGGCTAGGAGCGCGGCGGCAGCGGCTCACTTGGCACCCCCTCGCCCTTGAGTCCGAAGGCGAGGGGGGGGCGGGGCCCGGGAACGGCGGCAGGTGGTGTGGCCGAAGGGCCTCTTCGCCCCCACCGGGGCCAGGAGCGCGGCGGCAGCGGCTCGCTCGGCACCCCCTCGCCTTTTGAGTCCGAAGGCGAGGGGGGAGGGCGGGGCCCGGGAACGGCGGCAGGTGGTGTGGCCGAAGGGCCTCTTCGCCCCCACCGGGCCAGGAGCGCGGCGGCAGCGGCTCGCTCGGCACCCCCTCGCCTTCTATCCCGCTCTGAGGACTGCAGGAAGAAAAGAAAGAAAGTGATACATGAGAAAAGATACATTCCGCTCCTATAAACAGTAACAGTAACAATAATACAACAAGCCCATTGGCTAACAGAGTGTGCACATTTTCGATCCACTTACTCGCATAATAGATACATGAGAAAAGATACATTCTGCTCCTGTCAGAAAACACAGTTAACATACATAACAACCCCCCAAAAGATAACCATACTGAGTCCTCTATACCTGAAAAATTCTAAGTGTCATCATAAGTCGGAATCAGCTTGATGACAATTTGTTGTTATATTTCTGCAAGGAGTGCAGAAGGAGCCTGAGAGGAGGCGGCAGTGTCACAACCCATCCTGCTGAAGAAGCCCTGGGGCTTTGAACCTGTGGCTCCTGATTCCTCTGCAGCAGTGGCTCTGACTGAAATTAAGGCACGAAGAGGAAGCGAAAGGAGAGAAGGAATTGTCCTCCTCCTTATAAGCATAGGATCCCTTCGTTCTCTCCCTTTTCCTCCTTCTTGTGTAATCCAGTAATAGTAAACGTAAAGGTTTCCCTTGCTCGAAAGCCAGTCGTATCCGACTCTAAGGTTCAGTGCTCATTTCTGTTTCAAAGTCGAAGAGCCAGCGTTGTCTGCTTCTGCAGACGTTTCCGTGGTCATGTGGCAGTCATGGCTAGACACCAGAGCGCACGGAACGCTGTTACCTTGCCACCAAAGTGGTCCCTATTTATCTACTTGCAATCTCTTGCTTTTGAACTGCTAGGTTGGCAGGAGCTGGGACAAAGACGGGAGCTCATTCCGTCCTGCAGTACTCGGAAATCGAACCACTGGCCTTCTGTTGTGTTCTGTTGGTTTTATTGTACACACGGATTACAATGTATCTGAGCCAATGTAACCTTGCCTATAGCAACAATGTAACCTTCAGCTGTATCATATAAACCCTGTAATAGGACGCGAGCTAATGACCACCAGCTGGCAGCAGCGAGCGTCCAAGCTCTCTTGGTCCAAACTCATCAAAGGCAACAGCGCGGGAAGTTTTCCCGCCACCACCTACACCTGGACAAGAAGGGCGTGACCGGCGATGACGTCACGCAGACAGTAGCCAATGGGCTACCATGGCACCACGTTCAAATGTGTTACTGCTGTATATAAAGAGCTATCGATCCGCCATTACCTCATGTTCCCTCTGCCCACAATGCAATAAACCTGAGTTAACCCAGCCCGAGGCTGTGTCCTGTGTCTTGGTTTGCATACACCAAATTGGCGACGAAGGTGGGATAATGGATCCCCACGGAACAGCCAGGGCACAGAGCGGTTTCAACATCACCAAACCGCAAGACTGGGAGCTGCTTGAGATGGATTTCCAGGCGGCCCTGGTAGAACTCAGAGTCAAAGGAGAAGACGAGGAGAGGAAGAGGGCCATCCTCACCAGAATGCTCGGGATGGAAACCAAGCGGACGCTGGTGGGCATAATTGCTCCGAAGAAGGTGAGCGACTTTAAGGCGAGCGACATCATGAAACTGCTGCGAGAGCGGTTCTGCCCCTCGAGGGCAATGTTTCCCGCTCGGAGCGCGTTTTGGAGGCGAGTCCAAGCGCCGGATGAGTCGGTTGAGGCATTCGTGGCCGCCATGAGGATAGCCGCCGCCCCCTGTAAATGGGGCGATATCCTGGAGTTGGTCCTCAGGGACGGTGTGTTGTGTGGCCTGAAAGACAAGGAGGTACAGCGCAGCTTGATGAATAAGGAGCCGCCACCCACGCTGGCAGAGGTCATAGAGGCCGCGGAAGCCGCAGAGTCCACGAATGCCGGAGTGGACGAGATGCACCAGTGGCGTGAGTGGCGTCCTAGAGCCGGCAAGGCGGAAAATTCGGTGCACGGGAAGACCGGACAGTCGGTGCACGCGACTCGACGGGCCTCAAAGTCGTCTACGGAAGGCAGCGACGGCGAGGAGGTCCAGAAGGTCCGGAAGGGTGGTCGACGCTGCGAGGGTTGCGGAGCGGCCCACGAGCGCGCGAGATGCCCGTTCAGGAAGGCCGAGTGTTACACCTGCGGCCGTCGGGGGCACATCGCCAAGGCGTGCAGAAAGAGGAAAGAGGGCCGGAGGCAGTCACAAGACCGCGCAGCCAGACCGGACCGTCCAGCGAGGCCCAAAGATGGCGCCCAGACCACGAGGAAGCAGGACGGCGTGGGCCGCGTCTCGGACGGCAGCGAGGACGACGCCTCAGTGTTCAGCGTGTCCGCGGGACAGTCCCATTACTTCGTTGAGGTATTAGTACAAGGGGCCCCTATTAAGATGGAAATTGACTCGGGGTCCTCCTATTCCATAATTCCCCAGAAAGAGTTCCTGAAAATCGACCCCCACGTGCGGCCCAAGCTTAAAGCGTTGAGGTCCACACTACGGGACGTACAGGGAAACAGCATTCCGGTGTTGGGGGTCGGGAAATTTCGGGTCAATTTTAAGAGATATTCTGCGGAACTGCCCCTAGTTGTCCTCAAAGGGGGAAGCTGTAGCCTCCTAGGGACACAGTGGTTTCAGCCCTTAGGTTTGTTCATAGGGGGGGTGCATACCGTGGGGGGGGACCCAATACAAGCGGTTTGCGATGCGCATCCCGCCGTTTTTAAGAAAGGACTCGGAAGGTTCAAGGGACCCCCTGTAGCTTTCGACATAGACCCGGACGTCCGCCCGATAAGACTCAAACCACGCAGGGTGCCGTTCGCACTCAAGGACAAGATAGAGGCGGAACTGGACAAACTGGTGGGCCAGGGGATTCTTATTCCTGTTGATTCCGCGGAGTGGGAAACTCCAATTGTAACGGCTCTAAAGGCTAACGGGGAGGTGCGCATTTGCGCTGATTATAAGTGTACAATTAACAAGGCGATCCGCCCTAATGCATACCCGGTGCCAGTGATCAGCCACCTTTTGGCCAGACTAAATGGGGGAAAGTGTTTCGCTAAACTCGATTTGGCACAAGCCTATCAGCAACTTCCAGTGACCCCCGCCACGGCCGCGGCACAAACGATAGTTACACATAAGGGAGCGTTCCAGGTGTCGCGGTTACAGTTCGGCGTGAACTCGGCACCCGGCCTTTTTCAATCGCTCGTGGAACGCCTCCTAAAGGGCCTGGAGGGGGTGTTGCCTTATTTTGATGACGTGTTGATAACAGGGGGGAGTGAGGCTGAACTGGCGAAAAGGTTGGACAAAGTACTGACCGTGTTCGAGAAAGCGGGGCTGAGATTGAGGAAGGACAAATGTGTGTTTTTCGAGACCGAGGTCGAGTTTTTAGGGTTCCGGATCACACCCGAGGGGATTAAGCCGTCTAAATCCAAAGTAGCAGCCATTAAAAAGGCCCCTCGCCCCACATCCAAAACCGAGCTGCAGTCTTTCCTGGGGCTCCTCAATTTTTACCATACATTCCTCCCGCGGAAGGCGTCCGTGGCCGAACCGCTCCATCGGTTACTTAAAAAGGAGGAGCCATGGATGTGGGGTGACGAGCACGAGAAGGCGTTCAAGGAGCTAAAGCAACTCCTAACATCTGAGGCAATCCTGACGCACTTCGACCCCAAACGGCCAGTGGTCCTAGTCTGTGATGCATCCCCGGTGGGGGTGGGGGCGGTGCTTTGCCACGTGTTGGAGGACGGAAGGGAGGCCCCGGTAGCGTTTTACTCAAGGTCCCTGTCCCAAGCGGAGCGAAATTACGCACAAACCGACAGGGAAGCGTTAGCAATAGTAGCGGGGACCAAAAAATTTCACGATTTTTTGTATGGCCGCCCGTTCAAAATCGTGACCGATCACAAGCCGCTGTTAGGGATTTTCACGGCAAGCAAGCCCACGCCACAGATCCTGTCCCCGAGGATGCTGCGATGGGCTATTTTTCTCAACGCGTACCAACATGAGTTGGAGTACAGGCCCGGAAAGGAGATCAGCCATGCTGATGCGCTCTCGAGATCCCCTCTGCCCTTGTCGGCGGACCAAAAGGCGAGAGCAGAAAGAGACCGCCAGGTGTTGCTAATTGAGGTTTTAGACGCACCCCCACTAGTACCAGCCGACATTGCTAGGGCGACAGGCAAGGACAGGACGCTGGAGAAAGTTAGTTCATGGGTGCAGAAGGGGTGGCCGGTTTCGTCCCCGAGTACAGAGTTCGACCCATTCTTTAGGAAAAAGCTTGAGTTGTCCCTAGAGAGGGGGTGCCTTCTGTGGGGCCAACGGGTGGTGGTCCCTGCGCCCCTGCGGACGAGGGTGCTCGAACTGCTGCACGTCAGCCACCCGGGCATAGTTCGTTCAAAGGCGCTAGCCCGGAGTTACTTCTGGTGGCCACAGCTGGACGCGGACATTGAGCACATGGTTGGCACTTGCGAGGCTTGCCAGGAATCCCGACCTGAGGCGGCCCGTCTCCCGCATAGGGAGTGGGACGCGGCAAGGGGGCTGTGGTCCAGAGTGCACGTGGATTTCGCTGGCCCGTTCCGAGGAACCATGTTTCTCCTGGTGGTTGATGCGTTCTCCAAGTGGCTGGAGGTTATCCCAGTAAAGAGCACGTCCTCCGCCACGACAATTAGCCGGCTACGGAGAGTCTTTTCCACGTTCGGTTTACCCGACACTTTAGTCAGCGATAACGCTAGTTGTTTCACCTCCGCTGAGTTCGGAGCATTCATGGAGGCAAACGCCATTCGGCATGTCACATCCGCACCGTTTCACCCGGCCACGAATGGCCAAGTGGAACGACTAGTGCGTACAACAAAGGACGCGCTGCGGCGCATGGGCCCGGGGGACCTGAATCACCAGGTATGCCAGTTCCTTTTAGCGTATAGGGTAACCCCTTTAGCGTCAGGCTACTCGCCGGCGGAGCTCTTGATGCGGCGAAAACTGACCACGCTCCTGTCCAGGCTAGACCCGACGAGGGTCGAGGATAAAGGAAAGAACATAGGGTTGGCAGTCTCGAAAGGTTTCGCCGCCGGGGACCCTGTTCACTGCAGGAACTATTCCAGCGCAGGGCCGGCCTGGGTACCAGGGAAGGTTGTAGAACAGACGGGGCCAGTATCGTACCGGGTCGAGACTAACACCGGCCTCCTCTGGAGGAGGCACGCAGACCAACTGAGGCACCGAGTGAGTGGGCCAGTCAGTGAAGCTCAGCAACAGGATTCAGCGTTAGGGTTCTCCCCCACCCGCTTAACCCAAGCGGGAGACAGCAATGGACAACAGTCCCAAGCAAGGGGGGAAGGAAGCAGAAGCAGCGGCCCCGACTCATATCCTTTTGATACGCCAGTCCTATCAGGGGTCGGGGAAGGGGGAGAGGAGTTCGCGCCCGCTGCCCCCGATAGTAATTTTGAGTTTGATTTTGCGAGCCGGGGGGGTTTTCAGGAGTGTTCCCCCACCCGTCCAAGCGAGAAGAGGGGTTTTTCGTTAGCCCCCAGTGCCCCCGGTTCCTCCCTAAGAAAGAGCACACCTCCCAACAACGCCGCGGAGCTGCGGAAAGTCACTAACGAGTCTCCCTCTCCAATTACAGGACAGGAAACCAGGGGACAAAGAGAAGGTAGCAAACCCGGGGAGAGGCAGCCCGCATCGAGACCCCAGCGTGTTCGAAATAAGCCATCTTGGCTGAGAGACTTTGTCTCCTAAGGGGGGGGAGTGTGTTTAAGTGTGGGCTCGAGACTTTGTCTCGTCCTAGGGGGGAGGGGTGTTGTGTTCTGTTGGTTTTATTGTACACACGGATTACAATGTATCTGAGCCAATGTAACCTTGCCTATAGCAACAATGTAACCTTCAGCTGTATCATATAAACCCTGTAATAGGACGCGAGCTAATGACCACCAGCTGGCAGCAGCGAGCGTCCAAGCTCTCTTGGTCCAAACTCATCAAAGGCAACAGCGCGGGAAGTTTTCCCGCCACCACCTACACCTGGACAAGAAGGGCGTGACCGGCGATGACGTCACGCAGACAGTAGCCAATGGGCTACCATGGCACCACGTTCAAATGTGTTACTGCTGTATATAAAGAGCTATCGATCCGCCATTACCTCATGTTCCCTCTGCCCACGATGCAATAAACCTGAGTTAACCCAGCCCGAGGCTGTGTCCTGTGTCTTGGTTTGCATACACCAAACCTTCCGCCTCCCAGTCAGCGTTTTAGCCACTTGAGCCACTGCAGCCCCTGTAATCCAGTAATAGGCACATTGAAATACATTTATGGACTTAGAATGGCTTGCCGCCAGGCCCCGCCCCCCGCCCGGGTAAACAAGCCCCGCGCTCGCTCCCCTCCACTCGCGGGAAAGGGTACCCTCTCCCCACCGCTCCTCCCCATCATGCATATTCATGCTCATTTGCATACGGAGCTCCCACCCCCTCGACGGCCATTTGTAGCCCGAGTGGCGCTGCCCGGCGCTTCCACTCGGCTGGGCACCGCCGTACGAGACAGGGCCGGGCCCCGCCTTCTTCTGCTGCGACTAGGGCCGCGCTCACGGCGCCTGCCTGGGAAGCGCCGCGGCCGCGCGCACAGCAAGCCAGCCCAGCGGCCGGGGGCCCTGCTGTGGCAGTGGCGGTGGCAGCAGCAGCTGCGGGTCGGGAGCCGGGGCCGGGCAGCAGCCTGCTGGCCTGGGCTCTTTTTCTTCAATGGCCGCGGGCTCCAAGGACAGCGGCCCGGGGCAGGAGAAGTACCGGCTGGTGGTGGTGGGCGGCGGCGGCGTGGGCAAGTCGGCGCTCACCATCCAGTTCATCCAGGTGAGAGCCAGAAGAGCGGGATAGAGGGGGGGGGGGTGGTTCTCCGTTTAGTCTGAGGGTGGGGCGGCGGCCGCAGGCGACTGGACCCCCCCCCACTCCCCGCCTTCCTCCAGGGGACAATGGGGTGGGGGTGGGGTGTCACCCCCTGTCGGTTGCCTCAGCCTCCTCCCCACACCCCATGGAGGGCTGGCCTTGGCTTGCAGCTTCTCTCCCCCTTGGGTCGGAGGAGGCTGGGGTGGGGGGTGGGTAGGTGGGTGTCTGTCTCTCTCTCCCCCCCCTCCCACTATTGTGGGGACTCGTGAGCAGGGCCATAGCCAGGGGTGTGCTGGGCACCTTGGGAGGGCGGTGGACTACAGGAAGTGATGGGGGCGCCTATTGGGGGAGGGTTGGGGGGGAGAAATTCCATACATTCCCATTACCTCTGCCTGCCTCTGGGGGGCGCCAGTTGCTGGGGCGCACCGAGATGTGTCCCTATACCCCCAGCACACCCCTGGCCATAGCCAGGATTCTAGATGTGGGTGGGCGAATAGTTTCTCAGGATGGGCCACAAAGTCTTTTTTCCCCTGTGGGAAACCGCGCTTTTTTGCCAGGGGTGAGCCACCTGCGAACTCAGGGTGGGCCAAGCTCACCCTGGCCCCACCTTGGCTACGGCTCTGGTGGGGAGAGGGTCCTGGCGTGTTGGCCTGCGCTTCACCCCTGGGGTCACTCGCCAGGGAGCCGGGAGGGAGGGAGTGGACGCCCTGAGGTGCCATGGGGTGGTGGGGGTGGTGAGCTGGCTCGGGTCCCCATGTGAGTCTCAGGACTTGGGGGCGCTGCTTCGGCATACTTGTCAAGTTTCAGGAAATTTCTGTCAAATAAGGGAAATTTCCCAGCTAAAACAGGAAACTGGACAGCTATACTCATCCTGTGCTGGCCTCCAGTCTAACTCCAGTCTAATTGCAACCTAACTAATACGGGATGATGGGGGGGGGGGGGGGAAGAGTGTAAAATACGGGGGTTTGACAGAAATTTTCCGAAACTTGACAGGTATGCACTTCGGCTGCCCGCCTTTGATTGAGGTAGAGATGCTTCTTGGCGACCCATTGTGCGCAGAGCCCGCCGTGGCCTCGCCAGGCGTCTTCTCCCCCCTCCCCCAAGTTGGGCCGAGCCGCGAAGAAGCCCGCTTCAGGCTGGCAGGGCGAGAGGGTGGGCAAGCAGGCGCGCCCAGGCTTTGCCTACCTTCAGGCTGGGAGGAGTGTCTGTTGGAATGAAACCCCTGCAGCTCTTCTAGGAATCTCTGCTTGCAACAGGTTGGTCCCTTTCGCTGATGTCTGGAAAGCAGCGCTGTTAACTCTGGGTCTGCCTTTGGGACATCAGCTGTTGCTGGTATGTGTTGGAAGGTATTTGGGGTTTTTAAAAAAAGTTTTTCAACTACATCATATTTGAGGAAACAAGATTTCTTCCAGACAGGTACAAACTTTTCGGGTCAAGGGCCGGTCACATGGTTCAGTGGGCCAGACTTGTGGTTCCTCCCACCAGGAGCGGAAATAAAATGTGCCTTGCAATCTGTTTTGCAACAGGATGAGATAGATTTTAGGCTGCCATTTTCTCTGCATAAACCAGGGGTGACCAAACTGGCCTGTGGGCCAGATCGAGCCCCTGATGCCTGCACCCCCTTGTCACTCCTGGAAGCAGTGGAAAAATGCGTCCATATGGGCGCATTTTACTTCCGCTTCCAGGAGCGACAAAGGGTGCGGGCCGGATGAAGTGGCATCAGGGGCCGGATTTGGCCCACAGGCCATAGCTTGTGCACCCCTGGGTTGAAGATTCCATTCTGGCTCCTGGCACTGAATGTGGGTAGGTGGCTTGTGCTGTGACTCTTTCCCTTTTTAGTCTCTCTTCTAGGAAGTGTTTTGCTGCAGGTGCTTGATCACTATCTCTTGCATGTGAAAGTGTTGACATTTAGTGGAGAAATATACAGTTGGCAGGCTTGCTTCTCTTTTCCGTGCCTGCTTGGTTGTGCTCACTATGGGTATCGAACAAGCTTTCTGTGAAACTTAACAATGCCAGTTCTTAAAAGGTACTTATTGGGCAAAGGCTGAGAGAGTTAAAGTACAGTAAAACCTTGCATAAAGTGCGCCTTGCTTAGAGACTAACTCGCTTAACAAAGAAAACCAACCAAAAACTTGCTTAACAACTAAATCGGGGTTTGCAATCCCCTGCCAGAAGTCACAACTGGTCACTTACAATGGTGTTTCGCTTAAAGAGCAATCTCGTGGAACACATTATGCTCTTTAAGCGAGGTACGACTGCTGTAGTTTGAACAGAAATGCAACTCTGGATGAGTCCTTTACAGAAAGATGAAATGCCAGTTTGTAATAGCTGTTAACATTTTGGTAACAATCTGTACCTATCCTGGATTGCCATGTTAAATTCCAAAAGCCTGTTAAAAATACAGGTTGAAGTTGAGCAGATGACATGGGCCCATTTTGTGTACAGGAGATGCATGCAGTTATTGGTCCTTTTACAGACCTTTTGTAAGACATCCCCAAGTTCATGTGTAGTTGTTTATTTCCAATCCTATAGACTGCTGTTTCCTTTTAAGATGACAAGTTTATGTGCAGTGTTCTAGGAGGCAACTCCATTGAACCCACTGGTACTTGATTCTGAGCAAAGTATAAATAGATATTCGCTCTAAATATGTCTAACAGTTCTTGTGTTCTTGCTCTCTCTTCTTTTGGATGTCACACTCATAAAACTGAAGACGAAAGCCAAAACAGAGTCATAAAAGTATCCATTTATATCTGATTTCTCCTTTTAGCTAAAGGACTGTTTATGGCTGTCAACACATAATGTTGGTTTTGTTTATCAGTTTGAATGTTTGCTGTTTTCTACTGTTGCATAGTAGCAAGGATCTTGAATAGCTTGCTTTTTTTGAAATGCTGGAGTAAGAATAATTGTAATCCTATTTTGTTAGGTTTATTGGTGGATTGTTGCCAGTGGATGAAGTTAATTAGTTCATCCTTGCATGGCTGAAGCTACTGTTCACAGATTATCATTGAGACTTGCTATGGTTTCTATGGATGCTAGCGTCTGGATCCCGCTGAATATGGCGGTATGCTCTCTGTAGTGTCAAAGCCCAGAGGGGTGGCCATGTGGGTCTGATGTTGCAGAAACAATTCTGTGGCACTGTGAAGCAACAGCATGACATAAGCTTTTGTGAGCTAAAGCCCATGTAGATGCATGATCTAATCTGCATTGGCTTTTATACAGTGAGGCCAAAAGACAAGGAATGCATAGGAAAGTAGTGAGAGTGCCATCCTTCTCTGCCCTTTGCATTCACTGGGCACCTTGAGGTGGAGGCAAATGGAGTACAAGGATTAGCTGTTACTGTAGCCCAAAAGCCTGTAGTCCTTGCATGGATGCTCCTTCACTGTTGTTGTTATGTGCTGTAAAATCTTTTCTAACTGAATGGTAGTCTTAATAGGGGTTTCAGGCTATGTGAAGTATTTACAGAGCAGGTTTAATGTTCTTGCACCCCTTCCTGTGAACTTAAAAGGCCAAGAGGGGATTTGAACTCTGGATTCCTGAGTCTTAGTCTGTTACTCTATACCTTACATCACACTGGCTTGGCTTCCTTCGGTAGTCTGATCAGGGCACGAAAAAGAAAGAAAGTAGTAGTATTGACATGAAGCCAACAGAAGAGTCGTATAACTGTTAATCAGTTTATTTAAAGTTCATTTCCTGTCAGGAAAGAGAAGGACTTGAGTGTGTATAAATAGAAAAAACAAAACAAAGTTCTCCCTCCTATTTACAGTTAGGAATGAATACTCATATTTTCTGGGTGTTTCACTGTTAATTCAGTGTATGTTTACATGTTGTAAGTTTCTTCTAAACAGGTCAGAATGTTGTTAGTGCACACGGCCTAGTTGTTCTCACTAAGTTTCTTCTTCCAAGCAGGAGTGGTTCATCTAATATGACCTGTGGTGTTTCGAGTTTGATGTGAGACCTAGGAGCTTTAGCTTGCCTCTCCCTTGACAAGACAGAAGCATAGGCCATGGTTGTTCTTAGTTTATAATTTAGGAAACTTTGAAGTAAGTCAGGCCAAAGCTCCTGATTTGTACATCATGCTAGAGCAGGGATTCTCAACCTGCGGCCCATGGGCCAGATGCAGCCCACAGCACCATTTCATGTGGCCCACCCACCACATCCACCACACCAGGAAGTGCTATGTGATGGAGGAAGAGCAAAATGGCCATCCGGCCCACGAAGCTGTCTGAGGGAGTGTGACCCGGCCCCTGGCTTAAAAAGGTTGAGAACTGTGCTAGAGAAATCATGAGGTTTGTGGTTTATTTAGCTGATTTGACTGGGATTCATCAGTGGAACGCAAGAGCTTTAATGTTTAAAATGTGTATTTATTCTTACAAAATGGAAGGTTGTTCTCAGCTGGGATATTTTGGTTCCTACATTTTAGAAAATGGATTCTAAGAAATGGTGAAGATTTCTGAGAGCACACAACCAAAACATAGTAACATAGTATATGAAAAATACATTTTGTAGACGACCATTTTTCAGTTTAAAAAATGCGGGGTCCTGTTAAGGTTATACATTGTGCCTTAGTAAAAGGAGGTGCCACCACCTGTGTCTGGCCACCACCTGTGTTGTTTGTGAACCTGTACCAGAGTGTACCATTTCAGGCAGCAAATGAGATTATAACATGGATTACTCAATGACACTAGCATGTTAGAGCAGTTACACTTATGTTATGTGGAGAAAAGAGTCTGTTAGAGACACCCCCTCTGCACACACACTTGAGCTCCTTTGTGAAGGAAATTCTTCTACATGTACAAACAAACCCCACCGATATCTGAGGTGGTATATTTCAGAAACCGGTTTACTACCTCATGTGATGTCTGTGAGAAATAGGCCACAGCTGCCTACCTTCTTTAGCCCAGTTTCATAACTCAGTTTTACAATGTCTTGAAAGCATATGTAGCTTTTTAGTAGTCCAAGGAAAGGTGTATGTGACTTCAAAAGACCAGAGCAGCTACCTAGTTACTGGAGGGGTTATTATTTATTTATTTATTTTGACTTATTTAACCGCCCCCTCGCTAAGGCAACTCCGGGCGGTTTACAATGCAGGAAACAACACATTAAACACTCCGACACACGATACGCATAAATAAAACATCATAAAAATCAAAAATCTAAAAATCTAAAATCCAGATGGTAGAATTGACCGATAATCATATCAGCCAGCTGGAGGGTGGGAGTAGGTCCAGTGGCAGCACCCCACACCCATTGGGCCAACCATGTCTTTAAATCTCCTCTAAAGGCCAGCAATTGTGGTTGGAGGCAGAGGTCAGTCTGCAGGAGGTTCCAAAGGGCCGGAGTAGATACTGAAAAGGCCCTCCATCTAGTGCTGGAGAGGCGAGCCTCTCCAGCCATTGGTATCTATAGAGATCCCCTCCGGTTTACTCTAGTGGGACGTGCAGATGTTCTAGGGGTGACGTGGTCTCTTAAGTAACCTGGCCCACTACCATGTAGGGCTTTAAAGGTCATAACCAGCACCTTGAATTGCACCTAGAGGCACACCGGCAATATGTCCATAAATAAAAAAACAAAATACAGATTTAAGAAATAATTTCTTCTAGGGTGACTGAAGTGTTAACAAATATGGCATAAAAGTGGTGTGAGCTTTCAGGTTCTGCAGAACTAGTAATCAAACATTGTACAAAGATCGGAGGATGGGGAAAGACAAACAAAGTTCACCAGGTTTTTTGAGCTTTCGGTGTCTTCCCAGTGCCCTGAATTTTGTGCTGGCAAAGACTTCTGAAGAGCTCATAAATTGGTGCTACTCCTGTAACATTTCAATGAATGTCATTGAATGTGTCTAATCTTGCTATCGGTGTGAGTTTTGGTAGCACAAGAAACACGTGGAAGGTCTCTGCGTTCCTGTTGCTGTGATACAAGAGGAACAAACACAGTGCTCCAGTGGGGGCTGCGGTGGCTCAATGGTGAAGAAGCTCGCCTTGTTAGCTGG
Organism: Bradypodion pumilum; assembly: GCA_035047305.1. Taxonomy (NCBI): domain Eukaryota; kingdom Metazoa; phylum Chordata; class Lepidosauria; order Squamata; family Chamaeleonidae; genus Bradypodion; species Bradypodion pumilum. Next base: position 399,393,983 of record JAWDJD010000001.1, read on the forward strand.
AAGGGACAGCAAGTCAGCAGTTTGAGACCCAGGTACTGCATAACGGATTGAGTGCCTGTCTCTGTCCCAGCTCCTACCAACCTAGCAGATCGAAAGCAAGAAATCGCAAGTAGATAATAGGGACCACTTGGGTGGGAAAAGTTCTTGGGGACATGAAAGGAGCCTCATTCAGGCATCCCCTGAGTGGAGTTTCTCCACCAAAAATCCTTTAAACCCAGAATAATTTCTGACATGAAATTATTATACAGTGCTCCATTGCTCTTCTCTTTGGCTTGCAAACCTGAGAGAAGTTGTTCTTACTTTGCTGTTGGTGATGGCAGGGCAATCCAGACCAAAATGTGTGTCTCTCTGTTAGCAGCATCCTTTGTTGTGCCAAACATTTTCACAATCCACTCATTGTCACGGTAGCAAGGCTTTTCAGCATTGGTGTTTTAACTCTGTAAACATTCACATGGGCTATAGCAGTAATCAAGGGCCTCTGGAGGGCTAGATTAAGTTATCACAACTATACAAACAGTCTGAAGTTCCATTCTGGAATGAAAATAACTGGGAGGGGGGCAAGGACAGAGACACTGTCATGTTTCTGGCAGGGACGAAAGAATGAACTAATTGTGTGAAATTTCCCCATAGGTCATAAAGCCTGGCATTTAGGAAACAGTATCCAGATCCACATTGTGTCCTTTGACTGTAAGGGTATTCACCATGGGAGCAAATATGCCTTGCTTATCTGTTCATTTGCACATGTGCTTTTAGGATCTGAGGTTTTGTACCAGTTGCAGGTAAAAATTAATGCTATGCTACTTTGTTAATTCTTCAGCGTGTACATCAGTGCCGCCACTCTTTACCTTCCAGTCTGCTTGTAGATATAATAGATCAAAATCCCCTTTCATTTCTGGTGACATTTGTGTCAGTGTACTTACTGTTGGCTTATTTAAAAAAAAACAGTAGGGAGAGAACAAAACACCAGAGAAGTTAGAGAACTAAACAAAAAAAAACCACTTTAAAAACAACTGTGGAAAAACATGAATGATGAATTTAAGTCCTTGTAGGTGAAACTATTTCCAACATACAGTATCTTGGTTTTTTTTGGTGTGTGTGTGTGTGTGTGTGTGTGTGTGTGTGATATGGGGAAAATGAGTGTGAATATAGAGCTAGAAATACCATTTGGTTTTGCCTTTCTTGTTTAGTTGTTAAAATATACTGACTATGTACACTAATCTATAGTTTGTTTTCGTACACCACTATGAGTCATGGCTTTTGTTTGATAAGGTCTGGTGTTGTTCATTCAACTTATATGCCACCCCACTCGTGAAATGCGACTCTGGGTGGCTTACAACATATCCATACATCATTACAGTAGAATACCATACCATAAAATACATAAAATACAATTTACACAATAAGATGCCATTTAAACACTAAAATAGCAAATGACAAATCAATAACACAATGTCCTTTGCCACTCAACATCCCCAATGGAGCCCGGGGCTCAATGTCCCCAATGGAGCCCTGGCTCAACATCCCCGACGGAGCCGGGGACTCAACGTCCACGACGTTGTTTAAGCCATGAATTGTCCTGTGAATGTACCATTGCTTTTCCCATTTCTGGTCTATTCCTGTCTCATCTGTTGTCATATCTTGTTTTAGGATGGTCAGCTAGGGAAGCAATCCAGGGATAAACCAGATTTCTGGGTTGATATGCTGTGACAAATTGTGGTTTAAATAAGCTAAAGTAGTAAGTCAGCAAGAATTCATGGCTTCTAACTGTGGTTTATGTCTGATTGGGAAGCTGTGGTGTGTTTCTGTGTATGAATTTGGACACAATTGCTGGTCACCACTACCTGGTTTTGTGTTATGTGGCTATGGTCTATATTACTTTTTTTCATTCATTACTTGTATCAAATCTTTTCTCTCTCTCAGGATAGATAGCTAGGCTGTTGGGCATATTAATTAATTGCAATTGAGGTTGTCTGTGTTACAGGAAGCTTGTACAGTATAATGTTTCTCATCCGTTGTGTGTAAATACTTGTATTGCTCTCTCCTGTGAATACTAGAAATTCCTCTTGGTGTACAGCATGCCGTTTAGAAGGCTTTAGTTTTGTATTTGTTCATTATAAAACTTAAGTCAAGAATACTATATGATGTTGTATAGATCCTTCAGTACTAAGTACCATGAGAAAGCAAAGATGTTGCCCATTATTTATATGAGGAATGGGTCTTATTGAAAGCACTGGTAAATATGTTTAAAATTGCACTGCAAGTTCAACGTGTCCAACTTCAAATGTGATTGCCTGCTGTGTTTGGGCTGGAAGATTCTGGGCTGGAAGATTCTGATCAAGCTTTATTGCATTAAGGAAGCATTGAAGTTCTCACATGAGTAGATAGATCGTTTTGAGGGCTGATAAATCTTAAGTTCATATTCCTTCCTTCTTTCTTTATCTGTCTGTCTCTCTCACTCTTCAACGGTGGAGCATATGTTTTGTTCTGATTCAAGAGAAATTGTTCCTGTTTCTAGAACTCTGGGAGAATGTGGAATTAAATGCTGCTAAGATAAGGTTGGCCATTTCAATTTGAGGGGCCAAGTGCATAGCAGCTTAAGATGTGACTAGCTGCTGATGTTACTGAACACCCAAATCCCAGCAAATTGCTTGGAAAAACAATTTGCATTCACTGTTGGCTTTAGACTGGAAGAAGGTAGAAATAATTTGCTTTGTGTTGTCATTTGTGCCATAGAATGCATGCAGCAGCTGTTGCAGAGCTCTCTCCCAGCTGTTGCACCCTGGCCTGTCACCATATACTCTACATTCTGTTTCCACTTAACCCTCTTAATATTTCTGGGTTTCTGAGCCCAAAAGAAATGGAGCTTAGTAGTTCCATTGTATGTTTTCCCTTTAAAAAAATAAACATTCCTTACTCTATCTCTCTCAAATTAAAATTGAAGAATAGCTGTTGATTGAATTAAATGTATATGTTATATTATACCATATATATTGTGTACACATACTGTACTGTGCAAAAATCTTAGGCCAACACCGGGGTGTTTGGGGAAAATTCAATGAGTAATTTGGGGAGCCATAACTTGGGACACCCTATTGTCAAACTTTGCCAAACTTGGAGATGTTTAGGAGGAGAGTCTGGAGGAGACTCTCTCCAAATATGGTGTGTCTACTTGGCTTGGGGTCTGAGCTAGGCGCCCCATCACCCAATAAATTTCCCCCAAATCAGTTGGTGGTATCCTAAGACTTTTCCACTGTACTGTATAATAATATGTCAGTGCGTAAACACAACTGCAGAATGTCTTGCTGCACATTTTTATATGGCATGCAGACAAGGAATTAAAGAAAAAGAGCATAGTTTTTTCAGGCTGTTGAACATGTGCTGTTAATTTTGGGCAATGCTGCTAACTGCTCGATCTGCCTCTGCAAGATACAAGCTCAGTCCAAGTGTATGAAAGGCACTTTTTCAAAAAACAAACAAACAACCATGCATTTTTGCCTGCTCTGACACATTACTTGGACTGTGATCGTCATTACTAGCATAATCCAGCATAGGCTACTAATATGAAAATCTGTTCATTCTGTTTCTGAAGCAGGTGGTAATGTAAATGCATTAACTTTCATGAGATAATGAGAAGCAAAGAATGTATTTCTTGAGTTTTAAATTTTTATCAAATGTACAACATTGAAAGAATGAAGTTAATAGGTTGTACTGTATTCTGCACACATGTTTGGATGTGAGGTGTCTTATAGACACAACAAAAGCGAGAGTTAACTGTGGGTTTATATCTTTGTGAGGCTCTCATAAAAGTGAATGGTTGCTGCTTACTTGATGGGAGAAGATAGATCCATGGCTGTGCTTGGAAATGAGGGCAAGCACAGGCCAACACAATTGAAGATGAGTGGATGGTTCAGTTCTCACACACAGGAATCTCATGGTACAAGGCAGAACAGTGCCTAGGCTTCCAGATGTTGCATAAAATGTAGGATTTGTACTGCACAGTTATTTTCAGGTTTAAAGCCAGTCTGTTGTGGGATGAAGAGTTCTGCTACCTCAATTAGATGTTTAAGAATTCTTTTCAAGGCTTCATGTTGGTGACAGTGTAGTGAGATTGGTCTGGATATTTTTGGATTTGTTTGCTCATTATCAGGCTCCAAGATAGCAGGAACTCATGATATTTTCCAAGTTCCTGAGACAGTCAAGACCAGGGGTTCCCAACTTTTGCACGCTGTGGGCCTGACCATGCCCCCCCCCGGACAGCTGAGCGGGCCAGAGCACCCTTCCTGGAAGTGGAAGTAAATGCACCCACTTCCATGTTTATGACAGCTGTAGGCGTATTTATGGCTGACATAACCACATTTATGCATATGCGTGTGTGTTTTATAGCTGTCGTAAATGTGCCTGCTTCCACATCTGGGTGTGGTGGTAGGCCATATGAAATGGTGCCACAGGCCGTGTCTGGCCCATGGGCCGTAGGGTAAGAACCCCTGGTCAAGACAGTTATTTAAGGGGGAAATGAGCCACTTTTCTGTTATTCTGCCAAAATGTTCTGTCTCTTCTGTGTAGAAATCCTCCAGTAGCCTTGTCATTTTTGCAGCTACAAATAGCTTTTTCCCAATGTACTTAAACTGAATGGTCTTGTAAGGTAATTGGTCTCCAGTTGCTTGTTTCTTTCAAGTTTGATTTCCTGTGGTAATGTTCAGGTCTTTTATTAATGAGGAGTTAATGGGCTATCTGATTTGGTAAATGTTTGCATGAACTGGGCCTTTAGGTGAGTTGTTTAGCTGCTTTCAAAATCTCCAGCCCTTTGACAGTTTCTTGACATGTTTATTTCTTTTGTGAATTAAATTATCTCTTTTAGTTTCCAAGGTCTCTTCATGTAAAGGATTTTGTTCAAATAATAAAGAATAATTATTCATTTGGCTACCTGTTTTTGATGATAGGCCTTTTAGTCTGGGATAGGCAACCTATGGCCCATCGGCCGGATCTGGTCTGTGGCACCAATAATCTTGCCCCTGCCCTTGCTCCAGCCGGCGGCAGCAGTGGAATTGGCTGCAGATGTTTACGGCTGTCGTAAACACATTTACAACAGTTGCAGACACGCTTACAGCCCCTTCAACAGTTCGGCCCCCTCATCTGTCTGAGGGAGAGTGACCAGGCCCCCGACTTTTAAAGGTTGACAACCGCTGTTCTAGATTGTTGGTTCTTCTTCCTCTGAGTATGAATAATTAGGAATTGTTCTTAGGCCTCTAGGATCAGAGAAATGTTCAGTATAGTTCCTTCCAGTGTTCTGGTGGATTTTTGACAAACAGTTTTTTATAAACCACATAATCTCCAGAATGATACTGTTGACCATCAAACTGCAGCCTTGCATTGGTGCATTATTGGTATTGCTATAGATTTGGAATTGTAGCACAGTGAGATTATATGCACTGTTTATTATTTAGTATATTTTTATACCGCTTTCCTCACCAATTGGTGACTCAAAGCGGTTTACAGACAAACAAAGATGGTAAATTACATAAAACTTGAAATACAATTAAACATTGTGGCTAAACATCCAAGGGAGCCTAAGAGATGGCATCCAGGCTCATCGTCAGTGACGGAGCCTGGTACTCAACATCCTCTGCAACATCCTCGGGCATCTTAAGGCCCATGTCATGGGTAACAGCCACTCCCACTCCCCTCCAACCAGCTGAGGGGAGGAGCTCAGGGGCTATAAGCTTACTAGCAAATATTGTGCATAGTTACCTGAGAGCAAGTTCCATTTAAATGAGTAGAATTTGCTTTTGAGTATGTAGGTTTGTAATGTTAGTGATATTCATTTTAAGTGAAAATGCTAATAAGAGACCCTTGGTCATAACTGCTTTTTCTCCCTGTTGTCATTCTTCTCCACCCTTTTCATCACAAATCAATTTAGATATTCCTTGCCTGGATCCTATCTGAATTAGCAGTTATGCTTATATACTGCACCATAGTGCTAAGTGCACTCTCTGGGCAGTTCACAAGTTAATTAGCATTTTGCCCCCAACATGCTGGGTACTCATTTTACTGACCTCGGAAGGATGGAAGGCTGAGTCAACCTGGAGTCCTGCCAGCAGTTTTGGCTGCAGTACAGAAGTTTAACCTCGGTACCAACAGGGCTGATTAATTACTCCAGTTTTGCATTTGGATGGGAATTATCTTGTTGTGGGTAGTTTCAAAACATGTACTGTATAGTAGTAATAGTAAGAGATCCATAAATAATCTTCAGGGGAGTTTTTACAACTTGCCTCCTGGGACCATGCAGAAGAAGGCTAGAGTTCCATTTCTATGCTTTATTCAAATGAGGAGGCTACATTGCTTCTCTGAAGCATGAATGACTTTTTTCTGTTCTCTGGTGAACACAGAGAGAAAGAGATCTGCCATCCTGTTCACTTATCTGCAAGGAATTGCTTGCCAGTGCATAAAATAGAGCTGGTAAACATGGCACCATAGTCTGATGAGCAGAAAATCAAATGTTGGATTTTTGCTGTTTGGAATAATTGAGAATCTGCAGAGGAAGAGGATGGGGAGACAGTGTAGTAAGTAGTAAGCAGCATAACATAAAAACTAGTTGTCTGTGCACATTTGATTAAAAAAGTACACCAGGCCAAGAGAATCACAGCATCTTCTACCTGTGTGAAATGCCTCTGTAGAGAATTTTGAAACCACATTGCTTGTTTCATGGTTGGTGGCAAAAGTTCAGAGAGACTAAATTAGAAATCCAAGTTGTTTTGGCTTTAGACAAAGAGCAAAATATCTAGGCCCTGTCACTTGGGATCACAAATCAATACAGAGCCGAGGAGGCAAAGCAGTATTTCCTAAAGGCAAGATAGGTACTGGGTAAATAATAGAAGCAGGTTTCCTTTGTTAATCATTCCTGTATGACATTGCTGGCATGATTTTCTTGAAAAAACTTAGCATATTTCCTTTATGTTCATGATGAGCAAAGCACATTCCTCCTAATATTGTTAGACTGTCTAGTGAGGAATGCTGCAGGTTGCAGCCCATCAAATCTGGAGAGCTGCGCTTTGCGCCCCTTGTCTTGTGTATGTTTGTGAATTTATGCATAAAATCTTTATTGTTGCTGCACACCACGTAAAGCTATTGGATGAAGTCCAATGACAAGGGATGTTATCTATACCTATAAAATGGTGCGTTAACCGTTGGAATGTGACAAAGGATGTTGCACCAGGCCCCACTAGCCCCATCCGAGCCTCCGTTCACTCGCCCGAACGGGGTTCGCAGGTAACTGTCGGGTTGAAATTTTCGACCCGGGGGCAGGAGCCCCCCAGTCGCAAACAAAAAAAAGGGACCTTCAATTCCCAAAGTTCCTTTCACCGTGCCGCGCCAGAGCCAATCAGGCTGAGCGGCGCGGCAAAAGGAACGTTTGAAAACGCGCCGCAGCCAATCAAAAAAAAGCCGCAAAAGAAAAACCGCTGCAGAAACCAAACACGCGCAGCCAAAACTACAAGCCCCAGTGTCCTATGTGCCATTAGCGCGCAGAATGCTGAGGCAGCCGGTGCGCAAAAAATAAAAGCTAAAAAAACACCCGCCGCTGCCATTCATCCCCACGGGCGAGCCAGCATTGCCCGTGGGGGAAAATAAAGTCCCCCCGCCGCCGCTGCCCTTCCGTTCCAAGGGCCAGCGGCGCGCGAAAAAAACAAGTAAAAACAAAAACCCCGGCCGCTGCTGCCCTTCCGTTCGAAGGGCCAGCCGGCGCGCCAAAAATAAAAGCAACCCACACCCCAACACCGCAACTGCCCTTCTTCCCAACGGGCCACCCAGCATGGCCCATGGGAAGAAAAGGCACCCCCGCAAGTGCCCTTCCTACCCACGGGCCACCCAGCATGGGCCATTGGAAGAAAAGGCCCCCCCCCCGCAAGTGCCCTTCCTACCCACGGGCCGCCCAGCATGGCCCATGGGAAGAAAAGGCACCCCCACCGCAAGTGCCCTTCCTTCCCACGGGCCACCAAGCATGGCCCGTGAGAACAAAAGGCACCCGCAAAAAAAAAGAACGCACCAAAAACAATCCAAAAACACTCAAAGAAACCCCCAACCAAAACCAAAAAACAGTAAAAAAAAACCACACACAAACCCCCACCCAAAACCCTAAACAAAAAAAGAACGCCCCCAAACCCCACCTTAAAAAAACACACACACACACAAACCCACACCCAAAACCATACACAAAAACAGAACGCCCCCCAACCCCAAAAAAAAACCCTATAAAAAAATCCCGGACAGAACTTACCAAAAGACGACTTGCCCCGATGAAACCCGGAAATGAAATGAAGAGAAGAAGAGACTCACCCAATTCCAAAAAAATTGCTCAACACCACCACTCAGTGGCCAAAGGAGAAAAAACATCCAAAATATTCCAAAATATTCAATAAATCCCCAAAAATAGGGTAATCAATTAAAAAAACATTCAAAAATATCAAAAATAATCAAAAATAATTCATAGATAAAATAAAAAATTAAATTTTCCATAAAAAATAAAAAAATGAAAAATACATTCAATTAAAAAAAACATAAATTTACACATTTTTAAAATTATTATCCAAAATAAAACAATTTACAAAAATTCACAAAAAACGTAAAAAACCACTTCAAACAGCCCGGCACTGAGGAAGCCAGCACACAAAAAAAGCCAAAAAAAGCCCCCACTGGGAGCGCAAGTCCGCAGCAGGCGGACGCAGCGCCTCAAAGCCAAAAAAAGCCCCCACTGGGAGCACAAATCCACCGCAGGCGGACGCAGCGCCTCAAAGCCAAAAAAAGCCCCCACTGGAAGCGCAAGTCCGCCGCAGGCGGACGCAGGGCCTCAAAACCAAAAAAACAAAAAACCTTACACTACCATTTAAAAAAGCACAGCACCATTGGTTCAAGAAAAAAAGGAACCCTTTACTATCCAACACAATTTTAAAAAGCCCGGCACCGCCGGGCAAAATATGCTAGTTTAAGATATATTGGAGGTGCAGTCTAACATTTTTACAACTATAGGTGTAGTAGAGCCAGGGCTCACATGTTTGAAGCCCTGGGGCTTTCTGAGGAGCAGGGACATTTTTGATACCAATTTCGGCTTTCCAGCCACCCCCCCCCCGAGTTTAGCTGCAGACTTTATAGTAGCTAGAAGAGAAATTGATTGTCCAAGGGGATAGTACAGTGTTGCCAGTTATCTCTGTTGTAACTTGAAATGCTTGAAGTTTGGTTTGTCTTAGTTGAGCAATTCAGAGCCATAGTCTTAATGAAAGACTTGCTTCTCAATTATTAATACAGTACTGTATATGATAATCGAGCTGTATGCATTTGCAAACTCTCCTTAGTGGGTAGGCTTGCTCTGGGGACAAGTGTCAGGGTGAACACCTGCATTTCTAAATTTACTACAGTACCTATGGCATTAGATATACATAACACATTTTAATATTGTGTTTCCCAGTTTCAGGAATTAAAAAATTGTATAAATCCAGAGGTAGGAAAAGTTGCTTTCTCAGAGGAATTGAGAATCCCTCATCTAGAATGGCTAATGACCAAGCTGAGTGGGGGATTTGAGGAGTTGTGAAAAAATGTGGTATGTAGTATGGTGTAGCAGATAAAGTAATGAACTAGGACTCTGGAAATGAGGGTTTGAATCTCTTCCTGACCATGGGGGATTTGAATTGGTAAAACCACTCCTTAAATACCTCATCTTGAAACCCCTATTAGCAGTGGTGGACATCAGCAGGTTCGCACCAGTTCGGTAGCAGAAATTCTGGCTGGCTACACCCATCCAAGTTTTGAAATAAAGTACTGTGTTTCCCCGATTATAGGACCACCTCCCATAATAAGACACCCCCTTTTCCCCCCCCTGCCTTTGAAATATAAGGCCCCACCCAAAAATAAGACCCCCTTACCTCCTGGCAATCCGATCGCATGTACTCCCTGCTTCCGGTGTCCGGGACAGAAGAGAAGGATAAGCAGAGCCAGAGCCAGGTACCCCTCCTCCCGGCGTGTAAGAAGGCCTGCCACGTCGGAGTCTCGATTGCCTCCCCGCTCACAACCAAGGGAAGTTTCCCCTGGTGAGCGGGATCGAGACTCCGATGCGGCAGGCCTTCATGTGCCATGCCGTCCGCCTCACAGCTGAGGCCAGTCTCGATCGTGCTTCCCCACTCGCAACCAAGGGAAGCGTCCCTTGGTTGTGAGTAGGGAAGTGCAATCGAGACTGGTCTCAGCTGTAAGGCGGCTGCCGTGGTCTATAAGAAAGCCTGCCACGTTGGAGTCTCGATTGCCTCCCCGCTCACAACCAAGGGAAGTTTCCCCTGGTGAGAGCGGGAACAAGACTCCGACACGGCAGGCCTTCTTATGGGCCACGCTGGCCGCCTCACAGCTGAGGTCAGTCTCGATCCCGCTTCCCCACTCACAACCAAGGGAAGCGTCCCTTGGTTGTGGGTGGGGAAGCGCGATCGAGACTGGTATTCTTCTTCATGGAAAAATAAGACATCCCCTGAAAATAAGACCTTTTGCTAATTTTGGAGTTTAAAAATATATAAGACAGTGTCTTATATTCGGGGAAACAGGGTAGTCCTAATTCGGGTGCAACGCAGGGCTTCCACCCTGGCTACGCCCACCATAACACTCCCACAGAGTAGGTAGTAAAAAACAACAACCCTTGAATCTCACCACTGGGCAGGCATGACTAGATCGCCCATCCAGTCACATGGCCATGCCCACAGAGTAGGTCATGCCCACAAAGTAGGCCACACCCACAAACCACTATCACACGCCCACAGTGTGGCAGCAAAAATTTTGTAGCCCACCACTGCCGATTAGGGTTGCTATGCCAGTTTTGACTTGCTAGCTAGTGAAAAAGTAAGTTCATGGCTATTAGACTGTGAGTTACTAACATCAGTGGCCCCCTGGGAAAAACTGCCTTTGGTTCTATGAAAAAGGAACCTTTTTAAGCACCTTGGGGGAAATAAAGAGCTCATTCCATGACGTTGGGATAACTTCCTGCGTGTTGCTGCAGTTTGGAGTCTTAACTTTATCAGTGGTATAACCCTTGGATAGCTCAGTGGTTTAGGTATCTGGCTGTGGAGCCAAAGGTTGGGACTTTGAAGCCCCACTGTGCTTCCTTCACAGGGGCTAGACTTGATCCATAGGATCCCATCCACTGATGCTGTTCTAAGGTGGTAGTGGTGGCTGTTATGATGAAATAGTGCATTTTTTTGTTTGTATTTTTAACTGGTTTTGCCCAGTAACATCAGTAGTGGTGTTCGAACAGGAACAATTGTTGGTGATCAACTTCTTACCCCTCATAGCACAGTTGCATCAGACTGCTCTTCTCAGGTACTTTTCAAGGTGGCTTGTTTTGAAACTTTAAATTATTTTTGTGGAAAGGAGGATAGTTCTCCTTCGTATAGTTTGTGAATCCACACTCATGGGTTATGCGCCTGCGCAGAACAGCCGATCGGAGGCTTGAAAAGCTATTGGTCAAAAGTTTTGGCGGTAAGACCGCCCACCGTACCGCCCACCCTGAGGCGCCCGCGCGCCATTTTACCTCAGTTCTCTTCTTTCCGCCGTAGCAGCAGGACGATCGTTGAGAGCTTCCTCAATTTTTTCGCCCTTCTGAGGGAAAGTCTTTTTGGCAAATCTCAATTTTTCTCGGTGATCTTGTCCTCCGGGCAGGATCGCCACCCCGGCTCTGTCTCTTCTCTTGAGTGGATTCAGTAGCCAATTTTTCGCATCGATCACCGTCTCCCCCCTCAAGGGGGTGGCGGCTGGTCGGCCCTTCGGGGTACTCGTCTCCAGAAACTTCCACTGGAAGAATTTTTTCCGCGGTTGATGGCTGCAGCGTTTAAACAGTGCACGGCTTGCCTTAAGAAGTTTCCGGCTTCCGACGGACACAGCCTGTGCCTCTTTTGTTTGGGAGAGTCGCATCAGAGCCAGTCTTGCCCGCATTGCAAAAAGTTTACGCGCCTCGCGGTGCAGAACCGAAGCAATCGCCTCAAGGCTCACCTGATGGAGCTCGCTCTGGCTCCCGCCGCGTCCGCCTCCACGGCCGCCGCTGCCGCTCAACCACCGCCGGCCTCTTCCTCCGTGCTTCCGATGAGGAAGAAGAAGAAGAAGGACAAGAACGGTGAGAAGAAGCGCAAGCGTGGGTCGGAGAAGAGACGGTCGCTTCCCCCCACTCCGCGCACACCCGCCTCTCCCGGGCCTTCTCCGCCGTTCTCGACTGCCCGATGTCCTTCTCCGGGATCCTCCATCTGGGGAGGACGGTCGTCTTCCGGGTCACCTGAGAAAGGACGCAGGGCTGGGGCTCCAGCTCGCCCACCTCAGGTGCTCTCCTCTCCTCCTCGGGGCAGAAACTCCTCGCCGAGGCAGGCCTCCGTCTCTCCACGGCCCAGAACACCGACGGACGAGGCGGTCGTCACCGTTTCGACGACCGTTTCGCCGACACCGACGCCGGCCACCGTTTCGGCTCCCACCGTTTCGTGGGCCACCATCCCGCCGGCCACCGGAGCTCCACCGCCAGCGGACTCGGACGCGTCTCAGATGGCCCTCGTCCGAGAGATGTTTCAGGTCATGGCGTCGTTTGCGACCAGGTTCCAGACCTCCACGCCTGCGGCCTCTGCGGCTCCGGTTCCGACCACCGCAAGCCCCGGGCATCCCGGCTCTGCCGCGGCCCCACCGACCTCCCGTGGGTCGAGTACCCGCTCCGCCGGCCCACCCAACCCGTCATGGTGTGGTCCGGACGTTGATGCGGTGGACGCCCATCCCGCCGGCCCGCCCAGGCCGTACTGGCGCGGTCCGGACGTGGACGAAAGACTGCCTCCCTCGTCCTCCGATGAGTCCAGCTCGTCGTCGGAGGAGGACGAGGGAGACGTCGACGCCGAGCGCACGCCGGAACAGGCCATCGGCTCGGTGGACCCACCGCGTGGTGAGGACCAGCGCTCACTGACCGCCATGCTCACGAGGCTCGGCACCGCCCTCAACCTGAAGGTCGACCAGCCGCCGCTGGAGGGTGAGGATCAGATGACCGCGAAGCTCGACAGGCGTGCCGTGCGACCGGTCCACATAACCATGCTCCCCTCCATGATGACCACGGCGAGGGCGACGTGGAAGAAACCTTTGGCGGCACACTCCGTTTCGTCCAGGCTCGACAGCATGTACCGGGTCCTGGACGAGAACGTCGAGTTCTTGCAGGCGCACCCCCTGCCGAATTCCCTGGTGGTCAAGGCCTTCCAGCATAGGACGGCCACCAGCGGATTCCCGGTCCCGTCGACGCCGGAGGGAAAGAAGTTGGACGCGGTGGGGCGTAAGTTTTACGCCACCGGTTCCCTATTCTTTCGGGCCGCAAACTATTCGGCCGCCATGGGCCTGTACCAATCTCACCTCTGGGAGCAGGTGAAGGTTGAGACGGCTAAACTGCCCGCAGATGCCCAGAAGAGGATTGACGCGCTGGCCGCCGAGGGGGACTTCGTCGCCGAGCAGCTGATGCGCACTGCCCGGCATATCAACGATTATGCGGCAAAAGACATGGCCTCCGCAATCTACCTCCGTCGCCATGCTTGGCTCAGGGACACCTCCCTCGATGACGCTATGAAAAAGCTCATCGAGGAGTTTCCCTTCGACGGGCAGGGCCTCTTCGGTCAGGACACCGATAAGGTCCTGAATGAGATGCGCCAGACCAGTTCCACGGCGAAGTTCCTGGGGCTCACCACGCCGGCAACTTCCACCAGGCCGAGGTTCCAGCCCTTCACACGGCGGTTCCAGGGCAACCCACAGCAGCAGGGACCGGCGGAGCAGCCTAGATCCAGCTCCTATAAACAGCGGCGACAACACAAACCCCGCTACCGGCCCTACGGACAGGACAAGCGTTCGACCGCGAGGCCCAAGCCCCGCGTTTGAAGCTGCGACGGCCGAGTCTCTCTCGCTCCACATCCCGTACCTCCCCCTCCGGAACTTCCTCCAGGCATGGTCGGGCATCACGGACGACCAGTGGGTCTTAAAGATCTTGTCCTCTGGCTACGCCATCGAGTTCGTGCGGGTGCCTCGAGTAGGAAGACATCGTCTCACCACCTCGTCCCCCCATTTGGAGGAAGAAATAGCAACCCTTCTCTCCAAGGGAGCCATCGAGCGGGTAGCACCGTCCGACTGGGACAACGGTTTCTACTCGAGGTACTTCGTGGTCCAGAAGAAGGACGGAGGCCTTCGCCCTATCCTGGACCTACGCCGCCTGAACAAATGCATCCACACCAGGAAGTTCCGGATGGTGACCCTACAGACCGTCCTCCCCCTCATCAACAAAGGGGACTGGTTCACAGTCATAGACCTCAAGGATGCCTACTTCCACGTTTCCATCCTCGAGGAACACAGACGGTTTCTCCGCTTCCGTATCGACCATTCCGTGTACCAGTACCGATGCCTACCGTTCGGTCTGGCCACGGCACCGCGGGTCTTCACCAAATGCATGGCTCCGGTGGCTGCATTCCTCCGCCAACGGGGCATCAGGGTCTTCCCATACATCGACGATTGGTTGATCGTCTCCCCCACCAAATCGTCGGCCGTTCGGGACACACAATACACGGTTCACCTCATGGAGAGTCTCGGCCTCAGGATCAACTTCACCAAGTCGAAGTTGACTCCCGCCCAGCGCATCGAGTACATTGGAGCGGTACTCGACTCGCTCACTACGAGAGCCTACGCCCCCCAGAAACGCTTACGGGACATTGCGCAGGGGGTGAACGAACTGCGCACGAAACCGTGCATCCGGGCGAAGAAGGCTCAGAGACTTCTAGGCCTGATGGCCTCAACGACGGCAGTGATCCCCCATGCCAAATTGAAATTCAGGTCCCTGCAATCGTGGCTCCTTCACGAGTTCGACGCACTTCGGGAGAGCCAATGCAAACGGTTGACCCCATCTCCAGAACTGAGGGACCAACTGCTGTGGTGGTCTACACCACTCAACGTGGCCACGGGGAAGAGTTTCTACCCCCCGCAACCTTCACTGCAGATACTGACCGACGCGAGCAACCTCGGCTGGGGCGCTGCTTGCGGGACTCTCACGGTCAACGACACCTGGGCACCGCACGAAACGGTGCACCACATAAATTACTTGGAGCTGCTGGCCATTTGGAAGGCCCTGCGCTCCTTCGAGACTCTGCTCACCGGCAAGGCGGTTCAAGTGGCCTCGGACAATACCACGGCGGTGGCGTACCTCAACAAGCAGGGAGGAACACGGTCCACCACCCTCTTGTACCTTGCAGTGCAGTTGTGGGAATGGTGCCTGGAGAGGCACATTTTCCCAATTGGAGTGCACATTCAGGGCACACTGAATGTCTTGGCAGACCACCTGAGCCGTCTCACCTCGACGACCCACGAATGGGAGCTGGACGACGGAGTGTTCCAGTCCCTGTGCCAGGTCTGGGGGACGCCGAGCATCGACCTCTTTGCATCGGAGTCCAACAAGAAACTCAGCAGGTACTGCTCCAGAGCAGGCATCGGACCGAACTCCGAGGGCGATGCCTTCATGAAACGGTGGGATCAGGACTATCTCTATGCCTTTCCTCCGTTTCCTCTGGTCCAGAAGGTACTCACCAGGATGCACCAACACAGAGCCAATGCAATTCTGGTGGCACCGGCGTGGCCGCGCCAACCCTGGTTTCCGCTACTGTTGCGCATGTCGTCACAGTATCGCACACTGCCGGAATCACCGACACTCCTCCAAATGGAGCAGGGCCAGCTGCACCATTCGGACCTGCCCAGCCTCCACCTCACCGCGTGGAGGATAACCCCAGACTGGCCAGGATCCTTGAACTAGCGCGGCGCCCTTCCACAAGGAAGTCCTACGCTTCCAAATTCAGGCGTTTTTGTGCTTTCCTGGCCGCCCGGCAAACGCCCCCCACCCAGGTGGGACTGCAGGACATTTTAACCTACCTCCTCCAGCTGGCGGAGTCTGGCCTCAGCATCACCTCCATCCGAGTGCATCTCGCAGCAGTGGTAGCGCACTCTCCTGCTGGCTCGCCCGCTTCCGGGGCCTTCCGCGACCAAACGGTAAAGCGCTTCCTCAAGGGACTAAAGAACGCTTTTCCGCCGGCCCGGACACCGACGGCTCAATGGTCACTGTCCACCGTTCTCAACGCGCTCACCAGGACCCCCTTCGAGCCCTTGGCTACCGCCGATGTTCGTCTCCTCACATGGAAGACAGCATTCCTGGTGGCCATCACGTCTGCACGACGAGCTGGTGAGCTGGTTGCCCTGCGAGCAGACGCACCTTTTCTCCAGTTCTTCAACGACCGCGTCGTCCTCCAAGCGGACATCACCTTTCTACCCAAGGTGGTCTCCAAGTTTCACATGGCACAAACTATCTCCTTGCCAACCTTCTTCCAGAACCCCACTAACGCCCAAGAAAGGACTTGGCACACGCTGGATGTGAAACGAGCTTTATTGTTTTACACCAGCAGGACTAGAGAGTTCAGGAAGTCACAACGCCTCTTTGTGGCTTATGGGGGAAAGTCCAAGGGTGAACCCATCTCTGCTCAAAGGTTCTCCAAATGGATCACCTCTACCATCTACCTGGCCTACGAGTCAGCTTCACTGCCACCTCCACCGCATGTCAGGGCGCATTCCACCAGGGCGGTTGCCACATCCACTGCCTTTCTGGAGGGCACACCGCTTGAGGACATATGTAAGGCTGCCACCTGGTCCAGACCTTCCACATTTGTCCAGCACTACAGGGTGGACACCAGAGCCACTGCGGACGCCAGGCTTGGCCGTGTCGTCCTCACCAGAGGGCTCCGGACTCAACGCCCCTGACGGGTCCACCTACGGGTTCTTCAGCTCATCGTGGGATCATCTCATCCGACTGCCCACCGACCAAGTAAGTGTGAGCTTGCTAATCTCCCATGAGTGTGGATTCACAAACTATACGAAGGAGAAAGTTCGGTTTCACTTACCAGTGATAACTTTCGTTCTTCGAGTATATAGTTTGTGAATACACACTACCCACCCTACCTCCCCTCTTGAGCTGCACGGATGAGATCAGTTGGTTTATCCTGTGCTTGGCTTAAGTATGGAACTGAGGTAAAATGGCGCGCGGGCGCCTCAGGGTGGGCGGTACGGTGGGCGGTCTTACCGCCAAAACTTTTGACCAATAGCTTTTCAAGCCTCCGATCGGCTGTTCTGCGCAGGCGCATAACCCATGAGTGTGTATTCACAAACTATATACTCGAAGAACGAAAGTTATCACTGGTAAGTGAAACCGAACTATCTTGTGTGATACAGTGTGATAGTGTAAAGGAAGTGGTTTTTTTAAAAAAAAACTTGTGAAACTTAGTTGAAAATAACAGTGGTGAAGTTTTGGCTGGTAAATTATGCCTCTTTAAAGGACACTTTGGCAGCATGTTTGGGGTGGGGTGGGGGAGCAGGATTGATTTGCCATCCCACATTAGAATTCCCATCACTCCTAGATATTGCCCTCTCTGGCTGGGGCTGATGGGGAAAGTTGTGACGTTTAGAGTGTGATAGTCATCATTCCTCAGGCTTTTGGTTTGCAACTCTTTGTAGCCTCTGAAGTGGTTTGTGACCAGGAGTATTAAACCCCCACCCTCTACATGCTTTAGGAACACATGTTTTATTTGTTTGAGAACTCAGACTTTGAAGGGATCCCAGCTTAAGACCTGTACTCCAGTCACATAATGAAATGAGCCAATTTGCACATTTTGGGAAATGAGAAAAGCTCCTGCTATTCACTCAGACACTTCCAGCAGCTAAAGATTTTCCTCTTCTGATGGTACATTATCTACAATGCTTGTTTTTGCCCTAAGTGTCATGGTTCTTATAAGCAGGTAGGGGTGTTCATAAGAGCAAGCAGAAGGAATTCCCATCACTTTTTTAAAAAAGTGCTACAGTAACATAGACCTAGTGCATTTGCGCAGGGTTAATTTTGGTTCTCATCTCTTATTTTCACCGCAGCTGTATTATGACTTCTTGTCTATTCATAACCTGTAAGTCCAGTGACACATCTGTGTACTGATAAAAATGTTTTGTGGTTAGACACAGATGGGAACTTTTTCATACACTTGGCTACCAGGGGTAAAACATTACAGTATACAGGACACTTCCCTTTTTGTTTTTTCTTATGTCTCCCTATCAGGTTGCATTCCATGCATTTTATAGCTAACTGTAATGTATCCTTCCAGTGTTTAATTTGTAATTGTAGGATGCTTGGAAACTTGAGGACCCTGCCTTCATGTTAAGGCCTTTTGTTCCTGGCAAAGTAGTAATAAGAAGGCTGGCAAGAGAAATGTGTGGTTTTTGTGTGTGTGCAAGGCGGTGTTTCCCAACCTTTGGTTTTTGGACTTCAATTTCCACAAGCCTAAGTCAATTCCCCAAAGCAATTATCAGCCAATGTACCGAATTAGGCTTCTGGGAATTGAAGTCCCCTTGTGGGGCATGGGCCCCATGTTGGGAGTCACTGGTGTATGGGCATAATATGCTCTTTGTCAGCTGTCTTCAATGGATAGGAAGGCAGATCTTCACAGGTAGAGCTCAGAGCAATCAGCATAATTCTGAGTGTGTTTAGATTATCCCTTCATTCAAAATTTGACTTAAAATGTTACTGTAAAACTATGGTACATATACACCTTTGTAGAAAAGTTACAACAATCTGTCTAATATTATGTAATTTCTGAAAGCATGACCTAGTGTTGCTTTTCTGATAGCCCCCTCCCCTTGAGAAACAGTGAAGGGAAGAGGTAGATGATAACTCTCAAGACTCTAGAATGGTTATCACCAAATAGGTGCCTTCCGCGTGTAGCCAGCCACATAGGACATCAGATTGGGAGAGACAGCTCTTGATAGCACCTGAAATATACTTGGTTACCATTCAGCGAAATGGGACTTCAGTGAATGGACCTGCCTGGTGGGTTGCTGTGGGGCAGTCACTCAATTGCAGTCCTTGTTATACAAACAGTAGTGTTTTTTCCTTATGGAACCACACACACTTACCCACATACAAGGGTCCAGCTGTCACAGTACTTCAGGGGTTTTACTTTTGTGATCTATAATTACTATAAACCTCTTGTTAGAGGGAGAACATCAGGAAAAACAATTCCCCCACCCACTTCTGTTTGGTGTACTTAAGAAAGACTAATCTGACAAGAGGTTTGACTTCAACAGACATCTTCTATTAAGTAAGGAGCTAGCACAGCATTTTTCGATCCCATGATTCTTCTCTGTTTAATAGGCCATGCACTTTCTGAAAACTTGACGCCACAGGGATAGATTTAACCACATGGCAGGATTAATTTCTTTGTTGCCTATTTCACAGAATGCTTCAAAAAGTACCGGAATGTGAAATGCAATTTATTTATTTGTGGCATTTATTCCCTGCCTTCCTTATCCATAGATAACCCAAGGCGGCTTACAGAAGAATATAAAAACCTATACAATCTAAAAACATCAGAAACCCCTTCAATATCCTTCCTAACCCCTTAAGAAGATGAAAAATAAAGTTAAAAATATAAAAAGAGAGATAGAGATAAAAAAGAGAGAGAAGGGAGAAAAATAAAAACAGACAGGTTAATTGTAAGACCGGGTCACTATTCAAGCTAGCGGGACTGGGCCCATCACATCTGTCGGACCCCACACCTGCTGGCATAACCAGGTCTTCAGCGCCTTCCTAAAGGGGAGCAGTTCTGTCTGGAGGTGCAATTCAGGTGGTAGGAGGTTCCATAGGGCCGGGGCAGACACCGAAAAGGCTCTTCTTCTGGTCCCAGTCAAGTGTGCTTCTCTCGTAGAAGGGACCAGCACTGAGCGTCTCTGGTCTGCCCTTGTAGGATGGGTAGAATACCTTGGGGTGACGCGGTCCCTTAAGTATCCTGGTCCACTGCCATGTAGGGCTTTAAAGGTCAAAAACAGCACCTTGAATTGCACCTGAGGCACATCGGCAACCAGTGCAGCTTCCGAAGCAGCAATGAGGCATGAGCATAACGTCCACACCCCATCACCACCCGGGCAGCCGCATTCTGGACCAGCTTCAGCCTCCAAATGGTCGTCAAGGGCAGCCCCATGTAGAGCGCATTACAGTAATCCAATCTGGAGGTGACCAGAGTGTGAGTGACCATGAGCAAGGAGTCCCGGTCCAGGTGTGGGCACAATTGGTAGATGACACGAAGTTGTGCAAAGGCCCTCCTGGCCATGACTGCCACCTGCTCATCGAGCAGTAGTCGCAAGTCCAGGAGGACTCCCAAATTATATCCCGGATCTGTCTGAGGCAGCGAAGCCCCATCCAGAACCAAAGCTGGTAGCTCCTGGGATAACACGGGGCCCCGAACCCACAGCCACTCAGTCTTGCCGGGATTCAGCTGATGCCCGTTGTCCCCCATTCCAGACCCGAACAGCCTCCAGGCACCTGGTTAGGACTTCGACTGCATTACTCGGGTCCCCACGGGCAGCGATGTACAGTTGGGTATAATCAGCATACTGGTGGTACCTCACCCCATGGGAACGAATGATCTCACCCAGTGGTTTCATGTAGATGTTGAATAACAGAGGCGAGAGTACTGAGCTCTGTGGCACCCCACACGGGAGCGGCCTAGGGCTGGACAGCTCGCTCTCTAGAGACACCAACTGGGACCGGTACCTTAGAAATGAGGAAAACCAGGACAACACAGTGCCCCAGGCCCCAAATCCTCAGAGCCGGCCCAGAAGGATACCATGGTCGATGGTATCGAAAGCCGCTGAGAGGTCAAGAAGAGCAAGAACAGAAGGATTTCCCCTGTCTCGCTCTCACCAGACATCATCCATGAGTGCGATCAAAGCGGTCTCCATACCATAACGGGGCCTGAATCCTGACTGAAATGGGTCCAGATAATCCGTATCATCCAGAATTCGCTGGAGCTGCCATGCCACTGCTCTTTCCAACACCTTCCCCAAGAAGGGAAGGTTGGAGATTGGTCTAAAATATGTTCCTAGTGTAGGGTCGAGCGATGGCTTTTTTAGGTCGGGGATGCACATGTTTAAAAGCCACTGACTCTTTAATTTTAATCGGTAAATTTTCAAACAGAAAATTCAATTTGGGTATAACTTTCATTTTACAAATATTAATCCTTCCAAACCATGAAGTCTTTGCTCGTTTTATCTGTTCTAGTAATGGTTTCAATTTATTTCTTAACTTATTGAAGTTAATATTATATAGATCTTTTGGATCGTTCGTCACAAATATTCCCAAATATTTCAATTCATCTCTTATTGTAATACTAAATCTATCTCCAATTTTTTTCTTTTCCTCCTGGGTTAAATTGCATGTGATAGCCTCAGTTTTCGTCCAATTAATTTTTAATCCTGTTACTTCTTCAAAGGCTCTTAAATGTTCTTGTATTTTATTTAAATTATTTAAAGGATCTTTTACAACTAATAAAGTATCATCCGCAAATAGACTTATTTTTTTATTTTCTATTCCTACTAATTTCTCATTTTGCCTTATATCATTTGCTAGCAGTTCCATTGCCAATATAAATAAACATGGGGACAGTGGACATCCTTGTCTTGTCCCCGCGTTTATATCAATTTCTTTCCCCAGACAATTATTCATTTTAATTTTAGATTTGCTTTCTTTATACAATTGTCCTATCACATGATTAAATTTAGGGCCGAATTGCAATTTCTCACATATTCCTTTTATTGTTTTCCATTGAATTGAGTCAAATGCTTTATATATGTCTAATGCCACTATACATACTTTTTGTTTATTATTTTTTAATTTATCAATAATATTAATTAACCGGTTTATTAATTTATCCATTTGTCTTCCTTTAACAAATCCTACTTGGTCTTCTCCAATATAAGTGTCTATGAATTTATTAAGCCGATTGTTAATTATTGAAGTAAAAATTTTTGCATCCTGATTTAATAATGATATTGGTCTATATGCTTCTATATTCTCTTTATCCTTTCCAGGTTTAGGAATTAGAGCCATTATCGAATTACTCCAAGACTTGGGGATCTCCCCCCCTTCCAATATATAATTATATAAATTTTTTAACTTGGGAATTAATACCTCTCGGCATTCCTTATAAAATTCCGAAGGGATACCATCCTCTCCTGGCGTTTTATCCTTTTTTAAGTTGTTAATTACCTCTTCAATCTCCTTGTCTTTAATATCTTGTTCCATTATATTTACATGTTCTTCCTTTAATTGGTATGTCAAATTTCTATTCAAATATGCTTGAAGTACATTATCATCAATTCTATGTTCTGTATATAATTTTGTATAGAATTCTTCTGCTACTGATAATTTATTTTCCAATTTATACTGCCTTATACCTTCTTTATTAATTAGAGCCTCTATATATCCCTTACTTTTTTTTTGTCTTACTTTTTTTGCTAAATTTTTCATATCTTTATTATTGAATTCAAAATCATTTCTTTTTAAATATGCCAAATCTACCCTAACCTTTTCAACTTCTGCTGCAATTGTTTCCTTTTTTAATGCCTGTAATTTATTCCAAATTGAGATACTTCCTGTAGCTGCGTGCCTCCTTTCTAGTTCTTTTATGTCTTTATCTCTTTTAATTACTTGACTTTTCATTTTTTTTTCAAATATTGCTTTCTCTTGTATATAGTCACCTCTAATAACCGCTTTCATTGCATCCCAAAGGATATGTAATTCCACCTCACCCGTATCATTATCTTCCCAGTTCTTTATCCATTTATTTATTAATCTTTTTTTATCTCTTCATTTTTTAATAGTTTAGTATCCATCCTCCATACCTTATTTTGATAGGTACTGATATTCAGCCGCATCTCTATCGAAATAAATGTGTGATCTGAGATATTAAAATTGCCATAATTAAAGTTTTCTAAATTCGTAAGCATATTTTCTGACACAAAGAAATAATCCAAGCGAGAATAAGATCTATGTTTTAAGGAGCAAAAGGTAAATATATTTTTTTTACCTGCCAACATTCTCATCGCATCCTGTAATCCTAATTTCCCTATCCATTTGTCAATCAATTTATCTTGAGTCTTTCTAAAATTATTTGTTGTATCTAATCCTGACCTGATTAAGTTAAAATCTCCCCCTATAATTAAATTTACTGATCTTTCTTTTTTTATAATGGGTAGAATTTTATCTAGAAAGACCCCTTGATTCTTGTTTGGTGAGTATACGTTGACAAATGTATACTCTTCCTCCTCTATTTTACCTTTTATTAGCTGAAACCTTCCCTCCTTATCTTTAATGTTCTTGCTCATTGAAAAATCTAGTTTATTCGATATTAATATAGCAACCCCTCTTGAATTACTTGAGCCTAGGCTTTTCTCATATATTTCCATCCCTTTTACATAAATATTATTCTTATTTTCGCTTTTCTGATGTGTCTCCTGGAGAAAAATGATATCCGCTTTTTCCCTTCTCAGAACTCCTTCCACACGTTTCCTCTTAATTTGGTTCCCTAGGCCCCTGACATTCCATGAGATAATTTTTAACTTTTTAAGTATACATATTTAGTGCTTTCTCTACTGTTACTGCAGAATTCCCCATAATATGTGAACCAATACCTCAACCCACAACAAGTTATACTCTCCCTCCTCCAGCGCATCTTAAATTAAATAATATACAATTATCTTAAGAAGAAGAAAATATACAAAAATAACAAAACTTAAACAAACCAACAATCAAACAAATAAGAAAGAGGGAAAAACAGGGGAAAAAAAACTCTGCCCTCCCCACTTTCTACTAAAGTAACCTTTGAAAACCAAAGAGGGGAGGGGGGGTTGCGGTTGGCGAGTGGACCTTAATACTTAACATCCGTTTCTTGTTCATTATTTATTTCTTATTACAAATGGTTATCTTAATTTGTCATAATTTATTCCATGCAGTAGATTCTCTCTTTTTATCCTTTAATGACCTAGTCTTTCCCTCCTTCTGCTCCTTCAACTTCCTCCTCTTCCCGTTCTAACATGGGCGTTACTCCCACATTTATTAAGCCATCTTTAAGTTGCTTCCATTCTGTAGACCCTTTTTCTATAATCTTAGCTTCCATCAAAATTTCTAAGACATCAGATTCTTCCCTAATCCAATAATTCTTCCCCTTCACTGTAAAAATTAATTGTTTATGTGGTCTTCATTTATATTGTATGTTTTTCTCACGCAATTTTTTTGTGATTGGCTTAATTTGTAGTCTCCAAATGCGTTCTTCTAACGAAATATCTTTATATATTTCTAGCTGTGCCCCCTCCATTTTTAAAGCATCATCCCCCGAGGAGTTAACATATTTCATTATCCTTAACTTTTGTCCTAGCTTTCCAAATCTTAAAAAAACATTTCTAGGTCTTTCTTGGCTCCTTTTTTTCCCTAGTCTGTACACACTGTCTATATCCTCCAATTCCATTTCCTCCCCCATTCCCATTGCGTTAATCCATTCTACCAATCTTTGTCTCAAGTTATCCGGGTTCCGTTCTGGTATATTCCTAATAACCACGTTGCACCTTCTCTCCTGATCTTCCATTCTTTCCAACCTTTTATCATATTTTTTCTGTTTCTCCTCTTTTAACTGTGCCTGCTCCTTGACCTCTCTTAACTCATGTTTCATTTCCCAAACTTCTTTCCCAATAGCATTCATCCCCTCCTTCAATTCATCTATTTCTTTCAATAAATTGGTACACTCTTTCTTGGTGTTCTTAAATGCTTGTGTGATACTTTCTTTTATTTCTTTTTGAAATTTCTGATTATCTTTTGCTCGCTGATCTTCTAATGTTTGGCAAGGTAGCAATCTAATAAGCAAGTGGCATCACCCACAGCTCCAAGGAGCCTATCCACTTCATCAGGGCCAACCGAATCAAACTGATCCCAGATAACATGGCTAGACTCTGCTCCGGCCCTCTCCAGGTGATCCAACTCCACGTCAGGCTTGAAACTTTCTCAGCAAGATGGTCTGCAAAATCGTCAGCTGAGCCCTGCCACCCAGGCTCCGGTCCCCCCTTACCCAGGAGGGACCTGGTAACCAGGGCTGCTAGGCAATTATCAGCAGAGACAATGAGAGTGGTGAAGTATTGGCGTTTCACCGCTCTCATCACCACGAGGTAGGCTCTAATAGCGGCTCTAACCCGTGTTTGGTCACATTCACTCAAGAAGAGCGAGAACAGAAGGATTTCCTCTGTCTCGCTCTCGCCAGAGTTCATCCATGAGTGCGACTGGTTTATGTGACTGATTTAAGAGTCAGCAAACTAGTTAGAAGTATGTAAAAATTGCCATTTGGAATGGAACAGGTTCTGCCACTAGTGACTAACAAGGTACCCATAGTTTGGTCTGTTGGCACCAGCGGTTAAGAGACTGAATAACTGCCTAGCCATAACATGAAGACAGTATAGATGATTTTGAGTGGAAGTAGAGCCTTTGCTACCAAGGAACTCACCTTGTTGGCTGGAAGGTCAGCAAGTCAGCAGCTTGAGACCCGGGTACTTAATGACAGTTTGAGTGCCTATCTCTGTCCCAGCTCCTGCCAAACTAGCAGTTTGAAAGCAAGAAATTGCAAGTAGATAAATAGGGACCACTTGCGTTGGAAAAGATCTTGGGGACATGAAAGGAGCCTCATTCGGGCGTTCCCTGAGCGGAGTTTCTCCAGCAAAAATCCTTTCAACCCAGAATAATTTCTGATACAAAATTATTATACGAGAGATGTGAGGTCAGCCGTGCCTGCATAACTGTTTGTTGTGAATAGAAAAAAGCTGTGCAGAGGGGTGGAGGCAGGGAAGGCAGGATGATAGTTTCTGACCAGCAGTAGAGGGCTTTTTTCTCCCTCTTGAGCTGACAGAAGGAAGTGTCATTAATTTGCTATAGAGCAGTGTTTTCCAACCTTTGTTTCTTGGACTTCAATTCCCAGAAGCCTAAGTCAATTGCCCAAAGCACTGATCAGCCAATGTACTGCCTTAGGCTTCTGGGAATTGAAGTCCCCCCTGTGCGGTGTGTGCCCCACATTGGGAACCACTGCTATAGAGAGTGGATGCTAACTCTCCTTTGCAGTCAGAACCTTTAAATGTTCTTAAGACTGGGTGTATTTCTTGCCAAGCACATAGTACGTTTCTACTCCTGCTTTATTCAGAGATTAGGAACAGCCTTATTTAGAATCAGACTGCTGGTCATTTAGTTTCTCTGCTGACTGGCAGCTGCTCTCCCAGGCTTTCCAGGCAAGTGTCTCTGCCAGCCAGGCTGGGAAATGGTGAGGATTGAGTTTGAGACTGTCAGCAGGAAAGACAGGTGCTCCACGACCAAGTGTTGGTCTTTTTCAATCCCCTGTTTCCCTAAAAAGATGCTGTGCATGAATGGGGGTGGGGATGGGGGAGAGATTTCTGGAACTATATTTGAGTAAACATGAGGCAATGTAGTGCAGAGGGCAGTAAATATTATGCCTCACCCTCAGTGCCTTTCCCTTTCAGTCTCATGGAGGCCCAAATCTTGCAGAGGAATGTTTTCATGCGGGGATGCTTTGCACAGTGTCTCCCATTGTGTTCATGCAAGCACAAATAATGCAAGAATGTGATAAACCCAGACAAAATTTAGAAGGCAGAGTTTCATCTATTGCTTCCTAATAAACAAGATATCATTTTTCATTTAATGAAAGGTGGGAGAAAAAGCAGGGCCAGGCTTCCTATTAAGTTCCAGGTGACAAGGGCTGAGAGCAATACCAGTAGCCCGTCCAGCTGTTCCTCCTGAGCCTCGTGGCCATTATCCTCTTTTAGATAATTGCTACACAGATTGTCCTGCCTGCACCTTCTCAACTGCAAGCTGCCTTCAAGTATGGTGGAAGATTTTTATCCCATTCCCCTTATGGGATAAAGGTCCAGTTACCAATCCAATTAGCTGTTCTGCACATGGACGAGAGAAGGGGATCCACCTTGTCTGTTTTTTTCCAGGCAGCAAAATGTGTTGGGGCAGCCATGGATAACACTCTCTCTCCATGAACATTGAAATATTGATTATGTATTCATGAAGATCTTTGTGAATCTGAACATTTAAATCCTTAACATTATTGAAAGCAACTGGGATGGCCACAGACCTTAGTATTTGTATTTACTGGGTTGCACTGTGGTCATAGTTCATATTGCATGCAGTGCCTTAAGAAGTCTTTCATGCAGGCTAGTAGTAACCTCAGAAAAACTCTCATGTGAGAACTTAGTCATGCAAATAGCAAGAAATGAAAATGAATCGAGGTAGAAGCTGTCAAGGGGAAACACCTTGCTGGAAACCCGCCTTCACTACTCACCCAAACTTTTTTTTTAAAAAAGGTTGCATTTAATTTTATGGTATAACTTTCCAGTGTACTTGAAGAAATACAATGGAAGTTTTAAATGTGATGTATTCTTAGAATTGAATTTTATTTGTACAGTTCTGAAAGTAATAGCTATAGATTACATTCTACTTTTTTTTTGTAACTGCAACATACTTTCATAGATAAATATTCAACCTGATTCGTTTAAATTCAGGGGAGAGTGGGTGGTGATTGCTACTGTGGGTCCCATTCCCACATCATCATCATCTCTTCCTCCTCATCCTCCTCTTGCCGTATCTGATTCAGAATATTGGCTGTCATCATGGTGATCTGCCATGAAGATTGTCCTGGGAGCAATATAATGCTGTGGCCTTCCATTTGCCTTCTGCATTGCAGCTGACACCTGTACCACTGATCCAGTTGTGGCCTGGATGCTATATCCCATGAGGAAGGGCTTGTAATCTATGAAAGCTCACTCTGAAATAAAACTGTTCGTTCATTAATTTAGTGTCACTGCTGCCATGCCCACTTTGCCAAGTTCTGAATGAGAATCCCTCTACCCTATGTGGTGAGTGAGCTTGGCCCAATGTATTCTTCCTCAGTAGACCTGCTATTTTTGCACATTTAGGTCATCCATTTCTTGATTGTACATCAAAAACAATAAAGTGTAATTAAAAACTGCACATAAGAAACCCATTGCAAAAAAGCACATTGTATCAAGAAGTAGATATAGCAGGAAATAAAATGCAAAACGTTCTGTGCTGCAGCGTGTAAGATCAGAAGAACAACCCTGGCAGGACCTTCAGCTAAATAAACTACAGTACTAGCAATACAGCATAGGCTTAGTAATAGTTGTAACATTATTGATTTTATGTACTAATTTTACTATGGTACTCCTTAACTCTGAGCAGAACTGCTCCTTTTTAAGCACCCTCATTTTAACTTCTGTCTCGATATACTTTAAGTACCCTCATTTTAACTTCTCTTCTTTTTACTGTTCTATGCTGGTCTTGGACATTAATGAAGACTGACTTGACCTTGGAAAATGCAAAGCAGTGAAAAAACTAAAAGCACTAAAAGTTCTTAAAGTGTCCGATACAGTAAAAAGAGTTTTATCAGGTTCTGAAAAAGATAACAGAGCTGTCTAGGCCGGGAACAGGAAGTCTATTCCACAGATTTGGTGTCTTTTTAGTGTTTCGACCTCATCTTGAAACCAAGCAGCTTTCCTCAGAGCCACCCAGGGGAGCCCCCAGGAAAGCCATGCGCATGTGCACTGGCCCCTGGGAAAGCCGTGGGAGGCCTCCCTAGCCCCTGGGAAAGCCACATGCACACCCCTGGCCCCCAGAAAAGTCACAGGAGGCCTCCCTGAGCCCCATCCGCCGGAGCGAGGGTGTGAGCCAGATTATTTGATGCCATGGGTTGGATTCGGCCCGTAGGCCACAGGTTGAGGACCCCTCGTGTAGACAGTGGTCCTCTTTCACATAAAGTTATATGTTACAAATCAGAGGGCATTCTTAATTGGAGCAGGCACTGTAATATTTAATTTAAATGAAAGCTTCCCATCTCCCATTTTGGATTCCATGACTCCCTAGGGCTCCCTTTTGCTCTAGGGAAGCCGTTAGCAGCGTCAGGAAGAAGGAAGAGTCTAACAATACAAAACTGCTTGTCAATCACTCTCTGTGGTCCCCATCACAGCAGTGGCAGTCTGGTAGTGATCGTTGAAAATTAAAGGCTCCCTCCCTTCTCTGGTCCCAGGGCTGTCAAAGGCTTCCTGAAACAGGAAGGATAGGTAGCTTTTAATTATTTCAAATTTGATATTATCAGCATTAGATCATGACATCATCCAGTTTGCAGCATGTAACCACTAAAAGATTTTGCCCGATATTTCTAAGAGTTCCCATGACATTTGACTATGGCTGTGGTAGATTCTGATGTAGTACACCACTTAAGCAACCATATATTGGCTAGTTGTGAGGTTTTCATTTCTAAGTACAGTATACAAAAGTATTTGCACAGCTTTATGGTAAGAGCTGATAGATTGTGTTAACCGTAGCATTTAATTATATATCAGCCTCAAGAATGCTGTGACAAAACTGTACAGTAAAGAGAATAGCAGTGCTGTCTGCCAGTTATTATTAATATGTATTAGTGCAATTTCTTCAGTTTGTATAGTTATTTCACTGTTGCCCATGTTGTGTTGTCATTCTAATGATTTGTGTTAACTTCATCTCTGATTGGGGATTTTTTTAAAAAACAAAATCAAATCCAGTGAGCAATCTTATACAGAACCAATTACTGTTGAGGCTTTTGGACTTGTGGACTAACACAGCCAAGTCTTCTGATGACATATGCTTAATCATTCCAGATAACTTTTCCTCAGAAGAAATAGCATTTGTGTTTTTTTTTAAAGTATCATTAGGACTGAACTCTCTGCGACAAACCAGGCACCTTGGTGTCCTGGTGGACAGCTCAATGAAGGTGTCAACCCAGCAGTGAAAAAAGCCTCAGCAGTGAAAAAAGCAAACTCAGTGCTAGGGATCATTTGGAAGGGTATGGAAAATAAGTCAGCAAGTGTCATTTTGCCTCTTTATAAATCTATGGTGAGGCCCCATCTGGAATACTGTGTACAGTTCTGGTCATCATACCTCCAGAAGGATATTATGGAGTTGGAGAAAGTGCAGAGGAGGGCAACGAGAATGATTAGGGGACTGGAACACCTTCCTTACCATCTGAGGCTGCAACGGTTGGGCCTCTTCACTCTTGAACGACGGCGTCTAAGAGGTGACCTGATTGAAGTTTATAAAATCATGCACGGTGTGGACAAAGTAGATAAGGAAAAACTGTTTTTCCTATCGCACAACACTAGAACTAGGGGACACTCGATGAAACTTTTGGGTACTAGTTCTCAAACAAATAAGAGAAAGTACTTTTTCACCCAGAGGATTACTGGTCTATGGAACTCCCTGCCAGAAGAAGTGGTGACAGCTGTCAGTCTTGTCAGCTTTAAGAAAGGATTAGACAAGTTCATGGAGGACAAGGGTATCAATGGCTATAATTATGGATACCTAAGAACAACCTCCGGGTTGGAGAGATAGGCAGGATATCTCTCAATGCCCTTTCCAGGGAATCCTAAGCAGGTGAAGGCATCTGCTTGGGAATAATACCCTGAAGCAAATGGTGAGCCACTGTGTGAGACAGAATGCTGGACTGGATGGGCTGTGGCCTGTTCCAGCAAGGCTGTTCTTATATGTTCTTATTCTAGTTGCAGCAGAAAAGTAACAGAATTAGATGAGCTTTGCCTCTTGAGAGACTGAATTTCCTACTGCGCTATCAAGACTGTCGGTCAACAGACCAGGCTTCTGGCATGCCATGTGTTTCTGAATATTATGGGCTATATCCAACTGTGTTGAATCAGCTGATGAAAAGAGAGAGATGCAAAATTTCAGGAATTTTTGGGCTGTAGAAATGTATTCAGTTTTTCTCCCCAAGAAAACTGCAGAAGCTTTGAGAAAACTAAAACATATGCAATGCTTACTACATTAGCAAGTCTAAATATATTTTACTAATAACAGGACATAATCATCTGCTACTTAGTGTATTAAACATGCTGCTTGTGATACTTAGAAAATGTTCTAAGCAATTGTTTATAAACATTTTAGAATACCTGTTAGGGTAGAAAATCTTTCCAGAGGTAGTTTCCATCTTTTCACCTTCTCTAGGGCTATTCAGAAATAGGTTTCACTAACTTATTTTGGACTTGTTTCCAGGTCACAATTCATTAGGATTGCAGATGTGTTTTTATACAGGCAAAGCTGGAAATAAACATAAAACTAGAATGGAGACCTGAAAAGTATCTGAGTACTACATGTATCTTAGTTACTGCCATCTGAGGCATTCTTCTTCTTCTGTGTCTAGGCCAGATGTGAAACTGCTAAAATGAAAGCACCTTTTGATGAGTTTATTCTGCAGTTCCTTTCACCTGAACTAGTATGAGAAAGATTAGCTGGCAACACAAGGTTGCCGTTACCAGTGTACACCCAATTGTGGTTTAAAAATACTATAATCTTCAAGGAGGCTCTTTCTGGAATGGAAAGTATGAACATGGAAGCCATATGAAGTGTAACGGTGTATCATTTAACATTTTTTAAAATTATAATTGTATTAAGGATGGATATCACATTAAAATCTATAATGAAGCACTGAACTCATGAGTGCGGACATCCAGATGTTAATCTGAGTTCCTGTTGGCCTACGTTGACCTAGTCAAGCATAGTCAGCAATCAGGTGATGAAGCTCGAAACCAAAACCATGTTGCCATTTATTCACTAATAACGGATAATTCCACAAACTAACTCCTGTCCCCTTTGAAAGAATAAAGTTTCATTTTATGCTACTTTTCCCCTCAGAAGGATTTTCTGTAATTCCCCCACCAAATTATTTTGCAATTTCTCCTCTGCTGAAGGAATATCATCAGAAGAAAAAGCAAGAATGAGTAGACTATTCATTATTTCTTCCCCATATGTCCTTCAACATTCTGTGGAGAACATACTTTATTGTGATGGTGGAGGTGCATTCTTCTTGTCCTCCTGTCTACTCTAGAGTTTTGGATGGCCCTTGGAACAGTGAGCGAGTCAGGATATGTCCCTTTAAAGAAAAGCAATAGATAGGATGGACTCAGTATTTTTTAAAAATACTCAGAGTCCTCTGTGTGGGCACCTGTGCAGTCATCCAAGCACAGAGTTTACCCCGTCCCTCTGCCCAGCAGCCCAATGGGAGTGTTTCCTTCCTCCCACCAGCGCAAAGTTCACCCCACCCCTCTGCCCATTAGCCCAATGGGAGTGCTTCCTCCCTTCCCCCAGCACAGAGTTCACCCCATCCCTCTGCCCAGCAACCCAATGGAAGTGCTTCCTTCCTCCCCTGTTGCTATGTTGGCACTTTGCAATAAATAAGTGGGTTTTGGGTTGCAGTTTGGGCACTCGGTCTCTAAAAAGTTCGCCATTACTGGTTTATATGATAGTAGTAACAGAATATCTGACAAACAAATTAAAGTGGGATGGCCATGTTGCGTGCATAAATGAGAATAGATGGAGTGCCAGAATAATGAATTGGTATCTGAGAGAGCGCAAAAGACCCAGGGGAAGAACACCTTGAAGATGGGAAGATTTTCTCAAGAAAAATGTTGGGCCAACATGGAGAAGAACTGCCAGGGACAGATCAATATAGACAGAAGTTGTGCGGAATGACATTGCAGAGACGTCTACTCATACAAGGACTCCTCGCTGAATAATGACTCGAAGCCCAAGATATGATAGTTTCTGGATAGAAAGCTCTTTACATTTCCTTGCAAAACTGAGCAAATAAATGACTGCAGAGATCATAGGTGCCAAAAAGCAAAAGACCAAATAAAGTATTCTGATAAGTTGTGATGAAATTACCTGTTCCAAGATAGGTACTATCTACTTTTCAAGAAGATGAACTCTTTTCTGTTCTGCTACCTTGACCACTATTTCTGAGCCTTGTTCTGGAGTTAATAATTAGTTTTCTTGAAAGAAATCACATGGCTAGTTCTTTTACATTTCAGTGTTTCAAAATGCTTAACACGCTTGTCAAGAGGTTTCTGATTTGAGTAATTCTTGCAATCTTACAAGTTTATTGACAGAATCACTTGGTTCTCTTTCTCTTGTAAGCAGAACTAAAATAGGGTTGAATTATAAATTTTTGCTTACTGTTTGTCCATCAAACTATAGTACAGTGGAACCGCATACAACAATCGCCCCGTATAGCAACGAAATCGCATATCAATTAGGTTTTGGGGGGAAATGGCATCCCGCATAACAATTTTCCCTATGGAAAAAATCGTGCAACAATTTTTCAATGGGAAAAACCACTCAGCGGAAAAAAAATCATTGTACAATGCACCTCATAGGGAAAATCGCTGCTTCGTATAGCAATTGTTCCATACAACAACGAGCCCCATGGAACGGATTAAAATCGTTGTATGAGGTAATAATTGTATGTGAATTTCTGCTTCTAAATCCCTTGCTTTGTCTCTCCCACCCCAGAGAATGGGAAACATGGAAGTTAAGAGAAGATTTATTTCTCCTAAATTTGTAGATTATGCTTATAGTACTGTATTGTTATTCTTTTATCTTCTTTCACATCAGCCTCATGACTGCTGCAGAAAAAAATGTAGTTCTCGTGGCATGATATTTCCCCACTGCATGAAATGTGTTCTTTTGTATATTAGAATAGATTGTAATTAGCCATGACATTTCTGAAATTCCACTGGGGCTAGATATTACTGATATGTATGTAGATTATGCTCAATTCTACTTTTCCTTGCTATCCAAATCTGAGGGAACTTTCACAGTTCTAAGATTGTATCTGGGGTCAGGATAAATTGAAGCTTAATCCAGACAAGAGAGAGATCAGGGACCAGTACTCCAGGCTGTGTTGGGATTGGGTTATGTTCTACTTGAAAACTCAAGTTTACAGCTTGGATGTTCTACTGGATTCAGATCTGAGCATGGCTGCCCCCATTTTGGTGGTGGCTGGGACTGTGCTGTAGGAATGCATCTGGATTCTGTCTTGCCTGTCTTCTGACACATATTGTAAACAAGGCCTCTTTGCCTGAGAGACAACGCTGTACTTTAGGCATGCGTAGAAAAGTGAGAGAAATTCTTTCTCCTTATTTGGGTTCTGACATTCTGATTTATTATGTAGGTTAAGTTTCGTTTCTGGTATACAATGCTTGCTCAAGTTTCGTTTCTGAGAGTCTCTGCCTGAATAAAGAGAAGGCTTCGGTAGCGTTTGACCAGCCAAAGAGAGCAGTCGTGTCTGTTTTTGTCTGTCTCTGTTTCTCCCTACTCAAAGCCTAATGAAGCAGGACTTCATGGGACTGATTGCTATCTTAAAGATCTGAGGATAAAACTGCTGCTAATGAGGCTGGCTGATTGAGAAGATATCTTTACATGAATCAAATCCCAACACTGTGCTTGTAAAGTTAAAACTACTATCTCTTCTACTTATATTGCTGGAGAAGTAGAGGTGTCTAATCCAGTGTTTCTGCCTTTGGAAAGTATTTGGCATCACCAGTGGGTCCAAAGTGTTGCAGCTAAGCGGTTAACAACAGCCAATTACAATAAGAAGAGAAATTTTCAGTGTGCTGATCAGGGCTTCTGGGAATTGATGTCCAAGGTTGGCCACCCCTGGTTTAGGCCATTCAGTGACTGATAGGGAGGGCCTTTTGATAGTGGGTGGTCTTATTTATTGTTGTAAAATGTATATTAAATTAATGTTATGTAGTAACATTATGTTTTAATATGTAATTTATTATGTTTTTAAGCTTTATCTTTATTTTAAAGTCATGTCATGACCCTCCCTGGTTTCTACGGTGAAAAAGTGGGGTATTAAAAAATAAAGCAATTAAGAAAGATAGATATAAAATATTATTGAAGTAATAGTGTGAAGCACCAAAGGCTAGAAAACAATAGTACCATAACAAGTAATTGTAGTATGTGGGATTTCAATGCTGGGAAGGTCCTGGGAACTACCAGATATGCTGTCTTCCTAGAGATGTGATGGAAGTATTGCTATCACTCATAAAACCCACAAATGCATATCTGTTTCTCATCTATATGAGAACAAATGGTACAGTCAAGAGAAACTATGAAGAAATCTCATCAGACTTTGAAACTCTAGGAAGGAAACTCAAGGAAGGACTTTGGAGCCCAGATAGTCTTCTCATCCATCTTACCAGTGTGCAGAAGAGAAATAAAAAGGAAAATACTCTCAGTGAACAAATGGCTATGAAGGTAGTGCTGATGTGAAGGATTTGGATTCACAGTTCCTGGAGGATGGATTGCTGGCAAGTGACGGGTTGCATCTCACAACAACTGGAAAAATGTGTTTGAATTCAGCATGAAGAACTTCATCAGGAGGACTATGAACTGAATGGGAAGGGGGAGGAAGATGTACTCAGGGGTAAAGAAAGATGAAGGTTTATGTATAAGTGGAACAGACCAAGTACTTCTAATGGGGACCAACAATAATAATTTTCACAAAAATGTAGAAAGGAAAGCAGGCCACAAATCACAGAATTCCTGGCATCTAGATACAAATACTAGGAGTATGGGAAAGAAACAAGAAAAATTGTTTTGCTTTTTTAAAAAAATTATTAGGTTTTTAAAGTTACAAAATAAATGTTTAAGAAAAGAAACACATGAAAAAATACATAAAATACAAAGTAAGAGAAATAACATTAACATAGACATATAAAGAAAAATAGTAAAAATACTAAAATACGAATACAAAAACACTTGGCTATGTTATACTACTAGAAAAATTGTAAATCTTAGTTGAAGAGGGTAAATAAGACTTGATAGGGATAGCTGAAAATTGGCAGGATGATTCCTATGGCTGGAATATAGCAGTTGAAGAACATAAATTATTCAAAAAGAACAAAAAGAAAGGTAAGATGCAATGTTCAGGTATAGCAAAAACATATCCGTGCATAGAAATACAAGGGAATGTTTGGTTGTCCCATTGAGAGCATCTGGATTAATATAACTAAGATAAAACCAAAAGGAAACAGTGGTAGTTGGAGTCTACTACTGATAGTCAAATCAAGGAAAATATGTAAATGAAACCTTTGTTTGGTGCAGCTTGCTTGCAAGGGCAGGCTGTCGTGTGAAGGCTTGCAGGCCCAATCCGCCTATGGGTGGGTGGGTTCCCATTTGAGGCTAGGAGCTAGGTCTGGTGCATTTCTTTTACCAGAGCAAGTAGGAGCTGCAAGGCAGCTTGGGTCAGAAAGCCTTGCTATCCTTTCCTCCCAAGGGACAGTTTTTGCCCTGGGGGCGCACCTTGAATGTTTATCAGATGGTATGGTACCATTTCCAATCCAAGCAGGAGATGGTCCATTTCTCAGAAAGCACCTTGCAGTTGATGTTCTACCAACGCAAGACCTGCCCTTTCTGCAGCAAGGTGAAGGCACTCCTTAATTACCAATAGCTATCATACAAAATTGTGGAGGTGAATCCCATTGTAAGGCAGTATGTATTATTATGCAATGAGGGGTAAGCAAGCTGGCCATACCCTTAGTTGGGCAGCAACAGACTCACAATTTTGTGAAAGAACAACACTAAAGGTTTTTACTTATTTATGCATTATGTTGGTATTTTTTAAATAAGAAAAGAGAGCAGCACTCATGAGAGATTTTGTTAAACCAAAGAAGGTTGTCCCTTGAAGCGAAGTGGAGGGAGGTTCCATATGTATAAAAGCAAGGACTTCTTCACATGGTAGATTTAATCTGTTACACAGCTATTGCCACAATGTTCTTTTATTTTTATTATATTCTCAATTGTGCTATTATTCTGTTCTCGTTAGTTTTAAATTGTCTGGTTCCTTGTTCTTTGTATATTCTTTGATTGTAAACCTCCCACAGTGGTATATTTACTAGATGGACAGTATAAAAATATAGTCAGTCAGTCAGTTCCACTTGAGGTCTTGATTTAAAGGAAACAAAAGCAAAGTAAGGTAAAGGTTGCCCTTGCTTGAAAGCCAGCCATATCCGACTCTAGAGTTCAGTGCTCATCTCTGTTTCAAAACCAATGAGTTAGTGCTGTCTGTGTCAGCAGCCGTTTCGGTGGACATGTGACAGGCATGCCTCAACACCAGAGTACACGGATACTATTTCCCTTCCCACCGAAGTGGTACCTATTTATCTACTTGCAATTTCTTGCTTTCGAACTGCTAGGTTGGCAGGAGCTGGGCCAGAGACGGGAACTCTCTCTGTCATGCAGTACCCAGGAATCGAACTTCGACTTTCCAGTCAGCAAGTTCAGCATCTTAACCACGAGCCACTGCAGAGTATAGCCACACTAATACAGTGGACTTTAGGAAAGCCAGTTTTAATAAACTCAGAACAATATTAGGTAAAGTCTCCGTGGCATGAGATCCTACCAGGATAAGGAGTCCAAGATGGGTGGAGTTTCTAAAAAAGGAAATTCTAAAAGCACAACTACAAACAATACCAAAAGAAAAAAGAAGGTTGAAGACAGCAAAAAACAACAACACCCAATGTGGCATCAAAAAAACTCAGACAGGAACTATAAAACAGAAAAGTAGATACACAGGAAGTGGAAGAAAGGCCAGACTACAAAGGAAGGATACAGACAGGTAGTAAAGAATCGCAGGGATTGTTTTAGGAAAGCAAAAGCTGAGAATGAACTGAGGTTAGCAAGAGATGCTAAAAGCAACAAAAAAAGCACTCTACATGTACGTCCATAGGTAAAGGTAAAGGTTTCCCTTGCTCGAAAGCCAATTGTATCTGACTCGGGTTCAGTGCTCATCTGTCTTCGTCTGCAGACGTTTCCGTGGACATATGGCTGGCATGCCTCAACACTGGAGTGCACAGAACGTTGTTTACCTTCCCACCGAAGTGGTAATTATTTATCTACTTGCAATTTCTTGCTTTCGAACTGCTAGGTTGACAGGAGCTGGGACAGAGACGGAAGCTCACTTCATTATGCAGTACTCGGGAATTGAACTCCAACCTTCTAGTCTTTGAGTCCAGCATCTTAACTACTTGAACCACTGCAGTCCCCGTATGTGCGTAGCATAAACAAAAAACGAGAAAAGAAACAGTGGCTCAGTGGTGATGGGAAAGTGGTAACAAATGACAAAGAAAACCAGAAGTGCTCAATTCCTACTTCATCTTGGTCTTTCCCCAAAATACAGTCTATAACCCTGCATACAGAGGCGAAGTACAAAGGGAGGGGACAGGATTGTAGCTTGAGATTGATAACCAAATAGTCCAAGTATACCTTATTATTGTGAATGAGTTTAGATTCCCAGGGCCAGATGAACTGCATCCAAGGATATTGACAGCTGAAGAGATGTCAGAGCCACTGTCTATCATTTTCTTGAAATCATGTAGGACGAGAGAAGCGAAGATGATTGGAGGAGGGCTAGCATTGTCCCTGTTTTCAAAAGTGGCAAAAAGGAGGAAACCGAATTACAGACCAATCACCCTAACAACATTCTCATAAAATTCTGGAGCAGATTATAAAGTGGTCACTGTGCAATAATAAGTAGAAGTCAACACGGATTTGTCAATAACAAATCCTGCCAGACTAATCTGATCAAGTAACTTCTTTGGTAAGGGTCACAGTAGCTTACTGGTTAAGACACTGAGCTTGACAACCAGAAAGTTGGGAGGTTTGAAACCTGAGTGCTGCATGATGGAATGAGCTCCTGTGTCCCAGCTTCTGCTAACCTAGCTGTTTGAAAGCAAGAAATTGCAAGTAGATAAGTAGGTACTTCCTCAGCAGGAAAGGTAATGGCATTTTGTGTATGTAGTTATGCTGCCACATGACCACAAAAATGTCTGCAGGTTCAGACTGCAGGTGCAGCCCTGGCTCTTTGGGTGTAAATGGAGATGGGCATCACCCTCTAGTGTTGGACATGACTGGCTTTCAAGCAAGGGAGACCTTTACTGTACCTTTACCTTTAATTTCCTTGGTAGACAGTGGGAGTGCTGTAGAAGTAATATATATTTGACTTGGGTGTAGCCTTTGCCGATTATTGATATTAATATTCTGATTAGCAAGCTAATTAAGTGTGGGCTGGATAGCACATGTATAAGGTGGTTGCATAGTTGGTTACAGAATCATAATCAGACTGTGTTTATCAATAGCTCCTCAGTCTGGGATCACTTCCATTCATTCTTTCCTCTGGGTGCTTAGTTATTCTCTGATGGATAGCTGTACCTCCATCTTCAAAAGATAATATCACATATCAAAGAAGAGATAGTGTTGGTTATGAAGGAGCATCTTTGGGGAACTTTCTGTTCAGTCAATTTGCTGGACAATCTTCTTACAGTACCCGTTCCCCTTCCCATTTCTCCTGCTTCCTTCAGTGTCATTTCCTTTTGATTTTAAACTTTGAAAGCCAACCTCATTCTTACTCTTTTTGTAAGCTACTCTAGAACTCTCCCTCTTTTTTCCAGCTGAAGAACAGCAGTAAAAGACTAAGTAAATTTCTGGAGATGGAGTGATGAAAGTGTTTCCAGAGTGTCATTGTGTTTACCTCAGCCTCTTGTGGAAAAATAAGACCACATTGCTTTCAGTTTCTGCAATGCTTGTCTGTTTTATTTCTTGTTCCCAGAGGAAGCAGGCTTTCCCTACATGCATCCAAACAGTTAATGTACAGCATGTGGGTTAACATCACCAGCACATGTGGTGATGTCTTTGCATGCTTTGAGTGTTGCATAGCCAGTTGACATCATTAGCAGATGATTATGTTCTCAATGCTGACATTCCTTTTGCGTTGTCTTTTTTGCTGGTTACCCACAACCTAATGCTAGTTCAGATCTGCAGGCTATAGATAGATAGATAGGTAGAGTTTTATTTCTATACCACTTTTCTCTATCCCAGTGTTAACTGCAAAATCCAGATTGATTTTGCTGTCGGTAGTTCTCTGTCTGCATGAATCTTACAGGCGAAATCCAATTTTTACTCTCCACCCAAGTAAAGTCACTGAATGACTGGGACTTGCTGATACTTAGGTAAATATCATTGATTTAATGGATCTACTCTGACTGGGACTGACAATTAGATTCAGACCCCTCTCCCACTCTCCCAAAAAAGTCATGCTCACAAATTATCACTGCCTAATGAGCAAAAATCTGTTTCTGATGTAAACCACTTGAGCCACCGCAGTCCCTCCAGATGCTTTTAAGGTGCTGCTATTAATGGTATCTATACAGAGTAAGCCAGTCAGCAGGGATAGGCATCTGGTGCCTTCCGGATGTTTTTGGACTGCAACTTCCGTCTACTGCAGTCACAGTTAATGATTATGGGAGTTGTAACCCAAAACATCTGTAGAGCTTCATGTTGGCAATCCCAGCTTGCTGCTTCATCACTCAGATTGAGTATTGTACTTTTATTGTGCTTTTTAAAATTTAAAAGTCGCTAGTTGGCAAATTGGAGCATCTTGTGTAAACCTTTGGGTTGTCTTGGTGATGGAGGGCAGGTTAGGGGTGGGATGAGGGATAACTAGGATGTGGTATCTTGTCTTCAGAGCTTATTGGAATGCATCTCTGTGTTACATGAAGGAAGCGAGGAGGTGATTGACAGCCAGGCATGTCAGGAAAGTCCCTTTGCAATAACGTGTGTGCTGAACTAATTGTATGAATAATCCAACATCTGTTCTGACAGGTTTAGTCAAACAATTTTATTTAAATGACTCATTAACATTTGTTCACTATTTATGGAGTCATAAAAACAAAGCCCTAAGATGTGTTAACTATCAAAGCCCTTTTTGTGGTTGAGAGCCTGCTGGTGCAGAGCAAAGGTTGGGCAATATGCAGCCCCCAACTGTAACTTTGTAATTTTTGTAACTTTGATCCTTCTCTAGTCCCTCTCTCTTCTTTGGTTTTGTCAGCCAAAACTGAATTGCATCTCCCAAAAGTCTTGAGAAGTGATTATTCACCTTTAAAATGTTTTATTTCTCAGAATTCATGTAAATAGTAAAACATTGATAACTTTAATGGAATGCACTTATCTTGTAGAGCCCTGGTGGTGCAGAGGTTAAACAGATGTATGAATACATAATTATGTAATACGTAGTTGTCATCTGGGGGGAAAAGTTGCTAGGTCATACTGATCTTATACTCACACCAGTTGTTTACCTGCAAATTGGTTCTTGCTGAGCATGGTTCCTATATAGGCTATCAGTCTATTCTTCCAGTTCTAATCCAGACACTGCCCTCCTCAAGCTATCAGGTCTAGAGAGCATGGCAGTTTCTTAGTACAGTATTTAACAAAATTATAATTTGGTGAACAGCTAGAATGTAATACTATAAGTATTAATGTTGTACAGAAAATTTGTACCAACTATCGTTTCGGAATCTTTCTTCCTCACAACACTTCTACCCATCCTGTAGTGGAGGGAGGTATGCAATTATTGTATAATAGGGCTGAGAGCAGCTTGGGTAGCTGCTTGGCAGGCTGAGGTGAAGGATCTTTTTGTTTCTGTCAGAGCACTAACACAACTGATGTGGAAGAGAGCCTGGAGGTGCTCTGAGCTTGGAAATAACTCTGAGCTTGAACATTGTGTTCTTCTTCCCTGCAGTCCTACTTCGTCACAGACTATGATCCAACAATAGAAGATTCTTACACAAAGCAATGTGTGCTAGATGATCGACCAGCAAGACTGGATAGTAAGTATTATTATTATTATTATTATTATTTGGGGGGGGAAGGAGATGGTTTTAAAATCAAGAATGAATAACCATTTATGGCATGGAGAAATATGCTGACTCTAGGGAAGACCACTGCTGTTACCGTGTTTCCCCGAATATAAGACACTGTCTTATATTTTTTTTAAATTCCAAAATCAGCACAATGTCTTATTTTCGGGAATGTCTTATTTTTCCCAGCTGGAGGTAGCTGGCTTTCCTTCCCGCCACGGCCCAGCTCCTCCTCACTCCCGGCTGGGGTGTGGTCTACGGCTCCGGGCGGCCCACGCCCAGCTCCGGATGGAGGCTACGCGGCCACGGCAATAGCTGGCCTTCCTTCCTGCCGCGGCCCAGCTCCTCACCCCCGGCTGGACCCGGAGACCACACCCCCAGCCGGGGGTGAGGAGCTGGTCCGCGGCGGGAAGGAAGGCCAGCTACCGCCACGGCCACGTAGCCTCCGTCCGGAGCCGGGCGTGGGCCGCCCAGACCCGGAGACCACACCCCCAGCCGGGGGTGAGGAGCTGGGCCGCGGCGGGAAGGAAGGCCAGATACCGCCGCGGCCGCGTAGCCTCCGTCCAGAGCTGGGCGTGGGCCGCCCGGACCCGTAGACCACACCCCCAGCTGGGGGTGAGGAGCTGGGCCGCGGCGGGAAGGAAGGCCAGCTACCACCGCAGCCGCGTAGCCTCCGTCCGGAGCCGGGCGTGGGCTGCCTGGACCCGGAGACCACACCCCCAGCCGGGGGTGAGGAGCTGGGCCGCGGCGGGAAGGAAGGCCAGCTACCGCTGTGGCCGCGTAGCCTCCGTCCGGAGCCAGGCGTGAGCCGCCCGGACCCAGAGACCACACCCCCAGCTGGGGGTGAGGAGCTG
This sequence comes from Bradypodion pumilum, assembly GCA_035047305.1. NCBI lineage: Eukaryota > Metazoa > Chordata > Lepidosauria > Squamata > Chamaeleonidae > Bradypodion > Bradypodion pumilum. The sequence continues at coordinate 399,436,357 of JAWDJD010000001.1, forward strand.
GGCCGCGGCGGGAACGAAAGCCAGCGGCCGCATGGCCTCCGTCCGGAGCCGGGCAGGAGGTAAGGGGGTCTTATTTTTGGATGGGCCTTATATTTCAAAGGCAGGGGGGAAAAAGGGGGGTGTCTTATTATAGGAGGAGGTCCTATAATCGGGGAAACACGGTAGTGAGTGCAAACTGAGCTTAAACGTCTGGAAAGCACAACCACATATTATCAAACTTGTAAAGTGGTGCTCCATTCATTCTTTTTCACTTGTTCTTTTTTCTGGTCTCCTGAAATTAAGACTGTGGTGAACCCTGAATCTTCAATAAATCTCCCTCATTGCCTGGGCAACAGAAATACACCAAAGGCAAACATCAGTAGATCTTTTGGTGTATTTCTCTCAACTGTTTTTTTTTTAATTATTGAAATTTTTAACACTAATACAACTTAAAAATAACAGCAATTATAAATGAAAATACAAACATCTACTTTACAAATACTCTATACATAAAAAAGAACATAAGAAAAAGAAGAATATAAAAACTAAACAGAGTATAAACTACGACTTAATAATATACCAACTTCCACTTTCATCCAAGCTTCATTAATTACATTTCCAAAATTTTAATACATTGGTAATACTCTTGTAGCTATCCTATCTATACATGTTCAAACTTTATTCTTAAATTCGTCAACTTGATACTACTATTAGGTCACAATGAAAATAACTAATTGAAATACAATTTTCAAATATTACACCCAGTGTTATTTACAATGCCCTAGAGAAAACGGAGTGTCACAATTATTTTCTAACTCCAAAAACTCATTTGTTCCCGTACTGGTCTATTCCTTTCATCTCCCTTCAATGAATAATCCACAAATAGTTGCCATATTCTCCAAAATCTATTTTCTTTGACTATACCCTTTTTCTTATTCATTTCCCATGTTAATTTATCATTCAACGCAAGATCCCACATCTCCTTGAACCATTCTTCTATTTTCAAAGTTACATCATTTTTCCAATTCCTTGCTATACACTGTCTACCCGTTGTCAACATTATTGACAATAACCCTTTTTTTATCCTTGTTTAAATCCATGTTTTCCACATCTGTCAGCAAAACAGTACTTGGCCCCAGTTTAAGTCTCAACCCATAACAGCACAAATCTCATTCTCAATTTCCCCCCAAAAATCCTTTACCACATTACAACCCCACCACATATGTTCATATGTTCCCATTGTATCCTTACATCTCCAACACATTTTATCTTTATTTTTATCTATTTGATGTAACCTCACTGAGGTCAAGTACCATTTCCACAACATTTTATAATTATGTTCTTTCACTCTAACAGACATTGTTCTCATAATCCTTTTCTTCCATTTATTTCTCCAAACCTCACCTACTATCTTTATTTTCAATTCCTGTTCCCAGTTTATTTTCAAGGCTTCATGTGGATTACTATCTTTATTTAACAATATATATTTTACTTACTAAGCCCTTAATAATACCCTTTTCTCCCTTTCTTATCTTTGATATCAATTCTTCAAACTCAGTCATACCTCTTTCTAAACTGGCTTCCATCAAATATTTACTATTCCATTTATTTACTAGTGCAATCTGGAACCAGTTCAACCTCAATTGTGCAAACAAATCTACTTTTCTCTCGCTGTCTTTACAAACCCGTATCCAGTCTTTCAGCAGGAAAACATCATTTCTCAATAAAACTTCTTTCACTCTTTTATCAATTTGTATTGGAAAATTTTTAATATCCTCAATTTCTATTATAGGAGATGTGTCTGGAGCCAATTCCATCTTCACCTTTTTCCATACTCCTAACATTGTCTTCATCATTTTGGTTTTTGTAACTATTTCCTCCATTTTACTATCTAAAAAAACCATTTTCCCCATTCGATTTAATTCCCTCATCTCAATTTCTTCCCATATTACCTTTTCCCTCACTAAGATTTTCACAATATTTTTAATTTGAAAAGCTCTATAATAATTCCTCAAATTTGGCAAGTCTAGTCCTCCTCCTTTCTGAGATAAATACCACAATTTTTTTGCAATTCTGGATTTCTTTCCACCATTACAGAAATTATTCAACAAGTTTTGAAGTTACTTGATTTCCTTATCATTTAATTGGATTGGCAGGGCATCAAACAATTTTTTTTTTGTTAAAACAAACTTGTGCATGGCAAGTGGTCACAATTTGAGCAAACTGTGCAGATGGCAGTGTCAAAGAATGTCAGTCTTGTAGGTTTCTGGCTCTGTGGATTCTGCAACAAAATGTTATTCTGAGGGACTAAACTGCCTCATTCAGTGCATGAAGATTCAAACTTATTCAGAATTGAACCAGGAACATCCAAGCTGATGTGCTTAGACTGAAACCCCATTTTATACATATATGCTAACAAAAATAAGAACTATATTACTTTTTATGTAAAGGTAAAGGTCACCCTCACTAGAAAGCCAGTTGTATCCATCTCTAGAGTCCAGTGTTCACACCTGTTCATAGCCAAAGAGCCAGCGCTGTCTGTGTTTGCAGATGTTTTCATGGACATGTGGCAGGCATGAAAACGCTGTTTATTTTCCTGCCGAGGTGGTACCTATTTATCTACTTGCAATTTCTTGCTTTCGAACTGCTAGGTTGGCAGGAGCTGGGACAGATACAGGAGCTCAGTCTGTCGTGCAGTACTCTGGTCTTGAACTGCTGACCTGCTGACCTTCCAGTTGTCAAGTTAAACATTTTAACTACTAATCCCCTTTTTGGAGCTAAGCCTAGGCTAACTGTTTAAAAAAATGCACACGCTACTTTCAACCATAACTAACCTTTGGGAGTGACTGGAAGGCATTTAGGAAGGAAAGATAACATGTTGTTCTTTATCTTGGAATGTAAAACTAAATAGCTGTGATTTGAATAGTTCTAGATACAGCTGGCCAAGAAGAATTTGGAGCCATGCGAGAGCAGTACATGAGGACAGGAGAGGGGTTTTTGCTTGTATTCTCAGTCACGGATAGGGGAAGGTAAGATAACGCCAAACCCTCTGAAGTGTGGTATCAGTATCATTGAGTGTACCTGAATGGGAGCAATAGCTGAGATAGTTTAGGTTCAAAAGCAATTAGTTATGGCTTTTATTGTTCTGAGTTAATGCTAGAGCCAGTTTTGTGAGAACTGTCCATTAAAGTGTGACTGTTTCAGAGGACTGTGGACCTTCAATTTCTTGAAAAACTTGTTCATGGCAAATCACTTCATTAAAAAAAAAACTGAGCAGTATTTCAAAAGCCGTGTGTGTGTGTGTGTGTGTGTGTGTGTGTGTGTGTGTGTGTGTGTGTGTGTGTGTGTGTGTGTGTGTGTGTGTGTGTATGTGTGTGTGTAGGTGTAGGTGGTATAGGTGTAGGTGTGTGTATAGGTGTGTAGGTATGTAGAGTGAATTGTGGCTACCATTTGAAAGGAATGGAGGTCTTGATTTTAAATATATATATTTTAAATTATTGGGTGAATGTGAGAATTTGCAATGTTAAAAGAGTATGGCCAAGAGGTTTTCAGTTTTAGACCAGCTTTCCTCAGAGGTTGTGAAATTATAATGTTTGATTAATGCTATAAGTTTTTTCTCTTTTCTTTTTGTTCCTTTAGCTTTGAAGAAATCTATAAATTTCAAAGACAGATCCTTAGAGTGAAAGATCGTGATGAATTCCCCATGATTCTAGTGGGTAACAAAGCAGACCTGGACCATCAGAGACAGGTAAAATATAGGTAGTAAAAATCGAGAAAAGTCTCAACACCCCCTTCTTATGGGGAACAGGATTATTCAGTAATAGAGCTAATGCTTTCCATGAAAAAGTTTCAAGTTTAATCTGTGACATCTCCAGTGAAGGCCAGGGAAAGTTCCTGATTCCAAACACTGCATACCAAGATTGTCTTGAATAAATGGAACAAACTGGGTATAGAACAGTTTCTTCTATTGACCTAGCAAATGATAGGTAGATGGCAATAGGGAACATGATCAAAGAGGGTTGGCAGCCAGTTGTGTGCTCCTTGTTCAAACCTGGTCAATACCATATTCATTGTTCATCCTTTCCTCATGTGATTTTTATTTTTCAGCACACTCTGTATTCCTTTTTGGCAATGGCATTTAGCAGCAAATTGCCATAAAGGAAATCAAGCAGCCATTTTTTCAAAAACTGTTGCTACAGTAAGGATGTCTTTAACTGAAAACAAGTAGCAGATTATTTTTCAGCACACTCTGTATTCCTTTTTGGCAATGGCATTTAGCAGCAAATTGCCATAAAGGAAATCAAGCAGCCATTTTTTCAAAAACTGTTGCTACAGTAAGGGTGTCTTTAACTGAAAACAAGTAGCAGATTATGCATATGTCAAACCCCCACCCACCCACCCAGTTAAGAATAAAGGTCCTTGATCTTTAGGATGTGCCATAGGAAACTCACCTTTCTGATTTATTTTCTGAAACATTCCTGCAGTAAATCCTTTTTGCTGAGTAATAGCCAAATGGATGTGAGTCAGGTCAAAATATATGAGGATGACACACAGGACCGTGATTTCATTGTTAAGGCATGAATCTCTTTCCAATTACGTTTATATCTTTCATGCCAATAATTAGTCATCACATTAGAATGTGCTCACAGGGCCACCTAATAGTAAGCCCTTCAGAAGAGGAAAGGACACTTTTACTAGAATACAAGTGGAAATAGGTTGTGACTTGTGTGAAACTATTTCCTGTCTTTTGGGATATCACAAATTACACTCAACCCATTTCTTTCCCTCACCCGTGGGAAAATTGCACTTCTCCAGATATTGCTGGACTGCAATTTCCAGGATTCCTCACTGTGTTGGTTAAAACTATTGGGAGCTCTAGTCCAGCAACATCTAGAAAAATACACTTTGCCCACCCACTCTATTTGCAACTTGTTAAAAGTATTCCAAGAGCTGTGACATTACCAGACTTTTTTCTCAAGTTGTTTGTGGGAATACTACTGACCCAGTGAATCTTTACCATTACTACAGACATCCTATGTATAAGACATCATTGTATAAGAATAGCAGTGATGTCTGGGCTCAGATCTGATATGGCTCAGATGGAGGAATATGGAATTTTGTGTGTGTACTTGTTTCCATTTTAAAAATTGCCCTTTAGAATAGCATCAGAGGGACAAGTTAAGATAGTCATTTAAGATTATGTGGCTAGAAAAGATAAAGTTTGACTGTGGAGTACTATGTTGCAGCATAGATAGCAGATAAAGTAAGCCCAGTCCAGATAATTAAGTAGTAAGATACAGCAGTAGTTAAAGCTCCATCCTTGGTTTGGATTATGGGCTCTGCACTAATTCTTTCATATAATGGAAAAGAGATCCAGCTGTTAGCAATGTATACAATAGTTGAATTCCTGTTGTTTTGAATAGTAAGTTTTGATGGAGGAGACCCATTGAATCAAAGAGATTTGGTGAGTCAATTCCTTTCTGTGTTCCATTGATTCACATGGGACCACTCTAGTTGGAAATTACTATGCTAAAATAAGTTGCAATTAGACTAGGTTCATTTGAATCAGTGGAATTTATAGAGAAATTGACTCACCAAATCCCCACTGATTCAGTAGGGCTACTCTTGTGCAACTTACTGTACAAAGCAACAAGATTTCAGCCATTGTCTGCATTGGTTATTCTGTATCATAGTTTCTTACTATTTTTTTAAAAAATCTCATTGTTCTAACTGCTTGCTGACGTTTTTGGAGATCTTAAAAGCTGATGTATCCAGAGAAACATAACTTAGGCCACACTTGAGAGTCTGATGTACATAATTGCACTGCTAAAACATAACTATAGATCTGTGATGGCTAACCTTGGCACTCCAGATGTTCTTGTACTTCAATTCCCAGAAACCCAAGCCCCCATGAATCCACACGAATGGCTTTGCTGCGATTCATCTGGCCCACGCCGCCCCCATTGTTCCTGGAAGCGGAAGTAAAATGCGCCCTTATTAGATTATATCATAGCAATAGATTCTATCAGTAAATTATATCACATCTTGTTTTAGGTAACACAAGAAGAAGGACAGGAACTAGCGCGACAACTGAAAGTAACGTATATGGAAGCATCAGCAAAAATAAGATTGAATGTAGACCAAGCATTTCATGAACTTGTCAGGGTTATAAGGTAAGTTTTCTGTTGCAAACATGTTTAATGTGTGCTTTCAAGAAACAGCCTTTCTACCTTTCTTTCTTTTCCCTTTCCTAGTTTATACTTCTTTGTATTGAAGGCTCCTTAGGTATCTTAACAAGGTATAAAACTGCTATGCCTCTGGCAAAATAAGAAAGTGTGTGTCTATGTGTGTGAGAGAGTGAGAAACTGAGGCTGCAGTCCTGTAGCTCTTGAGAATAAGCACCACCGAACTAAACATTCAGTGCCTTTTGCTGAGTAGATACATAATTGCACTTGTCTGGCCGGACACCCTGCTACGGTAATGGCATAGACCGTATAGCTAGAGACTCAACACTGAGTGTTGGGTGGTGGTAAATAACCTGACTCCCCAGAGGAGCCAATGGCTACAGTTGGATGAGCCGCTTTGGGTGGGGTGATTACCCCCTCAGTGGAGGAAATGCCACTGGAAACCATCAGACTGGGCTCAACGGCAAAATGAGGGGAGGAGGAACCACTTTATTACTCTGATTCCCAACGGTCATGGAGGCGGAAGAGGCCATGCCAGATGGACTGGCTGTGAAGGCACACCTTGATAATATCTTCAAGGCTGCAGCAGTCCATTGCAGTTCCAGTGTTAAATCCTGCAGGTTTCATGTCATACGTGCCGCAGGAGATGGCTCTGAGATCATAGTGTCTGGGTCACTTTATGGCAAGCTGGGATCCACCTTAAACAGATTAATGCCAATGGCATTTTTCCTGATTGCCTCGGATGGTGAAGGTGGCCCAGAACCAGCCGGCCTCCAAGACCAGGCCTCCCGTCGCCCCGGGCAGGAAAAAACCAAATACTTGGATTGAGTTGCAGTAGCTGCAGCCACTGACAATGAGGACATAATTGCACTGAGACTTATGAGACTTCTCTATGTGTATGCAGATCAGTTTGTTTCAAAGCTTACGCAAAGTACGTCTCTTGACTATGTCTGCATCATTTAACAGAACCATGCAACTTAATTAATAATATTGTAGAGAGTCCCACTTTGAATTGTCCTACATACCAGCAATCTTCCTCAGTTGTTAGAAATTGTGTAAGAGCCATTACACTTCTGGAAGTGAAATTGGGCTCCCCAAGAGTAATTGGCATAGGCTGGTACTATGATATGGTCGCAGAGGGAGCAGGGGGCAGCACTGTGTATTTAGATATTTGTTTATTAAGATGGTTTCTGGGTTTTGTGTTTTTGTATAAATACAAACACTTAACATTTAAAAAGGAAAAGCTGCGTTTTGGAACTAAAACTTTTAACACTAGATCTGAATGAGCTCTTTCTCAATTCCTTAAATATCATATTCTTCTTCCTCATAATCCAGTTTTAGTTCTTTTTTAATACCATTCTTAAAGAACGTATAACTAAAAATTTAACGTTGCTCATTTTGGAAAGCTAAAAATGATCAATGCTATTCACAAATTCATTTGGAAGAGGAGAGATCCTTTCAGCTGCTGGTCTGTAGTGGGATAAAGCAGAGGTAGAAGCACTTGTATTACTAGAGATACTTATTGCAAACCGTTTCAAATACAGTAGGCTCTGTCATGTTTAGTTTACATTGGTTCTGCTGTCTTAATACTCCAGTTAGGATGTGTTGCTTGTGTTGAATTTTTGTTGAACTGTAGCATGCTGCAATAAGATGCTCACCTCCATTTTGTTTTTCGTGCACACCTTGGAGTCCTGTATCTTGGAACAGCTTCTGCTGTGTCATCTGCAAAGTTGTGAGTTCAGGCTGTTGCTTATTAGGCATGCTTTCAGCTATGTTTGAGTAGAAGGCAATGCTGTATGAGAAGATGCAAAAAAGTACTGTCAACAGTATGTGCTTCTTGATAAAGTAAGAAGCAGGCTCTTAGAAATATCCTTAGGGTTGAAACTAGTGGGACTAAAATGTACACTTTATCCTCTTTTTCTCTGACAACTTTTATCCTTTGTGGAGGCTAGATCAGATAGCTGAAGCTGTCCCATAGTACAGGACTCCCAAGTGTGCATGCAAAATGAACTGAGAGTACATTGGGGAAATTTTTTATCCTGAGTGTCCTCTGTAGTGAACTTAAAGAACTTTACCTTGATTTAGATCAATCACTGCCGCTTCTCATCTGGAAAAACGGAAGTTCTCCACGCAGTTTGCATGGAGATTTCCCTGGAAAGCATTACATCACTGGGATTAGCACCCCTAGAGGTCTCCATGGTTATTGAAGGAAAGATATCCCAGAATCCAACACATTGTTCACACTTTGAACTTCAAGTTCACGTACTTTGAACTTGTAAGGTCATTCACCCAAACGAGGGAAGGGGCAAAGTCTGACCTTGGGCACTTTGCCAGTCTGGACTAAGTCTTTTTTCCACCAAAGACAATTGGAAGTATTGTGTTCATGCAGTTGCCTGATTCTTTCAACGTTTGTTTTATCACACTACCCTGCAAAACTCCCATTGCATGTTCTTGGAGGATTGCCCAGGAGGAGGGGAGATAAGGAGTTAACTCAGGCTGGAGAAATATTTCTCAAGGCTGGATGCGGAAAGGTACCTGTGGGAGTTAATTGTTGCCCCCATAAGGAAGAAGGATGGCGTCGTCCTCCATGAGCTATATCAAGGCACAAGGTTTTGACCTTAACATATAAACGCCTCCACAGTTTGGGACCTTGTTACACAATGGAGCACCTCCATCTGAATACATCTGCCCATCATACTGAGTCTTTTCGGTTGAGGTTGTTTACTCTACGTTTGGCCCGTAAATCTGTTACAAGAAATTGGGCTTTTTCAGTGGTAGCACCCTCACCATGAAAAAAACCATGAAAAAAACCATGAACCTCCATCCCTCCTTTCCTCCAGAAAGCAAATTAAAATGTTGCTGTTCAGATATTACTGTTTTTGTTTAATATGTTATCACCTGTTGGGCTTTGTTGTATTTGTACTGTTGTTGTTATTATTATTACTATTGTTATTTCATTGATTGTATTGCTTTTTGTAGACATTTTATGCTTAATTTGTGTTAAGTGCCCAGAGTAGTTGTCATGCTAGAAATTGGTTGGGTGGATGGATGGATGATGGCTGGATGGATAGATAAAATGATAAAATAAATCTGTGAAAAGGAAGTAAAGTGAATGCTTGCTATACGCAGTACTATATCGATACGAAGGCTGAATTTAATCTGCAGTTTTGTTCTTTAATAGGAAGTTTCAAGAGCAAGAATGCCCTCCCTCCCCAGAGCCAACAAGGAAGGAGAAAGAAAAAAAGGGGTGCCATTGTGTCATCTTTTAATAATATTTCGAACCAAGCTTTCAACTGCCAGATTAATTCTCATCAATTACCTTTCTGTGTGTCTTGGTGCTTTGTCTAGCCTTTTGTGTGCATGTTGTATAAGTACAGTCACCGAAGTAGCCTTTGTCTAAAAGCACCAGGCTGACCCAGGCTGAGAGGACATCCTAAGTCACTTCAAAACAGATGTCAAGACAAATACTAAGGCTTCTTTTAATACTCCAGCATCTTTCTTCCTTTGTATAGAGAAGCTTGCACCTTGTGGAGTTTTATTCACAATGAAGACAAATCAGTCTTAGACAAGGTATTGAAGTCAAGCTTAAAAGTCGCTGTTTTGGTATTTCCCCTTTCTTATTTGCAACATCTTCATTAATCACTCTAAAGCAGGGGGCGGGGCCTCTAATAAAAATGTATAATATTTTTTTAAAGATGTGGGTTTGGAGGTATTGTCCTTTGATTAGGTTAGACTTAAAAATTCAGCTTGCCTTACAGGAAGCCAATACACTGAATTTCATTGTCAGCAGAGATCTGTGTTTCAGCTATTGTTTACTCTGCAGTTTTCTCACTGGTCAACAGTCTACTGTATTTATTTTATGGCTTCAGTAACAGCTACAGGATTATTTCTCTTAACAACTGTGTGCCCAAATATCCTGGGTTCAATCTACATTTGAACATTTTAGTTTTAGAAGATTTTACATCATAGTTTGGAATTTGAAAAAAAAAAGTCTTCCTTCTGTATTTCCAGCAAAGGGATTCAGGAAAACTTAAGACTTGTAGCTGTTTTTGTTTTTCATGTAATATATAAAAAAAGATAAATTTGCTCTTTTCATTGTGAGATGATTAAATGGTTTTTGCTATATACTTTTATACATTATTTTCTTATCAAACTAGTTAACAAGTATTTTTATATGTTTGTAAGCAAATGATGCTTTCATGGAATAACTTGTGTATATGTAAAGATGAATATTTAATTCTCCTAGTACACTTTTAACTGACATGATTAATGCAGGATTTACAGAACTGTGGTAAGACTCTTTTTTATGTTTCGGTTGTATTCCGAAGAGGCCAATCATGTGACTACCCACTGTATCTCTTTAAAGTTGTCATTTCCCACCAAATTGTCTTTCACATCATTTACAAAAGACAGATAGTTATGTGACTATTAAACTGTACAAACCTCTAATTGAATGTTCAGTTCAAGTGTGGACGATGTGTGACTTTGAATTATGCAAATTGTGGCTAAACAATTCAGGGTTTTATTCTGTGGCATTAAATACTGAATGGTATTGACATCCTGTTATGTTACTGAGAGTATTAAACACTTCCACACAGCTTGATCATTAAACACACTCTTTGTTTAATGTAAAAGATTATATTTGACAGTTCTGTGGTGGGGAGACGAGGCGACTGGTATCTGAAATGGCAAACTATGTCTTTACAGACTGAAATTATTTGAAACCTGGCTGATCAAAGCAGTAATGTAACAGTTTAGCATGAAATAATGTGAATAGTCTTTTTAATATGAGTTATGAGTGAAGAGAACAGAGGAGTCTGGCGTGCGGTGCTCCATGGGGTTGCAAAGGTCGGACTTGACTGTGCAACTGAACAAAAAAAAAAAATGAGTGCAGATCAGATGGCTACAACTATTTAAACCCACACAGGTTTCTAATCTGTGCACAATATTAATAATTGTATGCTGTCAGGTCAATTCTGATTTATGGCGATCCATTTCAAGGTTTTCTGAGCAGAGAGTACTCAGAAGAGGTTCCCCTTTCCCTTCTTTTCTGGGGCCACCCAGAGACTCTGATCCTTGCCCATGACTACGCAGGCTGGTTCTTCTGGGAGGCACAGTGGGAAATCGAACTCCCAGTCTCTCTCTCTTCAGTCAGATGGCTAACTCATTGAGCTATCCTATTGGCTTAATTTATAGGCATATGTTCTTGTAATTTTTCCCCCCAGGTCATATATTGGTACCATGCCTGTGTAGTCATATTCCAAAGACCTATAGCCATGCCAATCAGTTTACTTAAGGTATGGGGAATGTATGTTGCCTCAGTTGTTCACCTGTGTATAATAAGATTGGAGTCTGAAAATTTGGCTTGTTCTTGGCTTCTGGAGTTTGCTAATTAAAGGCCTTTCCCTATAGCAAAACCATTAATCTTCCTTTTCCCCCTGTGTGGTTGGATTTCCCGAAACCAACATTCTACAAAATCAGTGGTATTTCCCCCAGCTCATAGGCAGTAGTAACACAAGAGACTAATGATCTAGAGTGCAGTAAAGCCTGCATTTTTAGCAGACATAACAAGTGCATCCCCTCCCACCACATGCATTTCAAAACAGAGAACCTATTAAGAAGCAGCTTAATTGCATCAGAGGCTTTCATTGTGCAGAAAGTGAGAAATGGTAAAACTGCATAGTATAGCAGTGTGCATTCTCAATAATCACCTGTCTCTCTCTGGAGAGAGGATTGATTAGAGCAGAACATGAGCTCCTGTACTCACTTTTGCAGACCTGATTTGTGACCACTTCTCTAAAATAAGATACTGTATAAACTAATTGGGTTTTATTTTCCAGCATCAGAAGTCTGTGCTTTGATAGTTACTTTGTATACAGAGCAAGAGGATGGGAGTAGATGCAGAACCTGGAATGAGTCCAAAGCCTACTCCTCAATCTTTCCACACACAAAAATACCACCTTGGAGGCGTCGTCAATTTTGAAAATTGAGTGGCACACCCTACAGAGCTCATCTGAACCTTGTTTATAACAGATATTTGCTTGTTTGCTTTTCACTAAAATCCAAAGTCTCAAAATAATACACTCCCATTATCTGTTTAATGTTAGTCATTGGCAGGGAACTGTGTCCTGCTCCTTGAATTTTCCTAGTATACATTTTGTAAATGGTATCATATTAAAGAATTGGATGATGTTTTGTGTGATTGGGGAAACGAGCAGTGGTGAGATTCAATTTTTTTTAGTACCTACTCTGTGGGTGTGGTATGGTGGGTGTGGCTGGGGGGAAGCCCTGCGTTCCACCCGAATTAGGACTACTTTATTTCAATACTTGGATGGGTGGGGCCAGCCAGAATTTCTGCCACCGGTTCTGGTAAACTGGGGCGAACCTGCTCAATCCCACCACTGGAAATGAGTTGTACCTGCACAAACAGTTTGTCTTACTGTATGCAATATCTGCTTATATATACTGCTTTAAATATTCCTCAACAGTATTCTGTAAGTGACTAAGCAGGCATTGCACAGATGAGCTCTAGTTTCTACTTACGTTTGTTTTTTAAATGCTGGCAATTCATTGTACAACCCCTGTTTTGAAAGGGGTTGCTTTCATTTATAAAGAAAGCTACTTTGCCCTTGAGTCACATCAGATCAGCACCTTTTGCTATCTTGCACAGAGCTTATGGCAGGTCTCTTGGGGTTGCTGCTGCTGGAGTCCTCCATAGTCACATTGACTGGGGATTTGGAGAATGGTAGTACCTTGCGCCCCCCCCCCCCGGTAGGGGAAGAGAAAGGAGTGAGACTTTGTAGGGACAAAAAAAATGTTTCAGCTCTTTTTCCTTTTCTGAAAACTGAGTCTGTTCTGCTGTTGCTTTCCATGGAGCCAAGCAGACATCACTGTTATTCAGGTTGCTCAGTGAGAAGAGACAGATGTCTGATGGTTGTGTTTCCAATGCTACTTCAGCTGGCCAGAAAGAACAACTGGCATCTCAGTTGTGCTGCAGCTTCAGCAAACCACAGGAAGCACCCATGGCTCCACTCAGTCGCTTCATACAGAGAGCAACAGGCAGTTATCCCCCCTTATAGTTGCAGAGAACTGCAGCAGCAATAGCAGCACCAAAAGTAATCTGGAACTGGCTGTTTCCTGCATGTCGCCTGAGACAGTCCGATTGCAAGCCGAACCACAGATAGAAATAAAGTTTATGGTGAAAAATACTGTGTGTAAAGGGCAAAAAGCCATGTCTCAGCATGTGTGCCCAAGAGAGAATTGGGAACGTAGACAGTACTCGTCAGAATGTACACCTGTCTTGTCTCCCCCATCACAGAATTGGCATGGAGCCATAGATCACGTACTTCACTGAAGCAACAGTTGCTGGCCACTGCGTGGTTATTAGTATAGACCACAGTTGCCAGACAGCTTTTGGTACTATCAGATACTACCGTGTTTCCCCGAATATAAGACACTGTCTTATATTTTTTAAAATTCCAAATTCAGCACAATGTCTTATTTTCGGGGATGTCTTATTTTTCCCAGCTGGAGGTGTGGTCTCCAGGTCCGGGCCGGAGGCCACGCGGCCACGGAGGTAGCTGGCCTTCCTTCTCACCGCAGCACAGCTCCTCCTCACCCACGGCTGGGGGTGTGGTCTCCGGCTCCGGGTGGCCCACGCCCGGCTCCGGTCAAGGCTATGCAGCCGCGGCGGTAGCTGGCCTTCCTTCCCGCCGCAGCCCAGCTCCTCACCCCCGGCTGGGGGTGTGGTCTCCGGGTCCAGCCGGGGGTGAGGAGGAGCTGGGCCACAGGGGGTGAGGAGCTGGGCCGCAGCAGGAAGGAAGGCCAGCTACCACTGCAGCAGCGTACCCTCCATCCGGAGCCGGGCGTGGGCCGCCCGGACCCGGAGACCACACCCCCAGCCGGGGGTGAGGAGCTGGGCCGCGGCGGGAAGGAAAGCCAGCGGTCGCGTGGCCTCCGTCCGGAGGTAAGGAGGTAAGGGGGTCTTATTTTTGGGTGGGGCCTTATATTTCAAAGGCAGGGGAAAATGGGGGGGGTATCTTATAGAAGGAGGTCCTATAATCGGGGAAACACGGTAGTACCACAGGGGTCTGACTGACAATCATCCTTGGCAATGAGGACTAGTAGGAGAAACACAAAGTGCTGCAATTGGTTCATGGAGCCTTCTGAGGAAGTTGGGCAACTCCTGTGCAGCTTCTGGTTCCTCTTTGGTAGCATCACTGAGGCCAACCTAGACTACCAGCAGTAGCGTCCATGGAGTAGCCAGCAAGTAATATTCAGATACATATTTCCTATGATTGTGAAGATGATATGAAGCCCTTATAACTAGCAGTCTTACTGGGTGAAATGTTTGGGATACACAGTGCACGAAGTAGGGAAGTACTGACCGATGCAGCAAAAGTTTGCACATGAAAACTTAACCATGACATTGATAAACATTAATAGGTGTCAAAAGGTAGTCCTACTCCTGATTTGCCTACCTTCCCATTTCTTATCTCAATGATGGAAAAACTGCCACTTGAAATAGGTGACTTTTCATTGAGTCTTCTAGGCATTGTTTGGGTTGACTTAAGAGTGCTGCCAGTTTTTGTCCCGAATCATGCCTTTCTACAAGCTGAGAGGTGAATTCTGTATTATTCGCTCCTTGTTGGTTTAAGCAAGAAAAAAAAAAGTTTGTATTGAATAAGAGATTCCCTTGCCTGCCCTTTCAAATGTATTTGCGTGCCTGTATCTGCAGACAAGCAAATGTTGCTTTCCCCTTCACCCGGTATATCGGAAAGGCTTTGAGGATTTTGAGAATTTGGTGGAAAACATAAAATAATCTTAGTTGTGATAATACATATTTTGGAATCATTTTTGTGATCTTTAACAAGGGAAGGAGTTTACACATATCCATTTCATTTTGATGAAGGAAGATTAAAAATTATTATTCTGAGAAAACTGAAAGACTGATAGTTTTGTTTTCATGAAGAAAAAGAAAGAGAAATTGTTTTGCCTCAAATGGTTTTTTTCCTCTTGCATATTGTACACCGTTTGGCCTTTATTATCTTGTTTTTGTTATCCTATAAAAATAAACTTAAGTCACTGACCAACCTGTTTGTGCAAAAATAATGGCACATAAAATTTACCCCCGCCTCGTGTCCATTGCTGTTCCATACATGAACTCATCTTAGGATCAAGTGCTGTAATGAAATACTTTGAACGAACAAAAATGTTCGGATCTTCAAGAATGCAGGAAAAATGACTAAAATCTAAAGAATCGGATCCTTGAAGGCATAGCTATTTGGCACAAGGAGTATCTTTTTTCTTGGCTTGCTCAGAAATAATCTCCCGTGTAAAGTAGCCTTTTTAGCATTAGGAAAAATTGTTACATTTGTGCACATTTTCATGAGCTTTCAGTTTGTACTAATTTTGGTGTATTGTAAAGCCTTTATGAACTAGGAAATCTAAAGTTTTTGCACAGTATGAACAATTACTTCACTTGTTTACTTCAAAAATTAGAAACCTTGATAAAATATCTTGGTTTTTAGAGGAAATCAGACCGTTAAGGGTTCTGAATGAATGTTTTGGTTTCTGTGGTAAAGCTATCCATTAATTAATACTGAGTTAGAGACATAAATTGATGGTAAAGCTATCCATAAACTGATCGGCCCAATAGTGGTCATAAACAATTTTTGACAATATTTTCAAAGCAGAAGCTGAAAAAATTGCCTGAGTATGAATTCATTAGGTAATACATAATTTATCAGTGGCAAACGTTTTCATGAGATGTATGTTACATTCCATCAAGTCAACCCTTGGCTTATGGCATTTCTATATTGTCAGCTCATTAAATGAAAAATAGCTGGCAAGAACTGGACTATATTACAGCAATTGGATGCTAATACAGCGAAATTAATAATGATCAGATGATCAGATCTATATTTTCTGTGATAACATGTTGCAGGTTTTTAAAAAATACTTCAGTTGTTTAAAGGTGGCTGCCCAGGTACTAGCCAGGTAGTCTTTTCAGATCCTTCCTGAATTGGCCATCACTTCTTGTAGGGTGCCACCATTTTTTTTTTACTCTCCTAACTGATGCAGCCCTAGGACAGTCGTCGGGTGGAGGTGGGGGAATTGCTTGTTCCTAGCATCTCTACAGAGGAGCAGGGGAAGTGTTTTATTTTCCTGTATGGTGGAGTGGCTTGTCAGCTACATTGTTTCAATGGGGGAGAAGTGAGATAAACATAATTTAGCCCCTTTCCCATCCTAAAAAGACCTCAAAATCAGCACTCCAAGACCAATCCATAAGGGGCAGTTTGGACATGAAGCTTGTCTTTTCCTTTCACCCCCACCCCCGGTGGCCAGTGGTGGGCTCCAATTTTTTTTACTAACACATTGTGGGCGTGGTATGGTGTGCATGGCCCGGGGGCAAGCCCTGCATTTGCACCCGAATTAGGAATACTTTATTTCAAAACTTGGATGGGCGGGGCCAGCCAGAATCTCTGCTACTGGTTCTGGCGAACTGGTGCAAACCTGCTGCTGCTGCTGCTGCTGCTGCTGCTGCTGCTGCTAATAATAATAATAATAATAATAATAATAATAATAATAATAATAATAATAATAATAATAATAATAATAGTTTTTTTATTTATATCCCATTTCCCTCAATCCAATGGACGACTCAAAGCGGCTTACAAAAAAATGAGGATACAATTAGAAGTACAAAATACAGAATAGCAACAATAGCAACAATTAATAAAAAATACAATATTAAAGATACAAAATTACAAAGTGTAATACAAATCCTAACACAATACAAATTAGCATTTAATACCAAATAGTACCCTTGGCTGCTACAAGTCCAAGACGTAGCAGAAAAAAACCTGAGCCGTCCACGGCGGGGTTCAGTGGCTCAAAACATCCCAGCTGAAGAGAGAGGATGTCCCACCACAGGGCAGCTGTGCTCTAGCAACAGCTGTGCTTCCACCCACCCCTGACCGGGCGAGTCAGGGGAGGGAGCCGATGGTGTTGCGGCAGCTCAGCGGCGGCGGCTCTTTCATAGCCCTGCAGTGGGTATCCAGGGCAGCTGCGGCGTACTCCTACCACTCCCCCGACCGGGTTGGCCTCTAATGCCATTTAATGTCAGTTAAGCCTAATTGAGATTTTGAGAAACTCATCCACTAAGAATAGGAAATGGTACTGTATCTGATATATTAGCTGCATCAGTATGGTATCACAGTAGAAGGTGATCCACTGAGTATTTTGTTTGCATTTACTGCCATGAAAAGTACTGTAGGAGAATAAGTTGAAAAGTACTGTAGGAGAATAAGTCTATAGACATCTTTATGTAGTACTTTTTTTTAAAAAAAAGGAAATATCAGGGCATGGGAGGTGAGGGAGCTAAAGAATGGAGATTATTTTATTCAGATGTGCTTCATGAAGATCTGCAATGGATGCAATTTGCATATTAGGCACTGAGACTCCATCATGGCTTCCTTTGTTTTATTGCTGAGATGCAGCATTCTTTTCATTGTTGAGTGTGCTGGGAAGTCTGACTCAATTGTTTTCTATAACTATTGACAGCTGAATCAACAGTTTGTCCAGCAGAGGGGGCCTAAAACATACTGGAAGTACAGTTTTCACATCATAATCACCAAGTGAGAACAAGTTTGGGTGGATGCCAGTTGACTGAGCGTTTTCAGCACTAGCAAGGCGAAGTGGGAGGAGGCGACCCAGACATGCAAGCAGGAAAATATATGGAGCATCCTCTTATTCTGCTGCATTTGCAATACTCTTGTTACTTTATGTAACGTGAAAAAGAGATCAGGTTCACATTTTGAAATGGCCATTTATTTTTCTGTCTGATAGCTCAGGCTGATACACTTAGAATCCACTGTTTGCAGTTTTCTGTTGGAGAAGTCAAGGAATGCCATTTATCCTGACCTTTTTGAGACCTCATTTTCCAAGAACTAATATCAAAGGCTTCTAGAACAGCACCGCCAACACTATTGAATAACCAGCAACTTGAAACAAGCTATCCTGGGATTGCAACTTGTCCATAGCTACGCATGCTGGCTCTTCTCACAGGAGACACAGTGGAAAATTGAATCTCCACTTCTGGTTTTGCAGCCAGATATCTAACTCAGTGAACTATCCACCAGCTATGATACTGATTACTGTAGTTTGGGGGCAAATAATGTGAAGGGATTTTAGCGTAGGCAGTAGGCCAGGAGTTTTCAACCTTTTTACGCTAAAGGCCGGGTCATGCTCCCTCAGACAGCGTCAGGGGGTGGATGGTCATTTTGCCCTTCCTCCACCACACAGCACTTCCTGGTGAGGTGGAGGTGCTGGTGGGACACATGAAATGGTGCCGTGGGCTGCATTTAGCCTGTGGCCCACAGATTGAAAATCCCTGCAGTAGGCACATCTCTTTGAGGCTCCCCCCCCCCATAGGCTGGATGGAACTCTGGAATTTACTGCTCTGGTACACAAAGTCAAGATTGTATTTTAAGGTGTCTTGTCAACTATAATCTGACCCTACTCAATAACCCAGGACTGCAGTGACTTATATCTGAATTACATGCTTGCTTCAAGAGCTCTCAATAATTATTTTTGAATTATGCACAAATAGTATTCAAAATTCATGATTCCATTTGTGAACAAAGGAATTGAAGGAATAATTTCACTGATTTTTTCCCCAAGGGAAGGAACAATTCTTCAAGCAATGTAATTGTAAAATGAAGTGGTAAATTAAGACGTAGTTCTTCAGGTAGATACTTAGCTCATGTCTTTGAAAAACACTGTTGGAAACAAGAAAACAAAATTAAAATATTTAAGACCCAAGGAAATCCAACTCTTTGATAATATCCATTTCATACCACCTAGTACTCATTGCAAGACTTATCTACAGTATGTGTACATGTGCATGGTTTTCTGTGCATTTCAGAACAAAAAGGTGCCTAAATACTGAGGTGTATATGCTTGAAACCCATATAGAGTTAATACCCTAAAAAATATTGTGATTTTCCCTTCTCCCCCATACATGTAGTAGGGAAGATATCGGTTGTGGTAGCGTATCTCCACTGATTAGTGATGTGCTGTTTGCATTTCTGGGATGTGCACCTGATCATGAGATAGAAAATATACCCAAGAATTCAACCAGCACTCATTAGTAGATGACACTTTTGCTGCCAAGATATAATGACATTTTCCTAATGCTAGGGTAAATTGGCAATAGGTTTCTGGCCTATGAAGGTGAGACTGGATTTTCACATCCCTGGCTGTGAGCAAATCTCAGTCCATGACCTATTTCCAGCATATAACCCCATAAAAACCCCTGCAAAAAGGCCTTGTCCACATGGGGGAATTTGGAGCAGTCTGGTTCGCAATTACAAGTTTCTTATCTTTGGTGTGGTTTACCGTATTTGCTGGCATATAAGATGCATTGGAGTGTAAGACGCACCCCAGTTTGTATACACATTTTTAAGGGGAAAATAATTTTCTACATTTTTAATGAGTTTTCAAAATTATCTCCAGGAGCCAGGGAAGGTGGGATGGGCGGGGGGGGGGAGATGAGGACTCCATTGAAGACCATTTCCATACCATCCCACCACCGCTGGTCACCAGGAGTTGAGGAGAGTAGGATAGGGGTAGGTGAAGAAGGATCCTTTAAAGCCTGTTTCACCTCCCCCATCCCACCACCAGTCAGGGAGGGTGGGATGGAGGGAGAAAAGAAGGATTCTGTAAGCCCATTTCCCCTACTCCACCACCAGCCAGGGAGAGTGGGGTGGAGGGGGGAAAAGAAGGATCCTTTAAACCCTTTCGCCCATCTCTTAAGCACACCATCAGCTGGGGAGAGTGGAATGGAGGGGGAAAAGAAGGATCCTTTAAGCCTGTTTCCCTGCTATCCCACCACCAGCTGGGGAGAGTGGGATGGAGGGAAAAAGGAAGGATCCTTTAAGCCCATTCCCACCCACCCTAATTCCATCGCTACTGACTGTCAGGAGGTGGGGAGGGCAGGATTGGTGGGGAAGAGTGCTCCTTTGGAATCCTGGTGTGATTTTCATAATCGTTTGATTTTTGGAAACCATGTACCCTTAGAGCAGGGTGGCCTTTTTTAGTGCTTTGCAGCTGTTATAAACTTGTTGTTGTTCAGTCGCACAGTCGATTCTGACCCTTTGCGACCCCATGGACCATTTTCCTCCAGGCACCTCTGTCTTCCACCATTCTCCTCAGCACACCAAGCTCTGTACCCATTGTGTCCACAATACCATCTATCCATCTCAGCTTTGGTCGCCCCCTTCTTCTCTTGCCCTCCACCTTTCCCAGCATCAAGGCCTTCTCAAGTGAGTCCTCCCTTCTCATTTGATGTCCAAAGTACTTTAGCTTCATCTTTTTATTTTATTTATTTTAATTTTAAAGTCATATTTATATGTGCCGCCCACTCAGGTAAAACCAAACTCAGGGCGGCATTACAACAATTTCTAAAACACATAAAAACACTTTAAAAGCCCATATCCCACCCACTTTAAAAAGACCCACATCCCACCCACCCATCCCACCCCCTATAATAAAGAAGAAGAAGAGAGAGTTCTCAATTGTTTACATAAGCCAGCAGGCGGGGACCATGTTCCAATTCAGGCCCCACACCTGTCCTGCCAGCCAGGTCTTCAATTCTTTCCTGAAGGGCAGCAATTCTCTTTGAAGTCTTAGATCTGTTGGCAGGAGGTTCCAGAGGGTTAGTGCGGACACGGAGAAGGCCCTCCTTCAGGTGCTGGATAGATGTGCACCCCTAGCTGATGGCACTATTAGAGAGCCCCTCCGGTCTGCTCTGGTTGGATGGGCAGACACTCTTGGGACGATGCGGTCTCTAAGGTATCCTGGCCCACTGCCATATAGGGCTTTAAAGGTCAAAACCAGCACCTTGAATTGCACCCGGAGACAAACTGGCAACCAGTGCGGCTCCCGAAGTAGTGGTGAGGCGCGGGCATATCGTCTGCACCCCATCACCACCCGGGCTGCTGCATTCTGGACCAGCTGCAGCCTCCGAATGGTCGTCAAGGACAGCCCCATGTAGAGCGCGTTACAGTAATCTAGTCGGGAAGTGACCAGAGTGTGAGTGACCATAAGCAAGGAGTCCCGGTCGAGGAGCATGCACAACTGGCGAATTACCCGAAGTTGGGCAAAAGCCCTCCTGGCCACAGCCGTTACCTGTTTTTCTAGCAGCAGCTGCGAGTCCAGAAGGACCCCCAAGTTGCACACCAGGTCTGTCTGGGGCAAAACAGCCCCATCCAGTACCAAAGATGGTAGCTCCCTGGATAGCACAGGGCCCCTTATCCATAGCCACTCTGTCTTGCTGGGATTCAGCCAAAGCCCATTGGCCCCATCCAGACCCCAACGGCCTCCAGGCAACCGGATAGGATGTCAACGGCATCACTAGGGCCCCCACGGGCCGAGATGTACAACTGAGTGTCATCCACGTACTATTTGTCCCTCCAATGAACAGTCAGGGTTGATTTCTTCCAGTATTGACCTGTTTGTTCTCTTTGCTGTCCAAGGGACTCTCAGGATTCTCCTCCAACACCACATCTCAAATGCATCTATTCTTCTGTGCTCAGCCTTCCTAATGAATGGTCCAGCTCTCACACCCATACATTACCACCAGGAATACCATTGCTTTGACTATGCGAATTTTTGTTTTCAAGGTGATGTCTCTGCTTTTCAATATATTCCTCAGGTTTCTCATGGCTTGTCTCCCCAAAATCAGTCGTCTTTTTATTTCATGGCTACAGTCGCCATCTGCAGTGATCTTAGATCCTAGAAAAGTAAAATCTGTCACTGCTTCTACTTCTTCGCCATCTATTTTCCAGGGACTGATCGGACCTGTTGCCATTATCTTGGTTTTCTTGATATTGAGTCTCAAGACAGCTTTTGCACTCTCCTCCTTCAATCCAATCAAGAGGTTCTTTAGGTCTTCCTCACTTTCTGCCATTAGGGTGGTATCGTCTGCATATCTCAAATTGTTGATGTTTCTCCCAGCAATTTTGATCCCATATTGTGATTCCTCCATCCCTGCATTGCACATTATGTACTCTGTGTATAGATTGAATAAGCAGGGTGATAAAATGCAGCCTTGTCTTACTCCTTTTCCTATTCCAAACCACTCCGTCATTCCGTATCCTGTCCTAACTGTTGCTTCTTGACTCATGTACAGATTTCTCATGAGACATATGAGGTGTTCTGATATTCCCATCTCTTTAATTACTTGCCACATTTTGTAGTAGTCCACATAGTCAAAAAGCAAGCAGATGGGGACCAAACGTAGAAACAACAACAAAGAAGGGAAACCGTTTGCTATGGCTGATGAATAATAAGTGTTTAATCCAATAATTCAACTAAAGGTAACAGATCCTAATTCCTTCCGATATAGGAATTTTCAGTCCTTCTTCAGGGATCTAAATCAAAACAAATTGATAATGTCTCTGTCAAAAACCTATATACATAATATACAAAATGTGCAATATGTACATTATTTACATAGTCTTGGATGCATCTCATGCTGTGACATAAAATAAGTTGCTTAAACAATAGTTAATACATCAGTTACCTGTGTATCCCAGTAAATAGTAAAATTTTGAAGCATTAATGTATTATAGCGCGTCCCAGACCTCTATCATGAGTTTATTCAGTGTCGATGGACGTTAAGCTAATGGTGAGCTATGCTTGTATTTAAAGGAATACTGAACCACACAGCTGAGCTCCGAACAGAGATTATAAGAAACATGTGTAATCAATTTCCATGTTGAGGCCCGAGGGGTATAGGGTATTAAAGCGATATATGAAAAAACACTCCCTTTGTCTTAAAATGATGTCAATATCTTTGCGGGAAAATGAATCTTGTTTATGGCTTTCCAACACCACAAACTTAAAATCATAATCTTTATGATTTTTCTCCAAAAAATGGCTAACGAGAGGGGCAGAAATGTTTCCAGTGCGGATCTTCAATCTATGTTCCCCCACCCTGGTTTTCATTTGGCGGGAAGTGACCCCCACATATCCTAAGCCGCATGCACATACGAGAAGGTAGACGCACCCAGAACTTTTACAATTAAAAAATTGTTTTAAAGTCAAAGTGAACTCGCTACTAGAGATGGTGACTATTTTGGTTTGCCACGCCAAAGAGCAATGGGTGCAGTTACCACACTTGAAATGCCCTGTAATGATCGGGCATCTTAATTGAATGCGAGATTCATGATCCGATCTACTCTCAATCTGTTTGATGGATCTAGATTTCCTAAGCCCTATCAGAGGGTAAGCAGCGCAACCAGGTAAGTGGCTCACGATGTGCCAGTGCTTCTTAATAATGGATTGTACTTTACTCACCAAGGGTGAGTACTGAAAAGAGCAAAAGATTTTCTCAATCGGTTTAGGCACATTTTGCTGAAATAACTGCTCCCTGGGAACTAATCTCGCCTTATTCAAATTATGATTAATTACTTGGTCAGGATACCCTTTATCCCGTAAAAAAGAGCAGATGTTAGAGGCGGCTGAGACAAAATCACTTTCAATAGAGGAATTACGTTTTGCTCTGAGGAAAAGTCCATATGGGAGGTTATGTTTTAAATGATGTGGATGGAAAGATTCGAAGTTTAAGTATGCGTTCCTATCTGTTGTTTTCCTGTAGAGTCTGACTAGGACTTTACGCTGAGTAGAAACGTAAATTTCTACATCCAAGAATGAAATGGAGGTTTTTGAGATGTTGTGAGTGAATTTTAAATTGTCATTTAGCCCGTTAACCTAGGACACAAACAAAGGTGCTACTGATAAATCATCAACAATAAAATAAAGGTCATCAATATACCATCTATAAAAAATAATGTGGGGAAAAAAGGATTAATATCAGAATTAAAAATGAAATCTTCTTCAAAAGAAATCATATATAAGTTTGCCAAACTTGGCGCTACTGAGCTACCCATGGCCACGCCTTTTATTTGTAAATAGAAGGTTTTACCAAACCTAAAAAAATTGTGATCCAAAACTAAATCTAATAATTCCATCAAAAAGTGCGTGGGTAGGTGAAGCTCTGTGCGTGTATCTAAGTGTTTGTGTACAAGGGCTTTAATCTCCTCCAGGGGCACGTTCATGTACAAAGCCTGGACATCCATGGTAATGAAGCCACCCTCCAAGGGGACCTGAACCCCTTCTACTTGAGATATAAATTCAGTAGTGCTTTTAATATAAGAGGGGGTGGCAAGAACAAACGGGCTGATATGGTGATTCAAAAATTGTGATGCGGGTTCGAGGGCAGAACCTACAGAAGCCACTATAGGTCTCCCTTGCGTAAGGCCATCAGGGGATCGATCCTTGTGTATTTTAGGGAGCAAGTGGAAAAGGGGCACTTGAGGGCTATTGTTTAACAAAAAGTCATGAGTTTTTTCAGAAATGTAGCCCATGGCAACTCCTTCATACAATAGGTTTCTAATGGTATTCAAGATGTTATCAGTCGGATCTTTATCTAACACCTTGTAAAAGGAGTTGTTAGATAACTGTCTGAATGCCTCGCCCTCATACTCAGACATATCCAGAATGACAATTGCCCCACCTTTGTCAGCTTGTTTAATGATAATCTCCTGGTCAGACGAGATCTCTTCAAGTAACCGAATATCCTTCAAACTTAGATTATGTCCCCACCTCGGCTTTTCTTTTTCACATATAGTCAAGTCCCGTAATACAAGTCTGTAAAATACATCAATCGATGGATCACTAGAGGGTGGAGAAAAAGTAGATTTGGGTTTAAACTGGTCAGCCTGACCCAATTCTTTGCCATGAAAAAAGCTCTTCAGGCGGAGTAGTCGAATTAATTTAAACAAAACTACTCGAGTGCCAAAGGGATTGTAATTGGGGGTGGGAACGAACCCAAAGCCTAATGAAAGCAATTCCAGCACTCTAGGAGGAAAAGACTTACGAGACAGGTTGAAAACTAGGTTTTCCTTTTGCGAGAGGCTCTCTTTGGGAAAAAAGGTGTGGTGCCGCGGGGTTGTGATCCAGAAGCTGAGGCTGCTGAAGCTAGTCGCATGACGGGGGCTCTACGGGTCGATGCAGTTGAATCCTCATCATTAGAAGTAGAAGGAAAGTCAGTGTCAGAAGACTCACAGTCGGTGGAGACTAAGGGGTCCTGCCAGGATACCCTCCGATTTCTGTTACTGAATTTTTTACTTTGAAAACGCCACCTGTAAACCCGGGCAGTCGAGTAGTCTCTGATATCCCTGTCAAATTTTTTGTTTTTGAATTCAATCAAGGACTCTTGGAAAGAAGCCAATTTAGTATTTAAGTCCTCAAAAAGTTTTTCAGGTGGTGTATTGGCAGAGCCGGCAATAATGGTGGATTTTAAGGTATCAATCTCCTCCATTAATGAGTCCATCTGTTTGTTAGAGTAGTCGATAATAAGAAGTATTAAATCAAACGAGCACCAATCCATGATCCCAGCCCATTTGTCACAGAAAGTTTTATCATCGTTAAACAAGGTAGGGCCCTTCTGAATCCGCAACCCACGTGGAATACGAGCCATTTTGTGATAGTCCGCCAGAAATGAGGAGTGCAGAATAAATCTCAATTTTTTCTTTTCCAATACCTCAATCGTGGCCAAGTCATCCGTGTTAGATTCCACTGGTAACCTATAGGAAGTGATATTCTGGAGAATTCTGTCTCTGTTGGCTGACGAGAAAGCAAAACCAAGATCTGACGAAGCCATGTCCCAAAAGATTCAGCAAGCAGATGGGGACCAAACGTAGAATCAACAACAAAGAAGGGAAACCGTTTGCTATGGCTGATGAATAATAAGTGTTTAATCCAATAATTCAACTAAAGGTAACAGATCCTAATTCCTTCCGATATAGGAATTTTCAGTCCTTCTTCAGGGATCTAAATCAAAACAAATTGATAATGTCTCTGTCAAAAACTTATATACATATACTTTTTGATGGAATTATTAGATTTAGTTTTGGATCACAATTTTTTAGGTTTGGTAAAACCTTCTATTTACAAATAAAAGGCGTGGCCATGGGTAGCTCAGTAGCGCCAAGTTTGGCAAACTTATATATGATTTCTTTTGAAGAAGATTTCATTTTTAATTCTGATATTAATCCTTTTTTCCCCACATTATTTTTTATAGATGGTATATTGATGACCTTTATTTTATTGTTGATGATTTATCAGTAGCACCTTTGTTTGTGTCCTAGGTTAACGGGCTAAATGACAATTTAAAATTCACTCACAACATCTCAAAAACCTCCATTTCATTCTTGGATGTAGAAATTTACGTTTCTACTCAGCGTAAAGTCCTAGTCAGACTCTACAGGAAAACAACAGATAGGAACGCATACTTAAACTTCGAATCTTTCCATCCACATCATTTAAAACATAACCTCCCATATGGACTTTTCCTCAGAGCAAAACGTAATTCCTCTATTGAAAGTGATTTTGTCTCAGCCGCCTCTAACATCTGCTCTTTTTTATGGGATAAAGGGTATCCTGACCAAGTAATTAATCATAATTTGAATAAGGCGAGATTAGTTCCCAGGGAGCAGTTATTTCAGCAAAATGTGCCTAAACCGATTGAGAAAATCTTTTGCTCTTTTCAGTACTCACCCTTGGTGAGTAAAGTACAATCCATTATTAAGAAGCACTGGCACATTGTGAGCCACTTACCTGGTTGCGCTGCTTACCCTCTGATAGGGCTTAGGAAATCTAGATCCATCAAACAGATTGTGAGTAGATCGGATCATGAATCTCGCATTCAATTAAGACGCCCGATCATTACAGGGCATTTCAAGTGTGGTAACTGCACCCATTGCTCTTTGGCATGGCAAACCAAAATAGTCACCATCTCTAGTAGCGAGTTCACTTTGACTTTAAAACAATTTTTTAATTGTAAAAGTTCTGGGTCCGTCTACCTTCTCGTATGTGCATGCGGCTTAGGATATGTGGGGGTCACTTCCCGCCAAATGAAAACCAGGGTGGGGGAACATAGATCGAAGATCCGCACTGGAAACATTTCTGCCCCTCTCGTTAGCCATTTTTTGGAGAAAAATCATAAAGATTATGATTTTAAGTTTGTGGTGTTGGAAAGCCATAAACAAGATTCATTTTCCCGCAAAGATATTGACATCATTTTAAGACAAAGGGAGTGTTTTTTCATATATCGCTTTAATACCCTATACCCCTCGGGCCTCAACATGGAAATTGATTACACATGTTTCTTATAATCTCTGTTCGGAGCTCAGCTGTGTGGTTCAGTATTCCTTTAAATACAAGCATAGCTCACCATTAGCTTAACGTCCATCGACACTGAATAAACTCATGATAGAGGTCTGGGACGCGCTATAATACATTAATGCTTCAAAATTTTACTATTTACTGGGATACACAGGTAACTGATGTATTAACTATTGTTTAAGCAACTTATTTTATGTCACAGCATGAGATGCATCCAAGACTATGTAAATAATGTACATATTGCACATTTTGTATATTATGTATATAAGTTTTTGACAGAGACATTATCAATTTGTTTTGATTTAGATCCCTGAAGAAGAACCACACAGTCAAAAGCCTTGGTGTAGTCAATAAAACAAAAGTAGACTTGTTTCTGGTATTCTTTTGTTTTCTCCATGATCCAACATATGTTGGCAATGTGGTCTCTAGTCCCCCTGCCTCTTCTGAAACCAGCCTGCACCTCTGGTAGTTATCTCTCCACATGTTGCTGAAGTCTATCTTATATTATCTTGAGCATCACCTTGCTGGCATGTGGGATGAGCGCAGTTGTTCGGTAATTTGAGCATTCTTTGGCATTGCCTTTTTTTGGGATTGGATCCTGTGGCCACTGTTTTGTTTTTCAAATTTGTTGCATATTGAATGCAGTAGTTTGATTCCATCATCTTTTAGGGCTTTGAAAAATTCAACTGGGATACCATCATTTCCACTAGCTTTATTGTTTGCAGTGCTTTTTAGGGCCTTTCTGACTTCACTCTCCAGAATGTCTGGTTCAAGTTCAAATTTCTCATTATTGTTAATATCAAGAGTGTTGAGGTCCTTTTGTAGAGTTCCTCTGTGTACTCTTGCCATCTTTTTTTGATCCCTTCTGCTTCAGCTAACTCCTTTCTATCTTTGTCCCTTATCATGGTCATTTTTGGTTTAAATGTTCCCTTGATTTCCCCAATTTTTTTGAAAAGATCTCTAGTCCTGCCTCTTTTGTTGTTTTCCTCCATTTCTTTGCACTGTTCATTCAGGTAGTTTTCCTTATCTCTCCTTGCTTTTTTTTTTGAAATTCTGTATTCAGGTGATTGTACTTTTTTCTTTCTCCTTGGACTTTTGCATTCCTTCTTTCCTCTGCTATTTTAAGGGCCTCATCAGACAACCACTTTGCTTTCTTACACTTCTTTTCTTTTGGTATGGTTTCTCTTGCTGCCTCCTACATGATGTCCCACGTCTCTGTCCATAATTCTTCTGGTAGTCTGTCTATTAGGTACAGGACATTAAATCTGTTCATGACCTCCACCGTGTATTCTTTAGGGATGTTGTGTAGGTCATATCTGTCTGATCTAATTGTTTTCCCCATTTTCTTTAGTCTAAGCCTGAATTTTGCGATCAGTAGGTTGTGATCTGAGCCACAGTCTGCTCCAGGTCTTGTTTGTGCTGACTGAATGGAGGTTCTCCATCTTTGACTGCAGAGTATGTAATCAATCTGGTTTCGATGCTGGCCATCTGGTGATGTCTATGTGTAAAGTCACCTCTTGTGTTGCTGGAAGAGGGTGTTTGCTATGACTAGTGCATTCTCTTGGCAGAACTCTATCAATCTTTGCCCTGCTTCATTCTGTGTTCCAAGACCAAACTTGCCTGTTATTCCATTTACTTTTTGATTTCCTACTTTGGCATTCCAATTTTGTAAGATAATGTGGACATCATTTCTTGGTGTTTGTTCTATGAGGTGTTGTAGGTCCTCATAGAACTGGTAAACTGTGGCTTCATCTATAGCATTAGTGCGAAGATTTAGTCTTAAAGAGTTATATTGCCCAGAATGAGGTTCCCCCCTGTATTAGTACTATTATTTTCAGACCCTCATGAGGAAAGGCTCTGTTAAAAGTGAGATGTTTGAATCCCAGCATAAACACATTAGTGCAGTTCAAGGGTGTTGATTTTTGAGAGGAGTCATCTCCTGTTCAAGGATCAATTAGAAAATTCAGGTATCATTGTGTGGTTTTGGTTTTCGTCTCAGCACAAACATCCTAGGCTTTCCCACTGAAATGTGGGGTAAAAGCTGTTTTATTATCTTAAAAAGAAAGGTTTTAGTTGTCATTGTGGGGAGAGAAATTCTCATTTCTCCCTTACCCCTTTCAATACTTCAACCCACCAAACGCATCACAGAGTTGTCATCACATATAACACCACCCACAGCTCTATTTTGATGCAAACTCTGCACCGGCTACAGAACAGGATAGTTAGGAGCCCTCAGAATCACATAATCACATAAAAAATCTGTAGTACTGGTGTTCTACCAGAAAAGAACATGACAGCTTTTTAAATGGTAGGATGGAGCATTCTTAAGTCAACAAACATGTGGATGCCATAATTTGGTTCACATTAAACTGCACCCAAAGTGATCAAAATAGCAAGCTGTATGCCTGTATGGACAGCCTCAAAGTCTCTCATGCATCAGAGTTCATGAAAGTTCACTTATACATACTCTCCTTCCATTCACCATTCTTTGGAATAGAAGTCAATTAGTATATTTTGTTGGGGTGGGCCAGATATGATCCGCTGGGTCACGGAAATGGTCCACGGAGGTCGGAGTGGTTGGACTCAAGGAAGGTACACGAGGCAAGGCTGCAGCAAAGTCCAGCCCCGAACTGTGTCAGGAGACTGATATTTATTGACCTCTTTCACCGATAGGGTGCATGGGAATCCTTTACAGAAGGCTTATGCCGACGTGGCACTTGATTGATAAATTACATTCTCAGGGTTGCAGAAGTTACTAAAAACAATGCGGAGAGGGCTTTGACGTCATAGGGAAGTTCTGTTTCTACTGATAAGCTAGGGGTTTGCGAGACTATTGTTCTCGCTTCTATCTCGGGATATTCCCAGGTCTACCTTGGGGTCAGCTTACTTACTACCATCTGACCTTACCCATGACCCGCGGGCATGAGTCATACTATAGTGTGGGCTAATTAGAGTTTGCCACCTTGTGGGAGCAGCCTGCGTCTGACCAGGTTGATTCAGCCATAGTTTGTGGGTGAATTAATAACTATCAATAATCGCCCGGCCCCGATTTCTGTTCCTTATGGGTCCGGGTGGTTCTCAAGGTGGTTTTCTCAGCCGAGCAGACCCAGCGGGAAGAGTTTATGCCAACTGCGTAAGCGGGCGATCCACAATATTTAACGTTCCTTCCTCTTAAAAGGTAAAGGTTTCCCTTGCTCTAAAGCCAGTCGTATCCGACTCAAGGATTCAATGCTCATCTCTGTTTCAAAGCCAAAGAGCTAGTGCTGTATGCTTCTGCAGATGTTTCTGTGGTCATGTGACAGGCATGACTAGACACCAGAGTGCACGGAACGCTGTTATCTTATTTATCTGCTTGCAATTTCTTGCTTTCGAACTGCTAGGTTGGCAGGAACTGAGACAAAAGACAGGAGCTCATTCTGTCCTGCAGTACTCGGGAATCAAACTGCTGACCTTCCACCTCCCAGATTCCAGTTTCAGCTTTCTGTGCACTGAATGTCTTTCTTTCTTTTCATTGCTGGCATTTTCAAAAAGAAGAATCAATGTTTTTTGTAAATCAGCTGAGTGAACTAGCACTTTGCCTAATCTCTTTTCCCAAATATGTTTTAGGAGAAAATGTGTCACACAGTGAGGAAAACAGATCTGTTTAGCATCCATGATACCTTGAGAGAGCCAAATGGTAGTCATTTCCATCTACTCTTTGAAAGCAATAAAGTGTCTGCAAGCATCAGGCAAATGAGAGAATAGAACTCTGATGTTTCCATTAGCAGATCTAAAGTGCAATGGCCTTGCGGAATTGAGTTATGTGTCATTGCAGAGAAAACAGTTAATAGAGTCTGTCTGAGTTACTTGTTTACCAAGTCTCCATGCTGATTGGAAGCTTCTTGCGCAGTTGTATTTGTTTCCACTGAAAATACCTGAGAATTGGCGTTGCTGACATGGTATAACGGCCGGGGGAAGAAGAAGCCAGGGCAGGTTGAGGACTTTGCTGCCCCTCCCCCTGAGCCCCCATCAACATATTGTATTGTAATGCAATGTACTGTTTGTAAGCCGCCCTGAGTCACTTCGGCGAGTGGGCGGCAATATAAATTTGAACTAATAAATAAATAATAAACATACTGATGTACGGTTCTGGTGTGTAGATGGCTACATTTCCATACACAATACAAATAGGCTGGTGATTTATTTATTTATTTATATACAGTACTTATACCCCGCCTTCCTCATCACAAGATGACCCAAGGTGGCTTCCAACATATTATAAAAAGACAACAATTAAAAACATTAGTTAAAAATCACAGTTAAAACGCAACAAGGCAAGTAAAAACTCAATCATAAAAACTATCTTAAACCGTCTGACATCCAACCTAGCCCACACTGAATAGTTGGAATAAAAAATGCAGGGAAGAAATAGGCTTAGACAGGGATATGACAAAATTTGAGGAATTGGTATATAAGTTAAGAAATGGCCAAACAGAAATTAAAGGATTAGTTAGTAAATTATATAAAGTATTGGATGATTCTAACGAATCCCAAAAAGCATTAAGAGGAATATGGGAACAAGATCTAAATGTTAAAATCACAGATGAATGTTGGAATAGAAAGTGGAAAAGAAGAATCATGAAAACGTTATCAGTAAGGATTAAGGAGCATAATCACAAGTTATTATGGAAATGGTATATGACCCCTGTGCGATTACATTTAATTGACAAGACAAAATTAAGTATATGTTGGAGGTGTAAGGAGGATATCAGAACGTAAGAGCATATGTGGTGGGGGTGTAAGAAGTTGAAGCCATTCTGGACGAGTGTAGAGTATGAAACTGGGGAAATTTTGAATGTAAAGGTTAAATTGGACGCAGTTATAGTACTACTAACGGATGTTGATAAGGTGAATTGTAGTAAAAGGGAATTAATGGCAGTCATGTTATCAGGTGCCAGACACTGTATAGCGCGGCAATGGAAGAATGATGTTACTCCAAAAATTGACGAATGGTACAATGAGTTATGGACTATTGCTTTAAACAATAAGCTTACCTAGGAACTAAATTTAAGAAAAGGACTAATAAAAGAAAATAAATTTCAGGACACGTGGAGATGTTTTATAGACTACTAGCAAGGTTTGCCCGGCGTTGCCGGGCTTTTTCACCCCTTTGTTTTATTTAAAACGATGCATGTTTTTTTTTCAAATATTTATTTTTTCGAAAAAATAAAACAATTTAACATTTAACAAATTTTTTTGTAATGTTTTCTGCTCATAAAAAGTTGCTTTAAACTATTTATAATTTTGTCTGATGTCTTTTTTGCTGTAGGAATGCATCTTCTGTATCTGTAAAACATAATATACAGGGATAGATATTGTTATATTTTTTTTGTTTTTGAAATGTTGCATTTGTAAATTGTTTTGTTCTTTAATTATTGTTTTTTTTAATAAATTTATTTTTATGCTTAAGTCAATATTTACCTTCTGTAACAGCTGTTTTGTGTTTTGTGGATCACGCAGTTGAGTGATGTTTTGCTGAGTTATCTGTGTAAAGGAAATAAAGACAAAGTTATATATATATGCTTTTTAAAGTTTCTGATAATGTAATTATTTTTATTGTTTACCTGATGATTTCTTGCTCTGTTGCGATTTTTTTTGAGGAAATGCTGCAGCATTGATTCTGCTAGTGGCTGATTGTATGGTGATGGTGGATGTGTCATCATGAGTACATGTCTCAGTATAATTTTGTCTATATCCACCACATTTTTGTTTGGCTGGTCTTGTTGTTTTTGATGTGGTTGTGGTTTTAGACTGTTTTCTTGTTGTTTCTCATCGGATGAGTGTTTCAGTTCCTGTTGTTGTATTGGTTTGCTGTTTATTTCTGTTATTATTTCTTGTAATGTCTTTTTCTTTGGTTGCATTTTGTATCTAGTGTCCTCTGGTTTCTCATTGTTTGGGTTTTTCATGTCCTGGTGTTTTGTTTGTTTGTTGTTTATTTCCTCTATGATTTCTTGTAATGTTTTTTTCTGTGCGTTTTGTTTTAATTCTGTGGCCTTGTTATTTATTTCAGCAATATATGTTTCTTCCTTTTCCAAATTCAATAATGATTTTGTTGTGGTGATTGTTTTTCTTTTCTCCTGACTATTTGCATTTCTGTTTGGCTGGTTTTGTCGTCTGCCTTTTTGTTTTCTGTTTTGTTTGTGGTTGTTGTTTCTGTCTCCTTTGTTGTTTGTTGTATCTCATTTTTGTTTACATTGGTTGCTTTCTCTGGTTTTTGTTCTTTCCATGGCAATATAATTTTTTGGTTCATTGTTGTGTGAAGTTGTTCCCTTATGTATATGTCCTTGTATTGTTGTTTTTTTTTGTGTAATGTGTTTGCCTCATTTGCATGTTTGTTTCTGTTTGTCCCTGTGCGTTTGTTGCTGTATTTCTGTTTGTTTGGGAGCTGTTTTCTGAGTTTGGTTGTTTCTATGGCAGTTTCATTTCTGTTGGTGATCCGTTTTGTTTTTCATTTTTCCTTACAGTAAGCAAATTCTGTTGTTTAATTTCCTGTTCTTCATTATCTAAGACATTATCAGTTATTTCATAATCTCCTTGTTTCCATGGCAACTTTTTTCCACGGTAAAATTCATTTGGGTGATGCATGTTAATTTTGCTAACGCAGAATGTACCTTTTGTGTTGCTGCTTGTTGTATGGTTCTCTACATGCTGGTTAGATGTTTTCGTGTTTGGTTGCTTTAGCGAATTGTTTTCTTCTTTCTCCATTTCGTTATATATTTTTTTAAACTAAACTTTGTAAAGAGTTCACTCTCGCTTTTTCAAAGTCGCGGCTGAGGCATGTACTTTAGTTTCCAACCTGCGTATTTCCTGTTCGTTTAGAAAGTCTCGTTATCGCGTTATCTTACTCCGCTGCTTTGGGACTTTGGCAGAGTTAGGTGAGCTAAGGGGATTTGCAAGTGTGGAGATGTGGTTTTCTTCCGCGTTTCTGTTTGGATTTTTGGACGGCTTGGATGTGAGTGAATAATTTTTTTCCTTTATATTATTTTATTCCTTGCTGTTTATTGTTCCGTTTGTGCTTTACTTTCGTAAACCTTGTTCAAGTTATCACGATACGCGATGTTGGCTGTCGTGGACTTTGGCATTTGCCTTTACTCGTGTTTTAGTAATTTTAAATGTGAACCTCAGTTATTTATCTCCGCTGCCTATGGAGTTAGCAAGAGTTTGGTGAGCTAAGTGGTTAAGCATTATTAGAGGTGTGTTTGTTTTGTCTGTTGCTTTTTGGCTGTCGCTATTGTTTCCCCTCGGAAAGTTTGCACTCACGACTTTGGCAACTCTCTTTTGGCGGATTAGTTTCGTTTTTAAGCTGTGTGTTTGCCGTATGTGTGTTTAATCTCGTTATCGCGTTATTTTCCCTCGCTCTTTTTGGAGTTTGGGAGAGCTAGGTGAGCTAAGTGGATTTGCATGTTTGTAGGTGTGTCTGTGTTCCGCGTTGCTGTATCGCTGTGCAGAAGGCATGGCTGTAAGGGAGTGCGTATTTTCCTTTTAAAGTTTTCGTGTCTTGCTTCTTTTCGAAGCGTCTGTGAGTGTTTCTTGGCTGTCTTTGGGAAAGTTTAGGGAGATTTGATGTGTACTGTCGTTGACTTCGGGTGCTTCCTTTACTCGTATTTTGGTAAGTTAAACTGTTTTGATGTTATCTTTTGTAAAGGGGTTTAGGTGGTGGGGAGGGGGGCTTTGTTTTGTTATGGTGCTTTGTTTGTGTGGAGTCGTGAAAGTAGATCGGTGTTTCCCCTTTAATATCAGCAGGCAGAGTGGATCGATCCCCCACCCCCCATCCTTAAAACAACTCCGGTTTTAAAGAGAAGAAAAGACGGAGTTTGTTTAAGGAGGGGTGGTGGGGGATCGATCCTCTCTGCCTCATCTTTTGTTTCCAGCCACGTTTCCAGCCACTGATGTTAAAGGGGAAACTCCTTTTGGGAGCTTCAGGCGCCGCGGGAGAGTAAAAGAAAGTCGGCTGCTGTTTGCTTGCCTGTGAGCTGTTTTTCTTTTTAATTTTCCGGGCGCCGTTTTCCTCAGCGTTCTGCGTGGGCGCGCAGGACGCTGGGGCTTGTAGTAATGGGTTGGTGCTGTGTGTTTTTGCTGGGTTTTTTAAAAATGCGTTTCTTTCGATTGGCTGCGGTGCGTGTCCGAATGCTGCGCCGTGCAAGAGCCTCTCAGCGTGATTGGCTCTGGCGCGGTGCAGCGCAAGGAATGTTGGGAAGTGAAGTTCTTTCCCTTTCTTGCCGTTTGTGGGGCTGAGGCCCCCGTGCCGGATTTTTAAATCCTTCGTTGACCTGCGTAGGGAATTCGGCCGTGCACACGAAGGGTGGGTGTGGGTCAGTAGGGCGACGCATAGCAGCCTATAGCCAGTTCCAACGGTTAATGCTTGGTTTTATAGGTTAAGATATACTGTATAAGGATCAAGGTCAGAAGCCAATGCTGGATCAGCATTCCTTTTGGAAAGGAATCATATAAGAATTAAGCAACTCTGTCCCATATGGCAATGTAAATAGCACATGGTGAATGTCCTGTATTAAGTTGATGTGTTTGTTTTTGTTATTATGTAATGTGTAGATTTAAATAAAATTTATAAAAAAAAGTAAAAAAGAAAGAGGGGAACTGTAAAACCAAAATTGCCTAAGGCAACTAGACAGGTTACACAGATTACACAAGCCAGCAAGGCCGTGATGTTACACCTGACATACCCCACACCCGCTGGCATAGCCAGGTCTTCAATGCCTTTCTAAAGGGGAGGAGCTCATTTTGGAGGCGCAGTTCAGATGGTAAGGGCAGACTAGGAGAAGGCTCTCCTTCTGGTCCCAGTCAGGTGTGATTCTCTTGTAGATGGGACCACTACAGAGCCTCTCTGGTCTGCCCTCGTAGGATGGGCTGAATACCTTGGGGTTACACGGTCTCTTAAGTATCCTGGTCCACTGCCATGAAGGGCTTTAAAAGTCAAAACCATCAACTTGAATTGCACCCAGAGGCACACTGGCAACCAGTGCAGCTCCCGGAGCAGCAGAGAGACATGAGCATAGTGCCCACGACCTATCACCACCCGGGCAGCAATGTTCTGGACCAACTGCAGCTTCCAAATGGTTGTCAAGGGCAGCCCCATGTAAAGCGCATTACAGTAATCCAATCCGGAGGTGACCAGAGCATGAGTGACTGTGAGTAGGGAGTCCTGGTTGAGGAGCGGGTGTAATTGGTAGATGACATGAAGTTGTGCAAAGGCCCTCCTGGCCATGACTGCCACCTGCTCTTTGAGTAGTAGTCACAAGTCCAGGAGGACCCCCAAATTACGCACCAGATCTGTCTGAGGCAACACTGCCCCATCCAGAGCCAACGATGGCAGCTCCTGGGATAGCACAGAACCCTGAAACCACAGCCACTCAGTCTTGCCGGGATTCAGCTGAAGCCCGTTATCCCCCATCCAGACCCACACAACCTCCAGACACCTGGTTAAGACTTTGACTGCATCACTCGGGTCCCCATGGGCTGAGATGAACAATTGAGTATCATTAGCATACTGATGATACCTCACCCCATGAGAACAAATGATCTCACCCAGCGGTTTCATGTAGATGTTAAATAAAAGAGGCAAGAGCACCGAGCCCTGAGGCACACCATATTGGAGCAGCCTAGGGCTGGACAACTTGCCTCCTAAAGACACCGACTGGGTCCGGTCCCTCAGAAATGAGGAAAACCAGGACAACCTTTTAGTTTATTTCTCCACTGACATGAGTGTAACATGAACATAATTTACAATTAAATATTTTAGGCAACTCTGTTATTTGGCTCTCAGGACTAGTGATTTTTGCTGGCTGAAAATGCCACTTCCTACCTGACCCCAAAGGTGCATACTTTCCTATAAAGCCAACTATGGGCACCTGTAGAAATAATTAAAGGTAGGGGAGCAAAGAATGTTAATGATTCCTGGGAATTGTTGACCTGCCTGTAGTTTTTTTATACAGG
This sequence comes from Bradypodion pumilum, assembly GCA_035047305.1. Lineage (NCBI taxonomy): Eukaryota > Metazoa > Chordata > Lepidosauria > Squamata > Chamaeleonidae > Bradypodion > Bradypodion pumilum. The sequence continues at coordinate 399,473,766 of JAWDJD010000001.1, forward strand.
AAAACTGACTTACATATGCCTCAAGCTACATAAAATTCGACTTACATAATGATTTTGTGCTAAAACCATGTCCCGATTTACACCATTTCCTATGGGTTTGCTTCGAGTTACATAAAGATTCTTTTTCCTACGGGTTTGCTTTGAGTTACATAAAAATTCATTTTTCCTATGGATTTGCATCGAGTTACATAAAAAACAGATATAAGCAAAAGCCTACGGAATGGGCTTTTTTTCGTAAGAAGGGGTTTTACTGTATTTAAAGAAATGCCAAGTTTAGGATGGGGTGAAGGGAGGGGCAAGCACCCTTCTTTGCCATTTCCTATAGACTGCTATAAACACGGCCTTCTTAGCTCTGGAGAAGTCCTTACGTGAGTCCTATAATATAATCTGTTTTATAGGGTTGTTGTGAAAATAAAATCCATTTAATTTCACTCTAATACATACTGAATTTCCTACTCACACAGGAGGAAGGATCCAGTGCATTTGGAAGGATCCCAATCCAGTCCCAGTTACTTGCTCAGTGGCACTCTTGATGAAAATGACATAACCTACAGAGGAGGCCATGGCATTAGGCAGTGATGGCTCAGGTTTTTCCACAGCTCAGAAAATGTTTTCTTGAGGATTGCAAACCCCTTTTTATTAAGGGCTGAAATCCTTTAGTCCTTTCAAAATGCCTACTGACCCTCCTGACAGAGGCATTTTAGAGATCATAATCCCCAAATGTGAATTTTACCAAGCTCTGAACATTGCTTATCAACCAAGAAGCACAGATTATTAGTTACTTAGTTCATTGGCCTTACATTTATATTGCCAGGGAGGGGGAGAGGAACTTGTGGAATTTTAGTGCTTCACATATCAGAATAATTTGATTAAATTTGGATAGTCTGTCCTGAAGACTTGGCGCAGAATTGTCCTTCACCAACCTCTGCATCAGGTTGTATACAAAGGGAAGGTGGTCAGGGGCCTTAAGGTTGTCCACAAACATCTGGGCAGGTGACTGGTCAACCGTAAAAGTCATTTGGTTACTCTCTTTCTTACTTTAGTGAAAGGTAATGGCTAGAATCCTACTGCAAAAATCCCAAGTGAGTAAAAGAAATGGTGCAAACAAGTTTAACAATTTTTGAACCACCTGTCACAGGCCTGCCTGACATGAGTATATCTGAGCATGTGATAAAAACCTGCACACATCCATTTCACAAATTTGATGTATAGGATTTTGGCTATTTTATTTCTATTTAAATTTGGCAATTATTTCTCAATACGCATATATTCATATACACTTGCATATGCAAATTTAATGCATATCAGTGGACAATGTGTAGGTGGCCTCCCTAGTGTTTTGGCACAGCCAAGTGGTGTTTTAGTGGTCCATCTCTGAACTGAATTCAGAATATCTTGGACTTTTAGGACCTGGTTTCTTTTAATGTTCAAAGCACAAAGTGTGTTAGTTTAAAATTCAGAACTGTTCTTACAGTAAAACCACAGAGTAAGTTGCTGAGGAGTTGGTAGTTAACTCCAGCTGTAGGCAGAAGACTTGGTTATTGTCTGTCTACTCGATGGTAGTGTTTGAAAGATCCAAGGATTATGCTATTGGTCAGAGAAAAATGATGTAAATGAGATGGAGCTGTATCTGTGGAAACAAAGGTAAATAACAAAGGGACATTGAAGCAGGAGATGCAGCCCATGGAATCAATTGTTGCAGCATTTTATGCAACACCTTTTAAGCAGATCAGCTTAATCCTATTGTCTGCCACCTACACAGAGCTGCTGTTGCCAAATGATCAACTGAACTGTTTCTTTCAGTTTATTGGCACAGAAAATATGAATCACAGTTTAGGCAAAATCCCCTGCTTTTGAAAAGACAGTGGTACATTCCTTCGATTGTGCTCTTCCACTAAATTGGTTTGCTGTGCATTTAATTCTGGCCCCACGTTTCAGTGCCTACGATAACTGGCACAATATCCTTCCTATTTGTCCCGCTCCCTGAGACAGGAGTCTGCATTGAGCAGAGAATTTTTTTTACAAGCATTTTTTTTTTTAAAAAAGAAGCCACTCTTTCATCCATTCTTTTCAGACACCCAGGGAGTAACAAGCAAGAACCAAGCTGCAAGGGATGGATGGTGTGAGTAGCAGCAGGACTATGTCTTACAGCCGATGGAGTTATGACAGGTATTGTACATCACAGCCATTCACGTTCATTCTTTTCCATCCAGACTTTAATAGACAGAAAATTATGTAAGATTGTTCTTCAACTGATGGTTGCCTCTGTGTTAGGGAAGCTTAAAGCTTCGTGTAGTTTCTTACAAAAATCAGTATTGACTTTAGAAGTGAAAGACTGGCACTTTCCCCGATGCTTGTACTTTGGTTTTTTGTTGTTAGCTTGAGCTGATGGTGTTAGATTACCTGTTTGCTCAACCCTAATGCCGAGTGACAGCTTTTCCCACCTGTAATGTCAAAAGTGGGAAAGTTCCTGGAAATGTGGTTATTTTTCTGTCTTCTTACAGAGACACTTTCCCCTCGACGAAGAGTAAGAAAATAAGGCATGCTTAATTAGAAGTGGTGGGATAAATACTTCATTTGGGAAATTCAGCTTGCCAAATGTCTATTAAGAGCTTGGACGAAAAATGCTAACTCTTCAGCTGCAAACATCAGCCAATATTTCACTGCAAATTAAACTACCCTGTCATCCATGGAACAGTTCTTGACATGATCTGTCACGCTTTCCTTTTGAAAAAATAATTGCATCTGTAACGTGTTCTTTTGCTTACATATCTTACCCCTAAATAGCAATTAGTGAATGATTCATGACATGCCAAGTACTGCTTATCAGTACCCTTTTGAGCCCAGGGGGTTGTAATGCATACCTTGGTAAGGTGAAGTGAGTACCAGGGTGCTGTGACCAGAGGAAGACATAAGGAAATTCTTTGTACTGATCAGAAGAGGTATATGGGAGCAAAACAGTAGCTGTAGCATGTCTCTCTCTGGTTCTATCCTGCTTGTCCTGAGCTCTGCATGATTTGTTTTGGTACATGGCAAGTTTATATCAGCTGCAAAGCACTAAAGAAGGCAACCAAAGTCATGACCAGTAGCTTTTGCTGAGTGACAGTGTTAAATTTCACCCCAACCCATTTCCTATCATCATGTATACACTGAAAAATCATTACCAAAAGTATGAATGCATATATAGAATGCATATAGAATGTTTCTTATGGATTCATATTGTCTTGACTTATACATCTTATTTTACCAGTGCAAATACAAAATACAGTAGACGGATTCCTTTAAACCATCTAAGGAGCTGATGGTGGAAACTGTGGAGCGCAGAGAACATATTGTAACTGGTGAAGCACGTTAATAGAAGAGTGACTACACTGGGTCTGAGCAGGGTCTGTCCTTGTTAAACTCTAGCTTGATCTGATGATGCTTTGGACACTTAAAGGCAAGGGCTTCAAGGGTTTATTCATTTTAATAGACACCAAAGAGAAGTTCACGATACAGAACTTAATACAATGGTACCTATGCCTGCCTTCTCAAACCAGATAACCTCAAAATACATTGCTTTACAATGCTTGTCATTCATATCCAATAAGCCAATAACTTGAGTTCTGTAAATGTAGCCTACAGTATAAATGAGGTGGGCAGGCAAGTGAGCAAACTAACAATCTAGCGACTATGGCGGATGCCAGACTAGGGAAGGCTCATATATAAAATCAATAGGACAAAATTATACTATTGATTATATATGCTATATATACAGTATGTAATAGTTTGTTAATTAGAGTGTTACAGTCATCTTATCTTATTTTAAAATTTTAAATTTTTTAGATTTTTAATTTTTAGGATTTTAGAATTTTGAAATTTTGAAATTTTGAAATTTTAAAGTTTTGAAGTTTTAAAATTTTTAAATTGTACTGTATGGTACTATCTTAATTGGTGTTTCTGTAGCTGTTTTAAATTAAGGGGTATGCCTTATTCGAGTTGCTATATAGCAACCGAGAAATTTTGTTGTTCCTGCAAGGGGACAATGACAATAAAGATTTATCTTATCTTATCTTACAGATGCTTGTCTTAGATGCTTGATTTATATAAGCACGGTTTTATGCTGAAGGGGAATGGCTAACTGTACTGATCTGATATGGTTCCTCTGGGTTATGTTGAAAATGGCAAGTCATAAGTTGTACAGATTCTGCACTTTAACATTACATTGGTTCTTGTAGGCCTTTCATGTTCCAGCATGTTTGTATGTCATGATCTGTAACAGTAAATCTTTTCCTGCTCACTGCATGATTGATTATGGTTGTGGAGATTTCTGCTGATGGCCTCCAGTCATCCATTTGAAACAAACTACCACCCAACCTGGCCATCCCCTGATGTTAAATGGGGCTGTAGTGTGCATGGTCTGCTTTTAATAGCATATACAACACAACCAAACATAATATTTGTGGGGAGAAGAGAAGAATCCCCTCATTTCCAGACATTTAATTTGCTTCAATTAGATTTCAATGTCCCCTTACCGTTTGTTGTGTATTGAAGCACAATTGCAAAGTAGCGCAGGAGCGCTCTTACAAAAGGAAAATGGTGGTTTTCCACCATTCTAGCAAGAAGCCCAAAGTGGCGTGAAAACTTTACAAAAGGGCGCCCTTGTTAGACTAAATCAAGCCCTGTGATTGGTTACACTTTTGGATCCTGTTCTCCGTTGGTTAATTACATATATCCCTGGTTTATGATTGGTTAGTTACGTCCGTCCGGCAGGTCGCTACCTTGTATCCAAGAGCTACCACCGGAGAGACACTATATAAGTCCCACGGGTACACCAGGGTGGGTCCGGACTGGATCAATACTCCCCACACACCAGTCAGGTAGCACTATGCCCTGGGTCCCTCCACTGCTGCGCTTCATGGTAGCACGTATATTGCCCAAAGACTGACAAGAGTCCAGAGGGACTGAATATGCTGGGATTGTATAGCCATCTCGGGATCTGGGAACGCCTTGTAAACTCATCTCTATTTGACTGTTAATAAAGCCTGTTGCTGTTTGTTACATCATTGTCCTAGACTAGTGCTTATGAGGGCCGGATCCAACACCGTTGCTGTTTCTTAAAAAAAATTCCACCCCTCTTTCCTTTGACCAAAATTCACTTCCTGCAGCAGTCACTTGTATTACATCTACAAACTGAGCACAACGCATGAATGGGATTTTTTTTTTTGTGATAAAGATAGGTATGGAACTTTTAAAAATCTTTCTTTACAACTCATATTTCCACCCCATTCTCCCTCCACTCCAATTATAGCATAATTTAATTCACACACCGTATGTGATTTTAGTAACTCCTGTGTCAAATAATATATATGTAGCTAAGAAGAAAAATGGTATCAAATGCAGCCCCAAAACAATGCAGTGATGCAGCACAGAAATCATGGACCCTAGCCCTAATAGTCTAATGAAGGTCCCTTAAATGGCCACATGTATTGCTTTAATTGCAAAGCTTCTGCCCTGAACTCTTCTATACTTTGAAACTACTTTTGTATTGCTGCTATGTTACATCTCCCTCTCCCTCTTGACCAAACAGAACTGTTTGCCAACAATGATAAAAAAGAAATACTCTGAACATGTGCAGTTCCACATTTTAAACTCACTAACACAACCACAGGCATGAGATGACATTGACTTTGCTCTTGCTGCCTTGACATCAATCAACTGTTTGAAAAACTTGGTATATTTATGCATTGTATTGTTATTACATTTCTTCTTTCTGAGCTTGTTGATACCTAATCTTTGAATGCAGACCTTCCCCTTTTGTTTCTATAAATTTCTGCTTTGCACTACTAATCTATGACAGTCCTACTGTATTTTTAAAACCATCCATCCATCTAGTTGTGATCTTCTTTTATTCCTTCTTCTGATCCAATGTCTCCTTTATTGCTTTGCCCATCTACCTGTCTCATGGTCCTTATATCCCTTTTTAATTTAATTTAATTTAATAGTCATATTTATATATGCCGCCCACTCAGGCAGAACCCGACTCAGGGCGGCATTACAACAAATTCTAAAAACACATAAAAACACTTTAAAAGACCCATATCCCACCCACTTTGAAAGACCCATATCCCACCCGCCCATCCCACCCACTATAATAATAAGAAGAGAGAGTTCTTAATTGTTTACATAAGCCAGCAAGCGGGGACTGTGTTCCCATTAGGGCCCACACCTGCCCTGCCAGCCAGGTCTTCAATCCTTTCCTGAAGGGCAGCAATTCTCTTTGAAGTCTTAGATCAGTTGGCAGGAGGTTCCAGAGGGTTGGTGCGGACACGGAGAAGGCCCTCCTTCGGGTGCTGGATAGATGTGCACCCCTAGCTGATGGCACTATTAGAGAGCTTCTCCGGTCCGCTCTGGCTGGACGGGCAGACACTCTTGGGACGATGCGGTCTCTAAGGTATCCTGGGCCACTGCCATATAGGGCTTTAAAGGTCAAAACCAGCACCTTGAATTGCACCCGGAGACAAACTGGTAACCAGTGCAGCTCCTGAAGTAGCGGTGAGGCATGGGCATATCGCCCGCATCCCATCACCACCCGGGCTGCCGCATTCTGGACCAGCTGCAGCCTCCGAATGGTCGTCAAGGGCAGCCCCATGTAAGATGCTATTTGTTCATTTTACATCTTTTTTATTTATTTTATTGAATAACCAGATTTCTTCTTTTATTTATTAGTCTGATATTTAGCATCTGCCTTTTTATTGCTCTTTGAGTTTCTGTAAGCTTTTTCATTAGGGATTCTTTTACAGAGCAGATCTGTGCTGCATAGACTAGTCCTGGCAACATTAATTGATTATGAACTACTTTCCTTCATTTTAGAATTTTGTTATTAAATATAAAAGAGACAAAATAATGTGTCTATTTACTGGACTTTTCATTTCGTAGATCAATAAGAGAAAAATTTAAAATCTCTCTCCCCCAGATTTTATTTTACTTCAACTCCTATCATCCCTTGCTATAGGGGCTGCAGTGGCTCAGTGGTTAAGAAGCTCGCCTTGTTAGCTGGAAGGCCGGCAAGTTGGCAGTTCAAAACCCAGATATTGCATGACAGTTTGAGCACTTGGACCTGAAAGGAGCCTCATTCAGGTGTCTCCTGAGCAGAGCTTATCTAGCAAAAATCCTTTCAACCCAGAATAATTTCTGACATGAAATAATAATAATAATAATAATAATAATAATAATAATAATAATAATAATAATAATAATAATAATAATAATAATAATAATAATAATAATAATAATAATAATAATAATAATAATAATAACAATAACAATAATAACAATAATAACAATAATAATAATAATAATAATAATAATAATAATAATAATAATGCGGGCTCAGTTTGATGGAAACTAAAGTCCAAAATATCTGGAGAACTTAAAGCTCTCTACTCTTGTTCTGGGTGTTTCTTCACTTTCCCTCGTTGTTCATTATGGATATACTGTCATTTCCTTTCCCCCCTAAATATGAGCATAGAGCAAAGAGAATTTAAATAGAGAAAGGCAACAGATACTGGCAGAATAGATATTTATTGATGAGTTAATACAGGATTAGGGGTCCTATCATCCATGAGGATGATGTTTCTGCATCCTTATAGCTAAAATTCTTTGAAATAAGGATACCTTGCTGAAGCCCCATTTGCTTGCAAGACAGTACAGTGAACATATCATTTGAAGCAGAGATCCCTTAAGGAGAAAGATTTTGTTCTCAATAGAATTAACTGCAGCAACACTTTCAGTATCTGGAATCAGTCTTCAGAAAGATGTGCAAGGAGGCAGAAGAAGTTACCTTTAATCTCTCGTATGCCTTTGGAATCAGCGAGCTAAAATGGACAGGGATGGGTGAATTCACCTTGGGAAACCATCACATCTACTACTGTGGTCAAGAAAACTTCAGAATAAATGGAGTAGCCATAATTGTCAACAAAAGAGTGAGAAAAGCAGTAATGGGATACAATCTCAAAAATGATAGAATGATGTCAGTCAGAATACAAGGCAAACCTTTTAATATCACTGTAATCCAAATATACGCACCAACCACTGGCGCAGATGAAGCCACAGTGGACCAGTTCTATGAGGACCTACAAGACCTCATAGAACAGACACCAAGAAATGATGTCCACATTTTCTTGGGAGATTGGAATGCCAAAGTAGGAAATCAAAAAGTAGATGGAATAACAGGCAAGTTTGGTCTTGGAACACAGAATGAAGCAGGGCTAAGATTGATAGAGTTCTGTCAAGATAACACACTGGTCATAGCAAACACCCTCTTCCAGCAACACAAGAGGCGACTTTACACATGGACATCACCAGATGGCCAACATCGAAACCAGATTGATTACATACTCTGCAGGCAAAGATGGAGAACCTCCATACAGTCAGCAAAAACAAGACCTGGAGCAGACTGTGGTTCAGATCACAACCTATAATAGCAAAATTCAGACTTAGACTAAAGAAAATAGGGAAAAGAATCAGGCCAGACAGATATGACCTAGACAACATCCCTAAGGAATACACGGTGGAGGTGAGGAACATATTTAATGGTTTTGAATTGATAGACAGAGTGCCAGAAGAATTATGGACAGATGTGCGGGACATCATGCAGGAGGCAGCAAGGAAAACCATACCAAAAGAAAAGAAGCATATGAAAGCAAAGTGGTTGTCTGATGAGACTCTTAAAATAGCAGAGGAAAGAAGGAATGCAAAAGGCAAAGGAAAAAAGAAAAAATACAGTCACTTGAACACAGAATTTCAAAGAAAAGCAAGGAGAGACAAGGAAATCTATTTAAATGAACAGTGCAAAGAAATAGAGGAAAGCAACACAAGAGGCTGGACTAGAGATCTTTTCAAAAAAATTGGGGAAATCAAGGGAACATTCAAAGCAAAAATGACCATGATAAGGGACAAAAATGGCAAGGAGTTAGCTGATGCAGAAGAGATTAAGAAAAGATGGAAAGAATACACAGAGTAACTTTACAAAAAGGACCTCAACACCACTGATAATCACAATGGTGAGAACATTGAACTTGAGCCAGACATCCTAGAGAGTGAAGTCAGAAAGGCCCTAAAAAGCACTGCAAACAACAAAGCTAGTGGAAATGATGGTATCCCAGTTGAATTTTGCAAAGCTCTAAAAGATGACGGAATCAAATTACTGCATTCGATATGCCAGCAGATCTGGAAATCAAAACAGTGGCCACAGGATTGGAAAAGATCAGTATACGTTCCAATCCCAAAGAAGGGTAGTGCCAAAGAGTGTTCCAATTTTCGAACAATTGCGCTCATCCCACACGCTAGCAAGGTGATGCTCAAGATAATACAGGATAAACTTCAGCAGCATGTGGACAGAGAATTGCCAGAGGTGCAGGCGGGTTTCAGAAGAGGCAGGGGGACTAGAGACCAATTGCTAATATACGGTGGATCATGGAGAAAACAAAAGAATATCAGAAACAAGTATACCTCTGCTTTATTGACTACACCAAGGCCTTTGACTGTGTGGACCACAATAAAATGTGGCAAGTACTTAAAGAAATGGGAATACCAGAACACCTCATATGCCTCATGAGAAATCTGTACAAGAGTCAAGAAGCAACAGTTAGGACAGAACATGGAATGACAGAATGGTTTGGAATATCACCCTACCTTTTCAACCTATACACAGAGCACATAATGCGCAATGCAGGGATGGAGGAATCACAATATGGGATAAAAATTGCTGGGAGAAACATCAACAATTTGAGATATGCAGACGATACCACCCTAATGGCAGAAAGTGAGGAAGATTTAAAGAAGCTACTGATTAGGTTGAAAGAAGAGAGTGCAAAAGCTGGCCTGTGACTTAACATCAAGAAAACCAAGATAATGGCAACAGGCCCTATCAGCACCTGGAAAGTAGATGGGGAAGAACTAGAAGCAGTGTCGGATTTTACTTTCTTGGGATCTAGGATCACTGCAGATGGTGACTGCAGCCATGAAATAAAGAGGTGACTGATTCTAGGGAGACAATCGATGAGAAACCTGGGGAATATAGTGAAAAGTAGAGACATCATCTTGCAAACAAAAATCCGTATAGTCAAAGCAATGGTATTCCTGGTGGTAATGTATGGATGTGAGAGCTGGATCATTAGGAAGGCTGAGCCCAGAAGAATAGACGCCTTTGAGATGTGGTGTTGGAGGAAAGTTTTGAGAGTACCCTGGACAGCGAGGAGAACAAATAAGTCAATCTTGAAAGAAATCAGTCCTGACTGCTCCTTAGAAGGTCAAATAGTAAAGATGAAGCTGAAGTACTTTGGACACCAAATGAGAAGAGAGGATTCACTTGAGAAAGCCTTGATGCTGGGAAAGGTGGAGGGCAAAAGAAAAAGGGGACGGCCAAGGATGAGATGGCTGGATGGCATTGTGGACGCATCGGGCACCGAGCTGAGCAGGCTGAGGAGGATGGTGGAGGACAGGGGTACCTGGAGATCAATGGTCCATAGGGTCGCAAAGGGTTGGAATCGACTGTGCGACTAAACAACAAATGCCTTTGGAAGAATTTTCAGTGCTTTTCTGAGATTGCGCAGGGAGAGATTTTACAATAGAACCTGTGATCTTCAGGCAAGTTTTACCTGACATTTCAGTTTAGAAACTTCATGTATTCATCCTTTCAGTGCAACCCTATGGAAATTTACTTCTTTTACGTCTAGGCAGACGTTAAACTTCCAAAATGAAGCCACCTTTTGGTGAATTCATCCCATAGTTCTTTTCGCCAGACTTAATGTGAGAAAGATTAGCTGGCAGACAGAACAAGGTTGCCATTACCCGGGTACACCTGATTGTGGTTCAAAAATACCAAATCTTCGAGGAAGCTACGAAAATTTATTAATGTCCAAGTGAATTCAATCAGACTTTCCCCCCAGAAACTGAATTTAGGATTCTGGGGTTATTTTATAATTCTACTCATACTTATTTGAAAGGTTTGTTGCATCTAATAGGGTTGCACTTGAGAAATGACAGCCTCAGGTTCAGTCCTAAATGTGTTTATTGTGCAGTTAGGTTAATTTGAATTCAATGAGTCCAATTTCTGAATAGATCTATTTAGGATTGCACTGTCAATTCTATCCTCTCTTTCCCCCCTTTTTTCAGGCCTCAGCTTCCTTTCCTTTTCAGATGTTCTTTAGAGGTTTAGAATAAACAGTTTAATCTGACATAATCATATTTTCTTACGTCAAAATGACCTTAAGGGATTTTAAGATTTGGATATGATCAACAATATAGTGCTTTTGATGCCTAAAGGCTAAAACAATAAAATTGAAATGTTAAATTACAATGCTATGAACATATTCTAGACAACCTTACTTTTACTACTAACAGTTAGTAGCAGCTTTATTGGGATTATTGTTAAGCTGAAAGGAAAAATAACCTTTTTCTGGCTTGATGCTGTTGCAGGCCTATAATCGTTCCACTGAAGAATGTTTTGTGCTTAAAATGAAAGTCCAGCCCAAAATAAAAGCTCATAGCGTTACAGTTTTCTCTCCTGTTTTATGACCTTTTATTTCAGATCCTGTATTGTAACATAATATTTTTATCCTGATATATCTGGGTTGTATTGCAATATATTCTAACACACTGGATGTTTATAGCATTTGGCATTGTAGATTTATATTTGTTTCATTGAGTCAGCCAAATATTTTAAAATCATTTATTCAAGAGCAAAGTCACTGCTGTCTCTGAGACTAGTCTGTGATTGTGTATGAGAGATAAAACAGTGCAAGTCTTGGATAGCTTGTGTTTTAGAAGTTATATTTAGAATTGCTTTTGAGGATTCCATTTTCCAAGACAGTGGGAGTTCCGTGAAGAGCAAAGAATCTTTGTTTTCACTGGATATGTGGTAACTCCAAACATGACAGAGTTCAAATCACAGTTTTTCATCCATGGGAAGTTGTATTTAAAATATGATTTTATTCAATTTATGACCATAATATTTGCTGCCAGGTGAAGGGGGAAATGATGGAAAGGTTACATACCATTCATGATCAGTTGGATTCAGTCTGCAAGTTAATAAAATATGGCTATGGAACATTGCAGGCGCACCCCCCCAAAGAAAGACTCAGACACCGGTATATGGATAAAGGCATTGGACCACTTTTATTGAATAATGCCCTAGTCCGAGTTATAACTTTCAATTGGTACTCATCCAATTATAATTCTTAAGGCAAGCAGGCCGCAGTAACACTGGTAAGGTTCCTCCCAAAATTGCCAACGCCAATTGGCTACAATGTATCCATTTTGTATCAATTTGTTTGTTGACACAAACAAATTGTTGACCGTAGTCAATAAACTATCTACTGACCCCACCCTCTGACGTGTATCCGTCAAATCACGGGGTGATGCATGCTGACAAGCTCCTGTCATCACCCCTTGCCTGGTTCGTCGTTGACTGGTCAACGTTATTACACCTGTACCTGTCTAAGTGTTGGCCAGTCAATTGCGAACCTGCCGGATACCTATGGGTCATAAATATTTACCTTACCAGTGCTACCCGCCACACGGGGAGGCGTCCATGATGACTCACCGCCCCCCCCCCCAAGACCGTCAGCTCAGTCGCCAGGCCTGCTTGCACCACACCCAGACGAGGTACATACCTCCAGCCGACAGGTGGACCCCTTCCCCTGCCTACCGGCAAAATTTTCGTAAGCCTATCCTCAGGTGTCCAATGGCTGTCTCCCAACCATGCTCAGCAAGGGACTGAGCAACAGCCCTGTCCACGGACTGCCGGAACAGTCCGAACCACGGAGATCCACGTCTCCCCTAAATTGGTGTCTCGGCACGATGTTAGACCATAGCGACCGTGTGTAAGCCATATGTGATATAAAACGCCAGGTCGCAGCCCCTCGACAGTTTAGTAACAGCAGTGATCCGTATAAGATCGTTGCCGCCGAGGTGCCTATTAAGAACATTGGGCGGTCCAGCATCCCCGACGGACATCAGGAATGACAACAGTTCCCTCCCCCTTGTGCCGCGCATACCATACCATCGCATACGTGCGGATGCACACAGCCCAAGTCGGGGTCCACTCTCTGTCGCCGCAGCATATACTGCTGCCCAGTGTACATAGCTGCGGCCCACCAGCCCCACTGCCACCGGTGTGTAAAGACACACAGGATCTGTAAAAGAGGAGAAAAGGTTAATGACATAACTAGGTACTCGTACAGTGAGGGCACGTACATATAAGAAATTGCGCGTACACGCATGTCCGCCTCCGAGTACTCCAAACGTAGCTGCGATCAACACGACGCCTATCCTAAATAAATGGGTGCCAAAACGGGCCCCCACACCGCGAAGCGCGGCACCGGTCACCCTCAGTAACATTACTTCGGCAAGGGTAGACCTATCCTGGTGGCAGAAAAACAGGCTGGGGCGCGCAGCAGGCACTGTCAAAAATTCATGTAGGGCACCAACCGGACAGATGTCTCCAATAAAACTTCGTAGCAGTCTGACTCCACTGCCTACGCCATGCTGAACAACCTGTGAGGACCGTATCCCCACTTGAGCCCACTCATGTGTGGCAGAGACATCGTCGAGTTCCAGTGCCCTACGAGACACATCCGTCTTACACAGATGGTACCAACTCTGGCACCCAATCACTGTTGCGGAGCGCTCCCAAGAAGGCCACCGTGGTAGCCGCGTGAAAAAGAGCTGCCTCATACCTGTCAAAACATAGGTTAGGCCAGCCCCGTGCAAGGTGTGTGAGCACCCCTGGGGAAATTGGGTGCCGAGTATCCGGGCGGCGGCCACGTTCCCGTGTCCACCCCTCCAAAACATGCCATATGCGAAAATCGTTCATGCTGTCAGCGAAACCCCTCACCCTGGCAATAAATGCCAATGCTGACAGCCTGGATGCTATAGCGCGGGGAGCGAGGCCCTGACAGTGTAAATAAACCATGAATTGTAAAACCTGTTCCACTGGAATGGGCCACACCTCTGGCAACTGAAGTTGCACACGAAAGCTATTAAATTGAACGAAAGCATGATGATACACCTTACGCGTGTGGGGCGCCAAGGACATGCCGATCGCCCGGTTCACCTCTCCTTGCCAAATGTCCAAATCTCGGCGGGAGTGGCGAGGGGAATTCCTCTGCATCCGGAGCCAAGGCGCAGAACCGGGGGATCTGCAGGCGGGATAAAGCATCAGCAATATCAGTATTAATGCCTGGTACATGTCTAGCCCTAAAAAGCACGTTGAGGCGAAGGCTACGTAACACGAATTGGCGAACTAAAACCATCACCCTGGGTGATTTAGAGGTCTGAGCATTGACAATGTGCACTACTGCAGCATTGTCACACCAAAAGTGGACCACAGAGTCGGCCCACTCCTTGCCCCATAGCATCAAAGCTCCCAGGATTGGAAAAAACTCAAGGAATGTAAGATCGTGGAGGCGATCCGTGCCCCGCCATGCTGGAGGCCATTGGCCATAAGCCCACCTCCCCTGAAAGTAAATCCCATATCCCAGGGAGCCAGGGGCATCTGACTGGACTTGAAACCTAGGTGAAACTAAAAAGGTCGGACCTCTAAAAGGATACCCCGTTAAAGTCCAGCAGGAATGAGAGCCAAACCAAAAGGTCAGCCCGCATGCCCCGGGTTAGTCGGACCCTATAATGGCGCCTTGTCAAGCCAGATATGGCATCGCACTGGCGCCGAGCAAATGCCCTGCCAGGCGTAACCACCCTGCAGGCAAGGTTAAGATGGCCATGCAGTACCTGAAGCTCACGAAGTGACACCTTATGTTTGGCCAGCAAGGCCAAAACCATCGCGGAGATCCGGGTGACCTTCTCAATGGGTAACCGGGATGCCTGTGCGACCGCATCAATTTCAATACCCAGAAATGTGAGGGTAGTGGATGGGCCCTCGGTCTTTTCGGGCGCTAAAGGGACACCCAGTTCCTGCATTAGCGTCTGAAATGTGGTGAGGAGACGCGTGCACGTGTCCAAGCCCCGTTCACCCCCGAACCAAAGTCATCGAGGTAATGGGCTACAGACCGAGACCTGGACCTGCGAACAAAGGCCCACTGAAGGAAGGTGCTAAAACGTTCAAATGCTGAACAGGACATAGAGCAGCCAAAAGGCATGGCCTTATCTACATAGAACTTCCCTTGGAATCTAAAACCCAATAGCTCAAAGTCCTCAGGGTGCACTGGCAACAATCGGAATACCGATTTAATGTCGCATTTCGCCAGGAGGGCACCAGGACCACAAGAGCGCACCATTCGCAGGGCTTGGTCAAAGGACGTATACCTGACCGAACAAAGGTCAGCAGGGATAGCATGATTGACAGAATAACCCGCCGGGTACGATAAATGGTGGATTAAACGAAATTCCCCCGGGGCCTTTTTGGGTACCAACCCCAGAGGGGAGACCTTCAGGTTGGGAAAGGGTGGCACAGAAAAGGGGCCTGCCACCCCCTTGGCCCCAACCTCCTTAGCGATACTCTGGGCAGCCACCTCTTCTCTACCATTCAGGGACAGTAAATTGGGTGCATCTTGGGGTCCCCGCACTCCTTTGAATGGGATTAGGAAGCCCCACTGGAAACCCTCAAGGAGGTACTTCACGTCCTCTCTCCGTGGATAAGTTGAGAGCCATCGCTCCAACATATACACATTAACTGGGGAGGGGGCCTTTTGCCTGACTAGCTCCCTCAGCAACAGCTCTGCCCGCTCCCTGTCCACCTCTACTTCTGCCCCGCGACCCGCCGGCCCGCAGACACGCGGCGGCGGCATGGGGGCCAGCACAAGAGGGACACTCATGTTTGTATCGGCACTGTTGCTTATTGCACACACCGCTAGCCGAGAAGCTCCAACACAGCAAGCGGGCTGGAACCCCCTGCCCCGCCAGCTGGCGGGAAGCCTGCGTTGGAGCAGCTCGCTGAACGGCATGGCCACAATGGTACCTATCCCCAGGCGCTGGACGCGTGGGGGTCATGTACAATAGCCACAATTTCTGAGAGGGCTCATCCCATCTCATCTCCGGGTGCAAGGGCACCCTCATTCTGAATTCCTCATCGTAAGCCAACCACGATGGGCCAGGAAAATCCACCATCGCCCTGTAAATATTGTCCAAATATTGGACCATAGGAATGGCCAGGTCTGGCCAGGCCCTGAGATACACCTCCATATAAATAAGATATGCGGGCAACCAGTTGGCCCAGGTGCGTGGTGGCTTACGACGTCGGGACAGCTCTTTGTCTTTGTCATCCTGTCCCTCTCTCTCCTCCTTAGTGGGCTTACGGTTCAATAGGGAGAATATATCCACGTACTCCCCCCGCCAAATCTTTTCCCTCGTGACCTGGGACAAATGATCACCAAGGGGCAACGAATAACCAGCCATCGGCAAAGCCGTCACCGGCACATTAGGTACCCGGGGCATACGCAGCGGAACCTGGACAGTCCCTGCGATGCCCGGCACTGGCCCGGGGGCGGAAACCCCCACCCCCAACGTTGCACCAGTATGGAACCAAGGGGCACTGGGATAAGGTGGCAACTGATGCCCACTCGCCTCGACATTACGAGGCCATGGCCACTGAACCCCACCATTGGAAGTGGACTGTGGTGTGGGTGCATTAACTTGAACCTGATACTCACTAGTTGCACCCCCGTGAGCCGCCCCCACTGGGGGTTCCGGCCCATGGCGGGCGTCGGAGCTCGCGACCGGAATCAAGCTCTGGGGCCGCACCTGACCACTCTCCTGCTGTAGCTCTGGCCGAACAGGGAGCTGCGAGACACCGGCCGGGGTAGGCCAGAGCGTCTCCAGCAGCTCAACCCGGCTAGCCGCTTGCTGCAGTGTGGCAGCCATTTAGGTAGGCGGAGGACCCAAAGGTGCCCCCGCAGCAAATGAAGGACCACCAGGCACGGGGTTGTGTGCCATCCCTAAGGATGCCTTGAGCACAGCTAAACGCGTTAGCAATGCATCGACTGCCACAAAGTGGGCCGGGTGGGCCGGACGGCCCACCAGGCATTAAACCAGGAACTCCGGTATGAGAGCCCAGGCCTGAATAGGGCCATGCCCAAAACTCCGGCCCATGAGGGGCCGGAGGTGGAACGTGCTGCGCCCCAGCAAAGGACCTACCCCCGCTGCCCGGGCCCATGGCCGGTATCTGCGGGCCGAGGGCCGAAGCCCCAGAAGGGCTAGCCGAAGGCTGACCGGCCGAGGGCCAAGCAGCCTGCATCGCCCCACCGGTATCGGTGGGGGTAGAGCCTTGGCGCGTGGGCACCGCCCTGGTCCTCCGACCCGAGGGCTGGGCCCCACGTTGCGCAGGGCCAAAAGTCCTCCCCGTGGGCCGCGGCTTCATCGCCGAGGCCCTCCGTTTAGGAGGCATATCGGAAGGAGCAGGATCCCTTTCCAGGGATCGAAGAGCACAAAAAGGCACAGAGGAGCCAGCAAGCCAAGGCTCCGTGCGAAATCCTTCCTTCCCAGCCAGGAAGGACCAAGGGGGAAACAAACAGCGATGGAGAAAACTTCTCCTCTCCGTCGCTCTTTTAAAATGGCAGCTCGGCTGCCTCGTGGCCACCCCTTTTATAGAGGGGTGGCCCCGCCCCCTAACTCACCCGGATGTCTGAGTCCGGGTGGGGTGGGGGCCCGCAAAGAGCGCGGCGGCCATTTTGGCGCCACGCTTTCATTGTCCAGTATTACTAATTCCAGCAGCATTCATTGGCTCAACCTGATTTCACACACAACATTTGACTCTCTTCTGTAACGTATAGTCATGCAGCTTTCTAGCAGCATACAAACCTAGCATATCAAACGGCCCAGTCTTGGCATCTTCAGGTATGGCAGGAAACCCTTCTGTCTAAAACCTGGGGAAGATCCACCAGTCAGAGCTAAAGAACTAATTGCTCACCTGAGAACAAGGCAGCTTTCTATGTTTGAAAGACAGAAATAGAAAATGGGTCCGCAGAGAAAGTTTAGGAAAAATAATAATTAATTCTCCAGAATGGGAACATAGAAGCAGACCTCCTCAACCAGTAAATTGATCAAAATATTTAATCACTTGCTGCTCTTTTGGGTCAGAGTAAGGAATAAGATGAAAACGTCAAAAAAATGTTTGCACGAGGTACTGCTTTTACTTTTCAATTAATAATAAGAAATTTGTGCCATGGAAGAAAATTTGAAATATTTCAGCTACTGAAGCAGCCTGCCAGCTGTGGTCCAGCTACTTTTGCCTGTCCATTCTTATCTTGGATATCCACTGCATATTGTCTTCCCTGCCTCTGTTACCAAAACAGCTAATCAGAAAAATTCACCACCCCTATGACAGCAGAAGATTCTCTGTTGTACTCTAACCTCCATTAGACAGAGAACAGATTGAGGGGATTGGCTGGGAAATAGCTGGGTGTTGGCATTAGTAATAGGAGTAGACTGAATCCAAAGTATGGGTACGCCAGTGGCCACACTGTCCAGGTCAGTGATGGTGAACCTTTTAGAGACCGAGTGCCCAAGGAGGAGGAGGCATGTGGGCAGGCACCGTGTGTGCCCACGCAACCATGTGACATTGCCAGCATGTGTGCCACTCAAGGTGTGCCAGCAATGTCACATGGGCACTTGCCCAAGTCCATGCCCCCTGTGGATATCCATGCCCCTCCACGGGTGCTCAAACCTTCACACCACATATGTGCCACTGTGGTTGGTTGGTTGGTAGGTGGGTGGGATGTATGGTCACCTCACTTCATCCCTGCTGCCATCTCCAGGGTGGGATTTTAGCCTCCCCTCTTGCCTCCCCATTGGCGGAGGGAGAGGGATGGGTGAAGAATCAGCACTGCCATTGATGCCTGTGGCACAAGGCGGGGCTTGCTTGCAACAGGGCGTGTGCTGACAGATTGGGCTCTGTGTGCCCCCTCTGGCTTGCGTGCCATAGGTTCACCTACACTGGCCTATGTGGTTCTGGGACATGTACTCCAAAAATATAGCTTTCTAAACCTTGGATAAAGATGTATGAGGAGGCTTCAGTGGACCACAGTGCAGGTGATGTATTGCCTCTGTAGGCAAAGGCTTGATTTAAGCAAGGATGTCTGTAAGTGGTGAACTGGGTGGTGCACAGAAATTGACATAGCCAATGGAAAGCAGTAATTGTCAGTTGGGCTGAGGAAATGCACACAGTTCTTGGGTAGCACCTAGGAGAAACAGAGACGTATGCTCTCAAGGATGGTAGAAATGTCCCTAAGCAGAATGACAAAATCCAAGGTGAGAGAATATATATGTGTGAATATACTGTACTGTATATTGGAACTATTTGCATTTACCATGTTAGGACTGTATGCCATTTTTTACCCTTTGAACAATCCCAACATTTAAACAACAAAAAAATACTTTGAAATAGGATGCACCTCCCACCTCTTTTTGGCAACGTCATTCCATCATCTTGCATCTGGAGCTCAGTGCGAAACTTTAGTGTCTTGCACGGAAGACAAAGAAGGAGCCGCAGTGAGGGCTAAACGCAGGTTTATTGGGTGATGATCAGGATGAACATGTGGTAATGGCGGAGGTACAGCTCATTATATACTGCAGTACATTGAATCTCGTTGCACAGTAGCTTATTGGCTGCTACCGGCGTGACGTCATTCTGAGTCACGCCCATCTTCTCCAGGTGATCCTCGCGCGGGAAAGGTTCCCGCGGCTGCCGGTGATTTGGGGAATGTGAACCATGTGAGCTGAACGCTCGCAGCTCCCCTCTATAGGCAGCTTACTCGCGTTCCTTAACAGCTGGGCTACATTGTAATTGTGGTCAGGTTACATTCATACATTTCTTAAAGCAACATTGTACATACACAACACTCCTCCCCCCTAGGATGGGACGAAGTCCCTCAACCATTGTGGCTTGCCGCACGTGCGTCTGGGGCGCGCAGCCGCTTGACTTAACATAGGGGAGCCGGGGGCTCCTGGTTCTGCGGAGTCCTGTCCTGCAATGGAAAGAGGGGACTCATTAGTGGTTCGGTGGGGACTCTGCGACAACCTTGCATTGGGGGATGGGAATGGAATGAACAGTTGGGACGTGAACTCCTGCCTGCCGCTTGAGGAGCTTGGGGTACCTCCCAGCACGAATCTCGGGACTGACGATGAGGCCCTTGTGGTCTCGCCACCCCCTGTTGCCTGTCCGGGCGTTCTAGAGGCTGAGGTGGGCGGATTCCCCGCTGCTGCCTGTCTCGGGGGTGTCTGTCTCCGGGGGACTGGAGTTATGGTATATTCTAAAACAAAAGGGCTGGGGGGACTGGAGGTACCAGAGGCTGAACTGAAACCCCTCTTTTCGCTAGGACGGGTGGGGGACCACTCCGCTACACCCCCCTGGTACCGTAAATCATAATCAAGCTCATCCCTCTCTTTCAAAGTATCCTCCTCTGTGGCTGGGAATCCAGGGTATGCATTTGTACCTGCGGATTCCGCCGTGTCTCCCCCTTGGGTAATGCGGGTGGGGGAGGACCCTAGCGCTGATTCCCCGTCACTGGTGACCCGCCTTCTGAGTTGGTCGGCGTGCCTTCTCCAGAGTAGACCCGAGCTAGTCTCAACTCTATAGGATACTGGCCCCGTCTGCTCAATGATCTTCCCTGGTACCCACGCTGGCCCGGAGGCCGCGTAGTTCCTGCAGTGAACCGGGTCCCCTACCGAAAAACTTTTGGAGCTTCCTACCCCGATATCTATATTTCTCCCTTCATCCTCCACCCTGGACAGGTCCATCCGGTCAAAAAGTGTTGCCGGACGCCTCCTCATGAGGAGTTCGGCTGGCGAAAGCCCTGACGCTAGGGGGGTTGTCCTGTAGCAGATGAGGAACTGACACAGATGGAGGTTTCACTCGCCGGGACCCATGCGTCGCAGTGCGTCTTTCGTAGTGCGCACTTGGCGCTCTACCTGACCGTTTGTGGCGGGGTGAAACGGGGCAGCGGTAATATGCCTGATGGCGTTTCTTTCAATAAAGGTCTTGAACTCCGCAGACGTGAAGGTACTAGCGTTGTCGCTAACAAGGACGTCCGGCAGGCCGAAACAGGCAAAGACCTTGCGCAACTGTTTAATGGTTGCCGCAGAGGAGGTGCTGTTCATGGGGATTACTTCCAACCACTTGGAATAGGAGTCGACTATTAGCAGAAACATGGCCCCGCGGAAAGGGCCAGCGAAGTTGACATGAATCCGGGACCATGGCCCGTGGGCCGTGTCCCATTCCCTATGGGGTAGCCGGGATTCCTCGGGCCGGGAGCTCTGGCAACTCTCGCACGTGCCCACTAATCGCTCTATGTTCGCGTCTATCTGGGGCCACCAAAAGAAACTCCTGGCCAGCGCCTTGGAGTGCACTATTCCCGGGTGACTGGTATGCAGTAGCTTCAGTACCTTGGCCCTCAGCTTTTCTGGGATGACTACCCGCTGGCCCCAGAGTAAGCAGCCCCTTTCCAGGGACAGCTCTACTCTACGCCTGAAGAATGGCTTGAAATGTTCCTCGGGGGGAGTAGTGGGCCACCCTTTCCTAACCCGGGAGCTAACTTGGGCCAGCATCTTGTCGGCCGCTGTGGCCTTGGCGAGGTCGGCCGGGACGATGGGGGGTGAGTCGAGGGACTCGATCAGCAGGACTTGGTGGTCCTGCTCTACCTCGCATGCGGGGTCTCCTAAACTAGGGAGGGGAGACCGGGACAGCGCGTCTGCATGGGAGATCTCCTTCCCTGGGCAATAGACCAGCTCATACTGGTAGGCGTTAAGGAAAATCGCCCAACGTAGCATTCGGGGGGGACAGGATTTGAGGGTGGGCTTGCCTGTGGTGAAGATTCCCAGGAGAGACTTGTGATCAGTCACCACCGTAAACTTGCGGCCGTATAAGAAATCGTGGAACTTCTTGGTTCCAGCGATTATGGCCAGGGCCTCCCTATCTGTTTGCGCGTAGTTGCGCTCGGCCTTTGAAAGGGACCTGGAGTAGTATGCAACTGGGGCTTCCCACCCGCTCTCCAACACGTGGCATAGCACCGCCCCCACCCCCACTGGGGACGCATCACAGACTAAAACTACTGGTCTCCTCGGGTCAAAGTGGGTCAGGACAGCATCTGAGGATAAAAGCGCCTTTAGCTCCCTGAAAGCTTTCTCTTGCCTATCTCCCCACTGCCAAACCGCCTCTTTCTTTAAAAGCACGTGCAGTGGCTCCGCAACGGATGCCTTCCTTGGCAGGAAGGAATGGTAAAAATTTAAGAGCCCTAGAAATGACTGCAGCTCCGGTTTCGCGGTGGGGCGAGGGGCGTTTTGCACAGCCGCAACCTTGGACTCGGAGGGCTTGATGCCCTCTGGGGTTATCTTGAACCCAAGGAACTCAACCTCCCTCGCAAAGAATACACATTTGTCCCTTCTCAGTCGAAGCCCCGCTTTCTCGAATACTGAAAGGACCCCGTCTAGCCTCTTTGCTAACTCTAATTTGCTCCCAGCTGTTATCAACACATCGTCAAAATATGGGAGGACGCCTGGAAGTCCCTTTAAAAGGTGTTCCACGAGGGACTGGAAGATCCCGGGGGCCGAATTCACGCCGAACTGTAGGCGCGTTACCTTAAATGCCCCCTTGTGTGTGACGATGGTTTGCGCAGCGGCAGCAGCTGGGGTTACGGAGAGCTGCTGATATGCCTGCGCCAGATCTAGCTTGGCAAAACACCTCCCCCCATGTAACGTGGCCAGTAAATGGCTGACCACGGGCACTGGATATGCATTTGGCCGAATGGCCTTATTGATCGTACATTTATAGTCCGCACAAATCCTGACCTCCCCGTTTGATTTAAGAGCCGTAACAATCGGCGTTTCCCACTCCGCCGAATCAACTGGAACCAAAATCCCCTGCCCCACCAATTTGTCCAGTTCCGCCTCGATCTTGTCTTTGAGGGCGAAGGGCACTCTCCTTGGCTTGAGGCGGATGGGCCGGATTTCTGGGTCCAGCTCAAAGGATACCGGGGGCCCTTGTATGTCCCGAGCCCCTTCTTGAAAACGTCCGGGTGTGCATTGCACACGTCCCGCATTGGGTCAGTCTCGATGGCGTTAATGCCGGACAGTTCAATTCCCAGGGGAGCAAACCACTGCATTCCCAAAAGGCAGCATCTTCCCCCCTTGAGTACCACTAGGGGCAGTTTCTCGGAGTAACTCTTGAACTTCACCTTGAAGTTCTCCACCCCCAATACTGGGATCCCATTTCCCTGCACGTCCCATAAGTGTGACCTCATGGCCCGCAGTTTGGGCCGCGCATCTGGGGGAATGCGCATAAACTCTTTTTGGGACAGGATGGAATATGACGACCCCGAGTCTATCTCCATCCTCACCGGGACCCCCTGTATTAGTGTCCTCTACGAAAAAACGCCGGTGCTCCAGGCCCACGCGGTTCACGCCTTCCTCGCTGTAGCTGGTTGAGACCTTCCTGGTGTCGGCCGCCTTCCGTTGGTGTGCCTGGGGGTGGCTCGAGGTGCCCTTGTCCTCAGGTCGCCCGCGCCTGCATACTCTGGCGATGTGCCCTTTTCGGCCGCAGTTGTGACACTCAGCCTTCCGGAACGGGCACCTCGTCCGGTCGTGGGACGCCCCACACCCGTCGCAGCGGCGGTCTTGCCGTTCGCGGGTCTGTCGCTTCTCCCCGCGTTTCTTTACTCTCTGGACGTCGTTGTCCTCGCTGGAGCAGGAGCCGTCGCAGACGACTCCTCAGACGTCGCTGGTGTGCCAGCGGGCGACTTGGGGGCCCGCCAGGCCGTCTTCGCCGGTGTCCGCCGGGCCGCCTGCACTGGTGACTTGGCCCTTTCGGATGTGGCCCCTCGGGACTTGAACACTCTGACCCCGCTCCTGGCCGCCGCGGCTGCCTGGGCCTCCCGCAGTACCTCGTTGAACGTGAGGCGATAGTCACGGGTCATCAATTTTCTCTGGACCTCCTCGTCCCTCAGGCCACACAGCATGCGGTCTCAGAGTGCCGTGTCCAGGTCTTCCCACTGGCAGTGCACCGCTGCCAGCCTGAGGGCCGCCGCGTAGGCGGACACGGACTCTCCCGGGCATTGGTCTCGCCTGTGGAACGCGACCCTGGCCGGGAAGATCGACACGGGGGGGCTGGAAATGATCACGCAGTAACTCTAGGATGTGGTCGAGGGGAACCACGTCCACCTTCCGTGGGGCCACCAGGTTCATCAGGATGCGCAGCGCGGCCGGCCCCACCTGGGCCAGAAAGTGTGAGCGCATCTTCACATCGTCGTCGACGCCTGCGGCTTCCATCGCGTGCCGAAACTGGCACTCATACAGCTCCCATTGCTCCGGGTCGCTGATATCGAAGTGGTAAGGCTTGACCTTGGGATTCGCCATTGATCCCACCTTCGTCGCCAATTTAGTGTCTTGCACGGAAGACAAAGAAGGAGCCGCAGTGAGGGCTAAACGCAGGTTTATTGGGTGATGATCAGGATGAACATGTGGTAATGGCGGAGGTACAGCTCATTATATACTGCAGTACATACATTTGAATCTCGTTGCACGGTAGCTTATTGGCTGCTACCGGCGTGACGTCATTCTGAGTCACGCCCATCTTCTCCAGGTGATCATCGCGCGGGAAAGGTTCCCGCGGCTGCCGGTGATTTGGGGAATGTGAACCATGTGAGCTGAACGCTCGCAGCTGCCCTCTATAGGCAGCTTACTCGCGTTCCTTAACAGCTGGGCTACATTGTAATTGTGGTCAGGTTACATTCATACATTTCTTAAAGCAACATTGTACATACACAACAGAAACCAAAACTAGTATTTATTTATTTCTCAGATTTATATGGCTGTCTTTTTTGCCTCAGCGACTCAAGGCAGCTAACAACAATTAGTTAAAACCCATCCTTTGTGCTAATTAAAACCAAATACTAAAACTATCTAAAACATCCATAAAACATCCCTGGTCCCCATAAAAGGGGGTCATCCGGGCAAGAAGAATAAAAGCCCCAGGCAGGGGCTTGTCACAAAGTGGCTAAAGATTTTCTGGCCTACCTATGTGCAACCTATGATTCTTAATTACACGGAGAATCAGTGAAAACTGTGAATACATGCCGTCTGGTTCCCGGGTAATGATGGAGAAACAGGCTGTCATAGAAACAAGCTCGTAGCAATAGTTTACATTTGAATTGTGAGGAGGGAATGCAGATTTGGACTTATTAACAAGAGTGGGTTTTTCCAATGAATGAAACAATGGCTTCACATGTTTATTC
Source organism: Bradypodion pumilum (assembly GCA_035047305.1). Taxonomy (NCBI): domain Eukaryota; kingdom Metazoa; phylum Chordata; class Lepidosauria; order Squamata; family Chamaeleonidae; genus Bradypodion; species Bradypodion pumilum. The sequence goes on from JAWDJD010000001.1 coordinate 399,498,986, forward strand.
ATTTTGCCATCCCAATGCTTCGGTTTGAAAGAAGAATGCTACAAACAATTTGCTTGGATATTTATTAATGTAAGGATTTCTGCACTGGCTATCTGTGACACCTTGGAGGAAGTTTATAACAGCATGATCAACAAAAGCCTAATATGTACATTGCAACATAAGAAAATATGCCTCTCCAGCACGAGATGGAGGGTCTTTTCGGTATCTGCTCCTGTCGACTGACCTCCGCCTCCAACCAATTGCTGGCCTTTAGAAGAGATTCAAATACATGATTGGTCCAGCGGGTGTGGGGTGCTGCTACTGAACATACACCCCCCCCCGGCTCATATGATTATCTGCCAACTGGATTTTAGATTTTTAAGTTTTATGATGTTTTATTTATGCATATCGTATGACGGAGGGTTTTATGTTAGTGTTGTTTCCTGCATTGTAAACTGCCCGGAGTTGCCTTGGCGAGCGGGGGGGGGGGCTGCTGCTAAATAAATAAATAAATAAATAAATAACAGTTTAATTAAGAGCCTGGTTAAAAAGAAATGTTTTTTTCCTGGAAACAGGCCAATAATGATGATTTTTTTTTGCTTTTTGTAATGCTTTGTTATTGATACTTTTTGATACCGTGATTTGTGATGATTTGTGATGATATGCTGAAACGTTTTTGTATTGTAACTTTGTAACTGTAATTGTACTGTATTTTTTGGATCTCTGTGAGTCGCCCAGAGTCGCTCTGCGAGTGGGGTGGTATATAAATCTGACAACAACAGCAGCCGCAGCAGCAGCAGCAACAATAAAAGCAACGTCTACAACATTGTTACCAGGCTAAATTCTTTATTCTACAAACAGGACACATCCAAGAAAGAAGTGCCATTTTTTGCCACTTATTTATTTTATTTTTATTTTTTTATATTCAAATTTATATGCCGCCCAATCAGGTAAACCCGACTCTGGGCGGCTCACAACAAATTAAAACACACATAAAACAGTACAACCAATTAAAACCAATTAAAACCCAACATACCCACCCACCTACCCCATTCCTCTTAAAACCCACATAAACCCACATTAAAAAAAAAGACAGATGTGGAAGAGAACCCTTCAAAATGATATTAATATACAGACCAATGAAAACCAATGCATTGGAGAAGATGGAATATTGTTTCGTCCAGTGGTGGCAACAAGTCCAATTTTATGTGGAGGCTAAGTCCACTGTTTTTTTACTCTGAATTTACATTGGCCCCGCCGGTCAGAGGGAGGCAGGAACACCTGGCGCAACACCGGAGCTTCAAAAGCCGACCGCCTTTGCTGCCGCGAAGCTGCAACGCCCGCCCCATGGCCCCGCCGGTCAGAGGGAGGCAGGAACACCTGGCGCAACACCCGGGCTTCAAAAGCCGACCGCCTTTGCTGCCGCGAAGCTGCAACGCCCGCCCCATGGCCCCGCCGGTCAGAGGGAGGCAGGAACACCTGGCGCAACACCCGGGCTTCAAAAGCCAACCGCCTTTGCTGCCGCGAAGCTGGAACGCCCGCCCCATGGCCTCGCCGGTCAGAGGGAGGCAGGAATTCTTGGTTTCTCGACTTTCCATTTGGTCTGGCCGTTCATTTGAGGTGAGGGCATTTTTGGTGGTTTCCATCGTGGCTAGGACAATAGGAGCCATTACCAACTCAGTTCCACAACGTCCCAACCTTTGTCGTTTGGGCGGGGTCTAAAAGTAGGATGGTACGTTGGACTTCATGCCCTCTTGGACTATCTTTACCTTCATTGTCCCATCTCCCTCCCCCTTTTTTCCTGGTTGGACTTAAGGACTACGTGGTGGTGGGAGGTTGGTTTATCTTTATCTCTCCCCCCCCTCTGTCCTAGTGGTCTGGTAGGAAGGGATGGGTAGTAGAGTCGCTTATTTTTGAAACTGATTGATATGTTGTTTTTTGATTTCATTAGTACATTATATTATTATCTTATTGCTGTTCAATTCATGATTATGTGTTCATGCCTTGATTATTGTATTTATAATGTATTTTTGCTTGATTGATCTATTTTTGTTATTGTTTCATAGGTTTTGCTGATATTCTGTTATATTTTTTGTTGTAATTTGAATATTGTATCTCACTTGTAAACCCTGTGGGGTGTCCCGGGGTCATTTATATGTTGTCAGCCGCCCTGAGTCGGCCTTGTGTTGAGTAGGGCGGGGTATAAAATTGAATAATAAAATAAAATATAAAATAAATATCAAAAGAGATCTCCAAATACAGCTGGCAATAGCATTGCAAGGAAAACAACTTCTAAATGGATGCTCAGACGCAAAGCTAGCATTCTGTTTCTCCAAGCTTCACAGTGGGGGTTAATTTTTAGTGACTTCAGAATATAGTGGTTCGCATAAGGGAATAGTTGGCTGTACCAGTCATCTCTTTCTAGCACAGGCTATTCCAATGGGGCTCATTAGACTAGAGTTCATTACAGGCGCTCCACGTCACAGAAGCTACCCTAGCCTCTGCTCACATAGGTGACTCAAGAAGAAATCCTATATTGTAATGCTGCTCATTTATGGTGAGTTCAACTTCATGTATCTTGACACATAGGTAGACACATCCAGTGCACTGCAACAAGTAATACACCATGTACCACCACTGACAATATCAGAGTAGGTGTCATGATTTTCCCTGAGGACTCCTCCAGAGACAGTGAGCTGGAACCCTTGGAACTAGAAGATGATGAAACAATGATTAATCTCATAAATCCTGGCACCTTGGAGGTTCATTAGGTTACAACTTTAGATAAGGCAACTTGGTTGCACTTGGAAGAAGAGGCAGAACCCAGCCCATGACACTGGCACAGACTGAAGGCCCAGGCTCATCTTCACGTCCCAAGACAAAATGCTCAGCTTTAAGGAAACCTTGAGGGAAAATGCACCACCCTGGGGAGACCAGCTGTTCAAATGCCTGCAAGTTAGGTCTGTATGGAAACCCAGCAGCTCAACCACAGAAAAATAAAGCTACTGGAAACAGCATCTTCTGTGAGATCCAGATGCTGCTTGTATTCTGACTCTTGCTGTAACTCCCCTCTCAGTTTTATCCTGGACTGTCTTGATTTAACCTGATGGTTTCCCAGAGTGTTTTCTGTTAGCCCCGAGATTGTTAATTAGATTCTTTGAACCACCTCACTTATGCATGTTATTCTTCAATAGGATTCTGTCTGTTTCTTGATCTTGGCTTTGTTCTCTGAGTTTTGTCTACTTGGTTTATCCATTGGTGGCACAGGACCTTGCTTTTGTGACCCTGCATGCCTAGGAGCAGAACATTAGTGTTGGAACATAGGAATTCACTTCATATCAAGCAAGGTCATTGGGCCATTTAGCTCTGTACACCTCCTCTGGCATTTAGTAGCTTGCCAGGATTTCAGGAAGAACTTAGGAGGGTGGCTTGTGGACTGAGAAGGTCAGAGGCATCTCATACTCCACTGCAAGCTGCCCCATAAGTCTTTTCCAGCTGTATCTAGAGAAGCATGACATTGAACCTAGGACTTTTAAAAATCAAAGCATGTGTTCTTTCACTTATCCATGAACTACCCAAATTCCCAATCAGCCACAAAGCTTAGTGGTTGACCTTGTAACATACATCATAGGACTGTTGCAGTGGTGGGTTCCAAATTTCTTTACTACCACACTGTGAGTGTGGTATGGTGGGCATGGCCAGGATGAAAGCCTTGCGTTGCACCTGAATTAGGACTACTTTATTTCAAAACTTGGATGGCGGGGCCAGCCAGAATTTCTGCTACTGGTTCTGGCGAACTGGTGCGAACCTGCTGATGCCCACCACTGGACTGTTGTGACAATAAAGGGTTAGGCATTGCATGCCTGCAGTCTTGAACTTCTAGAAGAAGAGCTGACTATTTAAAAAAAAGACAGATCAAAAATGTATTTTTGTATATTGTTATATAATAGAGTGGCTATGCCTTAGTAGTCAGACCAGATGTAACATGAAGCATAATAGGGTTGTCTTTAAATCAACTGCATAGGCCCCTCTCTAAATGCAGAAACCAAGGAAATCATCCAGCATCTGTTTGAAACCTGGTGACAAATGTGTAGGAAACAGAGCCTATTTCTCTGTAAGTGACTTTCTTGATATTGAATTACTAGGCCAGATTGAAAACTGATAGCATAATCATTGGGGACTCAATGTAATTATGGCATCAGTTTTTCTCTTTCTCAAAATTTCTCTGAGGCCCTCCTTCCTTCCTTCTTCTTCCTCCCTCACTTTTTCATGGAGGAGTCTTTTGCTCAGTACTATAATGCATAACAAGAACTAATATCTCAGTAACAATGACAATACAATATAGGACAGGGGCTAGAATGAACCATGTAGCTCTTATTTTGTTCATATTTTTCCTACGTAGACAATGGGCTCAATTAAAAAATATGTCTCATTCCCAAAAGTATATGCTCTGGAAGCAGGCTAAGCAAATATAAACTGTTATGTGAGCAGAGAGCCTTTTCTGGAAAGCAAGTTTCCTTCTGGCCAGGTACAGACACTGTCATGGCTAAACACAGAAAATACCTGCTTGATTTTTATTGGTTTTTGCTTCCTTTTAGAATAGTGCACATTCTTAAAATAAGGACTGCCAAGAAATGTGGTTGTAAGAAATATTTTAAGAGATCTGTTGCTTTGTTTAAACTGGAGCAAACATGGTTGGATCTTTTGATTAAATGCAGCAATTGTAACATGGAACAGCTCACTTGCAGTGGAAGCTCACTGAAGAACGATGCTTGATAAAAAGGGTTGTTTAGGCAGAAAGCTTTGATGCAGGGAAAGGGTGGGTTGAGGAGGATGGTGGAGAACAGAGGTGCCTGGCGGACAATGGTCCATAGGGTCGCAAAGGGTCAGAATTGACTGTGCAACTGAACAACAACAAATCCATACTTCCCTGCCCTCTGAAGATAGCCAGATGTGTGAGGGTTTCCCCCCCTGAAAGACTCTCACCAAAGAGGTTTGCCCTTCCTCTTTTCTTTGAGCCACTCTGTGGAAGGTAGAGACTCTTGGGATTCAAGAACATTTGCTGCCATGACAATTTAATTCACTGGAATTGCTGCTGGTATTTATTTCATTCTTTCTACTTATCTACCTATTTAATGGCTTCCCAGGTTATGGTCTACTAATCCAATTCTTATTTTTAGTGTATTTGTAGTTCAAGTGGCTAAGATGCTGACTGGGAGGTGGAAGGTCAGCAGTTCAATTCCCAAGTACTGCAGGACGGAATGAACTCCCGTCTTTGTCCCAGGTCCTACCAACCTAGCAGTTCGAAAGCAAGAAAGATAAATAGGGACCATTTTGGTGGGAAGGTAACAGTGTTCAGTGCACTCCGGTGTCTAGTCATGCCTGCCACATGACCACGGAAACAGAAGCAGACAGCGGTGGCTCTTCGGCTTGGAAACAGAGATGAGCAATCTGAACCCTAGAGTCGGATACGACTGGCTTTTGAGCAAGGGAAACCAAACTCTTACATATTTGTATTTTATTTCCCTTTCTTTTCTTTCCCTTTCCTTCCTTACCTCCCTCCTTCCCTTTTGGTTTTCTTTAATACTTTGGATATTTGATTGAGAAGTATGGGGGAAATGTCTTGCATAGCATTCAGTTTAAAACAGGGCATATAGGGTAAGCAAATATAATGGACGACCCAGCCCACAACTTTAGTAACTTTACTACAATTGGAAATGCCCTAAAGCAGGAAGGTTAGGGAACCTGTCTCCTAAATGGTAGAAGCTTTCAGGAGCGTAAACAGAAGAATGAAGTTGGCTTTTGGAAATTGAAAGCTAAACTTGGGCAAGATACTTCTGGCATTACAGCTCCTGAAATAGTAAAGCCAAAATGGCCAGTAGTCCTTGCTGGCAAGGATAATATAGGCTTTATAGCAAACAAAAATACTTCTCTGCCTTCAGCTTTAGCAATATCAAACTCCCCCAATCACAGTACTGTCTGGGGTTGTAGACTCGGGGGTGGGGAAATGGTACCTAAATTGTTGTAAATTATTTTATACAATCACAAATTATTATTTTTGCTCCCATAATATTTTAGTCATTGTGGTTGATATTCTTCTTTTTTTGTGTCCCAATCAAACCCTGGACTGCCAAAATGAAGCCACTTTCTTTGCTTTGCCATTGCCCAAACCCACATCCTCATTGGTGCATGTCTCTGGCAGCAATCAGCAGACCAGTAAATTAGCTGGACTCTGTGTGTCTCCACCTTCACAGTATGTGTTGTTGTCTGCCAACAGTCCCCATTTAAGCATGTTGGTCTTGCATTTAGGGACTCCAACCCTCAGCTTATTCAGGGTCCTTCAAGTGACATAGGGGAGATTGAGATCTTCAGCTATATCCTCCTTTAACGATGTTCCTTGCCCAGTGAGCTCCTTCCTCTATCTTCTAATTTGGTTTTGCTCTTATGTACCCTAAAGAATGTTTGTTCTTGCCATAAAACTCTTCCTGGATCTGAATTGGCAGACTTGTGGTTGTTATCACCCTGGACCATAAGTGCACTGGACCATTAGTGCACTGGAGTGCACTAATATTTGTAGAAGCTGTTGTACATTTTGAGTTTTGGGTGCCTTTTTTCTGTCTCAAAATGAAAACATTATGACTTGATATTCTGTGCAAGGGCTTTTTACTAGGCTATATTCTGCAAGGCAGAGTAGTTTAACGTACAAGATTTCTGGGCAAGTACATATAAGAAGTCTCATGGACCCAAGCTATTGATATTTTGAGCATTTTCACAGGAATCAATCAATATTTTGTTGCATGATTAAGTAATTTTATTACACTTTCCCCTACTGTCTTCTGTTCCACTACATGTTTTCCTATGAAAACATGGGGAAATGTTACCAAAGTAGCCATAAGCCATTATAGGAAGACAGAAAGTCTGGATTGTGTATTATAAGCAGTGGACAAAACTATTTTAGGGTTTAAAACATGAGTACAAATTGAGGGATTCTCTTCTAATTGTAATAACGATATGCAAAAAAAAAAAAAAGAGAGAGAGAGAGAGAGATGCAGGGAACAAGAATGCATGAAAGATTGGATATGTAAATAGCATGGGTTGAACAGCACATACTTTTTCTAGATATACTTGCAGACACTTTGAGGTCAGTAAATGACCCACAGGATTGGAAAAGATCAGTGTTCCAATCCCCAAAAAAGGCAATGCTAAAGAATGCTCAAATTATCAAACAATTGCACTCATCCCACATGCCAGCAAGGTGATGCTCAAGATAATACAGGATAGACTTCAGCAACATGTGGAGAGAGAACTACCAGAGGTGCAGGCCGGTTTCAGAAGAGGCAGGGGGACTAGAGACTACATTGCCAACATATGTTGGATCATGGAGAAAACAAGGAATACCAGAAACAAGTCTACTTTTGTTTTATTGACTATACCAAGGCTTTTGACTGTGTGGACCACAACAAAATGTGGCAAGTAATTAAAGAGATGGGAATACTAGAACACCTCATATGCCTCATGAGAAATCTGTACACGAACCAAGAAGCAACAGTTAGGACAGAACACGGAATGACAGAGTGGTTTGGAATAGGAAAGGGAGTAAGACAAGGCTGCATTTTATCACCCTGCTTATTCAATCTATACACAGAGCACATAATGCGCAATGAAGGGATGGAGGAATCACAATATGGGATCAAAATTGCTGGGAGAAACATCAACAACTTGAGATATGCAGATGATACCACCCTAATGGCAGAAAGTGAGGAAGACCTAAAGAACCTCTTGATTGGATTGAAGGAGGAGAGTGCAAAAGCTGGCTTGAGACTTAATATCAAGAAAACCAAGATAATGGCAACAGGTCCGATCAGTCCCTGGAAAATAGATGGGGAAGAAGTAGAAGCAGTGACAGATTTTACTTTCCTAGGATCTAAGATCACTGCAGATGGAGACTGTAGCCATGAAATAAAAAGACGACTGATTATGGGGAGACAAGCTATGAGAAACCTGGGGAATATAGTGAAAAGCAGAGACATCACCTTGAAAACAAAAGTTCGCATAGTCAAAGCAATGGTAGTCCTGGTGGTAATGTATGGGTGTGAGAGCTGGACCACTAGGAAGGCTGAGCGCAGAAGAATAGATGCCTTTGAAATGTGGTGTTGGAGGTGAGTCCTGAGAGTCCCCTGGACAAATAGGTCAATATTAGAAGTAATCAACCCTGAATGTTCATTGGAGGGACAAATAGTGAAGATGAAGCTAAAGTACTTTGGACATCAAATGAGAAGGGAGGACTCACTTGAGAAGGCCTTGATGCTGGGAAATGTGGAGGGCAAAAGAAGAAGGGGATGGCCAAAGATGAGATGGCTAGATGGCATTGTAGACACAATGGGCACAGATCTGGGCAGGCTGAGGAGGATGGTGGAGGACAGAGGTGCCTGGAGGAACATGGTCCATGGGGTCACAAAGGGTCGGAATCGACTGTGCGACTGAACATCAACAAATGACCCATATATGGTTCTTCTGTGACTCACAGCGTGGCACTCCCCTTATACAGTTTACTATTCTTTTCTCCCATTTCTCCCCAGAAATGCTACTAATGGGTCTATCCTCACTCTCTCCAACTATCATCACATTATCAGCTATTGTCCTTATTCCTGGTAACCCCTCAATGCCTGCACCAACCCCCTAGGCCTAGATGATGGCTAAAACTGAGAAAAAGTTTTCAGTGTGCCTCTCAAGCTTTTGATATTAAACCAGGAGAGCTCCTTCCTCTATCTTCTAATTTAGTTAGAAGAGGCTAGGCTAAGCTTGTGGAGAACATCCTTGCCAAATGGATGAATGTTAAAGAGTGTCTCCCATCAGGACAAGATTCTGGCTGGACCATCTGGAAGTCACTTAATAGACTTTGAAGCTAAGTAGGAAGATTAAAGATTAATAATGTAAAATGGGCTTACTTGGTTTCTGTCAATGTAAAGAAATTCAAACAATGAAGCATTTATTTGCTTCAATTTTTGCTCTGCCATTTCTATAAAAGAAGTTCTAGTGAACGTCTGAGATAACACTATTGAAGTAGCCTACTTCTGATCAAAAAGAGTCTAATCAGTTTAACGTTTTGATTTGTTCTGGATTTTTTTAATCTTCCATATATGCCCATAGTTTTAGATTATGCAACACTCTGATATGAAGAAAGAACAGAAAGAATGGCAGCACTCTCTTTTGAAAGACCTCATTGGCAGGGCCCATGCTTAGCCAGTGACACTGCCCAAAGGGTGTGGCAAATGTTATCAGATAATTTGATTCCTCTGGCTCCATTTATTGGATTCCATTTTTATAAGCAGGGAGTAGTATTGGTTTTGACAATATGTCTTCAGTAGTAGACAATAGAAAGTGGTTTCTTTTCAGTGTTTTACTTCAAGAATTTGGAGCTGTGGATTTTCTGAGATTCCCTCGTGGTCTTCTGATCACACTCGTTTTGCTTACACAGTCTGTGCTTTCCTCCACTGGTTGTATAATTTCCTGGCCTTTGTGAGCCTTGCATTTCTTCTTTTCAAAACTGGACTAACTCAGCTGGCTTTGTATCAGAAGCACTCTCCCTTTCATAAACCCCTTTGCATTTTCCTACCTACCTCAACAAATCCCTTAACTCCCTCAGAATCCTTTCTTGATTTCAGCTTCTATTTCCATCTAGATTATTTGTCATTCAGTGCCAACATCCAGCATATTCTGGTACTTCACCTTTACCATTTTCACCATCTGGACTGCTAAAGCCCCAACAGTAGTAGCTCAGTAATTCATAGTCTTCAACAATCACAAACTCTAGCCTATATTTCATGATGGTCTTGGCAGTCCTGGTTTGGAGTGCTTGTTTCATCTCAGCTGCCCTGTTGCGGGACACACCTGGCCTCTTTGCAGTGGTGGGCTCCCAAAAAATTTACTACCACACTGTGGGTGTGGTATGGATGGCATGGCCAGGGGGAAGGCCCTGCGTTGCACCCAAATTAGGATTACTTTATTTCAAAACTTGGATGGATGGAGCCAGTCAGAATTTCTGCTACCGGATAGGAAAAAACTGTTTTCCCTATTGCATAACACTAGAACTAGGGGGCACTCCATGAAACCTTTGGGTACTAGTTCTCAAACAAATAAGAGAAAGTACTTTTTCACCCAGAGGATCACTGGTCTATGGAACTCCCTGACAGAAGAAGTGGTGACAGCTGTCAGTCTTGACAGCTTTAAGAAAGGATTAGACAAATTCATGGAGGACAAGGGGTATCAATGGCTATAATTATGGATACCTAAGGACAACCTACGGGTTGGAGAGATAGGCAGGATATCTCTCAATGCCATTTCCAGGGAATCCTAAGCAGGTGAAGGCATCTGCTTGGGAATACCCTGAAGCAAATGGTGAGCCACTATGTGAGACAGAATGCTGGACTGGATGGGCTGTGGCCTGTTCCAGCAAGGCTGTTCTTACGTTCTTACTAGCATAGGTTGCCTGGTGATGCTGGGCTGTTATAAACTGTGATCAGCTTTTTTGGTTTTTTTTTGTGAATTAAAAAAAGAACATAGGATGATATAATTGTTTCACATTTTTTATTTAGCCAAATAATGTTTTAGTTTGTGGTTTTTTTTTGTTAATAGTTGTACTGTAGGTAATATTTTTAAAAATGTGAAAGTACATGTTTTTTACATTCAATGTTTTTAAACTGTGTTTAGATGTTTTGGGTTTTTATTTGAATTAAAACTCAACACAGGATGTTATAAATCTTTTTATTTTATTTTTTTACATATATTTGTGATTTGTGTAAACTTGTGATTTATTGTTATGTTTTTGACTTGTTTTTACTCTTATGTCCTCTTGGTGGGGCTGTTGTATCTTTTTGTGTTGTTTTTACTGTTCTACCCTGCAGGTGGGGCTGCTAGTGGTTCTGTTTTATTTTCACCGTTTTTTTCTCTCCTGGCCTCTGGGTAGGGCTTCTTCCAGTAAATAGTCTCTTTGTTTCTTCATTTCTGTTCTGGTCATCGTGGAGGGAGGATGTGCTGGTGAGTTGTCTGGTTTTCTTTCTTCTGGGGTTTTCCTTTGTTTTGCTTTTGTGGTGGTGGGCTGGGAGGTGTTTCTGTTTGTTCTTTTTTGTTTTGGTTGAGTTTTAGGTTTGTTTAATTGGTTTGGTTATGTCTGATTTTGTTTAATTTTTCTTATTTTTTGTTTATTTGTGTAATTAGTTGTTGTTTGTGTAATTTGTGGGGTTTTTCGTGTTGTAGCTAGGTGTTTTGTATGTGGTTTTGTGTTATTGTTGATGTTTTTGTTTGTGTATTTTGTGGTTTATTTTTTGTGTATTAAAGTTTTTTTAAATTATTGATTTATTTTTGTTTTATTATTTTTTATTAATATTGGTGTTTGTTTTTGGTGGTTACTTTAGCTTGAAGAACGGGCTGCCTGTGGGTTTCTCTTTTCCCCATTGCTGCTTTGAATTTTAGTTTAGATGCAGAAATAGGGGAAAGGAGGAAGGAGGCAGTCAGCCCGTTCTTCTCCTGGGAAGGTTCGTTAGGTAGGTTGGGGGAGAAGGAGGAGGCAGAGAAGAGCTTTCTCTGCCTAACGATGGTTCTCTCCTCTCTGTCTCCTTTTTCTTCTGGCTTACCTAACCGGAGATGGGCAGGCAGTGATCCATAAGGGGTGGGGCTTTTCCTTGCGGATTGCTGGCTGCTGCTTTTGTATTCAGAAATACAAAGGCATCAGCCAGTCATCCACCAGGAAGGGTGCTTCCCCTGACGAACTGCTGCCTGTTTTGGGGGGGTTTTCCCCACGACGGCTCAACTTTACTTGAGGCTGGTGGTGGTCTCGCCTTGTCTTCGGTGGGGTAGTGTGGAGGAGAGGGAGTCCCTCTTCTCCCCATTGCTCCGGGAAAGAAGGACGGTGGGTGTTTCATGGTGGTGTTTTGTGGCCTTTTGTTTTGCGTGGCTGTGAGGCGCTGAGTCTGCCTGCTGGGGACTTGCGCTCCCATTGCGTTTTGTAAATTTATTTTTTATGCGGCGGTTTCCTCAGCTTTCTGCGTGCTCATGGCATGCAGGACGCTGGAACTTGTAGTTTTGCATTTGTGGTTTGCTTTCATGCAGTGTTTTTTTCCCTGCGGCTCGATTTCGATTGGCCGCACCACGTTTCCCAACATTCTTTTTGCTTGCGCCTCTCAGCCTGATTGGCTGTGGTGCGGCACGGCGCAGAGAACATTGGGTAATGAAGTTCTTTTTCTTTGTTTGTGTTCATGGGGCTCTTGCCCCACTGGTGCGTTTCTCAAACATTTAGTGACCTCCGGACCGGGTTCGGGCGAGTGCAGGAGGCTCGGTACAGGATAGTGTGGACAGGTGCGGGAGCCTTTGTCACATTCCAACGGTTAATGCTTGGATTTATAGGTATAGATATCCTGTATTTGGACATTTCAACTACCAGGCTTTTTTAAAAAGTTAAAGAATCTCTGTGATTAAAGATTCTAGATTCCAGGGGTGTGCAGGTCAGCATGGGAAGGCGCTGGACAAGGAGTGGTGGGGGCACTTATTCGGAGCTGGGGGTTGGGGGAAAAATCCCATACATTGCTAATGGTGCCCTAGCACACCAGAGGCGAGGGCGGGGTGGGACAAAGCCCGATTGCCCAATATACCAGCACGCGCCTGCTAGATTCCACACACTATCTGATAGCTTATCAATGGATTTCTGATATATCCAAAATAGCAACTGCCTGGTAGCATCTTTAGATTGGAGCAATGTTTTCCAATGCTTTCCCCTATTGCTTGGACCCAGGTGAAGAGAATATATTCTTCCACTTTTTCATTCTCTCTGGGGTATAGTAGGCATCAAAAGAGTCTATCAGCGTAGCCAGTGTTTACTGTGCTTCAGGAATATTTGCATGAAATACTTCACTTATTTCTCTTTCCCTTTTCCCAGTCAAGTATAAAAACAATTTCACTTACACAACTTCCTCTTTATCTGCTATTGGAATGTCCATGTAGAACAGGGATTCTCGACCTGTGGCCTGTGGCCCGGATGTGGGCCCCGGGCCCCGGCACTGCCTCCACCACACCCAGAAGTGCCATGTGTTGGAAGAAGGGCAAAATGGCCATCTGGCCCCAGAAGATGTCTGAGCGAGCATGACCCGGCCCCTGGCTTTAAAAGGTTGAGAACTCCTAAACTACAAGTTCAACTCCTCTTTCTAGGTTTTCCATTTTTTCAGATAAATTCTGAGTTTTCACTTTTTTGCACTCATTGGTTCCCACCCACTGATCCCTTTTGCCTAGTCACATTCTGGTCATAAATCAGTTTATTATTACTACCATGTTTTAAGATTGTGGGCTTGACTTGTATTATACAGGTTATATCTTCACACAAAGCTTATGCTTATTTAAATAACTGTGAAGAGATAAGAATGACACTGAGATAAAGAGACTGCCTCTCCTCCAAGGTAATCAAACCATTTGGCCCTGTCCATTTAATTGCAAGAATTAGCCTTCAGTTCCCACTTAAGTGTGCAATCTGCTAGCCTATTGATTATGAAGGAAGACTTTCTCACCATAGGATGTGACTGCAAAGTGAGAAAAATATGGTTTGTTCCACTGTGATTCCTACCTGTGGGAACAAGGTTTCCGTGGGTGAAATTGCTATAGCTCTCCAGATGTTAAATTGCAGGATTTGGGAAAGCTGAGCAGATAGATCATCTCCAAAAGCAGAAGTGTGGACTGCGGTGGCTTAGTGGTTAAGAAGCTCGCATTGTTAGCTGGAATGTCAGCAAGTCAGCAGTTCAAGTACTGCATGATGGAATGAGCGCCCTTCATCGCTGTCCCAGCTCCTGCCAACCTAGCAGTTGGAAAGCAAGACTTTGCAAGTAGATAAATAGGGACCACTTTGTTGGGCAAAGATCTTGGGGACATGAAAGGAGCCTCATTTGGGCATCCCCTGAGTGGAGTTCCTCCAGCAAAAATCCTTTCAACCCAGAAAGCACCTTTATGTGCTTCTGACACAGTAAAAAAACACCCCAGCAGAAGTTGCTTTAAAGTGCTAACAATGTGCTGTGAAGAAACTCGGGGGGGGGGGGAGGGAGGAGAACAGGACTAGAATGGACTGCACTTACCACTAATCCATACTGCCTTGACTTTGACTTGACCAGTGTGGGTGAATTCACAGCTGGCCAGTGTCCTGGGACTTTGGTGATACTCCTATTATCAATTCCTTTTCCCACACTTTGAGTCCAAAGACCCTCTTTCTTAAAACTGGATTTTCCTGAGTTGCTGCTGAACTGAACAAGGTGTTCAGCATTAAAATACTGCATGGGAACGCACTGGAAGGAAATATCTGAATGAAATAGTTAATTTATAGAATTCTGTAAATTTGCAGGCTATTTGCCTGAGCATGGTGTTTGCCATGAAATTCCAAGGAGAGCTGGCATTCTGTCTGTCTCTTCTTGTTCAGTTGTGAAAACCCTGAAATGAACTTAATAGGAGCAATGGAATTAGTCTGTAAATTGAGATTTGGTATATAATGAATTTAATTTTTGCTTTATTAGCTTTTGGTTTTATGCAACATAAATTCTCTAATGTATTCAGGATTCTTCATAGCCACAATCAGGTCAGATTAATATTGCTAATTATTTCTGAAAATCCTTTGTGGTATAATGTCCTTGTTTCCCAATGTAAAAGATTTTTAGACCCTATAAGTTCTATATTTGAGATTGTTCTTCCATCAGTTTATAGCAAATGCCATTTATATATGAATTAACTATGCAGTCTTATTAATTAATTAATTAATTTTATTATTTATTCTTCAATTTTCTATTGCCGTCCAACTTGGCAATGACTCTGGGCAGCTAACAACAATTAAAAGCAACATCAAATTAATTAAAATCTGTAGGAATTGGGGCCGTAAAGCGGCCCTTGAGGTCCCGGAGGAGACTGGTCAAAGGAATGACACGAGGCAAGATGGAGCGAAGACCAGTAGTTTATTGAGAAAAGGCTGCAACATATATAGAAGGAAAAAGCGCAACGCTGGCAAGACTGTCAGCTGACAGGAATGACATCACCTGAGCACTCAAGTTAATTGGGAACCTCTTTGGGGAAGTTAATTAACTGGGGTAAACATGGATTTAGGAGCCTCATTGTCTTGGGGATTAGGCAGGGACAAACATGGCTTCTATTTGCACCAGAGATTACACTGAGACCTGGAGGTGAGTGATTTACTCTAATGGGTAACCGGGTTAGATATTCGCTCTTTCAGCAGATCCGTTGGTCAGGTCAAAGGAATTGGGTGAATCAAACCCTATAATTTATCCACCCCCCTTAATTTAGCTGCCTGCAGAGCCCACGGCTCAAGGAGCGTCCTCCCGAAGCGACCTCTGCAAGGGCCGTTTCCATGCCAGATGGGCATGGGGAAACCATAATTCCCCTTTCTGTTTTATTTAAGGACCTGACCGACGACTCTGCATAGGAGGGGCGTCAGCTGATGAGCGGGAATGAGGCTTCGGGGTTCCCTCCATGGGGGACATCTCGATAGCAGTGAGGGAATACATTGCATGAAACAACACACTGTTGCGCCCAGTATTACCACCCCCACAATCACTTTGAGTGTCGTCTGAATCCATCCCCATGAGAACCACGACCACAAGGAGTCCTGCCACCCCCATGAATAATCCTCCTTGATGTCCCTAACTGGGGTGTGGAGGTCCGTGAGCTGGCTCTGTATCTTGTGGGTATTGCCTGCGAGGTTAAAGAAACACATGCCATGGACAGACTTGCAGCCCAAATGATGTGACCACAGGGGATAATCTATAGCTGCTTGATTATCCAGTATGGCATGGCGAAGCTCTGCCTGCTCCTGGTCGAGCAGCGCTATTGCTGAGGAGGTATATTTCTCTGAGCATTGCCTATGGCTAAGCCTGACATGCTGAATATACTGACCACAGCCTGGTTTTTCAGAATTGTGGGTCTGAATTCAGACTGCTTTCTGTAGCAAGGCAAGATAATGAGGTGTGTCATTGATCTCTTACTGTGACCTGGGGAGATTCTAGGCTATCTCTGCAGCTTCTGGCATTGTGCAAATGTCTTTTCTAACACCTATGGGGAGGTGTGAAACTAACTGGGGATTACCAGCTACCGGGTACTCAATCTTTCCAAGCAATGGGCCGATGCAAAACATGGGCCGGTCTGGCTTCCTTTGGTGGAAGCTGGCCGTTATTAACAACATACAGAAATTCAAGTGTCCCTTGCAAATCCCAACTGGAGCATTGTACAAGGCATGAATAAATAATAGCAACTACAGATAACAATAGCAAGAAAAGACATTCAGCAGCTTTTCCGGAGGTGAAGCTTCCCTTCTTGGTGGGGCTTCATGTGCAACTTGAGTTTGGAAAAGTCCTGTTTTGGGGAAAAGCATGGTCCTCAGAAGTAGCACTGAGTATGCAAAAATGTTCATAGAAATGTCTTTGGAGATGTAAGTCATAAAGGAAGACGGACAGCTGATGACATCCCAGGACAGTGACTGGTGCTGCTCTTGGCAATCATCTGGGTCTGATTCTGGCCTCTGGGACCTGCATGGGGAAGAGACTTGTTTGGGAGATAAAAATTCTGAAAGAGTTAGTTGGTTTTTGCACTTATAGGATAGCAATTGCTGTGCAACTATGGGACGTGGTTTCCCCCCCTTTCTGTTTGTTTGTCAATGTAGGACTCAAGGTCCGACAGGCCCGTTCCTCCACAATCGCTTGCCCCTGCTGATTGCAAGGAACGCCAAAAGTGAGCTTAATATCCCAGGTGGCCCTGAAGGTGGCCAGCTGCCTGGAGCTATAAGCTGGGGCGTCAACGGACGTCGTGTGCCGACGTTCGCCCTTGGCCGTGGGAAAGGAGATGCTGCTCCACATGGGGAGCCGTTACTCCCTTCTGTGCTGTTACCCAAACAAACTGTGGGAAGGTTTTAATGCAAACGTCCATGTGCTGCCATCTGCCAAAATGTGGGGATGTGTGACGTCCATTTGCCACACCTGAATGGCCTCTGTCCCTTGTGGGTTGACCCCCCACGGGGGCCCCCCCGGTGCCCCTGCACGACGCTGGCAAGAGCGAACTATGCCTTGGGCTTGAGAAAGTGGCAGATTGAACTGTCTGGCGAGCGCCTTGGCATTCCGAAGAGGGAATGCATGACTCTGAATTGGAGTTGTGAGGAACAAACTTAGCAAATTTTTGTCTATCACGGGAGTGATGTGTGCTCCCAGTAGACTGTGAAGCAAATTCCTGGGAAACTGGCTGTCAGCAATTATGTTGGAGCGTTCTTTGGTGAAGGTGCGCAAAGCGGGGTGCACGGCTGCCAGCTCTGCCCGCTTGCGGAAGAGTCAGGAGCGTGCGCCAAGCTTGGTCCTCTTGCCAAGTAAGAACCTAATACGTGCGACCCCCATAAGTGAAAGCTGTCCTAGCCCCCTGAAGAGGAACCAGTGACATGAATTCACACAAGGTGACTGTCTGCTAGAAGTGAGACGAGTCTGGGGTCTTATGGCAAACCTTGGCGCATGAAGCGCCAGGCTTCCCTTGGGTAAATTTCTCATGAAGGCCCCCCTGCGCACCTCCATTCATGGTGTGCGTGCACACTTTCACTGGAGCGATTTTGGTGCTACTGTGAGAAGGGTGCCAGATGCTGGCTTAGCCTTTTGCCTGTGCTTAGACTAGCGGCAAAAAGGGAAGGGGTGGCCTAAAAATGCCTGTATCCGATTGGGGGTGTGACCTGACTGCACTCTTAAAATGGTCCTAGGCTGTCCTGACTAATGAGTGGCACTCTGCACATTCTCAGGAGCTCAGGGACTAATCCTTCCTCTGTGCTCTGGAGTTTGCAAAATGTGTCTGCTCACTAGAGAGGGTGCTGTGGGCCAGGTGCCATGCTTAAAATGACCTAAGACTTATTAAAGACAAACCAACTATGACGTGCCAGCTGTAAGGAAATAATACACAAAAAATGAAAAGACACACAGGTTAAGCATTTCCAGCAGGGAGTTCCACTGGCGAAAGGAGAAAAGGAGGAAAGACAAGTCAGAAGTTAGCACAATGAGAATGCAACAACTCTTATCATAACGAGATCAGATAAGGTCAGGTAACCATGGCAACTGGCTGGGATCCTCCTGTTAATTAATCCTGGAGCCTGTGAAAGGAAGCAAGTTAAGGCTGTAGGAAGAAATGAATTGGTTACAATTAAGGCCTGGAGAGGAGTTTTGTCCCTGTAAAAAGGTAAGCATTTTCTGAAGATACAGAGCGCAAAAATGTTTGCGTGCTTTTTCCTGTGAAAGGGGTACAATGAGTGAGTTACTGATTACAGTCAAAATACCAGAGAATGAAGGAGAGTTTAGAACGGTTCTCAACCTGCGGCCAGATGTGGGCGAGTGGGCCAGATGTGGCCCATGTTGCTCTGCCACTCCCCCCGCCAAGCCAAGAAGGGCTGTGTGGTGAAGGAAGGGCAGGATGACTGTCCGGACCCCCAGAGCTGCCTGAAGCCCCGGAATTTGGCCCCTGACTTAAAAGGTTGAGAACCGAGGTTACAAGATGATAACACGGTACACACATGAAGACAAGGCAATTCTCTCACTCCTAGTGAGATTCCAAGACGCTAAGAGACATTCAAAAAAACCTTAAAACACAGAGATGGGGTTTGAGGAACGCAGACGTAGGGAGGGGCCCCATAGCTTATGATACAGTGAGGAAAACTCATAGAAGTGATTTTTTGTTTTCAGATCGCGCTTCTGAAAAGAAAAATCTGTTTTCCTGATTGCAAAACCGGTTTCCAAGAGAGGCTTAATCCTTTGACAAAGAAAAAGTCTCAAGGGAAGAAGGCCTATTGTAGGTTAGGATTCCCCCCCCCCCTCCTGCCCAAACTGCTAAGCAGGCAAGGCAAAGGGTTTCGCTCATCATGCTTCCTCAAAGTTTAAATAGCTCCTGCCCATGAACAGAGTGCAAACTGTTTTAACACATATTTCACAGTGACATTACCACGCAGTTACACACAAGGAACACTTTTTCAGTCATACTGTGGTCATAGAGACAAGGCTTTTGCAATCACACACAGTTCTTGCAGTCATACATTCAGTGGTGCACCACACATACACACATCTATTTACGCATTCGCACATTCCTCCCCTGATCTGCAGTGTTCAATACTACACATGAGGAGATGGCTGATACACAGCTGGCTATTTGCAGCCATCTGGGTGCTTTTACTTAGGGGACAAGTTTCTCTGGGCTACTCCCAAGGTGAGACAAGTAGGTTCTGCCTGTGCCTTGGGGGAACTCGGGGTACTATTGCTGGGATGGTTCTTCTGGCATGGCCAGGGCGATGGCTGCCTCCTTTCTAGCCTGGGCCAGATGCATGCCAGGGTGGCCATTTGGCATGAAGACAATCTTTTGAAGATCTGCCTGGTCTAGGTTGGCATTCTCTTCTAAGGTGTCTCACTTTTCCACACTGGAAGCAGGCGCCTTGGGGTTTTGGCACTGCTCTGCGCCTGAGTATGGAAATGGGCCTGCTCTGGAGCCCTGTGTGGCCAGGGGCCGTGCAGGTTTCCGTGAGCAGTGGGCGCTGAGCAGCCCTGCCTGAACGTGTGTCTGCCTTCAGATGGGCTGAGCACAGCAGTTGGGCGCTAGCTAATTGTGCCACTGGCAATTTCCCCGTGAATGGATCTTCCTCACCCATGCGCTGAATGGAGTTCTTTCTTTGCAGGGAACCTTTAACTGTCAGAGAGGCGCCAGGGCCTCTCATGCCATGAATTCCTTCAGTGACGTCTGCAGCTGCCACTGAGGGAATGCTCCCTACACTGCCCTGCTGAAGCTGAAATAACGAATAGAGACTTCTTGGGGCTGATGGTTCTGACTGCGCTGGGGTTTTCTGGGTCTCTATCCGGACTGGGTCTACCTCTGCTGAGAGTTTCCTACATTTGCTCCATGTGCGGGTTATGCCCTCTGGAGCTTTCGGGGGTTGCTGAATGCAGTCTCCTATCTGATCCCAGAGCTTCAGGGTTAACGTACCTACTTCTGGGTAAAGTAGGCAGTGTTCCCTGAGGTACGCCAAAAGTCTCGCTAGCTCCCTGCTGTGAAATCGTAACTGAAATACCCTGGCCAGGATTCTGAACTCTTGCTCCCGAGTTCTTTGGCTAGCGGACGGGCTTGGTCTATGAGAACAAGTCCCCATATTACCTGCGATGGTCCTCTGAAGTTTCCTCCTCGGGACGAAGATCGACGCGTCTTTGCAGGCAACAGGTTCGGGCGTCGGGTGTCTGGGGTAGACCTCGGAGCGTGGACCTTCTGCCACGGGCCCTTCTAACGGCCTCTGCGATGTCAGGGGCTCACAGCCTGCCCTGAGCGGAACGCGTTTCCCTCTATGGCAACCTCCTCGAAAGCGGGAGCAAGCTGTAGGAATGTCTCTCTGGAATGCCTCGCCACAGGCCACTCCTCCGATCGGCTGGCTGCCGGCCGGAGTGCTGTGCTGTCCTCCAGGATGATGGGACAAGGTTCTGGCGCAGAACCTGGCCGCGTGGATCGCTACTCACGAGTAGACCTCTCCAGGGTCCCTTACTCACGAGTAGAATCACGTCTCGGGGTCACCAGATGTAGGAATTGGGGCCGTAAAGCGGCCCTTGAGGTCCCGGAGGAGACTGGTCAAAGGAATGACACGAGGCAAGATGGAGCGAAGACCAGTAGTTTATTGAGAAAAGGCTGCAACATATATAGAAGGAAAAAGCGCAACGCTGGCAAGACTGTCAGCTGACAGGAATGACATCACCTGAGCACTCAAGTTAATTGGGAACCTCTTTGGGGAAGTTAATTAACTGGGGTAAACATGGATTTAGGAGCCTCATTGTCTTGGGGATTAGGCAGGGACAAACATGGCTTCTATTTGCACCAGAGATTACACTGAGACCTGGAGGTGAGTGATTTACTCTAATGGGTAACCGGGTTAGATATTCGCTCTTTCAGCAGATCCGTTGGTCAGGTCAAAGGAATTGGGTGAATCAAACCCTATAATTTATCCACCCCCCTTAATTTAGCTGCCTGCAGAGCCCACGGCTCAAGGAGCGTCCTCCCGAAGCGACCTCTGCAAGGGCCGTTTCCATGCCAGATGGGCATGGGGAAACCATAAAAATCCATTAAAAATTCTAAATAATTTAACCATTCAGATATTTAATATAAGTGAACCATTACACAGGATCTGGCCAAGTGCAGGTAGATACTGTACTGAGTATACTGCACTGTATTTGGGCAGTAATTATGCACAGCACACTCCTGGAATTGCAAACCTAGTAACAAAAGAGTTAACTGCCATCAATACAAACATTGTCTGTAGAGCAATGTCTTCATGAATCTCTTAACAATCTGTACAGCTGGATCACTGAACTACTTGATTTCTGTATTTGTTTTTACTTCTTTGCATTCATTTTAATTTGATGGCAGGATTATGAACTCAGTTTACGTTGGCTCTGGGATACATTTTCAATGACTAAACCCTGTTTGGGTACATCTGATTAATGAGGATATAACATTTTTGGTCTCTTGTTTCAAGAAGGGATTTCTTTGTGTACAGTCTTTCAAGGTGGTGTGGATAAACAAAAGTGCTTATTGACAAAAACCTCATCACTCCATGTTCATTCTGTATTCTTTCTCTCTATTTTCAAACATAATATCCACAGGCTTTATTCCTTGTCTTAGAATTGAAATCTTGTTATGAAATTTGGATGTTGCTTATTCATATACTTTATAAGCCCTTTTAGTTCTCCTCAAATACTTTTTCTATGCTTCCTTTATTTGAATTCCCCATTGTGAACCTTGGGAGAAAGGGGGCAAGCTGTACAGATCCAGGGTGCACCCAGAAGAACGGTATGATAAACCTCTTCTGTGCGTTTCTAGAAAATCATGGAATTAACCAATAAATTGGAACTGACTGATGACACATAATTATTGGCAGCAGTTGGACCATACACTTGAACAATGTTGATATCTGTGGGATTTTCTTTTAGTTGGATAAACATTCCCTGGTCAGAGTAATGATGTAATGTATGAAGAGTATTTGAGGTAGGAAAAATCCACAGTACAATAAAAGAAAAGAAAAGGAAGAACCATACAGATCTTTAGTATAAGTGAACCATTACACAGGATCTGGCCAAGTACAGGTAGATACTGTACTGAGTATACTGCACTGTATCTGGGCAGTAATGATGCACAGCACACTCCTGGAATTGCAAACTTAGTAACAAAAGAGTTAACTGCCATCAATACAAACATTTTTCCTCGTCTTTAGAGCAAAGTTACTTGCAGTTTGGGAAAATGCATTTCTAAGTGTGCTCATGTGTGTGAAATATGGGGAGATCTACAACTTTAGTTGGGTAGTAGTCACACATCCTGGAAGGGTTATTCTTGAGTTCTGAGGGGGGAAAGACCTTTGTGGGAGCCAGATGATGCCCATATGCCATATCATTTATGTATCCAGGCTTAGAGCAAGAGAAAGTTACTCCTTCAATTTCCTAGCAATTATGACTGCTAGAGAGGATGGCAGGAGAACTGTGTGAATTATAGTTCAAGTAACTTTCTCAAGCCATGGTATGTGAAGGGGGCTAATTGTTGTCTTATTATGTGACCATGCCTCTGGATGAGTTTTATCTGTTCTTACTAGTTTCCATCTGCTATTACATCGATGCAATAATCTCTCCATCTCTATTCCTGCTTTTTGGCCTGGTATTCCTACCTATAGTAGTCCAAAAAAGACTATAGTCCTAATATATTATCTCCACTGGCAGCTGTTATGTTTCACTGGAGAGCCCAGCCTCAAGGTTAACCTCTGATGCATTATTGTCTTGTTGTTTAGATGACTTGCAATGGATACCAAGGGGCTGAACAGGCAAAGTGTTATTGAACTATGTAGCCATATTGCCTCTTTTTCTATAATCTGTTATTTCAGCCTGGGAGTAAGAGAAAAGGTCCTCTAAGAGTAGGATCAATATATCTCATTGATGTAGAGTCCAATTCTTAAGAAAGATTATTTACTTTTTTTCAAACTAGTGGAAAAGAAACCCACTACAAATATAATGGTATTAAAATACTATTCCAACAAGCTTTCCCCCCTCAGGACAATTAGCACATGCATTGGTAAAGTCAGCAACTGAGTAACCAGGTAATTTCTTCCTTTTCTTATAATTTGCTCCCTCTAGATTATCTTTAATGAGAACGTTGTCTTACTGGTCCCCTGAGTCTAATTATGTAGGTACTGTTTCTTGTGTGAGCCTTTGCTATATTGCACAGTGCTCCCAAGAGCTTTTCTAGTATTTCAGATATGTATTACTGCATTGAGGCCCAGGCCACCACATTTTCGTGTCTGAGGCAAATTATGCATTCAGATGCAGCTACGTTATTTTAGCACCTGAAGTAGAAAATGCCACACAAGTCTTTCTTGCTAATCCTGGAAGTGGAAATACAAATTAAAATTTAAAAACCAACAAATCAACCGTTCTCTGCCCTTGCATGACATCCAGATTTGCTACCTGAGATGGTTATGTCATTCTGCGTAATGGCTGAAATTACATTTTTTTGTTCCACTGTGACAAAGGCTAGGGAACTATGTTTTAAAATGTCCTCAAATTTGGACCTGCTTTGATGGGGCTAATTATTGAAAGTAAAGAGGTAGAGAGATCCCAATGATACATACCAGTCTCTAGAATTTATTAAGATAAATGGAGCCTTGACCATTATCAAGGGAACAAAAACAACTCTACCTCTATACATATTGAGTCGGCCTTGGCTGAGAAAGGCGGGGTACAAATTAAAATTGATGATGATGATATTTCAAGAACACATTAAACAAATGTCCTTTCTCCCAACAGACTGATTAAAAGGCTCCAATTAGTTGAGGGACTTTCCCCCCTGCTAGCCTATCTCTGCATCCCCCAAGGTCCCTTGTTTGTTTTCTTCTATATTACATAAGTTCGTGTTTCATAAACATGCATAATCTACCAAATTAAATGGGAGAACATCTGAGGCTTGAATGTCATCAGCAAATAAAATGAATTAACTGGGAAATGAGAAGATTGCAATTCCAAATCTGATTGATTCAGATGAGAAGGATGTAAACTTAGGTCAATAGGCAGTGCAGGGGTGCACAAAAAGGGCCTCCTTGAAGATTGTGATATTTTTGAACCACAATCGGGCGTACCCTGGTAATGGCAACCTTGTGTTGCTGGCTAACCTTTCTCACACTAGGTCAGGCAAAGAGAACTGCAGAATGAACCCACCAAATGGTGGCTTCATTTTGCCAGTTTTACATCTGGCCTAGACACGGAAGAAAAACAACAACCATTTATGCATACCCTAAAAAGGGAAATATTCATTAGTTTAAAAAAAGTGTTCAAGGTTTTTATAAAATTGACAAGTGCTGTATTATTTAATTTGCATACATGAAAATTCCAAGATAAGTGCTGTAAAGGTAAAGGTTTCCCTTGCTCGAAAGCCAGTCGTATCTGACTCTAGGGTTCAGTGCTCATCTCTGTTTCAAAGTCGAAGAGCCAGTACTGTCTGCTTCTGCAGACGTTTCTGTGGTCATGTGGCAGGCATGACTAGACACTGGAGTGCGCGGAATGCTGTTTACCTTCCCACTGAAGTGGTCCCTATTTATCTACTTGCAATTTCTTGCTTTCGAACTGCTAGGTTGGCAGGAGCTGGGACAGAGACGGGAGCTCATTCCATCCTGCAGTACAGTACAAATATAGTACATCTCACCATGATGGGGTAGTACACATGATCTCTGTACTTATTGGGTCTCCTAGGGAGGATATGTTGCCCCCTCTCCCAAATCATACAAATTTCCTTGCCTGTATCAGGGAAGAAATTTGCACTGCAGATATGTAATCCTGTTCTCATCTGGCTTGCTCAATTCATATAGAGCAGGTTTTCTCAACCTATGGCCTGTGGGCCAGACCTGGCCCCCGAAGCCATTTCATAAGACCGATCAAGCCCTCACCAAACCCAAAAGCAGAAAAAACTATGTGGCGCACATGTGCAGAGCACTGCTAAATGTGTTCTGTGCATGTACAATTTACTTCCACTTCTAGGTGGGAAGAACCATGTGACCAGCCTGATCAGCTGCCCAGGAGGCATGGT
This sequence comes from Bradypodion pumilum, assembly GCA_035047305.1. Lineage (NCBI taxonomy): Eukaryota > Metazoa > Chordata > Lepidosauria > Squamata > Chamaeleonidae > Bradypodion > Bradypodion pumilum. Next base: position 399,524,099 of record JAWDJD010000001.1, read on the forward strand.
CTGGCCCACAACCTGGAAGCGTTAAGAAAGCCTGATATAGAGTGCTGGCCAAGTCTGCTAAAACTGCTACACTTTTGTGCTGGATGAAGTGAATGTGCATCAAAGGGGATGTTTGCCCTTTATTCCCTTGTGGCTACATATGGCAAGAGTGGAATAGGCAAAGTTTTGGATTTTTTTCATAAAATCGGTGAACTGTTAGTGTTTGTCCTTATTCATGGGGTGTATAACCTATTAAGATTTGATTGACACATTTGTAATGTATTGATAGCCTGCTAGTTTTCAGAATAATTATTTTTAAATGTCGAAAAATACAAACATGGCCCCAAAATGGCCAACCTTATTGGAACAACAAATAAACATTACTTTTTACCTCCAGTTTACAATGCATTAGGTTTGATATCATTAAAGAAAGATCTCACACTTGTTGCCCCTCCCCTCCAAGATACTACAGGTCTTTCTTTGTCCATATCAGAACAAATAAATATATAAGGTAATTTTTGCCCAGTAAAGGAATCCTAATTGAGGGATATATAAGTAAAAATAATGAAATTAAAATACAGGTTAAACATAAACTAAGAATGGAGCAAGAAATTACAGGAGAGGAAATAGAAGGAGCAAATAAAAAATTAAAGTGGGGAAAGTCCCCTGGGTTAAATGGGATGGGACCTGAAAATTATAAAAAATTTCAAAGTATGTTAGCTCCCAACTTAAAAAAGTTATTTAATTACATATTAGAAGGCAGTGGAATACCACCTTCATGGGCCCAATCATTGTTTTTATCCCCAAACTGGACAAGGATAAAACGAGGGTTGATTCATATTGTCCTATCTCCTTAATTAACCAGGATGCCAAAATAGTTGCATTTATTATAGCAGAAAGGTCAAATGAATTTATTGGGGAATACATTAAAAAGGGACCAAACAGGTTTTGTTAAAGGAAGTTTAATGATTGATTTAAGCAGAAGATTACTGAACATTGTGGAACTAGCCAATCGAAAGAAAATGAGAATGGGGCCAATCTCACTGGATATCTTTAAAGCATTCAACTCGGTGGAATGGGCACTTTTGAAGAAGCTGATAGAAGAAAAGGGCTTTGGATACAAATTTCAACAATCATGCATTAGTAGTAGTTAATGATGGAGGTTACAGAAGAGTTAAAGTTAGAAAGAGGAACAAAACAAGGATGCCCTTTATCCCCTGTGGTTTTCATTTTGCTGATGGAACTGCTTTCCAATGCCATAAAACAAGATTGTGAGCTAGTTGGGATTGTAAATATTAAAGTGAGTTTATTTGCAGATGACACCCTACTACTTACAGTGGAAGACCCAGTTGCAGCATTAGAAAAGATTAAATAACATTTAGATAAATTTGAACAGGCTACTGGGCTTAAGATTAATTGGAACAAAATGGAGATGATTGTTTGTAACAAGAGAGTAGAAGATACAGATGTAATAAGAGAAAAATACAACATAAAAGTTAAAAACGACTTTAAATATTTGGGTATTATTATAGGTGAAAAAATACTGTACAAGATTTAAAGAAATTGAACTATGATAAGAAAAAAACTGAGATAGGGAGTTTTGGATAAATACACTTAATTAAATTTGTCATGGTTTGGTAGGGTATCAATCTGCAAAATGAAAATGCTACCTTTAATATACTACTTAATTACTATGATGCCTATGATACTTGATTACTATAATACTTGATTACTATATTAGGACAAGGACCTAAAGATATGGCAAAATATGATAGACAAGTTCTGCAATGGGAACAAAAGAGTGAGAATAAGTAAAAACTTGTGGTACATTGCCCAGAAAAAGGGAGGTTTAGGAATATGAAATATTAAAAACTACTATGTATTTTTCCAAGTCAAAGAAATGTTAAGGCTGATGTTGGAAAAAGAAATAATATGAAAGATATAGAGTATAAGAAAGAAAAGAAATTTAAACAAACAAAGTTTTTTCAAGACTGGAACTTAAATGCTATTAAGAAAATTCAGAACAAAGTAATTAAGAAAAACCTATGATCAGGAATCTCTCTATTGATGAACATTAGAACAGAAAAAAATTGGGGAAAGGATAAAGTTGGAGGAGTTTATTTTCCAATTATATCAGAAGACAACACCATTTAAGGGTATTGTTAGTTAGATCTACACTATTTTAATGGAACAAGGGACTGCCCAAAATCAGTGAGGGAAATATGGGAAATGGATTTGAAATCACAAATTACAGAGACAGAATGGAACCAAATATGGAAACAAAGAATCATGAAAAGTATGCCTGTGAGAATTAAAGAACATTGTCACAAGTTAATTTAGAGATGGTATGTTACCCCAATTCAATTAACTCACTATGATTCCCAGTATAAAGGAGAATGTTGGAGATGTAAGGAATATCCTGGCACATTTTTTCACTTATGGTGGGAATGTAAGGAGGTGAAACAAACATGGGTGCAGGTTTTTGAGGAAGTAAATAACATATTATCGTTTAACTTATGACTTTGCCCTAGGATTCCGTTGTTAAATGACCTGGGAGGGTTAAATCTACAAAAAGACAGAAAATCTATTATAATGATGATGGCTGCAAGATGTCTAATAGCCAGAAACTGGAAAATGTACAGGCACTTAGATTTGGAAGAATGGTATAAAGAGATTTGGAATATGGCAATTAAAGATAAATTGACGTGTGAATTGAAAGTGAAAAAGGTATTATTAAGAAAAGATCAAATCGGTAAATCCTGAAGGAAATCAATCCTGACTGCTCATTAGAAGGACACGTGCTGAAGATGAAGCTCAAGCACTTCAGCCATCAAATGAGAAGAGAGGATTCACATGAGAAGGCCTTGATCTTGGGAAAGATCGAAGGCAAAAGGAGAAGGGGGTGGCAGAGGATGAGGTGGCTAGATGGCATCGTTGATGCAATGGGCATAGATCTGTGTGGACTGCAGGGAATGACAGAGGAGCCTGGTGTGCAGTGGTCCATGGGGTCACAAATGGTTGGAATTGACTGTGTGACTGAACAACAACAACAACAAAGAAAAGTGACTTTGTGGACATTTGGGGAGAATTCATCAAATATACTTTGGGAAAATTTAAAGGTGTTAAACCTAGAGATGAATATATGTTATTTTGGAGGTAGGGATAAGAATGTATGAAATTTATACAGTTGGTTAAACTGTATGTTCCAGGGTGATGGGTTTATATAGTATTTTCTTTTTAAAAAAGTTTGGTTTTTCCTATAGTATTTGTATGTTTCTTTTCTCTTTTTTTGTACATTTTAAAATAAAATATTTTTAAAAGTAAAGGGCAATGTTAAGAGCATTTGGCAGGGTACAGAAAGAGCCTCCTCAAAGATCGTGGTAATTTTGAACCACAAGTGGGTGTATCCTGGTAATGGCAACCTTGCGTTGCTGGCTAATCTTTCTCATACTAGGTCAGGTGAAAGAAACTGTAGAATGAACTCACCAAAAGTGAGTTTCATGTCTGGCCTAGACATGGAAGAAGAAAAAATGAATTTTGGCACACCTAGCAACAAATTTTCCACAGCACATGCTGAGGGGCATAGGAGAGACTCGCACATATATAATGTTGCCTGTTCTCTGTACCTGGACTGTGTTGGTGTGAAAGCCCAACTTTCACACATCGTTAATTTCTAATATGCAATGCATTATTCTGAAATTCTGAGAATGGGTCATGGTAAGAAAGTTGTCTTCTAAAAATGCTAAGGTCTAATACACTTCCATGAAGTCTCATGTTACCCTTCAGCCTAGCTGGGGCAGTGCTGTGCTAATTGGTGATTGATAATAATAATACTGCACAGATACCATTCTTGTTGCTTCCTCTACTGGGCAACTTGATAATTAGCGTTGTATTCCAAAAATGTTTGGCAGGAACAAAACCCAAAGCAAAGTAGAAACAAAAGTATTGTGGAACCCTTTAAGACTGATACAGTACCCTTATTTCAGTGTGAGCTTTCATGGCTTACATGGTTGTGGATGTGAGCAACCCTTTGTTGCAATACTACCAACACAGGATCCTGTTTTCTGATGGAAGGAAGCAATTGGTTTGCTACACTGATTCTACACTGAGCTCAGGCTCCTAGTTTACCCCTTGAGTGAGAAGACTGAGGCCCCTCCTTTCCCAAATGGGTATTAACTGGACCGTCTCCAAAACATGTTTGTCTGACTGGAAAGTGCCCTTTGACAGTCTATTTGCCAAACCTTGGATATGAGCTAGTATGGTAGGCTCAATGATTACTTATTTATGAATCATAGATTTGTTGCCAAGGCAACAGCCTTTGGCTCTGATAAGAAAATGTTGATCTTATGCCAGAGCCATCAAAAGCGGGCTGAAAAGACACCCAGATTGTTCTCCTTTCATTGTAATCTTTGTTCAAGATGCTTGTGGAGTGTAATGAAAGCATAATGAAGATAAAGGGAAGCGGTGGGAATACTGAGACACTCCAACATGTGACTTGCAGACAAGGTCCCCAAGCACTGTTTGTGGCTGCTGCAGTACAAAATGAACATGCCATGTAGAATGCCCTCTGGTGTCTGGTTGAAGAAGAAGCTGTTATGTTTCTTTTATTACATAGCACCATGATGGCGAACCTTGGCACTCCAGATGTTCTTGGACTTCAATTCCCAGAAGCCCAAGCACCCTGTGAATCCACAAGAATGGGTTTACTGCGATTCATCTGGCCCACACTGCCCTCATCGCTCCTGGAAGCGGAAGTAAAATGCACCCATATGGGCGTGTTTTACTTCCGCTTCCGGGAGCGATGAGGGCAGCGCGGGCCAGATGAATCGCAGTAAACCCATTCTTGTGGATTTACAGGGTGCTTGGGCTTCTGGGAATTGAAGTCCAAGAACATCTGGAGGGCCAAAGTTCACCATCACAGATATAGCATATTGTAGCATTACATTGCACTTTCATTCCTGAGAAGGCTCTCATATATTTATTATATACTGTAGATCAATAAATAGCCATGGTTTTATGGCAGCAATGCAAGCGCGGCGCCAAAATGGCCGCCGTGCCCTTTGCGGGCCCCCCCCACCGGACAAAGGCATCCGGGTAGTTAGGGGGCGTGGTCAGCACCCTTATATAAGGGGCGGCCACGAGGCAGCCGAGCTGCCATTTTGCGAAGCGACGGAGCGGAGAAGTTTTTCCCTCTACCTCCGTCGCTCTTGCCTTTCATAGGGAAGCCTCTGGCTGCTAATTTCTTGACTTTTACGGCTTCCCATCGTTTAGCTGCTATGCCCTCTAAGAAGAAGGCGACTGCGAATGCGGCTCGTTCTGCTCGGAGGCGCCAGCCGGGTCGGAGGACCGCGGCTGCGCCTTCCCAGCAGCCTCCTTTGCCTGAGCCCACCGGGACCGGTGGGATGGGGTTAATTGCCCCTTGGCCCGAGGCGGGGTGTCCGCGTACCGGCCCAGCTGGGCCCGCGGCCCGCGGCCCGCAAGCAGTGGCCACTGTCTCTGGTATGGCCCATTCTGCGGGGCCTTCTTCCGTTGGGGCGCAGCTTCCTGCGGGGGGTTTCAGCCATGGGGGGTGGCTGGGTTCCCTCCCCTGGCAGGGTACCCCCCCGGCCCTGCAGGGGCCGGGCCTGGGGTCGTGGCCGTATATGGCCCCTGGAGTCCAGGGACCTGGACCGGCGCCTGCAGCCAGTGGGCCGGCTGGCCCTTTGCCCCCACTTGGCTTAGGGGGCTATGTTAGTGTTGATGCCCTTCTGGCCCGCGTTGCGGCCCTCGAGGCATCCCTCGCGAGGGTTAACCACCCGGGGGCGCCTTTTGGGGTGCAGGTTGATCCTTTGTCTGCCGGTCAGCGGCAGGCGGCAGGACGGGTCGAGCTGCCCGAGGCGCGTGGGCCGGCGTCGGCCACTGCCTCGCAGCTCCCCACTCACCAGGCTGATGCTGGACAGGCCCCGTCGACGAGCTCAATTGCGGTTGTGAGCTCCGACGCCCCCAGTGGGCCGGAACCCCCGGTGGGGGCGGCCCGTGGGGGTGCTCCATGTGAGTATGCGGTTCAATCTAGTGCACCCACACACCTACCCACGTTGGGGGGGGCATTCCAGTGGCCGTGGCCTCGCATGGGTGGTGCGACGGTTCAGTCGCCGACGTCCCACCCGGTGACTTCACCTCTCACCCAGGGCCCCGTTTTGGGTGGTACCTCTTATTCAGTTGGGAATGTGTTAGGGGTGGCCGGGTTGGTCCAGGCTCCTTTCCAGATCCCCGTGGTTCCCACCGTGCCGGTGTCGGCATTGCCGACAGCGGGGTATTCCTTGCCCCTGGGGGACCATTTGGCCCAGGCCACCAAAGAGAAGATCTGGCGTGGGGAGTATATGGACATCTTCTCCCTTCTTAACAGAGAGCCCACCAAAGAGGAGAGGGAGGGGCAGGATGAGAAGGATAAGGAACAGGCACGTCGTCGTAAGCCGCCACGTACGTGGGCCAATTGGTTGCCGGCGTACCTCATATACATGGCGGTCTACCTCAGGGCCCGTCCGGATTTGGCAATTCCGATGGTCCAGTATTTGGACAACATTTACCGGGCGATGGTTGACTTCCCGGGCCCGTCGTGGTTGGCTTACGACGAGGAATTCCGTATGCGGATTCCCCTGCACCCTGAGATGAGGTGGGACGAGCCCTGCCAGAAGCTGTGGCTTCTGTACATGACTCCCACGCGCCCTGCGCCTGGGGAAAGATACCATTGTGGACATGCGGTCCAGCGAGCGGCCCCAGCACAGACACCCCGCCAGGTGGCGGGGCAGGGGGTTCCAGCCTGCCTGCTGTGCTGGACTTTCGCGTCCAATGGTTCCTGCAGTAGGAAGAATTGCCGGTACAGATATGAGTGTCCCTCTTGCGCTGGCCCCCATGCGGCCTCCGCCTGCCCCAGGCCTGGAGGGGTGCGGGGCAGAGGTAGGGGCGGACAAGGGGCTGGCAAGACCGCCGCAGAAGGAGCTGGTCTACTGAAAGGCCCCCTCCCCAATTAATGTGGACATGTTGGAGCGTTGGCTCGCATCGTACCCGAAGGGGGCAGATGCGGTTTACCTGCTTCAGGGTTTTCGACTGGGGTTCCGTATTCCTTTCCAGGGTGATAGGTCCCCCCAAGATGCCCCCAACCTTTTGTCCCTAAGAGGGAGGGAGGAGGTGGCTGCAACCAGCATTTCTAAGGAGGTTGATGCGGGCAGGGTCACTGGCCCTTTCCCTGCACCCCCGTTCCCCAACCTTAAAGTGTCACCCTTGGGCTTGGTGCCCAAGAAGTCACCGGGCGAGTTCCGCCTGATCCATCACTTGTCCTACCCAGCCGGCCGATCGGTCAATGATGCTATCCCTGATGACCTTTGCTCGGTCAGGTATACATCTTTTGACCAAGCGCTGCGCATGGTGCGCTCATGTGGCCCGGGTGCGCTGTTGGCTAAGTGCGACATTAAGTCGGCCTTTCGCCTCCTGCCAGTTCACCCGGGTGACTTTGAGTTGCTGGGTTTTAAGTTCCGGGGTGAATATTATTTCGATAAGGCCATGCCTTTTGGCTGTTCCATATCGTGCTCGGCCTTCGAGCGTTTTAGCACCTTCCTACAGTGGGCTTTTGTCCGCAGGTCTGGGTCCCGGTCTGTAGCCCATTACCTGGATGATTTTTTATTCGGGGGTGAACGGGGCTGGGACACGTGCACACGTCTCCTCAACACATTTCAGACGCTAATGGAGGAACTTGGTGTCCCTTTGGCACCCGAAAAGACCGAGGGCCCATCTACACAGCTAGTCTTCCTGGGGGTGGAGATTGACACGGTAGCGCAGGCTTCTAGGTTACCAGGGGATAAGGTGTCAAGGATAGTGGCCCTTATCTCGGACTTGCTTGCTAAACGCAAGGCATCACTGCGGGAACTGCAGGTGTTGCATGGTCACCTCAATTTCGCTTGCAGGGTGGTCGCACCAGGCAGGGCATTTGCTCGGCGCTTGTGCGACGCCATGACAGGCTTGTCCAGGCCCCACCATAGGGTGAGAATAACCCAGGGCATTAAGGCAGATTTGCTTATCTGGCTCCAGTTCCTGAGGGAGTTCAATGGGGTGTCATTTTGGAGGTCTGACCTCCTGGCTTCCCCTCGTTTCCAGATACAGTCTGATGCCTCTGGGGTCCTTGGGTTATGGGATGTACTTCAATGGGAAGTGGGCCTATGGTGGGTGGCCACCAGCCTGGTCAGGTACGGGGCGCCTGCGGGACCTTACGTATCTGGAATTTTTCCCCATTCTGGGGACCTTGATGCTATGGGGTGAGGAGTGGGCCAACTCGGTCGTTCATTTCTGGTGCGACAATGCGACCGTTGTCCACATTGTCAACTCACAGACTTCCAAATCACCCAGGGTAATGGACCTGGTGTGCCAGTTTGTATTGCGCAGCCTGCGCCTTAATGTGCTGTTCCGGGCCAGGCATGTCCCGGGGGTTAATAATGATATGGCTGACGCTTTGTCCCGCCTGCAGATCTCCCGGTTCCGCGCCTTGGCCCCGGATGCGGAGGAATTTCCCTCGCCACTCCTGGACGAGATATGGACCTTTGGCAAGGAGGGGTGAACCAGGCGATCGGCATGTCGCTAGCGCCACGCACGCGTAAGGCGTATCAACACGCATTCAATTCTTTCAGGGCATTCTGTGCCCAATTCCGGCTGCCAGATACCTGGCCGATCCCGGTGGCCCATATACTTCAATTCATGGTCGACCTGCATTCCCAGGGCCTGGCACCTCGAACCATAGCATCCAGGCTATCAGCGCTGGCTTTTATGGCCAAAGTAGGCGGACATGCGGACAGTACCGCTGACTTCCGTGTGAGACATGTTTTGGAGGGGTGGGTGTGGAAGCGTGGGCGTAGCCCGGACGACTGCCACCCAATTTCCCCAGGGGTTCTTACCCAACTGGCAAGGGGCTGGCAGGACCTATGTTTTGATAGGTATGAGGCAGCCCTGTTTCATGCAGCTACAACGGTGGCCTTTTTTGGAGCACTCCGCATCAGCGAGCTTGTGATGCTGTCTAAGGCGGATGCAAGTCGTAGGGCACTGGAACTCGAAGATGTCTATGTGGCCAAAGACTGGGCTCAGTTGAGGATACGCTCCTCTAAGACGGATCAGCATGGCGTAGGCAGTGGAGTAAGACTGCTACGGTGTTCTTTGGCAGACATCTGTCCGGTTGGTGCCCTACAGGAGTTCCTTGCACTGCGTGGCACGCACCATGGCCCGTTTTTTCTGTCACCAAGATGGGTCTCCCCTTACTAAATTTCAATTTTGGAGGGTGCCGGTAGGCACAAGGCAGTGTTGGCCTCCCTGGGGCTCGTTGCGGCACCCGTTCATTCAGGATGGGGGCGGCTTCTACTCCAGCTGTTTTTGGGTACTCCGGGGCTGACATCCGCCGCTTGGGAGGGTGGGGATCACAATGTTTTCAGTTTGTGTTCGCCCTCTTCAACCGTGAGTACCAGTTTTGTCACTGCACTGTTTCTCCCCCCCTTTTTTCCTTGACAGACCCTGGGTGTCGTATTACACCGGTGACAGTGTGCCTGGTGGGCCATAGCCACGTGCACAGGGCAGCGCGTTACGCTGCACAGGGCAGCGCGTTACGCTGCACAGGGCAGCGCGTTACGCTGCACAGGGCAGCGCGTTACGCTGCGGCGACAGAATGGGGACCCCGACCGGGACTGGGTGCATCCGCACGTCTCAGGTGGTATGGTAAGCGCGGCATGTTATGGCGGGAACTGTTGCCATTCCTTTTCTACATCAGGGATGCTGACTCGCCTGATGTCCTGGTTATGAACCTTGGGGGCAATGGCTTAGGGCGGGTCACTGGCCTATCGCGGAAGCTTGCGGTTTGCAGTGACCTGGCCTACTCACGTTATGTGTGGCCTGCCACAACCCTCAATTGGTCGGACACGATACCGCGGTACGCTTACGGGGGGCGTGCGGCCTCGAGGCTCTTGACCGAGCCGACGCTCCGTGAACGGGGCTATTGCCCGGTTCCTTTTCGACAAAGGTGGGGGACGCGTCATTCGCCTCCCCGCCATCAGTCTGCAAAATTACGAGCTTTTACTCAGAGGATGGGGCCCATCTGTCGCAGGGAGGTATGGACCTCTTGTTAGTGGACTGGCGAGCAGGCCTGTTGACCGAGCTGACGGTCTTGGGGGGGGCGGTGAGCCTTTTGGGAAGCCTCCCCGTGTAGCGGGTAGCACTGGTAAGGTAAACATTTATGACCCACAGGTATCCGGCAGGTTCGCAATTGACTGGACAACACTAGACAGGTATAAGTTGGTTAAACGTTGTCCGGTCAACGACGAACCAGGCGATGGGGTGATGGCTACAGCTAGACAGCATGCATCACCCCGTGATTTTACGGATACGCGTCAGAGGGTGGGGTCATTAGTTAGATATTGACTACGGTCAACAATTTGTTTGTTGTCAACAAGCAAATTGATACAAATAGATACATTGTAACAATTGCCGTTGGCAATTTTGGGTGGTACCTTACCAGTGTTACTTCGGCCTGCTTGCCTTAAGAATTATAATTGGTCAATTACCAATAGAAATTTATAATTCGGACTAGGGCATGAATCAATAAATGTGGCCCAATGCCGTTATCCACTATCATCGGTGTCTGAGTCCTTTATTGGGGGGTGCGCCTGCAATGCAAGCGCGGCGCCAAAATGGCCGCCACGCCCATTGCGCCCCCCCCACCGGATGAAGGCATCCGGGTAGTTAGGGGGCGTGGCCAGCACCCTTATATAAGGGGCGGCCACGAGGCAGCCGAGCTGCCATTTTGCGAAGCGACGGAGCGGAGAAGTTTTTCCCCTCCACCCCCTCCCTAGTTAACAGTGTGATATTTTGGTCGCTTCGGGGCCGGGTGGGAATTTTTGGCTGGGACTCACAATTGGCTCTTGGGTCCTGGTTTTTTCGCCCATCCCACACTGTTGCTATGGTTTGATATAGGGTTTTTTTCTGTTGCTGCTGTTGACTTTGGTCACATGGCGTTATCCACTTTCATCGGTGTCTGAGTCCTTTATTGGGGGGTGCGCCTGCAAATATGTACAGTATAAATAAGTAACATTCTCACTGTCAAATGCAGTATGCAGTCAAGATGGGGTTCCAAATGTTAGCCTTTTTTTGTTTTTCCACAGCAGATGAATGCTGAATACAAGAATATGAACGACAATAATTCACTACTTGATACTTTCTGCATGCTGCAAACATGGTATGAGTGGAGGGGTTGTTACATTACCATTGAGATTGTATATCTCAAATATAAGTTAATGCCCCAGGTTATCTGCATCTTTAACCTGTGTCCTTAGAACTTAATTAGGTTTTCTTTCTTTAATTGGCAGAACTGGCAGATTGCTCAGTTGTGAGTACCATCTAATTTGTCTGAACTAGCTTTTCCATCTTGGATTTTTCTCACAACTTCTTCTCCAAGTGACTAAAAGTCTGTATTAATGCTCAGTGACTTAGGTATCTGGGTGCAGAGCCAGAGGTTGGGAGTTTGATTCCCCATGGCCTCTGGGATAACAGTCACCCTATGTAGCCTTGGGTAAGTTGTCTAGTCTCAGAAAGCTGCCTGAAGGAGGGAATTGTAAACCATATTTCAGTACTCTATACCTAGGATACCTTGGAAAGGGTTGCCATAAGTTGGAATTGACTTGATGCCACATCATCATCTATCAAGAACATGGCCTTGACAGAGAGAACCAAACAAACCTCTCAGCTATGTTACTCAGAACTTGCCAGTATGGGTGAATTTCAAGAGGGCTATGACACTGTGGCTGGAGAAATCTTTCTGTCAGGCCCATCTCTGAGCTAACAGATGACTCGTATTTCCAGGGAGAATTAATTAAACAACAAGGCTGTATGCTTATGCTTGCATGCCAGCCTTGTAAGGTAGGAAAGAACAAACATTTACAAAACAAAGGGTTTCCCCACTGCCCAAGGCTAGGACTGTCTAGTACCACATGAAGGGACCCCAACGCCTCCCTCCCAACGCCCAGCCAGAGGGCAGAAGAAGCGCCGCTGCCGCGGCCAGAAAAAGAACCCCACCTCCTGCCTCCTGCTGCCCACGCCACTGGCCTGGGAGGAGAGGCACCTATGGCTGCCGATGCCACCCGAGGAGGACGTTGAGCCCTGGGTCCACCAGGGGCGTTTAGCCTGGGCTCCGCTGAGAGCATTGAGCCCCGTGTCCCGCTGGACATGAGCAGCTAGGACTTGGACAATATGTTTCATGTGTTTTTATTGCTTGAATTTATGTTTTGTATTTCTTATGAACACTTTTGTATTTCTTATGAACATTTTGTAAACTGCTTTGAGTCGCCCTGCGTGAGAAAGGCAGTATATAAATATAGTATAATAAAAATAATATCCCTATAAAAAAATCAAACCAGGCTGAACATTTTATTACATTTTATTTTAAAGGATGATGCAAAAATTCCAAACATTTCAAGAAAATACAAAACTTTCAGCAAAAGGGAGTGAAGGCACTCCATGTTCTAAAAGTTTAAGAATAATTCCACAACAAAACAAGGAAGGTTAATTACCATATTCTAGTATTTATAATACAGCAGCTTAATATACAAAACACAACAGTATAATTCTCCAAAGGGTATCTTGGCAAAGTAAAGACTTTTCTGTCCTTGCTTCATACTCATTACCTAGCTTTTCAGAGTCTTCCACCAGTCAGGTTACTTTCCAGAAGGCAATAACTTTTCTCAAAGTAACTTTGCTCATTCCCCTCACTTTTCTCCATCTGAAACTGGTTCTTTTAAATTAGCAGTTAGCAGGGCTCTCTTAGATGCCAGGCACAGACAGGCTGGCTTTCTGACCTTGAACATATTTTTCCTACTAGATAACATCCAGCTGTGATTCTTCTTCATTCTATGGCTGCAGACATCATTTTTCTTCCCCCTCCACCTTTTGTCTATCTATCCCGGACTCCAACTAACTAAATTCAGTCTTCAACAGGGGCTTTGAAACTCCTGTTTTACCAGTTCTTTGACATCATTATCAATATTTAATTGTCTTATAGAATTCCTTTTCTAGAGAGTCATGTGTCTTGCTTCAATGATGAAGCTCACAGCTAACTCCCCCCCCCCCCCACCACACTGCCTTTCTGTGCTTTACAAATGCTTGTGGATTACCAAGATGTCAGAGATCAAAACAAACCAAAACTGTCAGACTTACTGAACAAATGGGGAGAGAACTGTGTATGTAAGCTGCATATTCTATGTTTACTTAAATTGTAGCACCATCAGGACACAGTGACAAAGATGGTAAAGGTCTGGAAACAATACCATATGAGGAATGTTTGGAGGAATCTAATATGGAGAAGAGTGGTGACATCAGAGCTAAGGGCTTTTATTTTGAATTTGGAGCTGGATGTTTTTCTGTGACTCCAGAATATAGCAATGGATTCTAATTACAAGAAAGAAGGTTCTGGCCAAATATGATGAACTTCCCGACAGTATGAGCAGTTGGACAGCAAATCAGTAAAAGGTAGCCTTCAATTGAAGTTTTCAAACAGAGATTGGTCAGGCATATTTTAGTTGTCAGTTAGATAGGGTCTGAACTAGACATCCTTGGGATTCTCTCCAGTTCCAGAGTTCTGTGATTCTATGACTATAGGAATAAAATTGGGCCAGTGTGGGGAGAAATGGTTTTGTTTGATATCATTTGCACATACTATTCTTTGAGAACTACAATAATGCTCCACAGGTGTTGAACAATGGGCCTGTTTTTCTCTGCCTCCCATCCCATGGGTATGGCCCTGAGATCTAGTAGTCATAGTGGTTATCACTGATGAGGATAACTGATGCTGATTGCAGGTTGATTGAACAATTGTCATTGAACTACAATTGGAGAGCAGTGTTAACCAGAAATTCAGTGGAATTATTAACTTGTCAGAACATAATGACAATCTTTGGTTGCTGGAAAGAAGGTTTTGGTGCATTATTTTTACAATAAACCTTGTCAGATATTTTCACAAGGGCTGATCTTATCCCCCCCCCCCTGGTAAACCAATTCAGAAGCTCATCTCATATAGTTAGTTTTGCCTCAGGTTTTTATAATGAACACTGCTGTCCCTATATAATGCTTGAGGAAGTGAAAACAGTCAGTATTACAACATCCAACTTTTTGTTCTACCCAGTTCATTGATTTCTTGTGTGTGATCAAGTGAGACTCAACAGTGCTACTGTTTATTATGTAGTCAGGAACTTTGAATAAACTGCCACTAAGAGAAAAATAAATTTCTGTTATAACTAATAACAAAATTGATATCTGAGTTTAGTATGGCACTAGCAATAACAGCTCATAATGAAGTCCCTCATTAGCAATCATATGTGAACTCATATGCTGCATGGTTAGCATATGGGAGGGTATTTTAATGGTTTTAAATGTTAAATGCTTTTATGGTTTTATTGTGTGGGAATGTTTTATATTGAATGTTTTTATGGTTATTGTATATTACTGTAGGACATCAAGGGAAGATTGCCAACAGTATATGTTTAGCAACGCATACAGAAAAACATTGCACTAGCATCTCATCCCCTAAAAGGCAATACAGGAAGATTGATACACCAAAGCTGATTTAGTGTATGCTTCTAGATGGAAATTATTAATTGTAATAGTGGCAGAGAACTTGCACCTCTCTGAACATGGTTGGACCAGATAACATGGCCTGTATGGCCAACGATTAAGTATAGCAAGAGCTCGAATCTAGCAAAATTACGGAGCTCCAATTTCCCTGTTCCTGCAATATATGTATGATTGCACAGTATTATTCATATTGGTATTTATAATTTATTCACTTTGTTTAATTTTTATTGCAAAGATGTTTTAATATGTTTTTGCCACCCAGAGTGGGAAAATATCCCAGATGGGCGAGATATAAATGAACAAACCCAAATTAGAAGATGGAGGAAGGAGCTCGCTGGACAAGGAACAACATTAAAGGAGGATACAGCTGATGATCTCAACTTTCCCTATGTCACTTGGAGGACCCTGAATAGGCTGAGGGTTGGAGTCCCTAAATGCAAGACCGACATGCTCAAGTGGGGGCTGCTGGCAGACAACACACATGGTGTGAATGTGGAGAGACACAGAGTCCGGCTAATTTACTGGTCTGCTGATTCCTGCCAGAGACATGCACCAATGAGGACTTGGGCTTGGCCAACGACAAAGTGAAGAAAGTGGCTTCATTTTGGCAGTCCAGGGTTTGATCGGGACACAAAATAATAATAAGCAAACAAACAAAGTTACCAATAGTGCCAGATTTTACATGTGAGTAAGGATGTACATAGATATTTTCATAAATTTGTAATTTTCATATTGCAGAACATTTTCATATTCACAGTTCTTACATTACAGAGCAGTTCTGCTTTTGTAAAAATTGGCTCTCTGAGGGACTGCAGACTTTCCAAGAGTCTTTGGTTTTCAGAAATGATAGCATTCTCAAATGATGGGAATAAAAAAAATCCTTCCAAGATGAGTAGATGATGATCAACAATTTTCAAAATTTCATGTAAACCACAAACTACATACAGTACCAAGTAAACACTTACTGGTATGTACCCTATAGCTATTTTCTTTGTCAAAGCAAAACTGGACTGGGTGAAAACCATGCTAGGCTATTTTTGGGAAAGGAGTGTTTGAATCTAAAAGGCTACAAAATTGTTTTTGACCCTTCCATGCTTGTATAATGATTAGCTGAGCAATACTGACATGGTTACTGTATTAGGGTTTACTTTTTCCCCATCAAGAAATTATTGAAATTGTCCTCAAACTGATATAATGTATCTGATTTTTAAAAACAGGCAGAGATTAAATATTATCAATTTGTGGGTTTATTGTGCTTTCTATATCTCCTATATATCTTTCTGAGATTGTAAATATGACTTGCCCATTGTGCTTCTAGCAATTCAGGTCTTCAATGTACTTACACTAAAGATGAAAGCAAACACAGCACTCATCAGGTATCATTCAAATATGAAAAATAAGAGCTGTCACTAAATGTGATTGTTTTGATTGATTAAATGAGTGCAGCATGTTAATATTAAAAGTACTAAATTCTCCTGTCAGTCAGTTGTTGGATGCTATGAAACATTGAGCTACTTTCAAATGTTGGCTGCTACTGCATAATTTTTTTGTACCATATAAAGACACTGAATATTTGTTAGAGGTTTGGATAGACAATGGAATCAGTGCCTGCAGAGGAGAATTTGGCAGGCCCCATGCAAGAGGGGATACATTTTGGTTTTGTCAATAATAAATGGCTATCAGCTTTTCTCCAGCTGTTTGGATGGCCATGATTACGTGGCCTGCAAAGTAGAGAAGGAAAATGTAGCAGTATTTTTAGATAATCATGTTTCATCACACTAATAGTGGATGGCTGGTATCTCTTCAATTTTAATCAAACAATGTATTAATAACTTTTGTGATGTAGGTGTTAACAGATCTAGGTTTAACTTGTTGAACAATCATAAAACTCATTGAGTGTCTTTGGACAAATCTTGTTTCTTAGCATAGACCCCTTCAGAGAGTTGTTAAGAAAACCAGAGAATGGAATCTCTAACCTTTTTGGATAAACTCCTAATATTATAGCTACAAAAGATTATATTGTGCAGGAGAGCAAATCAAAATTCTGTAAGAAGATTCAAAAAATGGGGGCAGTTAAACAAAAAACTTAGCTTTTAAATTGGATCAGTCTGACGTCTGACATAGTTGCAGCAGATAGTCTGGTCTTTGGTAGAGGTCACCCTTGCTCGAAAGCCAGTTGTATCCGACTCTAGGGTTCAGTGCTCATCCCTGTTTCATAGTCGAAGAGCCAGCGCTGTCTGCTTCTGCAGACATTTCTGTGGTCATGTGGCAGGCATGATTAGACACCTGAGTGCACGGAATGCTGTTTACCTTCCCACTGAAGTGGTCCCTATTTATCTACTTGCAATTTCTTGCTTTCAAACTGCTAGGCTAGCAGGAGGTAGGACAAAGACGGGAGCTCATTCCATCCTGCAGTATTAGGGTATCAAACTGCTGACCTTTCGCCTTCCAGTCAGTGTTTTAGCCAAATTTGGAGATGTTTGGGTTTTCAATTCATGGTGTTTTTTTTCTAAACTGTTCATCCCATTCAAATATTGATGACCCCAGCAACTCCAAGAACACCTGGAGGCCCAAGGTTGAGAAACCCTGATGTAAACCAATAGCATCCCATGTTGGGTCACTCTCTCTTCCTACAAGCACCCTTCTTTCAAACAATATTGCTTCTTGCAGTAAATTCTGCTCAGTTGAAAACTAACAGCTGTGGCTTACTTTACTGAGTCAATCTTTCTCATGTTCAGTGTTTCTCTCTTCCTACTGCTCCCTCACTTTCCCTAGCAATATTATCTTTTCCAGTCAATTCTATATTCTCATTAGCTTACCTGAGAGGTTTAAAACTCTGTATGTTTTCTCTGTTGTATGTGTTGCACTCAGTCACACATTTTCTTCACCATTTCATGAAGTCCAAAACAGCATTTCAAAATATTTTGGCAAAGAAAGACTACAGTCACATCCCAGTTGTTATTGGTTCTGCCCTCCTCTGCAATCATAGTACAGATCATGTGATCACCTTTTGGAACCCTCTAACACAAGGTAATTCTTCATCAGGGAAATTGCTGCTGGAATTTGTATGTAGTGTATGCATACTTAAACTTCCACTTTGAAAAATTATGAAATCCAGTTCTTAAAGAAACCTGCTGGTTTATGATCGCAGAATATTATGCTTCTCTGTCCATGATTCAAAATATCAGGAAATGGCAAGGTATTGCTACACAACATCGTGCTCATGTTGCTGGCAGGAAAAAGAATGCTTAATTTTACACAGCAAAGGGGAGCATGAATGTTAACAACACTAATGTTAGCAGTCAAGATGATCTACAGCAAGAGTCCTCAACTTTTTTAAGCTAGGGGCTGGATCATAGCCCCTCAGACTGTTGGTGGGCTGAATAGGTGCCACCGCTGAAGGCAGCAGTGGTGGGACCACTTCAAGCCACCCACCACTCCACACACACTGCTGCCGCCACCGACCACCCTGAGCCACCGACCACTCCCCCCCATGCTGCTTCCTCGCTTACTGACCAGGCAGAGCTGCATGGCTTTAGTGTATGAGAACCAAGACACAGGAACAGCCGAAGGATTGGCTTAACACATCTTTATTGCATGGTGGTCCGGGGGAACATGTGGTAATGGTGGACGAACAGCTCAATATATACAGTGGCTATACATTTGAATGTGGCTCCATGGTAGCCCATTGGCTACTGTCGGCGTGACATCATTTCTGGTCACGCCCTTCTTGTCCAGGCGAAGTAGTGGCGGGAAACTTCCCGCGCTGTAGTTCTTTGGGGAATTGGAACCGTGTGAGCTGGGCGCTCGCTATTGCCACCTGGTGGTCATTAGCTTGCGTCCTGATTACATCGGGTTACATGGATACAGCTGATGATTGTTACGTGTTTAAAGGCATAGTATTGAGAACACAACATCCCTCCCCCTAGGATGAGACGAAGTCTCTCATCCAAGATGGCTTATTGCAAACGCGTTTTGGGCGCGATGCTGGCTGGCTTGTCCCGGGAGTGTTACTGCTTCTCTGTCCCCTGGTCTCTTGTCCTGCAATGGGAGAGGGAGACTCGTTAGTGACTTGCCGCGGTTCTGCGGCTTTTGGGGAAGGGACAAACTCCATTGTGGAAAAACCGGGGGCACTGGGGGCTAACGAAAAACCCCGCTTCTCGCTTGGATGGGTGGGGGACCACTCCGAAACCACCACCCCGGTTTTGTAACTGAAACTCAAAATTATCTCCTGGGGCGTCATTTGGGGGATCCCTCAGGATATCTACGAGGACAGATTCCTTCCCCTCCCCCCTAGGTGGGGACCACTGGCCCCCCTCTCCTCCCCCTTGGGCTGAACGGGTGGGGGAGAACCCTAACGCTGAATCCTTTTCTGCGCCGTCCGCGCTCTGGTGTCCCGGAACCCTGCTCCGGAGTTGGTCTGCGTGTCGTCTCCAGAGTAGACCCGTGTTGGTCTCTACGCAATACGACACGGGACCCATCTGCCCAACGACGACGCCCGGGACCCAGGCTGGCCCCGCGCTAGCGTAGTTCCTGCAATGTACTGGGGCACCGACTTCGAAACTTTTCGTGTCCGCTAACCCAATGTTCCTCCCTGTGTCCCCCACCCTTGTGGGGTCTAGCCTGGTCAGAATCGTAGTCAGCTTCCTACGCATTAAGAGCTCCGCGGGCGAGTACCCAGAAGCCAGGGGGGTCACCCTGTAGCCCAGCAGGAACTGGCACACTTGTAGGTTGAGATCCCTGGGACCCATGTGCCTCAGCGCATCTTTAGTGGTGCGCACGAGGCGCTCAACCTGGCCATTTGTTGCCGGGTGGAAAGGGGCGGAGGTGATGTGCCAAATGGCGTTGATCTCGGTGAATGCCCTGAACTCAGCGGACGTGAAACTAGCGTTATCGCTAATTAGGGTGTCGGGTATACCGAACGTGCTAAAAACCCTACGCAAATGCTTTACTGTCGTTGCTGAGGAGGTGCTCGTAACAGGAATGACCTCCAACCACTTGGAGTAAGCATCCACTACGAGGAGAAAAAGTGTCCCTCTAAATGGGCCCACAAAATCAATGTGCACCCGGGACCACGGCCCCTTCGCCGCGTCCCATTCCCTGTGCGGCAGACGCGCTTCTTCGGGTCGGGAGCATTGGCAGCTCTCGCAAGTGCCTACCATGTGCTCGATGTTGGCGTCTAATTGGGGCCACCAGAAATAGCTCCTGGCCAGAGCCTTGGAGCGGACAATTCCAGGGTGGCTGACGTGCAGCAGTTTGAGTACCCTAGGCTTCAGGGATTCGGGGACCACCACCCGCTGGCCCCACAGAAGGCACCCTCTCTCTATGGACAACTCTAGCCTCTTCCGGAAAAACGGGGCGAACTCTGCCGCCGGGGAGGACGCTGGCCACCCTTTTTGCACCCAGGAGCTGACTAGAGCCAGCGTTTTGTCCTTCCCGGTCACCTTGGCGATGTCTGCGGGCACAATAGGGGGTGAATCTAAGACCTCAATCAGGAGCACTTGGCGGTCTTGTTCTTCCTCGCCCACGATACTGCTAGTGTGGGGAAGGGGAGATCTTGACAGGGCGTCCGCGTGGCTTATTTCCTTCCCTGGGCGGTATACCAACGCGTGCTGATAAGCGTTTAAGAAAATGGCACACCTTAACATCCTAGGGGACAGGATCTGAGGTGTGGGCTTGTCCGCAGTGAAAATGCCTAGCAGGGGCTTGTGGTCGGTTACTATGGTGAAGGGGCGGCCGTAGAGGAAATCGTGGAACTTTTTAATCCCCGCTATTATTGCTAGCGCCTCCCTGTCTGTTTGGGCGTAGTTTCGCTCAGCCTGGGACAGGGATCTGGAGTAGAATGCTACCGGGGCCTCTCTCCCGTTTTCCAGCACGTGGCACAGCACCGCCCCCACCCCCACTGGGGATGCATCACATATCAGAACCACCGGCTTCTTGGGGTCAAAATGGGTGAGAATGGCATCAGACGCTAGGAGTTGCTTCAGTTCAATGAATGCCCTCTCCTGGCTCTTGCCCCACTTCCACGCCTCGTCCTTCTTGAGCAGCTTATGCAGCGGCTCTGCTACCGATGCCTTCCGAGGCAGGAAGGAGTGGTAGAAATTTAAGAGCCCAAGGAACGACTGCAATTCGGGCTTGGAGGTGGGGCGAGGGGCACTTTGAATTGCGGCTACCTTTGATTTGGAGGGTTTGATTCCCGCAGGGGTTACCCGGAAACCCAAGAACTCAACCTCTTTTGTGAAGAAGACGCATTTGTCTTTTCGCAACCTCAACCCCGCCTTTTCAAACACCGCCAGTACTTTGTCTAGCCTCTCAGCCAACTCCTCCTCACTCCCCCCGTTATCAATACGTCATCAAAGTATGGCAAGACCCCATCCAGCCCTTTTAAGAGGCATTCCACGAGCGACTGGAAAATGCCCGGCACCAAGTTCACGCCGAACTGTAGGCGCGTCACCTGGAACGCCCCCTTATAAGTGACTATTGTTTGCGCAGCAGCTGCAGCTGGGGTTACTGAGAGTTGCTGATAGGCCTGCGCCAGGTCAAGTTTTGCGAAACACTTTCCCCCATGTAACCTGGCCAACAGGTGGCTGACTACCGGCACCGGATACGCATTTGGGTGGATCGCCTTATTAATGGTGCACTTATAATCAGCGCATATGCGAACCTCCCCGTTGGCCTTTAGCGCAGTTACAATCGGAGTTTCCCACTCCGCGGAATCAACAGGAACAAGAATCCCCTGGCCCACCAATTTGTCCAGTTCCGCCTCTATCTTGTCCTTTAGTGCGAAAGGCACTCTGAGCGGCTTGAGTCTTATTGGGCGGACCTCCGGGTCCAGGTCGAAAGCTACTGGGGGTCCCTTGAATTTTCCGAGTCCTTTCTTGAATACTTCGGGGTGCGCGTCACACACCTCCTGTATTGGGTCAGTCCCAACGGCATGCACCCCCCCCAATGAACAAACCCAGGGGCTTAAACCATTGAGTCCCGAGGAGGCTGCAACTTCCCCCTTGAGAACAACCAGGGGCAGTTCTGCGGCGTGCTGCTTGTACTGGACCTTGAATTTTCCAACCCCCAACACCGGAATGCTATTACCCTGTACGTCCCGCAGCGTGGACCTCAACGCTTTGAGCTTAGGGCGCACGTGGGGGGAAATTCCCAAGAACTCCCGCTGGGACATGATTGAGTAGGAGGAACCCAAGTCTATCTCCATCCTAACAGGGGCCCCTTGCACCAGTACCTCAACAAAGTAACGGGGGTGTCCCAAGGACACGCTGTACACTGGGGCGTCGTCGCTGCTGTCGTCGGAGATGCGGCCCACGCCGTCCTGCTTCCTCGCGGGCCGGGCACCCTCCTTGGTCCTCGGTGAGCGGTCTGACGAGCTTTTCTGGTCCCTGCGCCGCCGTCTGCAGACCTTGGCGATGTGCCCCCGGCGTCCGCAGTTGTGGCACTCGGCCTTCCGGAACGGGCACTTGATGCGGTCGTGGGCCGCTCCACATCTGTCGCAGCATCGGCCTTCCTTCCGAACCCTCCGGAAGTCCTCGTCGTCGCTGCTCTCCGTGGAAGATTTTGGCGTTCGTCTGGCCGCATGCACCGACCCCGCTGCCTTGTCGGACTGTGGGGGCCTTTCTCTGAACCCCTTGACTCCGGCCCTCGTGGCTTCCGCGGCCTGCGCCGCCTTCACGACCTCGCGCAGCGTCGGGGGTGGCTCCTGGTTCATCAATTTTCGCTGAACCTCTTCGTCCCACAGGCCGCACAGCATGCGGTCCCTGAGGGCAATTTCCAGGTTTTCCCACTTGCATGGGCCGGCGGCCAACCGCAGGGCCGCTGCAAAGGCGGCGATGGACTCACCAGGCGCTTGAACTCTCTTCCAGAACGCGTCTCGAGCCGAAAACATCGAAACCGGGGGCTGGAAGTGGTTGCGCATCGCTTTCAGGAGCTGTTTGACCGGCAGCTCGCTCACCTTCTTCGGTGATACCAGGTCCACCAATACTCTTTTGGCGGCATTCCCGAGCATCCGGGTGAGGATGGCCCTCTTCTTTCCCTCCTCCGTAATGTCGGACACCACCAGCGCATCTTAGAAGTCCATTTCGAAGAGCTCCCAATCTTCCGGCTTGTTGATGTCGAAGCCGGCGTGACCAGCGTGTGTCTTGATCTCATGGGGGTCCATGATCCCACCTTCGTCGCCAATTTAGTGTATGAGAACCAAGACACAGGAACAGCCGAAGGATTGGCTTAACACATCTTTATTGCATGGTGGTCCGGGGGAACATGTGGTAATGGTGGACGAACAGCTCAATATATACAGTGGCTATAC
The DNA here is from genome assembly GCA_035047305.1 of Bradypodion pumilum. Classification (NCBI taxonomy): domain Eukaryota; kingdom Metazoa; phylum Chordata; class Lepidosauria; order Squamata; family Chamaeleonidae; genus Bradypodion; species Bradypodion pumilum. The sequence goes on from JAWDJD010000001.1 coordinate 399,547,017, forward strand.
ATTTGAATGTGGCTCCACGGTAGCCCATTGGCTACTGTCGGCGTGATGTCATTTCTGGTCACGCCCTTCTTGTCCAGGCGAGGTAGTGGCGGGAAACTTCCTGCGCTGTAGTTCTTTGGGGAATTGGAACCGTGTGAGCTGGGCGCTCGCTATTGCCACCTGGTGGTCATTAGCTCGCATCCTGATTACATCGGGTTACATGGATACAGCTGATGATTGTTATGTGTTTAAAGGCATAGTATTGAGAACACAACAATGGCACTAACTCATCTGGCCTGTGACCTCACTCCAGCCGCCACTTTTGCCACTGCCTCAATCCTTGTCTCCTCTGCTTGACTTGGCTTGGCATGTCCCCAACGGTGATCCGTAGCAGGGCAGATGTTGTATGGAGCACCGTTAGAGACATGCCAAGCCAAGCGGAGGAGACAAGGATTGAGGCAGCAGTGGTGGAAGTGGCAGCTGGAGCGAGGCCACGGGCTGGATGAGTTTGTGCCATGGGCTGGATCCGGCTCATGCGCCTTAGGATGAGAACTCCTGATCTACAGGATATAATTTGGTGTTTATTTATTTAATTTTATACTGCCCATTTGGGAAATTTCCCACTCTGAGAAGTGTACAAACACACATCAGATAAAACAACAAAATGCACAACAAACAAAACAAACAAATATGTCCCAAAATAAATAATAAATAAATAAACTGGTGTCTGAGGGAACTGAGATAGGTTAAGAGATAGGTTAGCCATTTTGCAGTATCCTTTCCAACAATTCCTATGAAGCTATAATGAACTTATTTGGACTTACTCTACTTGCAACTTGTTTTACCATAGTGAGTTGCAACTTGATAGGCAAATTAGCTCACCAAATCTGCAACTATATCAAGCAACAGGATTTCATCCAATATGCTTCCTATCATCTTGAAAAGAAAGGTAAATAATTTTATGTCTCAATTTAATACTTAACAATAAGAAACTGCAAAGATTTTCTCATCACCTACAGGATGTTGGCTTCCATTAGAGCTTTTGCAATGCCAAAAATATTTCTGTGCAAGTAATAATAATGCAAATATATTCAAAACAATGTTCAATGTGTTCAATGCTATTAACAAAAATTCACCAATTTAGGGGAAATCCCAGGACCTGTCTCCTTTTTCAAAATCAATAAACTACTTCTCATAGAAACCCAAAGCAAATTTCAGGACTATTTTTCAACAACTTCTCTACGTATCTTTTGGTTGGAAAATATGGATTATCATCTATAGTGAGGAAACCTCTGTTTTGAGTAAGTGGCAATTGACAGAAGCTTATAAATGCAGATGATCACTCACATTCCTGAGTGAACTAGCCCTTAAACTAATTGCAGATGCACCTGGAGAGAGGTGGCTTTGACTTCACAGTGAAGATATTGGATTGTGCAGATTCATAAAATGGAGTTTTAAAAATCTTGCTTCTCAGCTGCAGCAGAAACTTTCCTTTTCTTAGTTGGAACATTCTGCCTGCACTTAATATTTGCTGCTCTTCTTGTTTTTGAATCTAAATGCAGCCAGTGTTTCAAACACAATATGATGATTGTATTAAGAAAAGAAAGTTGAGAAAATAATTGGCAATATTTGTTCCTCCATTTATCTTGATGCAAAGCAGCAACTTAGCAAATACTGAAAAGTGAGAGTATTGAACTTAATTTAACATGAGATTTTCAGTCCAAAAGATACAGCCAAGCAAATGCCCAAAATTTAAGCCATTCCATTTCTCTCCTAAAAGTTCAAGTAAATCTCCAGTGAATATCATTTCTACAAAGAAAGACCCACACTGCATACCCATGAGAGTGATTTAAAATGAGGTACTTTGTAACAAATCTCCATATCTTTCCTTTAGCCTTTTCTCAAAAATCTGGATGTATTATACTTCTTTCTTTATATAAGAACATTTAGTATGAAGATATACGGTTGAGACTTTTCCCTCAATAACAATAGATAAGAGTACTATGCACTGGATTTCACAGGGCAGAAGCCGTATAAATTCATGTAAATTCCTTGAAGATTTATATCTAATACCTTCCAGCTGCACAGACATATACTTGAGTATATACAGTTAATATGAAAGAAACATTTGTTTTAGACCTTTTGATTACTTTCTGCATTCAAGCCATAGATATCTAGGGAACCTGTTTTTTTTTAAACCTGACAATTGCTTTCTATTTGAGACTAAAGAGGTTAACTGATGGAAAAAAGGAGTCAAGTTCATAGATTTTCTCCTGTTCTACGTTGCTTTGTGAATGGTGCTGAGCACAAGAGGGTATCCTGTAGACCAGGGTGTTCTCAACCTTGGGCCTCCAGGTGTTCTTGGACTTCAATTACCAGAAGCCCAAGTCAGCACACCTGCTGATCAGGGTTTCTGGGAACTGAAGTCAAAAAACATTTGGGGGCCAAAGGTTGTGAAACCATGTAGATTGGGGTGCTCAAACTTTTCAAGTTGTGGGCTGGTCATGTGGCCAGTCATGTGGTTCCTCCCACTGGAAACAGAAGTAAAATGTGCATGTGCAGGTGCATGACACTGCCGTAAATGACCCACGGCTGTCGTAAATGCATTTCTGACAGCCACGGGTCCTTTATGGCAGCATTATGCACATGCACATTTTACTTCCGCTTCCAGGAGCAGCGAGGATGGTGCCACAGGCTGGATCCAGCCTATGGACCATAGTTTGGGCAACCCAGCTGTAGACCATCTTGATTGCTGATACTGATGTCATCAACTTTCAGCCTGCCCTTTGCTATGTGAAATTTGGCTACATTTTTCTAGCTGCCAACATGGGCACAATGTTGCACAGCAATATCTGGCTATTTTCTGGCATTTTGAATTGGGGTAAAGAAGCACAATATCCCACATTCACAAACCAGAGGTTTTCTGAATAACTGAATTCAACAGACAGCAACGGCTGAGGAACCTGTGACCCTCCTGTTATTGTTGAATTCTAATTCCCAACAGCCCCAGCCAACCTAGCCAGGGTAAAGGTATGTTGAGAGTAATAACTTCTAAAGGGGTAAAATATCCCCAATCTTTATTTATTTATTACGTTTGTATACCTTCCATCTGTATGCAGATCAAGAAGCAACAATTAGGACTCGATACAGAACAAATAATTGGTTTAGAATAGGAAAAGGAGTATGACAAGGCTGTATATTGTCACCATGCTTATTTAACCTAAATGCAGAGTACATAATGTGTAATGCAGGGCTGGATGAAGCACAAGATTGAAATGAGATTACTGGGAGAAATATCAACAACTTGAGATATGCAGATGACACTGTTCTGATGGCATAAAGTGAAGATCTAAAGAGCCTCTTGATGAGGGTGAAAGAGGAGAGTGCAAAAGCTGGCTTGAAACTTAACATCAAACAAACAAAAACCAAGCTCATGGCATCTGGCCCCATCATGCCCTGGCAAATAGAAGGAAGAAATGGAAGCAGTGACAGACTTTACTTTCTTGGGATCTAAAATCACTGCAGACAGCGACTGCAGCCATGAAATAAAAAGACACTTACCCCTTGGGAGGCAAGCTGTGTCAAACCTAGACAGCATAATAAAAAGTAGAGACTTCACCCTGCCAACAAAAGTCTGCATAGTTAAAGCAACGGTCTTCCCAGTAGCAATATATGGCTGTGAGAGCTGGACCATAAGGAAGGCTTAGTGCAGAAGAATAGACACCCTTTGAGCTGTGGAGCTGGAGGAGACTCTTGAGAGTCTTCTGGACTGCAAGAAGATCAAATCAGTCAATTCTAAAAGAAATCAACCCCTCCTGCTCCTTGGAAGGACAAATACTAAAGCTGAGGCTCACATACTCTGGCCACCAAATGAGAAGAGAAGACTCACTGGCGAAGGCCCTGATTCTGGGAAAGATCAAAGGAAAAAGAAGAGGATCGCAGAGGATAAGATGGTGAGACATCATCATTGACACAGTGGGCATAGTCCTGGGAAGACTCTTAAGGATGGCAGATAACAGAGAAGCCTAGCATGCTGTGATCCATGGGGTCACAAAGGGTCGGACTTGACTGTGCAACTGAACAACATATTTTCCATCCAGTGAAAAGTCATCACTCTAGACAGTTCACATCACACTAAATTAATATAAGAAACATGAAACAAACCCTCTCACCCAGTGGCAAACATATATTAAGATAAACATTTAAACCTATTAGTCCAGGGTAAGAAAAAGAAATGTACTGATCCAGTCAGACACATCTCATTATATCTAAGTGACTGGCAGAAAATAGGTTTAGGTATAGTATTATTTTAAAGTCTCAAACATTTTTGCCTGGGTTTGTTTTACCATGGCAACAGTACATTTTGAAGGTAAAGCAGGATATAAGTGAAATGTAATACCAGGGCAATAATTTTGTTTAGGAACACATGCTAAGCTCTGCAAAAGTAGGACATTTTCTTGTACAATATTCCTTTGAAGGTGTTACCATGGGAACGTCTTGCTGCAGTTGCGCAGGCCTTTCATATTTCCATGGAAACTGGAACCATGGTGCCACCGAGTGGAACTGTTTTGCCTTTACAAGAACTGGCAGTTATCATTTGCTCTTCTGGGGAGCACAAAAGTTGGGTGGGCTACAATAATAATTAAAGTAGCAGCAGCTTAAGGGTTCAGTCAAAAGCTCTAGCATGCGCTCTCTCCCTCCCTTCCCTTTCTTGATTTCTAGTTCCCTCGAACATTTCCAAGCAACAATATGATTTTGGTTTTACACTCCCCCCCCCCATTAATATCCATACGCAATTACTGATACAGTGGTACCTTATACAATGATTTTAATCCATTCCACGGGGCTCGTTGTTGTACGAAACAATTGCTGTACGATACATGCATTGTATAGCGATTTTCCCTATGGGATGCATTGTACAACAATTTAGAGTTTTAGAACTTTCTAGGGGTTAAATGTGTATATGTGGGGTGGGAATATGTTGGTAATTTTGTATAGTTGTATTTTTTTTTAGGTTTTATTGAGTTGATAAGTGTTTTTCCCCCAATCTCGTTCTGTGCAGGACAATGACAATAAAGATTTATCTATCTATCTTTTTTTGCTAAGTGGTTTTTCCTATTGAAAAATTGTTGTACAATTTTTTTCATAGGGAAAATTGTTATGTGGGACACCATTTCCCCCAAAAACCTAATTGTTATGCAATTTCATTGCTATGTGGGGCGATTGTTGTATGAGGTTCCACTGTACTTGCTTGGGCTGAAGTGTTAGGATTTTTAGTGTATTTGTATATTCTCCTTTTTGCCAGCAGTGTATTTATCAGTTACTACAATTAGTAAAGTTTTGGGTAAGACAGCATGCCAAAATGTCAGTATCAAGATAAACCATTTGCTTTCCCACCTCCAGCTTTATTTGTAAAAGGCATGATAAATTACACAACTCTTCTGCAGATTCCTAGGGCTGTTTACAGTGTTTAAAATCATGACACACATCAAACAAAAACATCAGAAGGCTCTTGTATGTATGTCCTGTGTGAAAGCGCTCAACAGAGTTACAATGAAATTTAAAGGGGAATAAAATCCAAATACAAAAGATTTTAAATTTGGTGGGGAGGATTCTGCTCCAGAAAGGATGTTAGTATTGCTACTAAGCAAGCTTCCAAGGCTGCCCCCTCCCCCTTTATAGCTACAAGTCATACTGCAGATGGCCAGGGCACTGACAGAAAGACCTCTGTCACAGGTATTAGGATACAAATACTTGTGGAGTCAAGTGGTCTTTCATGTATCCCATACCCATGCCAAAAAGAGCTTTAAAAACTCAAAATAACTTTCACTCATGCAGGTCTACTCACATAGGGGCAGGGCTGCCATCAGGGCAGTACTACCAGTACTGCCGTATAGGGCCTGGAGCTGACAAGGGCCCTGCCGCCGCTGGCCATAACTGTGACATTACTGTGAGAAATTACTGTGTGTGTATGTGTGCCCCCCCCAATAAGATTGCTCAGTATGGGGCCCAGAAATTTCTGATGGCGGCCCTGCATACGGGATTGGAATATTCAAACTAGTGAGTGTTTAGGAACGTCCACAACAATCAAATGCATCCCTACTCTTCCTAAACGTTTGCCAACATCATTCAGGGAAGACTGTAACTCAGCTAGATCAGAACCATGGTGGAGGGGAAAATTTAGGTCTATATCCCATTGTTAGTCTAACTATAGTAAGCCTCTTGAATCAGTCCATGGCTAAAATCCCATTGCGTAGTATGATTAGAGGCAACTAGAGTAGGTCCTTTGAATCACTCAGTTTTGCTGAGTCAATTCCTCTATAAGTTCCATTGATTCAATGGGCCTGCTCTAGGTGCTACTTACTAAAATAAGAAATAGGATTTAACTGCTGAATGGTGAGTCAACGTTGATGTAAACTCAACTCTATCTATTCTAAGTGCAGATAGCAATTAAATCCAGGCCTGTATCCTTTCTTCCATTCCATTGTTGCAATGAAAACCATCCTTCCCAAGCAAATGTCTATATACCTAAAATCAGGGACGTAGCCAGAGGGGGGCCAGGGGGGCAAAAACCCTCCTGAGCTAACAGCCCACCCCCACCCCCCACCCTGGGATGCCAATGTGTGTGTGACATTGTTGCCCCTCCTGAAAAAAAAAATCAGACCCTCCCCCCTCCCCCCAATCTAGAATCCTGGCTATGGCCCTGCCTGAAATAAAACAAACAAACAAAAACCATATAGAAGGGTTTCTTATTTTTTCCCCATAAAAGATTTGAGACTTCCAAGACGACTTCAGATAAACTCAATATAATGAAGGGGAGCAAAACATAATTACAAGTAGTTACGATGCAGGGAGATTATGGGATGTTGGGATGCACGGGTCTGCTCACTAGTTAAGAGGCTGTGATATATATACTGACTAACGTTACTTAATAAAAGCACTGGTACTGTATAGCATATCTAGAGGTATGTGCTTAAAGAGAAAAGGCTTGTTTCCCAATCTTTCTTCGTATCAAAATGTTGCATAATTTAAAATTATGGATGTATATAAAATATAGACAAAATTCAAAACAAATGAAGATGGTAAACTAGTTTTAAAAATTGACCTGAAGTAGGCTAATTCAATAGCATTATCTCATATCTTATGTACACATAGTAGGGCATAAAATGCATGCACATAAATGTTGAATTGACTGAATTTCTCCAAATTCTCAGAAAATGTGTCCTTTATCCAAGTACTCCCATTTTACTTGATTATTCTGTGATCTCCTTATTTTGCTTTAAAGTCTATTAAATGACATCTAGATGGTCCAGCCAGAATCTTGTTCTGGTGGGAGACATTCTTTAGCATTCATCCATTCAGCAAGGTACTGTATGTTGGTTTTGCTCTCCATAGGTTTAGCCTAGCCCAGTAATGGTGAACCTTGACATCCAATTACCAGAAGCCCAAGTGAGCAGCACTCCTGCTTATCAGCGCTTCTGGGAATTGAAGTTCAAGAGCAGCTGGAGTGTCATGGTTCACCATCACTGGCCTAGCCTTTTCCAGTTTAATGGTTTTCTTCTAGCTGAATGGCATATTCTCACAGTTATTTTTCTCTCTATATATATGACAAATCTAAAATGCCTATCTCCAGATAAGTCAAGGGATGCTATTGTTGAGATAGCTTGAGATGTTGCTGCTATATCAAGACATAAGGTAAATGAAAGGCTAGCGGCTGACCAGCTGAAGGCATTTTTGGATGAAGCTGACAGCTAATGTCCATTCCAGTCTGGGTTTAGGCCTTGTCATGGCACCGAGACTGTGCTGGCTGCATTTCAAGATGATCTTCTCTGGGCAGTGGTTTGTTGTTGTTGTTTTTTTTTGGGGGGGGAGGCTTTGGCCTTCCAGGTCCTCCTGGATTATTTGGTGGTTTTGATATCACCAATCACAGTATCCTTATAGAAAGGCTTTCAGGGCTAGGGATCAGAGGCCCTGTATTGCAGTGGTTCTGCTCCTTCCTTGATTGTCAGATTCAAAAGATCCAACTCGGGCTGTTTATTTTGGCCCATTGGCTATTACAATGTAGGGTATCCCAGAGGTCGATCATCTCCCCAATGTTATATAACATGTATGTAAAGCTGCTACGAAGGGTTTTCAGGAGATTGAAAGTCCAGTGCCATCAATATGCTGATGACACACAACTCTATATCTCCTTTACATCATTTGCAGTGGATGTGGTCCAATGCTTAGATGATTTCCTAGCATCAGTACTGAAATAAATGAGATCGAATCGGCTGAAGCTAACTCCTGATAAGCTAGAGGTCCTGTTGCTGGTGGGGAAACCATCTGTCTGACTGGGGATGCCAGCCCTTACCTTGGATGGAGTAGTCCTTCCATTGAGGAACCAGGTTTACAATTTAGGGGTCATATGAGATTCAGTGATTAATGCCCAATAACTAATTTCAAGTTGTATAATCTGTAGCTGCACATCTTCTTTCAGATGCTTACACTTGCTGCTTCAGCTCCTTGCAATTTCACCTAAAGGTCTTTGGAAGACAATAGGATAGGTTACAGAGGTTGTGATCACATCAAGGTTCATCCCAGGTTAATGAGAACTTTTGACATTTAAATTTTTGCTATCATCCAAATGTTTAATTTATCCTCCAAAATGTGTTTCAGGTGTCATACATCACACAGCTCCACCTTCCTCTTTTCCTGTCATTATCACCACTTTCTTATTAACACCTTTTATCTGTATTCAAATCCCTGCATTTTAAAAAATGCTTCTTCTTCTTCAGATGCCATATCCATTCCGGATATTGGCTATCATCATGGCAATAGTCTTCCTGTTCTTAACTCCTCGGAAAAGTTCTTTTGAGGACATGCTACACCAGTCTCTTAGGTTCTTCAGCCATGAAGTCCATCTCTGCCCAGGGCCTCTCTTCCCAGGGATCTTTCCTTGAAGATTGAGTTGGAGTATTCTATATTTTATGTCATTCCTCATGATATGGCCAAGGTATTGGGGCTTTGAAATAGTGCTAAATTGACAAGATATGGTCCATGGTTAAATTAGTTCTTTATCAGTTTAACACTGTACAGGGAGAAAGAATATTTTTTAAAAATAAAGTTTAGAAATTGCATTTCAGTTGTAGCCCATACCAGTGTGAGCAGAAGGCAGGCAGTAAGCAAAAGAGCTGAATTCACTTGTACACCTTGGCCTATTCGGCACGTAAAGTCACTGATACACTTAGCAACAACCCAAAAAGACCAATATCAGCAGTTGCACAAGTAAAAAATTAAGACAAAATAATGTAACTGGAAACACTACCAAAACTCACAGACACCCTGTTGGTTGAGCAAACTATACCATACATTCATGCCAAAAGACTGGACCTTTTGGCACTTTGTGCTAACATTGAATACCTGGTGGAATAAATATCAACAGGAACAATAAAAACCACAACACAAATAGTGGCAAAAATACCCATTCAGTTGCTGCCAGAAATTGCAGCAGGATGGAGGAAACAACAACATTTGAGGAAGTATCATGGTTAGGCTACTTGCATAACTGGAAGGATCAGTCCAAAGCATAGTGCAACCTACACTTTCCAGTGTTATGTCTTGCTGCATTTGCAAGTAGCATTATTGTTGTGGCCTGGGGTCCTGGGTGCGAGGAGGAGGAGGACATTCAGCCAGCCTGGCTGCCTGCTGCCGGCTCCAACTTGGACTCTGAGGCCAAGAGGGACCCCTTGCCAGTTCCCCAGGCCGCACCTGGTTCAGATCAGGAGGTCGAGTTGGAAGAAATGGATCTGGCACTGGCACCACAGTCAGTTGTCACTCCAGAGCCGGCCCAGCAGGGACAAGCCGGGCTGGAGCGCCGGAACTGGACAGATGGGCCAGGTGCTAGCAGGCAGACTACTCAGGAGCAGGCTGGCACACCTACTCATTACAGGAATGAACTGAGGCATCGGATTCAGCTGAGGAGGAGGAGCGACAGGGCACACCTCCTGAACAGACCCTCAGCTGTGGGGTCTGACTTCTCTTAAAAGAAGAAAGGCATGCCAGCAGTCCCTTTGTCAGACCAACTTGTCAACCTTGTGGACCTGACACCGTGCTCTTAGCTCCCTGACTAAGTTTCCTGGTAGCCCTGACAAGACTCAACTGGCTACTGACCCTGGACTGGTGATGACGATTCTGCTCCAAGGCCTGAAGTAAGATGAATCTCCCCTTCCCTCACTGCAGCTCTACCCAGCTGTTGAGCTCCTCTGGTGCCGTGCCATGCCAATCATTCACTTTGCTCTTTGGGAAATATACTCATCTTTTTCACACATGAAGTGTCACCACAAACAATCAAATATTAGAAATGTGCTGCCTTTGATGTTATGTATGTCATAGGGATACATTCACAAAGCAAAAACATATTTGAAATCTTGTGCTAGCAGATTTATTTATTTATTTATTTCTATACCACCCATTTCTTGTCAACTGCAATAAGCAATTCAGAGTGTTGTTGAATGGGACTGCATGAAGAAAACATTTTTTAAAATGATCAGCCCTCAAAAGATTAGACAGATTTTCAAATATATTCTTTGTAGAGTAGGACATAGAAATCTGACAGGAAACAATTCATTTGGAATGTGGTGTTGGAGGAGATGCTGTGGACTGTGAGAAAAACAAACAAGTTAGTGCTAAATCAAATCAAACCTAAACACTTTCAGAAGTGAAAATGACCAAAATGAGGCTATCATACCTTAAGCATAGAGTGAGAAGATTTATGGTAACTGTAAAAGAGTTTTTGAGGTGTGTGGTATAGTCAAGGGCTGTTATCCCATAGTTATACAGAATGAGCTTCCAAGGTTGAGTTTTGAACTCAGGTCTTCTATGTGCAAATTCAACACTTTTCCAAAAAAAGTTGGTGGAACACAAAGTGAATTGAGTTGGTGGAGGACCGTTGCTTTAAATTTTCAGGCCCTGAAATGAAAGGATCTTTTGGAGGTCATTGTCAACAGTTGGAAGTGACTTGATAGCATAACAATAACAACAAAGTAAGACTCAAGGCCACTTTACCCAGCACACACAAAAGTGTTTGGAATAAGAATAGCAGAAGAACATAAGGAGAGATCTGATTAAATCAGGAAAAAATCTATCTAGACCAGTGTTTTACAGTGGCAAAGGAGAGATGTGAAAACCCCAAGCAAGACTGAACAATAGTACAATCCTGTTTATGTTCTATCACAATGTATACTAAGAAGCATACTTCTAATAGCAGTTGTATATTATTCCACTAATCTATGACTAAATTGCATTATATCACTTAATTACCTGTGGTCAAGGCAGCTAGCAATAATATATATGTACGTATATTGCAGAAATAGAATCACAATTAAAACATAAATCACGATTAAAACATAAAATCAATTATAAAATTAACAATAAAAAAGTTAAATATCCTCCAGGTAATAGTATCACCCTTCGGTCAACAAAGGTGCCCAGGGGCTGCCTAACTGAAAATGTTTTTCCCCATCAACAAACTGCAAGCATGAATAAGCCAGCCTAGTCTCTCTTGAGAAAGGTTGCTGGGAGTCCCCCCTCTCATATCCCCCACCTCCAAGATAAAGGACTCCCATTAAGATGCTAAAAGGTGCATGTGAAAGGATAAATGTGCTGTCTTTAAAGCAGGAGTTCTCAATCTTTTAAAGCCAGGGGCTGGATCACACCCCCTCAGACTTTTGGTGGGCTGGATTGGTATTTCCCCTGCTGATGACAATGCCTTCAATGGCAGCAGCAGTGGCGTTCGGACCACCCTGAGCCCCCACCATCCCCCCAGCTGCTGCTGCTGCCACCAACACTCCCACACACACACTGCCACTGCCAACATTCTCTCCATGCCACCAGTCTAGTCTGCAAACACTCCCCCCCTGCTGGCTCCGCTTCCCTGCTTACCAGCCTGCCATGGGTGAAGGAGGGGTCCTGGCTCTTCTTGCCCATGCTCGGTCAGAGCAGCACCTGGGAAAGATGCAGGTGGCCGCATGCACCTGCCACTTCTACTTCCGCCTACGCTGTCCTTCTACTCTCCGCCTGGCTTGGCATGTCCCTTACACTGATCCATAGCAGGTTGGATGTTGTAAGTCTTCTTACAACATTCACCCAGCAATGGAGCACAGTTAGGGCCATACCAAGCCAGGCGGAGGGGGAAATGGTGGCAGCGGCAGCGAGGGCAAGGGCTGGATGGAATGGTGCTGTGGGCTGGATCTGGCTCACAGCCCATAGGTTGAGAAACCCTGCTTTAAAGTCATGGTCTGAAGTCCTATAAAGCTTTAAAGGTTTTAATCAGCATATTTGGTTCTGTTCAAATTGAAACAGGATGTAACTTGGTGACAGCTTTTTTATAACTACATCTAATCACCTTTTAAAGATTTAAATTGCAGCATGTCATACATTTTAGTGTGTCATATTTGGTGGGGAGTAAGGCACCAATTTTGGTCTAGATTTAAAACAAGTGTACTGAAACAGAATTATTTCACTATCTTGTTATTTAATTAAGAGTTCAAGTACCTGAAAGAACTATTATTATTTTTTAAAAATTGAGTCAGGAAATGTCCGTGATTTTTGGAGATCAAGACTCAGAGGTTCGGGGGAAAAATCACGCTGCAGAAGGCAGAATCTAGGTTATTATAGCCTTATGAAACAGACCAAGGCAAGCTGCTCTTTAAAAGTGTGCAAAAACAATACACCTTTTCTGTGGAGTGAACAATTACTTGCCTTCCTTAGTCATCCTGGATGGATTTAAGTCCAGACCCTTTAAATATCCTTCTCCATAAATACCACTCTGTCACCTTGGAGTTTGACTTTTGGAAATTGGATAGCATTCATCATTCTAATTTCCCCCCTGCCTTTTGGTGAAAAGATAATATGGAAATTGAGATTCCATATGACCTATCAGACAGCCCTAAGGATTAATTTAGGTTTTACTTTTATAACATTATGGTGGATGTAACAAAAAATATATAAAACGAGTCTTACTTTAGTGGCAGAATGGGGCAGAAGTGGTGTGGAAAACAGCGACTTTGGCAGGTCATAAAATATATTCTTCCAGACAAATGGGTGTGACAAGATCAGTCTTTATCCCTTTCTTTTCCCTGAAAATATTCCCCTCTTTCAAGGAATGTAGACCATAGATTGGGACTGTAGCGGCTCAAGTGGCTAAGTCGCTGACTGGGAGGCAGAAGGTCAGCAGTTCGATTCCTGAGTACTGCAGGACGGAATGAGCTCCCGTTTTTGTTCCAGCTCCTGCCAACCTAGCCGTTCTAAAGCAAGAAATTGCAAGTAGATAAATAGGGACCACTTCGGTGGGAAGGTAACAGCGTTCTGTGCGCTCCGGTGTCTAGTCATGCCTGCCACATGACCACGGAAATGTATGCAGAAGCAGACAACGCTGGCTCTTTGGCTTTGAAACAGAGATGAGAGCTGAACCCTAAAGTCGGATACGACTGGCTTTCGAGCAAGGGAAACTTTTACCTTCACTAGACCATAGATTAATTATGATTCTTCTGATGCTGTTCCAGGTATAAGAAGCTTTTTTGGAAGCTAGAATAAACTTACTGAGTCCACTTGAAAGCAAGCTTTTACAGACTAGAGTATGTAGATTGCTTTTCCAGAGAAGAGAAGGGCCAAACCCAATATAAAACATGATGGATTCAGTATTAAAATCACAGCCCCATAATAAAGCATTGCTTTATAGCAGGGGTTCCCAACCTTTTTAATCTGGGGGCTGGGTCATGCTGTCTCAGTCAGTTTCAGGGGCCGGGCAGCTATTTTGCCCTGCCTGCATGATGGGGGTGGCCATTTTATCCCAGCAGCTTCAAAGGGATGGCCATCTTCTTTCTCAAATGCCCTTGAAGGGGTGGGGGCACATGAAATGGTGCCATGGGCCGGATGCGGCCCATGGACCTTAAGCTGGCAACCCCGGCTTTATAGCTATTGACTATTCTCAGTCTATTCATAAAATCAACTGAATGTATAGTTGATAAAGTTATGGCCTCTTTTTACTCAGCTTTATGCATTGGCTTCTGAATTCTCTCTTACTCCCATTGAGGAATATGAAGAAATTTCACCTTTGTCAAACTTTTAATCAAGACTTGCTATCACAATGTGGCAAAACATCACGTGAAGAATTATTCAACCTCCTTGCTCCAGCATAAGACCAAGACACCAAATTTGCTTCAGTTATGGTTCCTACAATTTGTGCAAAATATAATTACCATAGAACTTTTGCATCTGTGAAAAAAAAATTGTTTTTCCCATTGTGAATTTAAGTATATACATAAAACAAGCACAACATAATAAGTTGATTGCTCGCTAAGAAACAATCAACCAATGCAGTGCTGCTCTTTCTATTGCACAGCCAAAATTACAGCATTTTCCAGTTAAATACATTTTACAGAAATGCGGAAAAACCACGTGATTATTTGCAAATCTTCTCCAAGGTCCTCTTTCCCTGCTCATCTCACAGTGACTCATAGCTTGAATAAATTATTTTAGGTTGTCTTGTTTACAAAAGACTAATGAAGCTACTATTTAAGTCCCTATTGCTGATACAGAAATAAGTTTACCCTCACTGATTAATTTCCCTTTGCAATCCACCAACATTAAATGATTCCCTAATATAGCTCTGCTGAAAATGGTTACAGTGGCTTAAAGCCCATGGGAAAGATGTGTTCAAGAAATATAAAATCAGAGACTCGAAGTGTTACTTTCCAAGACTACAGTACTGCAAGGAGAATCTGAGGATTTGGATCCAAAAAATAATCTATCCAAGCTTTATGTAAAACCAAAGTTACTCTGATCATAAGTGGATTAAGCTACCAATAGTCTCTCAGAAATGTGATTATGTTTGGGAAAGATATTGGTCCATGCATCACATCAAGACCCATGAACAATGCAGTTTATGAGATTGTAATTTTTTAAAGTGTATTTGTCGCCCTTTTGCCCACTATGGTTTAATTTTCCCTGAGCAACAATATAATTTCACATTTGATTCCAAAGAGTTTAGCATCTTCTCTAGACAATATTCTACTAATATCAGCAAATCTCTGTCTCTGTCTATCTCTCTTTCTGTCACTGTATACATAAGGAGACGTACATAAGGAGACGTTAGGGAAGAGAATTACTTTTTTAACTTTCAATTTATCAATTTATCACTGTATACATAATGAGATTTTAGGGAGAAGGAGAATTACTTTAAGTTTCAATTTATCATTGCACCAATACCCTTTTCAAAGGGCCTCCACAGTGTAGTAATAAGTTGTCTTCAGCCAGCAGGTTCCCCCAGACAGTCATTAATCTTCAGGACTTGTGCATATTTCATTATTGCTTAATTAAATAATTACATTAAGAAACATCCCTAAAGCTTTAAAAGGTCAGTGATGGGACTCCAACAAGCAATACATTCACTGGACCCTCACTTGTAATATATTTGTATTTCAAAAGAAGTGTCAAATTGAGTACAGTATTTCAAAATACAGTAGCTACAGTTAGATCCTTTAGCATTATGAGAATGAGCCTAACCTTCCCTTGGACTCACATGTTCTATTTTCCCAGGCTCCTGTTCCCACCCTATCGATCCCATGTGCTTTGGGTGACCAGAGGTAGCCTTTCTCCTGGGCAGTATGGTAGGGATTAGGTTACTTTGGTGTCTTGCATGGAAGACAAAGAAGGAGCCGCAGTGGGGGCTAAAACACAGGTTTATTTCATGATGGTCAGGATGAACATGTGGTAATGGCGGAGGTACAGCTCATTTTATACTGCAGTAATACATTTGAATATTGTTGCACGGTAGCTCATTGGCTGCTACCGGCGTGACGTCATTCTGAGTCACGCCCATCTTCTCCAGGTGATCCTAGCACGGGAAAGGTTCCCGCGGCTGCCGGCGATTGGGGAATGTGAACCATGTGAGCTGAACGCTCGCAGCTGCCCTCTATGGGCAGCTTACTCACGTTCCTTAAACAGCTGGGTTACATTGTAATCATTGTCAGGTTACATTCATACATTCTTAAAGTAATACTGTTACATACACAACACTCCTCCCCCCTAGGATGGGACGAAGTCCCTCAACCATTGTGGCTTCCCGCACGTGCGCTTGGGGCGTGCGGCTGCTTGGTTTAGCTCAGGGGAACTAGGGGCTCCAAATCCCACAGAGTCTCATCCTGCAATGGAAAGGGGGGACTCATTAGTCGTTTGGCAGGGGCTCTGCGACAACCTTGCATTGGGAGAAGGGAACGGAACATGCAGCTGCGATGTGAACTCCTGCCTGTTACCCATGGCGCCTGGGGACCCCCCCAGCACGAACCTCAGAACCGATGAGGAGACCCTCGTTGTCTCGCCCCGGTCCCTTGCGCCTGCAACTGGCGTACTTGCGCCACCCCCTGCTGCCTGACCTGGAGTTCTCGGGGATGGGGAGAGTGAACTTCTCCCTGCTGCCTGGCTCGGGGGGCTTGGTGATATGGTATACTCTAAAGCAAAAGGGCTGGGGGGACTGGAGGTACCAGGGGCTGAACTGAAACCCCTCTTCTCGCTCGGACGGGTGGGGGACCACTCCGCGACACCCCCCTGGTACGGTAACATAAAGTCAACCTTATTCCACTCTTTCAAAGTATCGTCCTCCTCGGCTGAGAATCCAGGGTATGCATTTGTACCCAAGGACACCCCCGTGTCTCCCCCTTGGGTTACGCGGGTGGGGGAGGACCCTAACGCTGATTACCTTTCACTATTGACTCGCCTTCTGAGTTGGTCAGCGTGCCTTCTCCAGAGTAGACCTGTGCTAGTCTCGACCCTATAGGATACTGGCCCCGTTTGTTCAATGATCGTCCCTGGAACCCACGTTGGCCCCGAGGCCGCATAGTTTCTGCAGTGAACCGGGTCCCCTGCCGAAAAGCTTTTGGAACTCTCTACCACTATATTTCTCCCCTCATCCTTCACCCTCGTCGGATCCAACCAATCAAAAAGGGTTACCGGCCGCCTCCTCATGAGGAGCTCGGCCGGCGAAAGTCCTGACGCTAGAGGAGTTGCCCTATATCAGATGAGGAACTGACACAGTTGGAGGTTCAACTCACCGGGACCCATGCGCCGCAGTGCGTCTTTCGTAGTGCGCACTTGGTGCTCTACCTGACCGTTTGTGGCGGGGTGAAACGGGGCAGCAGTAATATGTCGGATGGCATTTCTCTCGATAAATGCCTTGAATTCCGCAGAAGTGAAGGTACTGGCGTTATCGCTAACAAGGATGTCCGGCAGGCCGAAGCAACTGAACACCCTGCGCAAATGTTTAATGGTTGCGGCAGATGAGGTGCTAGTCATGGGGATTACTTCCAGCCATTTTGAATACGAGTTGACTATCAGCAGAAACATGGACCCGCGGAAGGGGCCAGCGAAGTCGACATGTATCCGGGACCATGGCCCATGGGCCGTGTCCCATTCCCTACAGGGTAGCCGGGACTCCTCGGGACGAGAGCTCTGGCAGCTCTCGCACGTGCCCACTAAGTGCTCTATATCCGCGTCTATTTGGGGCCACCCACTATTCCCGGGGTGCTGGTATGCAGTAGCCTCAGCACCTTCGCCCGCAACTTTTCTGGGATAACTACCCACTGGCCCCAGAGCAAGCAGCCCCTTTCAAGGGAAAGCTCTACTCTACGCCTGAAAAATGACTTGAAATGCTCCTCGGGGGGAGTTGTGGGCCACCCTTTCCTTACCCAGGAACTGACTTGGGCCAGTATTTTGTCGGCCGCCGTGGCTTTGGCGAGGTCTGCCGGGACTATGGGGGGTGAGTCGAGAGACTCGATCAGCAGGAGTTGATGGTCCTGCTCTACTTTGCATGCGGGATCCCCTAGACTAGGGAGAGGAGACCGGGACAGCACGTCCGCATGGGAAATCTCCTTCCCTGGGCGATAGACCAGCTCATATTGGTAGGCGTTAAGGAAAATCGCCCAACGTAGCATTCGGGGGGACAGGATTAGTGGGGTGGGCTTGCCTGTGGTAAAGATTCCCAGAAGAGGCTTATGATCAGTCACAACAGTAAATTCGCGGCCGTATAGGAAATCGTGGAACTTCTTTGTTCCCGCGATGATGGCCAGGGCCTCCCTATCTGTTTGCGCGTAGTTGCGCTCCGCCTTTGAAAGGGACCTGGAGTAGTATGCAACCGGGGCTTCCCGCCCGCTCTCTAACACGTGGCACAGCACCGCCCCAACCCCCACTGGGGATGCATCACAGACTAAAACCACTGGTCTCCTCGGGTCAAAATGAGTCAGGACAGCATCCGAGGATAAAAGCGCTTTGAGCTCCTTGAACGCTTTCTCTTGCCTATCTCCCCACCGCCAAACCGCCTCTTTCTTTAGTAGCGTGTGCAGTGATATCGCTGATATCAAACTGGTGCAGTTTGACCTTGGGATACACCATGGATCCCATCCTCGTCGCCAATTTGGTGTCTTGCACGGAAGACAAAGAAGGAGTCGCAGTGGGGGCTAAAACACAGGTTTATTTCATGATGGTCAGGATGAACATGTGGTAATGGCAGAGGTACAGCTCATTTTATACTGCAGTAATACATTTGAATATTGTTGCACGGTAGCTCATTGGCTGCTACCGGCGTGACATCATTCTGAGTCACGCCCATCTTCTCCAGGTGATCCTAGCGCGGGAAAGGTTCCCGCGGCTGCCGGCGATTGGGGAATGTGAACCATGTGAGCTGAACGCTCGCAGCTGCCCTCTATGGGCAGCTTACTCGCTTTCCTTAAACAGCTGGGTTACATTGTAATCATTGTCAGGTTACATTCGTACATTCTTAAAGTAATACTGTTACATACACAACAGTTCCCACAGTAGTGGGCTCCCAAACAAATGTACTACCACAGTGTGGGTGTGACCTACTTTGTGGGTATGGCTGTGAGCGTGGCCTACTCTGTGGGCATGGCCATGTGACTGGGTTGGCGATCTAGTCATGCCTGCCACATGAACATGAAAACGTCTGCAAACATAGACAGCACTGGCTCTTTGGCTGTAAATGGAGATGAGCACTGCACCCTAGAGTCAGATGCGACTGGCTTTTGGGCAAGGGGGACCTTTACTAACCACTTGCAACTAAACCATACCTGTCAACCCGCGGCTCCGGAAAAATGGGACCTGCGCAGATCGCTTGTGCGCAGGTTGCTTTCCACGCATGCGTGGAAGCGCTACGTCGCTTGCGCAGCCCCTATGCAAGCGATTTACCCCTTCCACGCATGCACGGAAGCGCTATGCCGCTTGCGTAGGGGCTGTGCAAGAGGTGTAGTGCTTCCACGCATGCATGGAAAGTATTTTCCCCGCGGGGTTTTGGCAGCGCGGGGCGGGTTATGACCAGTGGATTCGTTCCACAAAAGCTCATATTGAAATACAGTTGATTTTTTAAAAAATAGAAGCCATGTTAGTCTGGTTCAGGCATATCAGAAAACAAAAACAAAAAATAATAATAAAACAAAAACAAAAACACTGCAGCACTTTAAAGACTAACTGCTATATTTTTACTGTTAGCTTTCATGGATGAAGAAGTGGACTTATTCCATGAAACCTAACAGTAAAAACATAGCAGTTATTCTTTAAAGTGCTGCAGTGTTTTTGTCTTATTAAAATACAGAAGTTAGTTTTGAAGGTACCACAATGTGGTTTGTTATGGGGGAGCCTAAGGGGGTTTCCCTGGGAGGGGGAGGGGGGAAAGAGGGCCATGGAGTTCCCTGGGCCAGCTGCAGTCTATCTCGGAGTCTTTAAGGTGCCACAACATTTTTGTCTTTTTGTTTTATTTACTTCCTGATATGCTTGAAACACAGACTAATATGGCTACCAATTCAAAACTGCACAGTAAAACCTCACATAAAGAGCGCCTTAGTGACTAACTCACTTAAAGAGCAGAATTTTCTCTGAATGGTCACCTTGCTTAACAACTAAAACCAACCAAAAACTCGCTTAACAACTAAATTGGGGCTCACAATCACCCCGCCAGAAGTCACAATTGGCCACTTACAATGGTGTTTCACTTAAAAAGCAAACTCACTTAAAGAACAATCCTGTGGAACGCATTATGCTCTTTAAGCAAGGTACCACTGTATTCCAAGCATATCAGAAAGTAAACAAACCAAAAAGACAAAAACGTTGTGGCACCTTAAAGACTAACTGCTGCTCGGAGGTAGACTGGCCTAGAGAGCTCCATGGGCCTCATTCCTCCCTCCTGGGGAAACCCACTTAGCCTGCTCCACAGCCTCCCCCCCCACACACAGACACAGCCTCCTCTCCACACATACACACACACACAGCCTCCCCCTCCAATCTCTCTCTCTCTCTCTCTCACACACACACACACACACACAGGGCGGAGTGTGGAGGTGGGCGGGGTCATCAGGTTTTACTAACACGCCCCCCTGCCCGAACTGGTTTTTATTGTATCTTGTACTTTTGCCCTTGTTATATTGTATTTTGATTTTGGTTATATTGTATCTTTATTTAAATGTGTTGTAAGGCGCCCTGAGTTGGCCTGTGCTGAGTAGGACAGGATATAAATAAACTGAACTAAACCAGCTGGAGCCCACCACTGGATTCCCAGGTCTTGGCTCTACAATCAAGTACTGTATTCCAAACCACTGAACTATACCAGCATTGAAATTACATCTCGGAAGTATATAAAACTATACATTAAAATACCAAATTACAAAAGTCATGCAAATAAGAAGGAAGAAATGATTTTAAAAATCACTCTGGTAGATATTGGTTTCTCTTATGGTCTTCAGGTAAGCAAAGAATAGGAATCATAGTAGCAGAAATGATTATTCAGAGACATAGTGCATAATCAATTAATAAGGGAACCTGAACCTGAACCTGGTATAATAATAGTAGCTACTTTACACTAGTATTCACCAGCCTTCAAGAAATAGTTGTATTGACAGGAAGTAATTTGAAGATCTATTTATTTGGAATTGATGAAATAAGAGATTATTCTTTTATATTTATTGAATAATTTAAAAAATCTTTAATGATTTGAAGGAATCTATATGGTTGGAAAAAGTTTTGCTTTTGCAGTATCTAGATCAGAGATTTGTTCAGGAGGGCAAGGAAAAAATAGACCTATTTCTTAAGAAACTGAAATGTAAAGGGAGGAGTAGAAACTTTCACAAGGGATTCAATGGAGTTACCGTATTTTCCGGCGTATAAGACGACTGCGCGTATTTAGTGTCTTGCACGGAAGACAAAGAAGGAGTCGCAGGAAGGACTAACACAGGTTTATTCATTGATGCTCAGCAGGAACATGAGGTAATGGGGCAGATACATCTCATTATATACCATAACACAATACATTTGAATCTTGTTGCACGGTAGCTCATTGGCTGCTACCGGCGTGGCCTCGCCCAGGTCACGCCTCTCTTCTGCAGTTGTTTTCTCTTCTGCAGTTGTTTTCTCTTCTGCAGTTGTTTTCTCTTCTGCAGTTGTTTTCTGTAGCTCCTGATCATGTGGGGAATTTCCCGCGGCTGTTTGTGATTTGGGCAATGTGGACCATGTGAGACTGAACGCTCGCAGCTGCCCTCTATGGGCGGCTTGCTCGCGTTCCTTAACAGCTGAGATACATTGTGATTGTGGACTGGTTACATTCATATATTTAAAGTGACATTGTACATGCATACATAACATCCCTCCCCCCTAGGATGGGACGAAGTCCCTCAACCATTGTGGCTTGCCGCATGTGCGCCTGGGGCGTGCGGCCGCCTGACTTAACACAGGGGAGCCGGAGACTCCTGGTTCCGCGGAGTCCTGCCCTGCAATGGAAAGGGGGGACTCATTAGCGGCTCGGTGTGGCGTCTGTGGTACCCTTGCATTGGGGGACGGGAATGGAATGAATAGTTGGGAAGTGAATCCCTGCCTGCCGCTTGAGGAGTTTGGGGACCCCCCCCAGTACGAATCTCGGGACCGACGAAGAGGCCCTCATGGCCTCGCCACCCCCCGCTGCCTGTCCGGGCGTTCTAGAGACTGTGGTGGGCGGACTCACCCCTGTTGCCTGTCTTGGCGGTGTTGGTCTCCGGGGGGCAGGAGCTATTGCATACTCCAAAACAAAAGGGCTAGGGGGACTGGAAGTACCAGGGGCTGAACTGAAACCCCTCTTCTCGCTAGGACGGGTGGGGGACCACTCCGCTACATCCCCCTGGTACTGCAACTCATAATCATCATCAAACTGATCCCTCTCTTTGAAAGTATCCTCCTCTGTGTCTCCCCCTTGGGTAATGCAGGTGGGGGAGGACCCTAACACTGATTCCCCCTCGCCGGTGACTCGCCTTCGGAGTTGGTCGGCGTGCCTTCTCCAGAGTAGACCTGAATTAGTCTCGACCCTGTAGGATACCGGCCCCGTTTGCTCAACAATTGTCCCTGGCACCCACGCTGGCCCCGAGGCCGCGTAGTTTCTGCAGTGAACCGGGTCCCCTACCGCAAAACTTTTGGAGCTCTCTCCCCCTATGCTTATGTTTCTCCCTTCATCCTCCACCCTGGACGGATCCATCCGGTCAAACAGTGTTACCGGACGCCTCCTCATGAGGAGTTCGGCTGGGGAGAAACCTGACGCTAAAGGGGTTGTCCTGTAGCAGATGAGGAACTGGCACAGATGCAGGTTCAACTCACCAGGACCCATGCGCCGCAGTGCGTCTTTCGTAGTGCGCACTTGGCGCTCTACCTGACCGTTTGTGGCGGGGTGAAACGGGGCAGTGGTTATGTGCCTGACGGCGTTCCTCTCCATAAACGTCTTGAACTCTGCCAACGTGAAGGTACTCGCGTTATCGCTCACAAGGACGTCTGGCAGGCCGAAGCAGGCAAACAGCTTTCGCAACTGTTTAATGGTTGCGGCAGAGGACGTGCTGTTCATGGGGATTACCTCCAACCACTTGGAGTAGGAGTCGACTACCAGGAGAAACATGGACCCGCAGAAAGGGCCGGCGAAGTCGACATGGATCCGGGACCATGGCCCGTGGGCCGTATCCCATTCCCTATGGGCTAACCGGGACTCCTCGGGCTGAGAGCTCTGGCAGCTCTCGCACGTGCCCACTAGGCGTTCTATGTCCCCGTCTATCTGGGGACACCAAAAGAAACTCCTGGCCAGAGCCTTGGAGCGCACGATCCCGGGGTGGCTGGTGTGCAGTAGCCTCAGCACCTTGGCCCTCAGCTTCTCTGGGATAACCACCCGCTGGCCCCAGAGTAAGCAGCCCCTTTCCAGAGAAAGCTCTACTCTGCGCCTGAAAAACGGCTTGAAATGTTCCTCGGGGGGAGAGGTGGGCCACCCTTTTCTAACCCAGGAACTAACTTGGGCCAGGATCTTGTCGGCCACCGTGGCCTTGGCGAGGTCGGCTGGCACAATTGGGGGTGAGTCGAGAGACTCAATCAGCAGGACTTGGTGTTCCTGCTCTACCTCACACGTGGGGTCCCCTAAACTAGGGAGAGGGGATCGGGACAGGGCGTCCGCATGTGAAATCTCCTTCCCTGGGCGATAGACCAGCTCATATTGGTAGGCGTTGAGAAAAATGGCCCAACGCAGCATCCTGGGGGATAGAATTTGTAGGGTTGGTTTGCCGGTAGTGAAGATCCCCAGCAGCGGCTTGTGATCCGTCACTACCATAAACTCGCGGCCGTATAAGAAATCGTGGAACTTCTTGGTTCCCGCGATTATTGCTAGGGCCTCCCCATCTGTTTGTGCGTAATTGCGCTCAGCTTTCGAGAGGGACCTTGAGTAGTACGCCACCGGGGCTTCCCTCCCGCTCTCCAACACGTGGCACATGACCGCCCCCACCCCCACCGGGGACGCATCACAGACTAGCACCACTGGTTTTTTCGGATCAAAATGGGTCAGGACCGCATCCGAAGACAGGAGTGACTTATTTTTTTTTAAATTTTTTATTAAATCTTTAATAAACATACAGAAAAAAGAAAAGAAAACATTAACAATACATTAACAGTACATTACACTAACGAATCCATAATATCATACTAACAAACATTACTATATGGTAGCACATAACAATATCTATATTCATTAACTACTATTTAACCACCAAATATTAAGAACCTTTATTTCAAAATCCAAAATAATAGGAAAAAAAACTTTCTGTACTACCACTAATCTTTTTAACCAATTAAAAAAAAAAAAACACCCTGTGAATATATACAATGCCCGGAGAGTTTATTTTTAACTCAAGTCCAGAAACTTCTTTGAGATGGTACTGGTCCTGAACTATCACCTGCCATAATAGAGTGATCCACGAACGGTTTCCATATATTCCAGAATCTATTCTCTTTTAAATTATCTCTTTTGACTTTAATCTCCCATGTCAATTTATCGTTCAATGCTAAACTCCACATTTCTTTATACCATTCTCCAACCTGAATATCTACATCGTTTTTCCAATTTCTGGCTATACATTGTCTACCCGTTGTCAGTACAATTTCCAGTAGTTCTTTTTCCTCCTTGTTTAAACCCAGATCTTCCACATTCGTTAAAAGAATAGTACCCGACACCAACTTAACATTTTTACCCAATATTTCACCAAATTCATTTTCTATTTTTCCCCAAAAATCCTTTATTTTTTTACAACTCCACCACATATGTTCATATGTTCCATCAAATTCTTTACATCTCCAACATAACTTATCTCTTTTATTATCCATCTGGTAAAGTCTTAATGGTGTCAGGTACCATTGCCACAACATCTTGAAATTATGTTCTTTAATTCTTACAGACATTGTTCTCATAATTCTCTTTTTCCATTTATTTTTCCATTCAGTCTCCCCAATTTTTATATTCAAATTTTGTTCCCACTTCCGTTTCAAATCCTCCTTTGGATCTGCACCTCTATTCAATATATTATAAAGCTTACTTACAAGACCCTTAATACTACTTTCGCCTTTTCTAATCTTCCTTACCAATTCCTCAAATTCCGTAAGTACTCTATCTGATCCTAGTTCTCTTTTATATTTTTTATTCCAGTTGTCCACCTTTAACTTCTGAAACCAATTCAAGTTTAATATCTCAAACATTTTTTTCCGTTCGGCATCAACATCACATGCTTTTAACCAATCCTTCAATAACAACGTCCCATTTTTATCCAATATTTCTATTTTTTCTTTATCTAATTTTATTGGGAAACACATCATATCAGTCAATTCCAAGATTGGGGAGAGATTCGGAACCATATCTTTTTTTACCTTCTTCCACACCTCCATGAGACCTTTCATCATAGTATTATTTGACCTTTTCGCCTTATCTTTCATTCCCAGAAAATTCAAGTTTCCAATATTTCTGTATTCTTTCATTTCCAATTGTTCCCAAATTACCTTTTCTCTTGCCAAGATCTTCACAACATTCTTGACTTGAAATGCTCGATAGTATGCTAAGAGGTTTGGCATACCCAACCCCCCTTTTTTCTGAGACAAATACCATAATTTCTTTGGAAGCCTAGATTTTTTTTCCTCCATTACAAAAGTCATTAAACATTTTTTGAAACTCATTGATTTCTTTCTCTTTTAAATGGATCGCGAGCGTGTCAAATAAAAAGTTAATCTTTGGTAACAGTATCATTTTACACATAGCAATCCTTCCAAACCATGACAGCTTTAACTTCTGAAGTTCTCGTATTTTATTCCTAAATTCAATTCTCAAGCTGTCATAATTCAATCGTTTAAGTTCTTCTAATTTGTTTGAAATAGTTATCCCTAAATACTTCAACTTATCTTTGATTTGTATATTAAGTGTCGACACCGTCCTACCCATCTCGCTCAATTTCAAATTACACAACATCAATTCAGATTTATCCCAGTTTATCTTTAATCCTGTTATAGCTTGAAATACTTGTAGATGATCTTTAATCCTGTCCATTACCTGTTCGGGGTGCTTCACCATAAGCAATGTATCATCAGCGTACATGCTCACTTTATTACCCATAATCCCCTCTATATTTAAATCCTCCCTTATACTTTTAGCTAAAATCTCCATTGCCATTATAAACAAAATAGGAGATAATGGGCAACTCTGCCTAGTACCTGCCTCTAGCTTTACCACATCCGTGAGCTCCTCGTTTACTCTAACCCTGGCATTTCCTTTTTGATATAGTAAATCTATAACCCTATTAAATTTATCTCCAAACCCATATTTTCTAACTATTTCCTTAATTGAAGACCACTGCAATGAATCAAATGCCTTAAAAATATCCAATGATAGTAATCCCACTTTTTCCTTTGTTTGATTAACACTGTCTATTAAATCTAATACCCTTCTAGTCAAATCCGCCATGTGTCGTCCTTTTAGAAACCCAACTTGATCAACATTTATATATTCCCCCATAAAACTATTTAAACGGTTAGCCAATATTGCCGTGAAGATCTTCGCATCTTGATTTATAAGCGAAATTGGTCTGTACGAATCCACTCTTTCCAAATTCTTACCAGGTTTTGGCAAAAGAACAATTGTAGTGTTATACCATGAAGTCGGGATTGATCCTCCATCTAATATATAATTATATAACTTCACCAATTTCGGGACCACCACCTCTTTAAATTCTTTGTAAAACTCTGTTGATAATCCATCCTCCCCCGGGGCTTTCCCTATCTTCAATCCGCTTATTACCCCCTTAACCTCTTTATCAGTTATCTTTTCCTCCATTTTCTCCCTATGCTCTTGCTTTATCCCATTCCCTAACTGCCTCTCCAATATCCTTTTAAGCTTTTCCCTATCTATTTCTTTTTCTGCATATAACACCTGGTAAAATTCCCTAACTATTTTACATTTATCGCTATTCTTATTACACCTTGAACCTTGCCTGTCAACTAACACCCCAATTTCTCTTTTTTCCCTTTTAACCTTAGCTGCTCTTGCTAATAGTTTTGAGTTCTTATTACTAAATTCAAAATATTCTCTATTTAAATAAATCAGATCTCGTTTAACTTTATCAATATCTTTACCCATTACTTCTGTCTTGAGTCCTTGTAGTTTCAAGAGAATTTTTTTATCTTTACTTTTTACGTGTTCTTCCTGTAATTGTTTTATTTCCCTTTCTTTTTCTATGTGTTCTGCTTTATACCTTTTATATTTAAGGCTTGCCACTTTTATGCTTTCCCCCCTAAAAACTGACTTCATGGTATCCCATACAATATTAAAATCAACCTCATTATTATCATTCCATTGCCAACTTTCTTTCCAAATTTCCATAATTGCCTCTTTGCTTTTCTGATCTTTGAACAAATTAGGATCGTACCTCCAATTTCTAACTCTTTGAATATTTTTTGGTGCTTTCAATTCCAGATATACTTTAGCATGATCCGATTCCTTAATAATCCCAATTTCCGTACTTTCTATATCTCCAATTAAATTTTCCGACAGAAAAACATAATCTATTCTCGAGTAGGTCCCATGTACATGCGAAAAAAAGGAATATGCCCTTTCCAAGCCTTTAAACTCTCTCCACGAATCCTTCAAACCCATAACTTTCATCCATTTGTCCATCGCCTTCCCTTTCACACCCATTCCACTTCTAGCTATGTTTGTGCAATCCATTCCTGACCTGATCAAATTAAAATCACCAGCCACAATAATTTTTGCAACATTTTCCCCCTCCACTATTTTCCGAATTTTTTCAAGAAACACTACTTGGTGGTCATTCGGAGCATAAATATTTACCAACAATATTTCCTCATCCTCCAATTTTCCTCTTAACAACAGATACCTACCCTCTTGATCAGCAATCTTTTTTGTGATTTCAAATCCTAACTTCCTAGAAATCATAGTTGCCACCCCTCTTGCTTTAGATGTTCCAAACGCCATCTCATAGTGTTGCATCCAACTCAGATAAAGTTTATTCGTATCTTTTGATTTCTGATGTGTTTCCTGTAAAAATAAAATATCTGGTCTATCTTTTTTCAACGCCGATTCCAACCTCCGTCTCTTAAGAACAGAGCCTGTACCTTTCACATTCCACGATATTATTTTAATACTATCCATAACCAAATTCTTCTCCCAACTTTAAACTCTCCATCGGGCGTGCCACCAAAAACCCTTCACCATACCCACTACATAAAACACACATTTTTCACTCTCCCCACCTTCCAACGAAAAGTCGCCTCTGTCAACCAAAGAGGGGAGAGGGGGGACCTGCAAGATGCGCCCTACTGCCGGCGCTATGCGCTACTTACCCATTCTACCTCTATTAGCTAATTAAGATTACTACTATCTAATGCTCATCCTTCCTTACCTATCTCCTCCTCCATCATAATCAAAGACGGCTCCTCCTCCTCCTCCCCTCGTTGTGGTGTTCCACCTGTTGCCCCACCGGACTCCTCCCTCCCATATTCCCTCCCCAAAGCTCCAGAATCCATCATTTCCTTCTTAAGATTTTTCCATTCTTCTGAATCTACTTGTACCAATCCCAACAAACTCAGGTATTCCAATGGATTAATGCCTTCATCAATAACTTGCATTCTTTTATCATAGAAAAAGCGCAATTGTTGTGGAAATCTCCAATTATACCTTATATTTTTACCCATCAATAATTTAGTAACAGGCCTCATCTTATATCTCCATGTTCTTTCTTTTAGTGAAATATCATTGTAGACTTCTACATCTGAGCCATCAAATTTCAACGCGACTGAACCAACACTTTTCAGATGAGCCATTACTTTTAATTTATCTGCCCAATTTGCAAATTTAACCAACACATTTCTTTGAGCCACTCTCCCTCTTCTTGGACCCACCCGGAATACACTTCCTAAATCCTCTTGAACAAATTCCTTCCCCATTTTTAAACCATTTAACCACTGAACCACCCTCTCTCTTAACAGATCCGGAGTGCGTTCCGGTACCTGACGGATCAAAATGTTCTGCTTTCTCATCATGTCTTCGACAGCATCTATCCTCATTTCTTGTTCCTGCAGTTTTAACTTACTGTCCCGCACCACCTCCTGAGTCCCTTTTACTTCCTTCTTTACCGCATCCACCTCGATTTGAACCACTTTCAGCATTCCCTCAAATTTATTCAAACTTAAGTCCACCTTTTTGGTATAATCTGTCAGTGTTGACATCATCTTTTCTTGCCTTTTAAACATTTCATTTTTATCTTTCACCCTTGAAGCCTCATTTTTCTCCATTTTTTGCGACAACTTGCCAATTTCCACCATAATTTGAGTCTGGTCCAATGACACTGTGGGCAGAGCTGTTGGCTGAACAGATTCATCCATTGGTGCTTTTTCAATCTTCTTAGGTTTTACAACCTGTTCTTCTTCTTTTGCTTTCGCTCTCGTACCTTTATCCATAGTGATGTAATATATTTCAAACCCAATGTTGCAGATCGCTGTAACAATTCCAATATAGTAAGGCTTACTACACTGCAGCCATAGGTTCCACCAATACAACCGTCAAGTTCTTATGTCAGCAGAAGATCCAAAATTTACTGTAATCCACAACGATGGAACAAAGGAAAACAAAAGAAAACAGCTCTCCAAACAGGCAGTTTAAAAGTAAAACTTGTTAACCACAAATAATCCTTTCCCACAAAGCCAGCAGTCAAATGACGTCTTCCAACCACAGCAAAAAGGCTTCAGAAAAACAGTTAATCAGGTTGCTGAGGGGGGGGGGGGAGCTCAGAAGGAAAGAAAAATCCAGCCACCAAGGGGTTAAGGTGAGAAGTTGAGAAGCTATTTGTAATCCACACAGTAATGGAACCCTTCAATCAAAGCCACATAATCCTTCCTTTGAAGTGGATAATCAAAACACCCTTTTCCAGCGAGTGCCTTAACTTTGTAGTGAGAAGAGGCCCCCCCTCTTCCCCCTCTTCCCTAAATGAGCAGGCAGTTTAGGCAGAAGAGAAGAGAGAGAAAAAAAACAAACTCCCACAGCTCTCCTCTTTTCCAGACCAGAGAGGAGGTGAAAAAAAAAGAGAAAGGAAAATTAATCCGCCTTATTGATTTCAGAATGTGGCGCAGTCCTCTGGTATGTAGAAAAAAAAACCACAGTCTATACAAGATCACTTTCGTTTTCCCTGGCCGTCGCCATTACAGTACCTCCAGCTCTTCCTCCCCTTCTTTTTCTTCTGAAAAAACTCAGCCGATTTTATAGCTTATAGCTAAGAATGTAGCCCCCTTCAGGCACTTACACACACATTGCCTTCACTCCAGCCGCTTTTTGCCACTTCCAAAACCAGTTCCATAGCCTTCTCCTCTCGCTGATCCCGTTCCTCGGCTCTCCAGCAGGAAAGCCGCGACTGCCGTCACAGCTCCACCGCCCAGAAAAACCTCCCGAACTTCGATCATCCAGCTTCAAAAGCTCAGCAAACTTTCCAAGGAGACAGGCAAGGATCTTAACTTTAAGCTTTACCACTTGAAAAATTTTCTATTCCGCTCCTTCACATCGTTCACCACTTTGTTGAGCGCGAGTGTCCGAAACTAGATGTTACACAGCGGCCATCTTAGCCAAACCCCCCGACAGGAGTGACTTAAGCTCCTTGAATGCCCTCTCCTGCTTGTCCCCCCACCGCCAAACCGCGTCCTTCTTAAGTAGCGCGTGCAGTGGCTCCGCGACCGATGCCTTCCGAGGCAGGAAGGAGTGATAGAAATTTAGGAGCCCTAGGAATGACTGCAGCTCCGGTTTCGCGGTGGGGCGAGGGGCGTCTCTCACGGCCGCTACCTTGGACTCGGAGGGTTTGATTCCGTCCGGGGTTACCTTAAACCCTAGAAACTCTACCTCCCTCGCAAAGAATACGCACTTGTCCCTCCTCAATCGAACACTGAGAGAACCCCATCTAGCCTCTTGGCTAACTCTAATTCGCTCCCCGCTGTTATCAACACGTCGTCGAAGTATGGGAGGACGCCTGGAAGCCCCTTTAAAAGGCGTTCCACGAGGGACTGGAAAATTCCGGGGGCCGAATTCATGCCAAACTGAAGGCGCGTTACCTTAAACGCCCCCTTGTGCGTTACGATCGTTTGCGCGGCGGCAGCAGCCGGGGTTACAGAGAGCTGCTGATACGCCTGGGCCAAATCTAACTTGGCGAAAAACCTCCCCCCATGTAGCGTGGCCAGCAAATGGCTGACCACGGGCACCGGGTATGCATTTGGCCGAATGGCCTTATTTATCGTACATTTATAGTCTGCACAAATTCTGACCTCCCCATTTGACTTGAGGGCTGTAACAATCGGCGTTTCCCACTCCGCCGAGTCAACTGGAACCAAAATCCCCTGCCCCACCAATTTGTCCAGTTCCGCCTCAATCTTGTCCTTGAGGGCGAAGGGCACTCTCCTTGGCTTGAGGCGGATGGGCCGGATTTCTGGGTCCAGCTCAAAGGAAACCGGGGGCCCCTTGTATTTCCCGAGCCCCTTCTTGAAAACGTCCGGGTGTGCGTCGCACACGTCCCGCATTGGGTCAGTCTCGATGGCGTTAATGCCGGACAGTTCGATCCCCAGGGGAGCAAACCACTGCGT
Source organism: Bradypodion pumilum (assembly GCA_035047305.1). NCBI lineage: Eukaryota > Metazoa > Chordata > Lepidosauria > Squamata > Chamaeleonidae > Bradypodion > Bradypodion pumilum. The sequence goes on from JAWDJD010000001.1 coordinate 399,578,478, forward strand.
TCCCAAAAGGCAGCACCTCCCCCCTTTTAGGACCACTAGGGGCAGTTTCTCGGAGTAGTTCTTGAACTTCACCTTGAAGTTCCCCACCCCCAACACTGGGATCCCATTTCCCTGCACGTCCCGTAGGTTGGATCTCATGGCCCGCAGTTTGGGCCGTTTCTCTGGGGGAATGCGCATAAACTCTTTTTGGGACAGGATGGAATAAGAAGACCCCGAGTCTATCTCCATCCTCACTGGGACCCCCTGCAACAGTACCTCTATGAAGAACCGCCGGTGCTCCAGGCCCACGCGGTTCACGCCGTCCTCGCTGTGGCCGGCTGAGACCTTCCTGGTGCCGGCCGCCTTTCGTTGGTGCGTCTGGGAATGGCTGGAACTGCCCTTGTCCTCGACTCGTCCACGCCTGCATACTCGGGCGATGTGTCCCTTTCGGCCGCAGTTGTGGCACTCGGCCTTCCGGAATGGACACCTCGTGTGGTCGTGGGCTGCCCCACAACCGTCGCAGCGGCGGTCCTGCCGTTCTCGGGTCTGCCGCTTCTCACCTCGCTTCTTGATCCTCTGGACGTCGTCGTCCTCGCTGGAGTAGGGATCCGCTGTCGTGGAGGACTCCTCGGACGACGTTGGTGCGGCGGCGGGCGGCTTGGGGGCCCGCCAGGCCGTCTTCGCTGGTGTCCGCCGGGCCGCCTGCACTGGTGACTTGGCCCTCTCGGACGTGGCCCCTCGAGACTTGAATAGCCGGACGCCGCTCCTGGCCTCCTCGGCTGCTTGCGCCTCCCGCAGTACCTCGTTGAACGTGAGGCGATGGTCGCGGGTCATGCGCCTCCTCTGAAGCTCCTCGTCCCTCAAGCCGCACAGCATGCGGTCACAGAGGGCCTGGTCCAGGTCGTCCCACTGGCAATGCACCGTTGCAATCCTGAGGGCCGCCGCATAGGCGGACACGGATTCGCCCGGTTGCTGGTCTTGCCTGTGGAACGCGACCCACGGCTGGGAAAATCGAGACGGGCGGCTGGAAATGCTCACGCAGTCTCTCCAGGATACGGTCGATGGGCACCTCATCCACCTTCCGGGGGGCCACCAGGGTCATCAGGATCCGCAGCGTGGCCGGCCCCACCTGAGACAGGAAGTGGGAGCGCATCTTCGCGTCATCGTCGACGCCTGCAGCCTCCATGGCGTGCCGAAACTGGCACTCGTAGAGCTCCCATTGTTCGGGCTCGCTGACATCGAACTGGTACGGCTTGACCTTGGGATTCGCCATCTATCCCATCCTCGTCGCCAATTTAGTGTCTTGCACGGAAGACAAAGAAGGAGTTGCAGGAAGGACTAACACAGGTTTATTCATTGATGCTCAGCAGGAACATGAGGTAATGGGGCAGATACATCTCATTATATACCATAACATAATACATTTGAATCTTGTTGCACGGTAGCTCATTGGCTGCTACCGGCGTGGCCTCGCCCAGGTCACGCCTCTCTTCTGCAGTTGTTTTCTCTTCTGCAGTTGTTTTCTCTTCTGCAGTTGTTTTCTCTTCTGCAGTTGTTTTCTGTAGCTCCTGATCATGTGGGGAATTTCCCGCGGCTGTTTGTGATTTGGGCAATGTGGACCATGTGAGACTGAACGCTCGCAGCTGCCCTCTATGGGCGGCTTGCTCGCGTTCCTTAACAGCTGAGATACATTGTGATTGTGGACTGGTTACATTCATATATTTAAAGTGACATTGTACATGCATACATAACAGCGTATAAGACGACCCCCAACTTTTCCAGTTAAAATATAGAGTTTGGAATATACTTGCCGTATAAGACTATCTCTCTTCCAATGCACACCAAATAAAAATTAACCCACACTCAACCCGAAGACGCGCATCCTCCGAGTCGAATGGGCAGGTTCTGGTGGAGAGCCAATCCACGCTCACGTTCTCCTCCTCGAGGTACAGGAAGATGTGTGCAGCTTGCTTCCCCTTGCTTCATACTCCCCGCACAGAGCAGGGACTCGGCTGCGGCACCCCCCACCATATGCGCTGGACATATGAAGCAAGGGGAAACAAGCTGCAGTTAAGTACCTGTCCTATAAGACGACCCCCGACTTTGGCACAGATTTTTCGGGGTTAAAAAGTAGTCTTATACGCCAGAAAATACAGTAATTTAACTGGTTCAAATGTCCCAGCTAATAAAAACATAGATGTATTCTTTGAAGGTGTACTAATGTAAGAGTTTTAAAATGGGAATGACTCAGGACTGAGGTGGAAAAGATGGGCTCTTCTTCAGCCCACTTAACAGAAACTGTTTTTTGCCACAAAAGTGAGTTTTTTTGTCTATTCATTAATGGAAGCTGTTGGGGTCTGGATGGAGGCTAACGGGCTACAACTGAATCCCAGCAAGACTGAGTGGCTATGAATAAGGGGTCCTGCATTAACCCGGGAGCTACCATCTTTGGTTCTGGATGGGGCTATTTTGCCCCAGACAGACCCGGTGCACAACTTGGGGGTCCTCCTGGATTCGCGGCTACTGCTAGAAGAACAGGTGGTGGCTGTGACCAGGAGGGCTTTCGCCCAACTTCGGGTGATTCGCCAGTTGCGCCCACTCCTGGATAGGGACTCCTTGCTCATGGTCACTCACGCTCTGGTCACCTCCAGACTAGATTATTGCAATGCGCTCTACATGGGGCTGCCCTTGACGACCATTCGGAGGCTACAGCTGGTCCAGAATGCGGCAGCCAGGGTGGTGATGGGGTGTGGGCGTTATGCCCGTGCTTTGCCACTGCTCCGGGAGCTGCACTGGTTGCCAGTTTGTCTCCGGGTGCAATTCAAGGTGCTGGTTTTGACCTTTAAAGCCCTATATGGTAGTGGGCCGGGTTACCTAAGAGACCGCATCGCCCTAAGGACGTCTGTCCATCCAACCAGAGCAGACTGGAGGGGCTCTCTAATTGTGCCATCAGCCAGAGGGGCTCGCCTCTCTGGCACAAGGAGGAGAGCCTTCTCCGTGTCTGCGCCAGCCCTCTGGAACCTCCTGCCAACAGAGCTACGTCTCCGGACAGAATTGCTGCCTTTCAGAAAAGAACTTAAAACCTGGCTGGCGGGTCAAGTGTGGGGTGCAGGTGGAAGGGTAACCTCCATTGGGTGGTTGGTGTAGAAGAACTCCTCCCCATGGTGCCTTTGGATCCTGCAGCCCTTGTTTTTAGGGGGTGGGTAGTTTTAACTGTTTTTAACATGTGTTTTTTTTAAAAAAAATTTATTGTGAACCGCCCTGAATTGGCTTTGGCCAAGTGAGCAGTATATAAATGTGACAATTAAATTAAATTAAATTAAATTAAATTAAATTAAATTAAATTAAATTAAATTAAATTAAATTAAATTAAATTAAATTAAATTAAATTAAATTAAATTAAATTAAATTAAATTAAATTAAATTAAATTAAATTAAATTAAATTAAATTAAATTAAATTAAATTAAATTATCACATACTCCCTTTTGTACATAAGCCATCTTCGAAAATAACAGTGGCTGAATGAAACAGCACTGGCAAGAGTAAAAGTCTTCCTTGCTCAAAAGCCAGTTGTGTCCCACTCTAGGGGACAGTGCTCTTCTCTGTTTACAGCCTAAGAACCAGAGCTCTCTGTGGCTGCAGACGTTTCTGTGGTCATGTGGCAGGCAAGACTAGATACTGGAATGCATGGAACCAGTGGTGGGATTCAGGCAGTATGCCCCGGGACACGCATACAGGTAGCAGAAATTCTGCACGCGCTTCTGCTGACACAAAAAAAGCCCTAGCCTGTTGGGGCTTCCTCTGGCCACTGGGCTATTGCCCCCCCCCACCGCCTCAGAGCTCTTGTGCGCCAGGCACTGCTGCATGTTCAATGCCCCCGAAGGCAAGCCCACAGGGTGAAGATGATGGAGCAGGGCAACTGGAGTTACAGCCTGGAGTTACAGCTGGCCACCGTGAGGCTCCATCAGGTGGCCCTAATCAGGTGGCCCCGTGAGGCTCCATCAGGTGGCCCCTTTGAGCAGAGGCGCGTGACCGCCTGTCCTGGTAAATCCTTCCCCCGGGGGAAGAGACCATCTGGCCACGCCCACAGAGTAGGTAGCAGAAATTTTTGAATCCCACCACTGCATGGAACATTGTTACCTTCCCACCGAAGCGGTACTTGCAATTTCTTGCTTTTGAACTGCTAGGTTGGCAGGAGCTGGGACGGACTATGGGATCTTACTCTCATTCTCATATCTATCCCTATCAGCCCCTTGAAAATGCTGCACATCAGCTGAAATCTTGTTGCTTAGTTACAGAGGCAGAAGGCAAAAGCAGTAATATTCACTCACTTCCAGTGTCAATTAAAAAGTCCTCACTGGGATTGCTGAACAAGCACCAGGACAAGTATAATGGCATTTAAACGAGTGTATCATGAGAACAGTGAATGCTCTAAAGAGTCATTTCTGCCTCTGTAACAAGGATTTCTGTCAGATAGGTCTCCTAATATTTTTACTTCTGTCCTTTACCAGACACCAAAGCCCACCATATTCAGCAGGGGCCCTCAGACCTATGTATCCAGTGTAGTATAGTTAATGTTATTTTGGAACATGGGTGATTGGGGTTCAAGTCCCCCATTTCATGAAACTCAGTGGGTAATCTTGGGTTAAACCTACTCACTGTGAGTCAATTCAATTCGATTCAAGTTTAATTTATATCCCGCCTTTCTTTACCCCAATGGGTGACTCAAAGCGGCTAACAGGAAACAAAATATACAATAAAATACAAAGACAGCAGAAAATACGAGACAAAATAGCCCTCCCAAATAACAGCAATGAAATACAAGCAGGTATACGGAGTCCGGCTCATGCTCCTTGAAAAGTCCAGAAACTCAGCGACGCACCTAAGATCAAAGCTCAACTTCCAAGTGTCCAAAGTTCAAGGTTGAGTGAGCACCTGCCTCCCATTCTCGGGCCAGGTGGAGAGGGCCCTGGGAAGAGGCAATGTGGTGGCAGCAGCAGCAGGGCTCCGGTGTCATCTCCCTTTAAGCTCTCCGGGCGGGTGAGGCTCGGAGAGCGAGGAGATGCACCTGCCTTCCATTCCCGGGCCAGGTGTCAAGGGCTCCGGGAAGAGGCAACGTGGTGGTGGCAGTGCCGGCGGCGGTGCCAGCAGTAAGGCTCTGGTGTTGTCTCTTTTTATGCTCTCTGGGCGAGCAAGGCGAGGAGGGCAAGGAGATGCACCTGCCTCCCATTCCTGGGCCAGGTGTCAAGGGCCCTGGGAAGAGGCAACACGTCTGCGTCTGTGTTGAGGCTCCGGTGTCATCTCCTTTTATGCTCTCCAGGCAGGCGAGGCTCGGAGGGCGAGGAGACGCACCTGCCTCCCATTCCCAGGCCAGGTGTCAAGGGCCCCAGGAAGAGGCAATGCGGCAGCGGTGGCAAGGCTCTGGTGTTGTCTCCTTTTATGCTCTCCGGGTGGGCGAGGCTCAGAGGGTGAGGAGACGCACCTACCTCCCATTTCCGGGCCAGGTGTCAAGTGCCCCGGGAAGAGGCAACGCAGCGGCGTAAGTGCTGTAAGGTGGATGGGGCAAACAAATCTACTTTAGCAAGTCTCGCAGACAGAAATGTTGAGCCAAGCCATGGAATATGCAAATCTAATTAAAGATCTTTCCAAAGCCCACGTTCATTTTCTCTATATCATTTGTTTTGTCAATCTAAAAACCTAGAGCAGAGCCTGTAAAAGTTTCTTTTCAGTCTGTAACTGCCAGAATCCATTGACCATTATAACGGGGATTTTGGAATTTGTAGCCTAATTTTTTTCTAGCTCCATTCCAAATACAACATGATTACCCTGGCTGTCTCTACGCATGTCCGTTAGAATATTGTCTGTTGTTTATACTTCTAAGCTTAGCAGCCTAGTGCTGATCTTGTAACTATTGAATAAAAGAAAACATACTGAAAACAGATGTTAAGCAAACAAATAAACAAAAAGCAACTACTATATAAAAAAATATTCAAAGCTAGAGGAAAAGGAAGAAGATTCTTAGGTTACAATAGAAGCTTTTAAGCTGATTTCGGACATGCAAGTCATCTTAAGAAGCTACCATATGGTTTTATGTGTACAATACTGCCTTTCTCTTTCTTACTGGAAATAATGTCAGAGGAAGGAGGAAGGAAACGAACCTTAAAATATTGATCTGCAAATGGTCTGGGTGGTGGGGATACACCCAAACCCTTCTGACTTGTTGTAATGGTGGGCCGGAAGGAAGACGCGTGGAGGCAGCCGTGTGGCGAAGTCCAGCCCCGACCAGAGTCAGGGGTACATATTTATTACCCTGCCTAGGGGTTGGGACACGTGCCTAGGGCACTCGTGCCACCTCTGTACAGAAGGCTTGCGTATGTGGCATTTCTCCATTAGTCCTGTGATTCCCATGACTGGGGGCTACTCTGCAGCTGCCTGGTGGTTAATGGACAACTCGCACTGAATTGCCATGGGACGGCAAAACCCATTGTTCCTGCCCTACACTCGGAGTCTATGTGTATTGACCCGGGCACCTAATCTTTGTCCCCTGTTTTCCTCTGCTTGCTTGGCCAGCTCTATTTGCCCTCAGCCTGGGCTATGGTTCATCTTTAACTAGCCTGCTTATCTTCCCAATTTCCTCTCCAGCTGAGCCCCGTTGGTCCCCGGGTCTGTTGCCGCCGAGTGAACCCCTGGGAAGAGGTTTAATTGCCAATTATTCCTGCGGGCAACCCACATGACTTTCTGGTATTTTTCACTGACATGCAGATGTGGCATCTTGCAATACTGTACACTTGTTTAAATGGCATTATTGTTCATTTCCTATCAGTAATGTAAGGCAAACTTTCACATCAGGGGTGGGGGCAGTAGCTTGAGCTCATATTTATTTTTCTCACAAGTGAAAACCCCATTAAAACAAATAGTTTTGCTGACCTAAAAGCACACACTCAGTGATTGATATTGCTATCAAGTGGGACCACTTTAAATCACCTCCAGTAGTTTGTTTGGAGAGAAAAGAAAAAGTACTGATGAAAGTGGTGCAAATAGCACTCGTTTGTGTGAAACAGCTTCATCAGTCATGGAAAAAGTCAGTTGTCTCAGCATATAGCATCTAACAATCAACGAATGTTGCTGGTTTTTGTAATATTTTCAGGGTGCCAGTTATACTGATGCAATTACAACACTGATTTTAACACCAATTAAACTTTTATGTTTATTTAAAACACTATGGTGGGACAATGACCTCTTGGTGCTTCTCAAATACCATGGCTCAAAGGAAGAATGGCAGCAAATAAAATAATGCAGATTACTCTAGGGAAGCAAATGAATATCAAAGACCTATTTTAGGTCACTTCGCCTTTATTCCCTACTAGCAGAGTTGCCTATCTTGTCCGGGTGGGGGGGCTTGGAGGGGTGCACAACACCTCTCTGGGTGGGGGTCCCTGGATCCCCCTCTCCAACCACATGTGTTGCACCCATGTCTTCTCCGCTCGCCCCCTCCCCCCAAAAAGGGAATTGCTTCCTCACCTCCCAAAGAACATGGTGGGCAAGCTCTGGCTGAAGGAGGAGGAGTGAGGGAAGAAAAGAATGAATGAGTAACGCAGGCAGGAGAACACACACACATACAGGAGGAGCGGAGGCAGTCAGGTGCACGCCCGCCCGGCAACTGCCTTCCCTTGCTCCCCGAGCACGTGGCCTCTGCTCCACCACCCCTGTGCTCATTCCAGCCCTTTTGATTGGCTGGGGCATGGTGCAAGGGATGCTGGGGCCTGTAGTATTTTCTTTTGTGGGGCTCACACCCCATCCGCTGCCCCCAGACTCAGGCTATGCAATCTGTGATGCCAAAGGTCGGTGTGTGCAAGCTTTCAGGGGGCTTCGTTCAAGGGTGTGGAAATGCATTTGGGACACACGGACGTACTTTTCCATTTTATTTATATAGATTGTTTTTTCATTGTTCGTTGAGAAATTTCTTCCTTCCAAATATAACTATCTTTTCCACTCTATGTTCTGTGTGTATTCTACTGCTAGTTTAGTCTACGTATCTGTCTTGGCTGGCTCAGTTGTCTTTATTTTGTCTGTCTGACTGGTTTGTTGTCTTTCTGACTCCAAATGGTTTTTTTTAAAAGTCATCATTTGTTTGAGAGATTGTTCTTTTCGTCTTTTGCAATAAAGATGAAGTGAACTGATGTATTATATTTTTTGCCATCTACCTGACAAATCTATTTGAACACAAGCCTTGTAAAGAAATATTATTTTCCCCTTTTGCTAAAACTGTACCTAAGCATTTGTACTTTAGGAGCTAAGAAGAAGGCAAAAGGGAACTGACGAAGGCTTGCATTTCAAAACATTCAGCCTTAATCCTTTCGGACACACTAAGTGCCCCACTCTGCAAAGATTATCCAACAGGCAGAATATCAGTATACATTGTAGATAGTTCCAATGCCTTTATTTTTACAATGTTAAAAGCATTTTGTGACATAAATACAGTTATTTAGCAATACTGTATAGAAGGGTGAAAAATTTGTAGCAATCCCTTTCATTCATTTGCACAACAGCATTAAAATTTGTGTCCACATTCTGACTGTTCTTTTTTGTAAACTCTCCTTTAAGTATGTATGAGTGGAATACTCATGATATATAGATGTATAAATATTGTCATTTACAGATAAAGAATTGAAATTTAGAGTAACTTGTCAAGTCCATTCTGAGAGACTAATGCCCATACCTGTTACAGGCATTTGAACCCCAGGCTACCCAGTGCTCTGTCTATTAAACTACACTGGCAGTTTCTTCAATGACTTTTATTTAATTTATATTTGTTTGTGGACACTTTGTGCGGTTCTACAGATCACTCTGTAGGGGACTTTCAATTTAGGACAACTTGCTTTCCCACCTTTCCCCCAGCTTTATGGTTAATCTAATATTAGGTTATACCCTCTGCTAGCACTCAAAACTTACATGTATAACCACTGTGACTGATGTATATCTACATTCCCCAGTTTGACAGCAAAATCTTTATAATGGCAAAAGGAAAATGGTGGAACACTGGTAGTGTAGTGGTTAATCTGCTGTATTGCAGCTAGAACATTGTGAGTTTGAACCTGACCAGGGATCAAGGTTGGCTCAGCCTTCCATCTTTCTAGGGTCAGCATGTTTGGGGGGGGAAATACTAATTAACTTGTGAACTGCCCAGACAGTGCACTAAGTGCTATGGGGTGGTATACAAGTGTGATTGCTTAAATGAAGATCACAGTGGAGAAAAGAGTGAAGGTGGGAGCTGGACACTGGCTTTAGAGGAGAAAATTATTTGCTAACCTTAAAGCATAATATCATATTTTCCCATGAATGGAACTTGGATATTAACACTGAACCTATAAGGGAAACAGGGGACTGCAGTGGCTCAAGTGGCTAAGATGCTGACTGAAAGGCAGGAGGTCAGCAGTTCGATTCCCAAGTACTGCAGGACGGAATGAGCTCCCATCTTTGTCCCAGCTCCTGACAACCTAGCATTTCAAAAGCAAGAAATTGCAAGTACAGTAGATAAATAGGTGTAGGAATCGGGGCCGCTGAGGGCCGTAGGTACCGGAGGAGACTGATCAAGGAACGATACGAGGCAGTATGGAGGAGGATATGATCAGTATTTTATTGAGAAAAGGCTGCAACATATATAGAAGGAAAAGCGCAACGGTGGCAAGACTGTCACCTGACAGAAATTACATCGCCTGTGTACTCAAGTTAATTGGGAACCTCTTTGGGGAAGTTAATTAACTGGGGCAAACATGGACCTCGGAGTCCCCTTTGTTCAGGGATCAGGCAGGGGTAAACATGGCATCTGTTTGTGCCTGAGATTACACTGAGACACGGAGATGAGTGATTACTCTAATAGGTAACTGGGTTAGGTATTTGCTCTCTTCAGCAGAATCGCTGGTCAGGTCAGGAGTTGGGTGAATCAAACCCTATCATTTATCCACCCCCCTTAATTTCTCTGCCCGCAGAGCCCACGGCTCAAGGAGCGTTCCCCCGAAGTGGCCTCTGCGCGGGCCGTTCCATGCCATTGGGGCATGGGGAGACCACAAATAGGGACCACTTTGGTAGGAAGGTAAACTGCAGTGGCTCAAGTCGCTAAGACGCTGACTGGGAAGCGGAAGGTCAGCAGTTCGATTCCCGAGTACTGCAGGACGGAAATGAGCTCCCATCTTCATCCCAGCTCCTGCCAACCTAGCAGTTCGAAAGCAAGAAATTGCAAGTAGATAAATAGGGACCACTTCGGTGGGAAGGTAACAGCGTTCCGTGCGCTCCGGTGTCTAGTCATGCCTGCCACATGACCACGGAAACGTCTGCAGAAGCAGACAGCGCTGTCTCTTCGGCTTAGAAACAGAGATGAGCACTGCACCCTAGAGTCGGATACGACTGGCTTTCGAGCAAGGGAAACCTTTACCTTTACCTTAAACTGTGTCCTGGTGTCTAGTCATGCCTGCCACATGACCATGGAAATGTCTGCAGAAGCAGACAGCACTGGCTCTTCGGCATTGAAACAGAGATGAGCACTGAACCCTAGAGTCGGATATGACGGGCTTTTGAGCAAGGGAAACCTTTACCTTTACTATAAGGGAAACAGAGCTTGATTCACAACAGCTCACTTTTATGACTCTTGTCAGGAAACTGACTAGGGTGAGCTGTGCTGTATACCTGTAGGCAAGCCATATTCAACATGATGTTGATCTGGTGGCTCTACTAGGTATTATAGGTCTGATAGAGGTTGCCATCCAAACCACTGGGTTGGGGAAAGTTGATGTAGGAACATTTCCCTAAATGGGAATGAATGGGGAATCTCTAATGCCTGCAGAGACTCATACGAAGGCATTGTGTTGTCAAAACATCTTGTCTAATCTGACCACTCCTCTGGTTTGGTCCAACAATATAGCTTTTATATTTAATATGCAGCCATGTCTGTACAACCTATGTTTTCAGCAATGTTTCTGGCCATGAAAGAAAAATAAGAAGCAAGAGGTAAAGAATTACATTATATCATTTATTTAATGCAGATGGTAAAGCATTATTTTAAAAGAAGGCAGCAGGCCTTGTCCTCTACTACAGTATTACTAATGCCAAAGGTGCCTGAGTAGCTTATTGTCACCTTGTCAAAGTGCTTGCTTGCACTCAGCATTTCATTTCCACACGTGAAAACTTTAATTTGGGCTCAGGATGCACATCTCACTTACTTTCTAACAGTACTCTGTGAATAACAGATAACCCATAACAAGGTGTGCATGTCTAAATTCTGCAGACCCCATGTATTGTGAAGACAAGCTGTTAAGACAATCTGTTATTTGGATGAAATCCAAGCCAGCAATATTCCAAATAAATCAGAGCCCATATATAACAAACAGCATGGGAGACAAATCAATCCTCACCAGCTGCTGGCTGTGGATTCTGAGAATTGCAGTCCACAAAAGGAACACTTCCAAAGCTTATTTAAAATCAACTCTGGAAAGGAGACAAAAAAAGTGAGTAGATAAATATGCTGGGCAAAAACAAAAATAATGCAAAGGTATAAGTGTTGAGTCACAAAATGAAAAAAAAATCATTAGTGGGACATGGTGATTGGTAGTTTGAGTGAGTGCCATAGCAGTCTGAGTTGCAATAGGTCCAAGAAAGAAGACTATACACCATATTAATAACATTTACAGACAAAGTAAATTAGCATTACATCCAGCACTGTTCAGCTCTGCTCTGCTCTGTTCAGTCTGTGCTTCTGTGAGATGCCTTGCAAACAACCTTACCTCTGTATCTACAGCCTGTAAAAACACTTAAGGTTACAATGTATCTTATTAACTGTCAACCACAGCAGAGCTGAGCTATGATGATTGCTTGACCTGTTCCTTGTTAACTGACCTCAGCCTGTCCTTGACATTATCTCTGCACTTTGCCTCACTATATGCATATTATTGACAGTGTTGGCCCTATATTAAGGCTGGGTTGTATAAACTGCAGTGGCTTAGTGGTTAAGACACTGAACTTGATTACTGGAAGGTCAGTAGTTCGAGAGCTGCGTGCTGCTGGATAGAGTGAGCTCCCATTACTGTCCCAGCTCCTACCAACCTAGCAGTTTGAAAGCAAGAAATTGCAAGTAGATAAATAGGTACCATTTCAGTGGGAAGGTAAACAGCATTTCTTGCACTCCAGCATTTAGTAATGCCTGCTGCATGTCTATGAAAGGGGCTGAGGAAATTGCTCAATGGATTGATCTAAATCTCAGCAGGGCAGGAGAGATGCAAGGCCAACATTTTCACTAGGCTGAGTGGGGTGGTTGCCTCAGGGTAGTAAAGATTGCAAATCTATTGCTGCTGCTTCTCTCCACTGCCATCAGAGGTCTTCTGTTTTTGAGAGCTTCTTTCCCTGTGCATAGTTCTCTAGAAGCAGCCAGTTTCTAAATAAAAGGATTGTTAACTGTGGTGGTGACTGGTGTAGACAGTGGTGCCGGTGGGCTCAAAAAAAATATTACTACCACACTGTGGGCATGGTGTTGCAATGGGTCCTAGGTGTTGGAGTGGCTGGCTGCAAGGAAGACACGTGAGACAATTGTGCGGTGAAGTCCAGCCCCGATCTGGGTCAGGTTGTACGTATTTATTACCCTGCCTTGGGGTGGTGCGCACGTAGGATGTGCGTGACCCCCTAATACAGAAGGCTTGCATACGTGACCTCTTCTGGTGGCCCAGCTGCCATGCCGGTTCTTAGGAAGGTACCTAGATGTTAATTGGACAACTCGCACCTGATTACCTTGGGTTGGTGAAACCCATTGTTCCTGCCCTAATCTTGGAGTCCATGTGTATTGACTCCAGGTGCCTAATTCTTCTGCTGTCTAGCGCGGCTTGTTTGCCCAAACTAATCTGCAGCCAGAAGTGGAGGATTGTGTATTTCTATTAGAGTCATCACCTTTGACTTTTGCCCTATTTCTATCGTAGCCACCAGCCAAGGTTTTATGAATTGCCCCCCAAACTATCTAACTAGCCCGTACCCTAATTGCCCTTCCAGCAAAGTCTGGTTGATCCCCGGATGTGTTCAAAACTGGGCAAACCCCTTGGGAAAGGTTTGGCCAATTATTCACACGGGCAACCCACATTCCCCCTTCTTTTATTAGTTAAATCAGGCTGGCTGATGGCACGGTAGATGTAAGGCATGATCTGCTTGGGCGTAACTGTCTCTCGGGGTCTCTGCCATGAGGTACACATTGACAAGAGTGAAGGAATGCACTACGCAAAGCAGCAAAGCATAATCCCCACTGCTATGATGATGATTATGGTATGGAACGCAGTCTGCACCCTCCTCCAGGGGACCCATGACTACAGTACTAGCCCAATTATGTCTTCTTGTCCTTCAGGTTGAGACAGCACATGTCCCAGACAGATTTGCAACCCAAATGGTGTCAAAGCAGCAAATAGTCAATTGCTGTGTGGCTGTCTAAGACTGCATGTCTCAGTTCAGCCTGCTCTCTGTTTAACATGGCAATGGCTGATGAGGTGTGATTGATGGCTTTCGCTGGGGGAGCTAACTTTTTCCTCCAATGATAGAAATGGTTTTCCTAAGGTAATCCTTAGCTACCCTGCAAAAGGGCCTCCCTGGCAATTATGCAAACATTTCCTCACACATAGGGAGGTGTGATTGGCACGGATATAAGCAAACACAAAGTAATTAAAGGATTACAATAGCCAGGGATTTCTTCGGCTGTGGGATGATCAACCTTTGTGTAGATGTGGCCCAGTTTGGCTACTTTCCCCCACCCATGGTGAAGACATGATCTCCTAGCAATAGGGGGTATCAGGCTGGCAGATGTGAGGGTAATATGCAATGGGATGTGTGCAAAATTCACAATCTAGTTCATATGTCCCTTGAAAATCCCACCTTGAGCATTGTACAAAGGCAAGGAATTCAAAGATATGCAAAGACTATACAAGCAATAGCAAATAGTGAACACAAACATTCAGCTGCTTCTCCTGACGCTGATCCTTGAAGTGGGGTTACATGTGGTGAAGCCATGAATGGTCCCAATTGTCCTTTGGTGTGGATTTTATTGTATAACTCAACATGTCCATTGGTAACTTGCAGAGTCTGTATTTGTGGCAGTCCAAGTTGGCATAAAAGTAAGGCAAGGTTGTGTGTTTAACTGAGCATGAGGTCCTTTGAAGTCCCAATTTGTGGGTAACATTGAGTGGCTTGTGTGTATGTGTGCGTGGTGTCCATGTGTGTGTGTCCTAAATCCTCCCCCCCCCTTGGGGGAAAAGCATGCAAAAATCATCAAAAAATGGATAGCTGGTGTCTTCTTTGGCTGATGTTTGTGCTTGCCGCATTTTGGCTGTTGGCTCAGACCTGCTGCCATCATACCTCCTGGACTTCTAGAATTGGGGCCTGGTTCTGGCATCTGAGCCTGGTCTGGCTGGCCTCCAGAAATGGACCTGCAGAGGAGTAAAAAGCTGGCTGTGGAAGCAGCCTTGGAAATCCTGGGAGGAGAAGACTGAGAGAGTTAGTTTTTGTAATTATAGGTAGATATTGCCTTAGCTGAGGACTGGGGGGGGGGGCTCTCCCTTCTTTTAACTAAAATAAAAGACAGTGTAGGTTAATTCATTCCACAATTGCTTGACCTGGCATTGTAAAAAGTGCCATTTAGATGCAGAACTTCCTGATTCCTGCTAGGAAGGTCTGCCAGAAAACAAGAATGTTAGATCAAGAAAGAAGGGATTCTAGTGAAATCCTCCATGTCTCAAGGGAAAGCTGTGAATGTTGAAAAATCAGTAATTAGAATAACATACTGACTATCTGTGACGATATTCAGTGGCTCCTAGGTGAACATTTTTGAAGTGAGGTTCGCTGCTGCCAGCTCCGCTCTCTGTGCTGATTTCTGCAGAAGTGTCAGCAGCGTTTTCCAAGCCTGTTCTTCCTGCCAAGTGAGAACTCCGTATGTTTTTCCCCTGTCAGTGAATACTGTCTTGGCTCCCTGGAGGGAAGTCAAGGACAGCATGCCCTGCAATTTGACCATCTGAGTCTGAAGTGAGACTAGTCTAGGGTCCTTTGACAAGTGGTATGTCAGGCTTCTCGTGAACCCTTCTAAAGCTATAGGTAGGGTGTCTCCCAACTGCATTAGCTGCTGCATCTGCTCTTTATTGAACGGCACGATTATCTTGGCCAAGTCGTGTCCAAAAATGTCCCCTTATGAATTACTGTGGCTACCAATTCCTGTGGAGGAACGATGTTTCTGGAGAAGGTGTTTGGTAGATACACCCATTCCACGATTCCCCCCCCCCCGCTGGAGTCTATACCTAGTGCTCCTGCGAACATGGTCCCTGTTCTAATGATGTACAGGTTTAGGATGGGGGCATGTGAACCCCTTGCTAATCCTGTCTACCCATCGATGGCTGAGAATTTACTGCCTGTAGTGTTTGCTTAGCATCGCACAGAATGTGTATCCAGACAGCTTGCTGCTTTCCTTCGGTTAGCAGCGAAAAAAGTGGCTTTAAGAGGTCTGTGTCTATGTTAAAATATGGCCTTGCCCAATTAATGTTTCCTAAAATTTGCTGGAGTTCTACTAGCGTGACTGAGTCCTTAATATTGATCTGAGGCAGTACTGGCACTGCAAAAGATCGGAGCAGCCGATGTCCCAGATAAGAATAGGGTTCGGCTCTCTGCACTTTCTCAGGAGCTATGACTAATCTGTTTTCTCCCAGTGTGCTCTGGAGGTCACAAAATACGTCGCTGCCTAATTTGGGCGCTGCCATCAATATGTCATCCATGAAATGGCAGACTAAGACTTAGAAAGACAGACAAGCTAAAAAGACAGTCTTTATGCGCAATGCTGTGGTGGAAAAAACATCAAAATGAAGAAACGAGTTAAAAATTTCATACAGTGTTACTCTAATGACATGAGCATGCAGCAAATGAAAAGGTCATAGGATGAAAAAGTCAGAGGTTACCTTCTTATCAGTTAATGAGAATGTAACACTCCCTTGAGTTCCTGTTTCTGTGGAAAGAGATGGCAATCTTATCAGTGAAGAGTTAATTAACTAAGGAGGCTGTGGAAAAACACTACACAATTCACAAAGAGGTTGGAACTTAGTTCCAGGCATGTTATGACTGCAGGAAAACAAATTGCCTTTGAAATGTGGTGCTTAGGAGAGAAGTTTGCAAAAAGGGATTAGACATAGTTATAGCAGAGCTGTGGGAATAAACCCAAGTCGTTAGGCTTGTTCATAATGTAATGGATTAGTGATCAAGATTCTATTTAACTTCAAGTGCCAGTGCCATACTTAATGCAAAATCTGAACCTGTGATTTTACCTGCTGAGAACCTCAATTTCATACGATCTGACTTTACTACATTCTTAAAACATTTAGACAAGACTAGACAAGACTTACTATTCACTACCTATTATTTAACCAGTTATGAGACATGTCATTTGATAAGTACCCATTTTGTGAAGATGAACAGGATTTTTTCTCTTCCCCCTTTTTTAGAGCACTCTTGCCGGGTGAGAAACTCAGAGACAATTTGTCAGGTTCGCGAGGCCGTAAAAATTGTCTCTTCCAGCGCAAGTCTCTTTAATGTAAATGAATCAATTTCTTCCCCATTTTTCACTCTCCAATTAGCTGTCTGCTTTGTAACAGCACTAATTGCTGAGCAGGCTTAAGAATGTGGAAGTTGCGGCTTAATTATTTGAAGAGGCCAGCAACCAGAAGAAAAGACCTCCCTTGCACCTTTAAAGGTAGGCTTGGCTGAGAGGGAGGGGGGTCACTTTTGCCCCTTTTTGGACTAGAATTTTCCCCTCCTTCTTCCTCTTTCTTCCCTGGTGCTTGTGCTGCTAGGCAGGCAGCCAGGAAACAAAGAAGTTTTTGCCCACCGCTCTTTCTCATACTTTCTCTAGCCTGCTGCTTGAATGAATCAGGGCTGGGGCAACTTTCTTCCTCCCATTGAAAGCAATGTATCCAACCCATGAACAGAATTAACTGTCACCTTCCTTATGACTTCTAGAACACAATACCTGGCATCTCACGTTTAATGTTGCAACATTATAACACAATCATGCAAACACTTAACAACTCTCAACAATTCTGCAGTCACGCAGGTGCACCATTCATTCACACATTCAAACCTTAGATATCCACATTCCTTCCTGGGGACATTCCCTCTCCCCAGGTCTGCAATGCTTCACTCTACTCATGAGGAAATGGTTCCTCTCTGCCAGATTTTTTTGGCTGCTTTCAGGTGGCCTTTTGCAACCACTCTGGGATTTTTTGCTTAGAAGTTAGTTTCCTTTCCAGTTCAGTTACCTTCCTATCCAATCTAAACTTTTGGACTTGGCTTCTGGGGGTTCCTACCCAACTCCTTCTGCCCCTCCTGTCTCTGCTCTCTTCCTGAGTTTCCTAGTGAATCGGCTCTGGACCCCTGAGTCTGTAGTGGCTTTGCGGGTCTCCACAAGCAGCCTGTACAGGATGGGCATGTGGACAGTGGTCTGTTTGCCTGAAAGTGCGTCTGCCTCTAGGCACACTGGACACAACAACTGAATTTTGGCCAGTTCTGCTGCCGACAATTCCCCCTGGTATAATTCTGCCTCTATCATCTGTTGGGAAGGACTCCTGACTGCTTTGGAAGCACCTGCACCTCCGGAGTCCTCCAAGCCCCCATGCTGGGATTTGATGGTCAGGTAGAGACATGCTGGGGCTAATGGTTCTGCATAAGCTGAAGGTTTCTCAGTCTCTACCCCGGCTGGACCTACTGCTCCAAATATCTGCCTACATTTGCTCCAAGCCCATATGATTTTAGTGGGTTCTTGGGGTTCCTCTTTGAGGCATTTCCCTACTCTGTCCCAAATCTCTGGATCCATCGTGCCTGCTTCTGGGTAGAACAGACCATGTTCCCCCAGATGCACCACCAGGTCCGTCAGGCGGTTCCTCCTCACCCCTATCTGAAACTGCCTGGCCAGGGCTTTGAGCTCTTCCACCTGAGCCCGATGCCTGATGGTCGCATATTGCCCCCCCAAGCGAGCCCCCATTACTACCTTGTTGGGGGATTCCCCGGATGCGCTTCTGTGGGACGAGTCTAGGTAGTACAGCGGGGTGGGTGATGCACAGGACGTTGTCCCTCAGGTCTAGTCAGTGGATTGGGATCACGGCTATGGCACTGCCGTGGGCTTCTGCTGCTCTGCCTCAGTTGTTCCAGGATCATGGCTGTCCCCTGGCTTTGGAACGCATCCATTCCAATACGTGGGGTCTGCTGGGTTTACGGTCGTGTTGGCTTCCTTGCTTCAAGATCGTCGCGGCCTTGCTGGAGACCTCGGGATCGTGTTGGGTTCTGATCGGGGTAGTGTTCCGATCAGAATCACGTTGTGGCTTCAGAGAAGAATCACGTCGTGGTCACCAGATGTTGCAATGGGTCCTAGGTGTTGGAGTGGCTGGCCGCAAGGAAGACATGTGAGACAATCATGCGGTGAAATCCAGCCCCGATCTGGGTCGGGTGGTACGTATTTATTACCCTACCTTGGGGTGGTGCATGCGTAGTATGCGCGTGACCCCCTAATACAGAAGGCTTGCATACGTGACCTCTTCCAGTGGCCCATCTGCCATGCCAGTTCTTAGGAAGGTACCTAGGTGTTAATTGGACAACTCGCATCTGATTACCTTGGGTTGGCGAAACGCATTGTTCCTGCCCTAATCTCGGAGTCTATGTGTATTGACTCCGGGTGCCTAATTCTTCTGCTGTCTAGCACGGCTTGTTTGCCCAACCTAATCTGCAGCCAGAAGTGGAGGATTGTGTATTTCCATTAGAGTCATCACCTTTGACTTTTGCCCTATTTCTATCGTAGCCACCAGCCAAGGCTTTATGAATTGCCCCCCAAACTATCTAACTAGCCCGTACCCAAATTGCCCTTCCAGCAAAGTCCGGTTGGTCCCCGGATGTGTTTAAAACTGGCCGAACCCCTTGGGAAAGGTTGGCCAATTATTCACACGGGCAACCCACAGCGTGGTATGGTAGGTGTGGCTAGGGGGAAATCCCTGCATTGCACCTGAATTAGGACTACTTTATTTCAAAACTTGGATAGGGCGGGGCCAGCCAAAATTTATGCTACCAGTTCTGGCGAACAGGTGCGAACCTGCTGATGCCCACCACTGGGTGCAGAAGCTCCCACTTGGGAGAGGAGAGAGAAAGGGATAGAGATGTAAGCATATCTCTCCAAGGGAGGATGAAGAGATACTCACCCATGCCAAGGAAACGCCATGGTAGTTCTTCCTGAAAGGGAAGACAAACTAATAACAGCACAAGGAGATGCTACATGACTATAATGCATACTCAACAAGAGTAAGGGTGGTTTGGATCTAATCTCTAGAGCTGGAATCCTCTTGACTGCTTGGCTCGGAGGATCCTCAGAGTCAGGCCTAGAGGGAGGAGTAAGTAGCAAAAGCCATCAGGTTGTGGGGTTTGGAAAGCGAAGGCCTGCTACGAGTCTTTCTTGATGTGGCACTTCTTTCTGGTTCTTTCTCTTTCAGAGAATAAGTGAACACTGCTTCTGTTGCCGTGACCTTCCTGGGAAGAAATTGCTAGCCACAGGAAATGTAAATTGGTGGGGAGGGACTTCAGATGTAATTCTGACTCTTCCTTTCCTTGCAAGTTGGGGGAAATGGAGGATGGTGACTACTGTATTTGTACAGTATTACTCTTTTCCTGTGGCCAACAACCTCTGTGGTACAATATTGAAGAAATAGCAATTAGCTTTCTACTGTGGTGGGTCAGTGGTTAAGAAGCTCGTCTTGTAAGCTGGAATGCCAGCAAGTCAGCAGTTCGAGACCCAGGTACTGCATGATGGTTTGAGCATCTGTCTCTGTCCCAGCTCCTGCCAACCTAGCAGCTCAATAGCAAGAAATTGCAAGTAGATAAATAGGGACCACTTGAGTGGGAAAAGATCTTGAGGACATGAAAGGAGCCTCATTAGGCCATCCCCTAGGCAGACTTCCCCCAGCAAAAATCCTTTCAACCCAGGATGATTTCTGACACGAAATAATAATAATAATAATAATAATAATAATAATAATAATAATAATAATAATAATAATAATAATAATAATAATAATAATAATAATAATAATAATAATAATAATAATAATAATAATAATAATAATAATAATAATAATAATAATAATAATAATCCAAATGACAGGAGAGCTCAGATTGGCCCCAGGGTGTGCCTCTATTGAAAGAGAAAGGCTATGAAACTGCTTATTATAGGAGCTTAAGCTCTGGTGAGCAACCTTCAGGAATTCAACTGGCCTACCCCCACCCCCGCCCTGCTCCCCAGTACAGTTTCCTGAGACTCGCATTGCTAGCCAATTTCTCCATGGCATTTTAAAGGAAAATTTGTCTGGTTTGGAAGCAAAACAGGAGGAAGGTCCAGCACTTTTAGTAGATAGAAATGAACTTCTAGCCCAGGGGTTCCCAACCAAAGGCCCATGGGCTAGATCTGGCTCATGGCACCTTTTTTATGTGGTCCCCCACCCCTCCAAGGACACTCAAGAAACCAAATGGCTGTTGGGACAAAATGGCCACCCCATCATGCAGGCAGGGCAAAATGGGTGTCCAGCCTTCAAAGCTGACTGAGAGAGCGTGACCTGACCCCCGGCTTGAAAAATTTGGGAACCCCTGTTCTAGTTATTTCTGGTTTTTAGAAAAAGTCAAAAATAATAATGTGTGAGAAGAGGCTGTAATGGACAGTAGGTGCCATGGGGAAGAACTGATGGCTTGGAGTGACATATGTGAGACCCACCTGCATTCCTCCATTTGATGCTTCAACTAAATTGCAACACTGAACTTAAATAATCAGCGGGTGCTTTATAAAACATTTAACTCTCCCATCAACATTTCATTAACTATTTACGGTAAGTGGTTACTAGTTCCTTTCACTGTAACCCATTTAGCATAGTCTTTTAGCATCCACTTCAAAACCACGTCATATGATGTCAACAAGGAGGGCAGGCCACCAGGCAGGTTGTCTCTCCACTCTCCACAGTAGTTTGCAAGCTCCTCAGCCATTCTCGTGTTCTGTCACCTCTCAACTTCTTTTTTTCTTTCCTATCTTTCTCACTCTAGTGATGATTCCTGGACACCTTCTGAATCTGCCTTTCTGCCTCAGCCAGAGACACTTTCAGTCATACCCATTCCCCTGTTCAGGGGTCCTCTTTAAGTATGTCCATCTGGGAAGTAGACCCTCCAGTTTCTCCTCTGGCTAGCATTGTTCAGATTCCTCTCCTCCTTCCTCCTTCTCCCTAATATCCTCTGTCTCTTCCAGCTCTTTTCCACACAATCTCAGCTACCCCACTTTTCCCTCTACTTCTTTTAACACCTTATTTCCCTGTTCCTTCCATTCTGTTTCTGGTACCTCCTCCTCTTCCCACTTCTCTCCTACTATCACAGATGCTCTATTCTTGTGATGGTGAATCTCGGCACTCCAGAGGTTCTTGAACTTCAATCACCAGAAGCCCTGATCAGCAGGAGTGTTGACTTGGGCTTCTGGGAATTGAAGTCCAAGAACACCTGGAGTGCCAAGATTCACCATCATTGAGGTCTCTCCCCTCTGAGGCATCTGCTCTCCAGTCAACTAGGGAACTCCTGACCAGTGTCCATAGAAGGCAACAGACTGCCAACTTCTTTGAAGTACTGTTCACAATGTGTCACACTCGCACAATTGCAATTCTGCTACTGTATCTTTAGATTGCAGAAGCATAGCTTAACAGCTGTTGCGATTGAGCTGAAGGCTCATTTTGTATTTCAGAGTACGTTTTCATTATTTCATTGTTCCCTGTAAATTGATAGCAGACTAGCACAGTCTCTTTAAAATTACTTCTCTCCCCTCCCTCTGTCTACTCCAGGCTTTGCCACACCCCAAAGGCCATAACAGCAGGGAATGACTGGATTTGTAGTTCAACACATTTGGAAAGTGCCTGGTTGGGGAAGGCAACTTCATTTGATTGTTATTTATTTTTCTTTTGCCTTCATTATAAATTTAACTAATGACAAAAACGAGACCTGGAGCAGACTGTGGCTCAGATCACAAACTACTGATCGCAAAATTCAGGCTTAGACTAAAGAAAATAGGCAAAACAATTAGGCCAGACAGATATGACCTAGACAACATCCCTAAGAAATACACGGTGGAGGTGTGGAACAGATTTAATGGCTTGGACCTGAAAGACAGAGTGCCAGAAGAATTATGGACAGAGATGTGGGACATCATTCAGAAGGCAGCAAGAAAAACCATACCAAAAGAAAAGAAGCGTAAGAAAGCAAAGTGGTTGCCTGATGCAAAAGGCAAAGGAAAAAGGAAAAAATTCAACCAATTGAATACAGAATTTGAAAGAAAAGCAAGGGGAGATAGGAAACCTACCTAAAAGAACAGTGCAAAGAAATAGAGGAAAACAACACAAGAGGCAGGACAGAGATCTTTTAAAAATTTTTTTTGGGAAATCAAGGGAACGTTTAAAGCAAAAATGACCATGATAAGGGACAAAGAGTTATCTGATGCAGAAGAGATTAAGAAAAGATGGCAAGAGTACACAGTGGAACTCTACAAAAATGACCTCAACACCCCTGAAAATAATAATGATGCGGAAATTGAACTTGAGCCAGACATCCTAGAGCATGAAGTCAGAAAGGCCCTAAGGGGCCATTTAACAATTGCGCCATCCATTTTTTTTGGAAAAATTGACCCCCTCCCCCCATGTAATCTGACCATAATTTTCGCTTCGGAACCCACCCACCCCATTTAAAATTACGTAATTCAGAGCTTTTGTATCAAAACTCTAATTTTTAGAGCTTTTCACTATTGGTGCCTAATGCAGACTGCACAAACAATTCAATAATCTCAAATCAGATCGAAATTCCCAGAGATCATATTTAAACCTAAAAAAGTACCATGTTTCGAAACCACAACACCTTCAAATGGATTACGTAATCTTTTACCTGACCCCCACGTAATTTTCCGTAATTCCGATAGAAAAACCCCTCCCACCGAGGATCATGTAATTGTTGAATGGCCCCTAAAAAGCACTGCAAACAACAAAGCCAGTGGAGATGATGGTATTCCAGTTGAATTTTTCAAAACCCTAAAAGATGATGGAATCAAATTATTAGATTCTATATGCCAGCAGATTTGAAAAACACAACAATGGCCACAGGATTGGAAAAGATCAGTTTATGTTTCAATCCCAAAAAAGGGTAATGCCAAAGGATGTTGAAATTATCGAACAATTGCGCTTGTCCCACACGCTAGCAAGGTGATGCTCAAGATAATACAGGATAGACTTCAGCAGCATGTGGAGAGAGAACTACCGGTACCAGCAGTGCAAGTGGGTTCAGAAGGGGCAGGGGAACTAGATACCACATTGCCAACATATGTTGGATCATGGAAAAAACAAAGGAATATCAGAAACAAGTCTACTTCTGTTTCATTGACTACACCAAGGCCATTGACTGTGTGTACCAAAACAAAATGTGGCAAGTAATTAAAGAAATGGGAATACCAGAACACCTTATAGGCCTCATGAGAAATCTGTCCATGAGTCAAGAAGCAACAGTTAGGACAGGATATGGAATGACGGAGTGGTTTGGAATAGGAAAAGGAGTAAGACAAGGCTGCATTTTATCACCCTGCTTATTCAATCTATACACAGAGCACATAATGTGCAATGAAGGGATGGAGGAATCACAATATGGGATCAAAATTGCTGGGAGAAACATCAACAATTTGAGATATGCAGATGACACTACCCTAATGGCAGAAAGTGAGGAAGACCTAAAGAACCTCTTGATTGGATTGAAGGAGGAGGGTGCAAAAGCTGGCTTGAGACTTAATATCAAGAAAACCAAGATAATGGCAACAGGCCCAATCAGTCCCTGGAAAATAGATGGGGAAGAAGTAGAAGCAGTGACAGACTTTACTTTCTTAGGATCAAAGATCACTGCAGATGGTGATTGCAGCCATGAAATAAAAAGGTGACTGATTATTGGGAGACAAGCTATGAGAAACCTGGGGAACATAGTTAAAAGTAGAGCCATCACATTGGAAACAAAAATTCATATAGTTAAAGCAATGGTATTTCCGGTAGTGACATATGGTTGTGAGAGCTGGACCATTAGGAAAGCTGAGCACAGAAGAATAGATGCCTTTGAAATGTGGTGTTGGAGGAGAGCTTTGAGAGTCCCCAGGACAGTGTGGAGAACAAATAGGTCAATCTTAGAAGAAATCAACATTGACTGCTTCTTAGAAGGACAAATAGTAAAGATGAAGCTAAAGTACTTTGGTCATCAAATGAGACGAGAGGATTCACTTGAGAAAGCCTTGATGCTGGAAAAGGTGGAGGGCAAAAGAAGAAGGGGGTGGCCAAAAATGAGATGGCTAGATAGTATTGTAGATGCAATGGGCACAGAGCTGGGCGGGTTGAGGAGGATGGTGGAGGACAAGGGTGCCTAGAGGACAATGGTCCATAGGGTAGCAAAGGGTCGGAATCAACTGTGTGACTGAACAACAACAAAATGACATTTTTAATGAAACCCTTGCCTCCTATTATTCTAAGAAACTGAAGGAAGACTCCTTTCCTGTTGTGCTTTCCGTGTTTTAAGAATTGGAGTGTGTACAAATGGCTCCTTATTCAGGTTCATTTTCTAACACTGTGTTCAAACAATTATTGCATTTAAGAGGACACAGCAGTTCAGACAATGGAAATGTCTGCCAGTAAGTGGAGGCACCGAACAGAGGAAGCTGATAAACAATGTCTACAAGGCAAGGCAAAAACATATGGGTTCTAATCTGTTTCCTCAAAGGCAGGATGTCTCTGAGATATGGATGTGACCAAATGAGCTTAGTGCAAAAGCATGGAATACTCTTTACCAGACAGCAGCTGTGAGTGCTGGTCTTTACAAAGGGATAGAAAGGGGAACTGTTGTATGCTTAGAGAGTTTAGAGCAGGGGTGCCCAAACTATGGCCCACAGGCTGGATCTGGCCCACAGCACCAATTAATCTGCCCCTACCATGTTTACAACAGGTACAGGTCATTTACGGCAGTGTTCTGAACATGGGCAGGTATGTTCTGCACATGTACATTTTTCTTCCACTTCCGGGTGGAAGTAACCATGTCACCAGTGTGCTTGACCACGTGACCAGCCTGCAACCTGAAAAGTTTGGGCATCCCTGGTTTAGAGTCTTACATGTTCTATTTATGTTAGTAATTCGTGGTATTAAGCTGAAGGCAATGTAAAAAGGAGAATGTTAGATTTTCTTAACAATCACATTTCCCCAAGAGATAGTAATAGCTTGGTTTTATGTTACAGATGAACTGGAATTTGTGAACAGGCAATCTTAGATTCCACCAAAGGGAAGAACACAATAATTCTCACTTTAATCCCTTCAAGACTAGTGTTCTAATTTTGTAGCACTCATAGGGTACCTCATTTTTTTACATTATGACCACTACAAGGCCTGATGCCTGAAAGGCTTCAAAGCAACAAACCAACTGCTATTTTTGATCCCTGAGGTCATAATTCATCATATCTATACACTTGCCAGGATCTTTGAAACTTCCTCTGCACATGCTTGCATTACTAAAGAGTGCAAAGAGAAGTAGTTGGTGTGGTTCCATTTCTAAAAAAAATTATTGCACTTAAACTGAGAATCATGTGAAGAAAACATCAAAGAGTACTTCTATTTCTAGGGCATTTTCCTGTACAAAACAGTGCACCCCTCAGTGCCTTGGCATACATAACTAGGACCATTGGCTAGATAATCTTTTAATATACAACCAAAATAGATACTGTGTCTCTACAGGGCAAGATTTTATCACAACATTAATGATAATTAATTGATTAATTGATAATTAGTGATTAATGGTAGTTATGGAGCAGGGATTCTCAACCTGCGGCCTGTGGGCTGGATGCCGTCTGCAGCACCATTTCATGTGCCCCCCCCCCCACAGCCTCCACCACACAAGGAAGTGCCATGTGGTGGAGGAAGGTCAAAATGGCTGTCCAGCCCCCAAAACTGTCTGAGGGAGCGTGACCTGGCCCCTGGCTTTAAAAGGTTGAGAACCCCTGATTTATGGGGTATGTGTCTTATCTTTAATAATTAATGTAGGGAAATAACAACAAGATGGTAGGTACCTTTTAAAAAAGGTCGCCTTTGCTCAAAATCCAGTCATATCCGACTCTAGGTTTCAGTGCTCAATCTCTGTTTATAGCCAGGCATCACCGGAGTGCACAGAATGCTGTTTACCTTCCTACTGGAGCAGTACCTATTTATCTACTTGCAATTTCTTGTTTTTGAACTGCTAGGTTGGCAGGAGATGGGACAGAGATGGGACAGAGATGGTTGCTCACTCCATCGTGTAGCGCTTGGGTCTCAAACTGCTGACCTTTCAGTTATCAAGTTCAGCATTTTAACCACTAAGAGACCACAGTCCCCATCTCATGCAGTACAGATAAAGGCCTTAATCTAATGTTACAGTCTTGGTGATGGAAAGCAAAGTGTTTGCAGCTTTCAATTGTTTTCCTCCCTTTGCACATTGCTGTGCACTTGTTCTCCTGGTTTCTGGGCATGCTACTGCTTATGCAATAAGCTGAGAAACCAAAGGGCATTCGATTCCCCTGCTACCCAATGTGTTCTGAGATATCTAGTTTCATCTAATATTATTTCCACTAACAGAATGTCACTATTAGATACCAATTGCAGAGTACAATTATTAATAGGATTATTAACAGAATTGTTAATACTGGTGGGTCACATGGAACTGGCCTGTCATTTTATTTGCACTTTGGTTCATTCTTTTCAGAAGGTTGGAGCACATACAATTTCTCTTTATCTTTGCAAAACCTGGGGAGGTATAATTGTATAGATCACAGATGGACATAGGGGAGAAGTCATATAGACTGCGACTAGAACATAAATAATCCAGATTTTCCCATTCTATACCTCAACACTGCTTATATTATTATACTTATGCATGCCTGCATGGTTTCATTGAAGCATCTCCCCACACTTCTGATTGATTGATTGTTTTGTTTCTTTCTCCTTCCAAACTGCCAAAGGGGAAAATGTTTCTATTTATATTCTATTGTGCAAAAAGGAAAATTCCTCATTTGCAAGCAAAATTACAGTTGAAAGGGAGATGATTTTGCACATCTCTATTAGTGATGATTCCCTTCAACCAAACTGCATTTTTGAAGTCTAAATACATACTGACACCTGTTCAAATGAATTTATTCTATCAGTGAAGGAATTAAATGCAACACAGAAGGAATTAAATGCAACACACCTTCTCCCTTGTATTCTGAGAATCCTTATAGTTCTGGAAACAATGTCTCAGTCTCAATCAAATGGAAAAGTCACAAATTACACACTCGAGGTATATATTTCTTCCTTGTTGAAAGCCTTTTCAGATCATGGAAGTAGGCAGAACTGCTGATGATTCATGATGGCCATCTTGGCTATTATGTCCAAAGTGCATGAAATGGTCTCAAAAACACCTCTGGCCTGGGATAACTCAAATAGGCCAAGCACCTCATTACAATCCATTGGACAGAAACACTGAGGGGAAAAATGAAGAGAGGATGTTCTTCCATTATTTCTGTGTAGCTGAAAACAAATATAGTGAGAGCTAAAATAGCTCCCCAAAAAGCAAACAGCCAACTGCTCCTGACAAACAGAAGAAATGGGATTAGGGTTAGGCAATCAATTTAGGTAGGAAGGCAGGGGCTTTTTTTATTGGTTGGCATGCAAAATAATGCAAGCAAGGTATAACAAGCTCTCTCCTCTTAAGGATTGTGTGTTAACAATTTGCATGCTGAATTGCCATATCCCAACACAAGTGGATATATGAGTGACCTAATACACATTTTCATGGGCCACTTTTTTCTGCTATCAGTGACCAATCTCAGTCCACCTTATTATCCCACTCTTACTGTACAATAGACAATATCTAGTGAATGTAAAATTTCAGCACAGGGCATGTCATCTATGTTGACCAGGGCTGCCCAAACTACAGCCTGTGGGCTAGATATGGCCCCCAACACCAAGTCATCTGGCCTGCACTGTCCTTGTTGCTCCTGGAATCGGAAGCAAAACATGCCCATATGGGTGCATTTTGCTTCCGCTTCTGGGAGCGATGAGGACAGTGTGGGCCAGATTAATTGTATTGTGGGCGGGATCTGGCCTGCAGGCTGTAGTTTGGGCAGCCCTGATTTAAACAGAGAAAATGGCAGCTTAAAATCTATCTCATCCTGTTGCAAAACAGATTGCAAGGCATGTTTTGCTTCCAGTGGGAGGAACCACGTGACCGGCCCACTAAACCACATGACCGGCCCGTGGCCTGAAAAGTTTGGGCAACCCTGATGTAGGCAATGAGGCTTCTGTCTCCTGTGCTGTGCCATGCCAAGCCTCTCTTTGATGTGAGTGGGGGTCTTCTCAATAGTATTATCCATATTGGTGCAATAGTGCTACACTGAAACCACTTGAAACCTATGGTCAGACATAATGGCTTAGGCTGGTATTTTGTGTAGAAACAGGAGGTTTATGTAGTGAGGAGTCTACTGTGCAGGTGGAATATGTTACATGTTACCAGAAACAGACTGGTAGATGAGAGATACATATCAAAGCCTAACATCAAATTCAATGGAAGATACATTAATAAGCAGTAGGAATTGTAGGATAATTTAGATTAAAGAAAGACTTCATGCTGCTCCAATTTTTGAAAATTTAAGTCTTGCTTCATGATCTCACTCTCCTTGAATGCAGAACTTAACATGGAATTGGGGAAAATAATTAGTTATATGAGATGGGAACTTTAATTAGGTGCTCATAAACCCCCAATTAGCAGAGGACAGGAAAGGTGGATGGAAAAATGCTCAGAGCCACTATGATTACAGTCTTTCTCAAGCCTTGGCAGATTAGTTGTGTACAATAACAACCACACCAGCTTCAGAATAACAAAGAGAACAAAATGTTGTAATAAGAAGAATAAAAATAATAAAAATATGAATGAGACACAAACAGATCTTGCTTAAGCAACAATATTTCCGATGTCCGTATAAGATATTTCTTATATGTCAAGAATGTTGTATTATATTTTAGTAATGCTGCATTACTATGTAAGGCTGTTTAATTTTTAATTGAAAGTAAATTTGTATCTATTTTTATATTGAAATCTGTTTAGATTCTTCTGTCAAAAGAGGTTGCTTTCCTGACACTGTTTTTGTACTGACACCTAGAATGATTTTATTTTTGAAAAGCTGATATAGCATAGATGAGAAACAATGGCTTAAGCAGTCAGTTGGCATCCTAATTGATGAAATCCCTCATTTTTAAATGTTTCAAATAATCATCAGGAATTGGCATTTTACTATACCATAGTCTTCTGTAATGACAATATGTACATTCCAGATCTTTATCATTCAAATGCTGATGGCCATGTGTGTCCTGGACTCCTGCCTGTGCCACCTTTCCAAGACTACCCAAGATGATCTGAATGTATAAAGAGATGGACATCCCACTATGGTAATGAAGTAGGAAGTAGGCCATACAGTCAGTGACTCAATGCCAAGTTTCCAGTGGTAGTTAACTAACCTGACTTCCTAAAGGGGCCAATGGCCAGGGCCGCCATCAGAAATTTCTGGGCCCCATACTGAGCAATCCTATTGGCCTCCCCCCACACACACACACACAGTTATGGCCAGCGGCAGCAGGGCTCCTGTCAGCTCCGGGCCCTATACGGCAGTACCGGTAGTACTGCCCTGATGGCGACCCTGCCAATGGCTATAGGTGGATGAGCCCTTTAGGTGGGGTGATGGTCCTCCTCAGTGGAGGAAATGCCACTAGAAACCATCATATTGGGTCCAACGTCAAAATGAGCAAAGGAGGAACTCTGACTCAATGGTCATGGTGACAGAAGAGGCTATGCCAGATGGACTGGCTGTGAAGGCGCATCTTGATAATATACTCAAGGCTGAGGCAGTCTATCACAGTCCCAATGTTAAATCTTGCATGTCTCATTTCATGTGTGCCATAGGAGATGGCTCTGTGATCATAGTGTATAGGTCATTTCCATGGCAACCTTGGATCCACCTTAAACAAATTCACGCCAATGACATTTTTTCTGCTTCAGGAAAAAATGCATTCTCAAATACAAGTTGCTGTGGATGACGACGATGATAAAGGGAATGAGGGATACAACACCAGTGATTCTTAAACAGGCTGTTGAGAGATTTTCAATGAAGAAATTCCTTCTGAATCTCATTATATTGCATAGTTGCTGGCTAGTCTCTAATATTATGTTTTGAGGAAAGAGCTGAACATATGGTGGCAACTCTGCTCCTGATTTCCTCCTGTGAAACAAATGATTTGGATCACTTTCAAACAGACTTCAGGCCTGGTAATGGTAATTTTGATGGCAAAATTAAGGCGGGAAAAGGAAAAAGAAAGAATAGAGAAAAGGCAATGCATTGGAGCACTTTTAAAGTCTAACAGTATCAGCTTTCATGGATCAGAATCCAATTGTTCAGACACCAGGTGTTGGATCTGGGCCGCGAAGCGGGTTGTGCAAGCTAGATCGGAACTGCGAAGCGGCTGT
The DNA here is from genome assembly GCA_035047305.1 of Bradypodion pumilum. NCBI lineage: Eukaryota > Metazoa > Chordata > Lepidosauria > Squamata > Chamaeleonidae > Bradypodion > Bradypodion pumilum. The sequence continues at coordinate 399,609,100 of JAWDJD010000001.1, forward strand.
TGGGTCCCGGAGGAGACTGGTCAAGCAATGAGACACAAGGCAAGATGGAGTAAAGACCAGTGATTTAATGAAGGCAAATCATCAGTATTTATCATGTACAGGCTGCATGTAAAAGCATCGTGATCTGCAGAACTCACACTCCACATTTACACAAGTTAATTGGGGAAGTCTACTGGGAAAGTCAATTAACTAACTTAATTAATGGCAGGGGAAATACATTGTTCCGTGTTATCCGGGGTAAACATGTGGCTGGTATTGGTTCTAGGCTTAAGGTAATCTGCAGGCGCGAGATTGCCTATTACGCACCTAACACGTTAGTCATTAGCTCTCTGTTGACCGAGCAGTTTGACAGATCAGCTAGTGATGAATTAAACTCTATCTAATATTCCGCTCCCCCAATTTCTGTCCCTTTAGGAACTCCTGGCAACGAGGTGATCACCCATCACCGGGGTTCTGTCAGGGCCAGTATACCAATTGTGTGCGAGGATCCCACACTCCCCCTTTATTTGTTTAGTAGGAGCGGCATCAGCTGACGTGGAGTGAGGACATTCCGGGGTTATCTCCATGGGGGACATCTTGACATCAGCGAGGGAATACATTGCATGAAACAACACACAGTCATTCCCAGTATTATCACCCCCACAATCACCTTGAGTGTCATTTGTAGCCAACCCCATGGGAACCAAGACCATAATGAATTCCACCACGCCCACGTAACATCTTCCTTGATGTTTTTAACCAAGGTATGGAGGTCTGTGAGTTGATTCTGTACCTTACGCGAGTTGTCCGTGAGGTTAAAACAACACATGCCATGGACAGACTTGCAACCCAAGTGATGTAACAGTAGGAGGTAATTGATAGCTGCTCGATTATCCAGTATGGCATGGCGAAGCTCTGTCTGCTCTTGATTAAGCAGCGCTATCGCTGAGGAGGTGTGGTTAATGGCTTTTGCCAAAGCACAAGCCAATTGACCAATTCTCTGAGCATTGCCTATGGCTAAGCCTGGCATGCCAAACAAGCTGACTGCTAATGAAATATACTCAGCTTTACTCAGAATCCTGATGTTGCTATCACATGAACTGTCTAGCTGGGTGACACGAGTGTGCTGTATATGTGAAGGTACATTTATGCTTGGGGCAACCATGTCTCTAGTGGGAAGCAACAATGTCAAACGACTGATACAGCAAAGGGAATCAGATACATTTGCAGGAATGTAGTTCCAAGTATACTGGTTACATGTAAAAAACCATCCTGAAGGCAAGGTAACATGAGCATACATTGAGCTAATAGTCTCTGGGTTATTACAAGTCCAGTTGCTGTTGCCGGGGTCGAGGCAACGGCGCTGTGGACCTTCGACCGCGGAACAGCCGGTCATACGAGCACAAGTAGAGTTCGGGCTGACCGCCACTCGGGGAGTGTAGAGAGTGGCTGCATCAGCCGGTAGGACTTTGGTGACCTGAGTTCCCCAATGCGCGTACGTTGAAAAGGCAGTCTTGAAAACGGACCAAATATCCGCTTCACCAACAAGTCACCGTTCCTGGCGCGCACATCTGGGGAGTGACACACCGGGATGAGACAAGTACTCAGAATAGAGGCAGAAGCGGCGGTCTGCCTCAGGCAAAAATCAAGAGGGGAGGACGGCAAGGGTGTAAAGCAAGAGGGGAGCAAAAAGCAAAAGCCAACACCCAAAATATAAAGAACAATAAATTTAATAAATGGGAAGAAATAAGTGCCGGTGGCACCACACACAGTGGAAAAAAGGATAATAAAGGCTGAATGGCCGAGGTAAGCATGTAGAAATGATCAAAAGATCATATGAAACAGGACAGTCATAATAAGACCAATAGAATTAGTAATACATCGTAAAGTACAAACTCAAGTATAGTAAGAATCAAAAACTCAAATATCAATGCAGACACTAATGAGGACTGTGGTTCATACACATAAAAAACAAGCAGTATAAGAAACTGTGGTAAGTAACTACATTAAACAAGTGTACATGTGTGTATGAATCACAAGTCCATCAAATATCAGTATAGTCCATCATGCGGAAGAATCCTGCAGCAAAGTCCAATACCATTCAGTGAAAGAATATCAAATATTGTCAAATATTGTCAAATGTTTGGTGCCCAGATGACCGGGAAAAACAATCCAAAGATGAATGGTAAGTACCACCCCTGCACATTGTTGACACTGAACGTTTTTTACTCCAGAGGGAAGCCTTTTATATCCATTCTTTTTCTACTCTCCACCCCTTTGGGTTAAACACTGAACAAGATTTTTCTGCGTTCATCTAGTGTTCCCTGTTCTCTTTTAAGTCTCTTTTCCAACAAGATAGCATCTCCCTTGACTAATTACATCATTACTCGCATGTGTTCCCACTCAGCGTTTTCCTTTATTAGGCTTTCAGTATTTCCTTATGGTAACGCTCTGACCCAATAAGATTTTTCTACAGGAGGTTTCTCTAGGGCGCGCCTAGATTTTGTACAGGTATTTATGTGTTATTGTTTATATACAGTACCAGGTTGCTTACTCATTTTATGAAGTTTGTATGTATCCTTTTTGTATGTATTCTTTCTATGATTATTTGCAGATTCTTGACAAAGTACCGAAATATCCGTTTTCCGGAAGGGTATCGAATCGTTTCCTCTGCAACTTACCATTCATCTTTGGATTGTTTTTCCCGGTCATCTGGGCACCGAACATTTGACAATATTTGACAATATTTGATATTCTTTCACTGAATGGTATTGGACTTTGCTGCAGGATTCTTCCGCATGATGGACTATACTGATATTTGATGGACTTGTGATTCATACACACATGTACACTTGTTTAATGTAGTTACTTACCACAGTTTCTTATACTGCTTGTTTTTATGTGTATGAACCACAGTCCTCATTAGTGTCTGCATTGATATTTGAGTCTTTGATTCTTACTGTACTTGAGTTTGTACTTTACGATGTATTACTGAATCTATTGGTCTTATTATGACTGTCCTGTTTCATATTATCTTTTGATCATTTCTACATGCTTACCTCAGCCATTCAGCCTTTATTATCCTTTTTTCCACTGTGTCTGGTGCCACCGGCACTTATTTCTTCCCGTTTATTAAATTTATTGTTCTTTATATTTTGGGTGTTGGCTTTTGCCTTTTGCTCCCCTCAGGCAAAAATCAGACTGATTGATGAGGTTCGCCAATCTTTCCCAAACGTTGTACTCCAGCCGGGCAGAGAGATCTCAGCCTGGCATCAGGTTGTTGGCTTCCAGTGAAGCTGCTTGAACGCCTCTCCCCGCAAGCAGGGAAAGGATCAAGATGATGGTGGTCATCATGGAATTAGCTGTAATCAGGAAAAAAGCTGCAATCAAGATGTTCTCCGGTGTCGGCTCCTTGTCCTCCCGCCGAACGGTGTCTGCCGCCTCCTGGCACAGGGACTTGGCCATCCCCCAGGTGATCTTCGGCACTGTCACCTGCTGTTGTCGCCTCCTCCACTTTGCTCTCCCCGTCAGGGTTAGTTCCTCCATTTCCGGTATTGGGTCGGGAGTGCCTGGGTCCACGCCATTGGACTCGAAGTGAGGCTTGACACACCGGGCTGGAATCCAGATGACGCCTGTAGGAGATATAATTGCAGCATACCCTCTTCCCCATGTTATGAGTGGCGCCAGGCCCTTCCAGGAAGGATCCGGTGGCACTCGGTAATGCACCATCGGCCGCGGGAGAGCCTCCGTGCGACGGAAGTGCTTCTCCTGCGGAGTGTAATCCGAAAAAAACATTAAGGTGATTGTACATAAACAATACCTTGTTCAAACAATGCTGTGCCTGACCTTGATTTTTGGGGAGGGCTGGAGGTTCCCTCCTTTATGTTTGTTTGTGAATGTTAGGACTTAAGTGTCCGATTGACCCATTCCACAATCGCTTGCCCTTGCGGATTGTACGGAACCGCCAAAGGTGTGCTTAATGTCCCAGGTGGCCATGAAGATGGCCAGCTGCCTGGAGCTATAAGCCGGACCGTTATTGGTTTTCACGTGCCGTGGTTTGCCCATGGCCGCGAAGCAGGAAAGGAGATGCTGCTCCACATGGGAAGCTGTTTCTTCCTTCTGTGCTGTAGCCCAAACGAACTGTGAAAAAGTGTCAATGCAAACGTGCATGTACTGCCATCTGCCAAAATGCAGAACACGTGTGACATCCATCTGCCACACCTGGTTGGCCTCTGTCCCTCGTGGGTTGACCCCCCATGAGGGCCCCCCTACCGCCCCTGCACAATGTGGACAGGAACGGACTATGCCCTGGGCTTGGGAAAGTGGCAGGTTGAACTGCCGTGCAAGTGCTTTGGCATTTTGATGAAAAAATGCATGACTCTGAATTGGACTGACCGTTGCTGAATTTCCTTTGCGTCCGCATCCACTCTGCTATTGCCCGCGGAAATAGGACCAGGCAGATCCTGGTGACTTCTGATGTGGGCAATATAGAGTGCTTCGGTGCAGTTCCACAAATGAAATTGAGTTGTGAGGAAAAGACTTAACAAGTTTTTGTCTATCGCGGGAGTGATGTACGCTCCTGGTAGACTGTGAAGCAAATTCCTAACATACTGGCTGTCAGTGATTATGTTCAAGCGTTCTTTGGCAAAGGTGCGCAGGGCTAGGTTCACAGCTGCTAACTCCGCCCGCTGCACAGATTTCTGTGGAAGAGTTAGAAGCGTGTGCCAAGCCTGGCCCTCTTGCCAAGTAAGAACAACATATGTACGACCCCCATCAGTGAAAACTGTCCTAGCCCCCTGAAGTGGAACCAGTGACATTAACTCATGCAAACTGACTGTGTGCGTTTGAAGTGAGATGAGTCTGGGGTCTTTCGGCAAATGGTATGCCAAGCATCCAGTGAATCTTTCCAATGCAATCGGAAGCGAGTCACCGAGCTGCATCAGTTGCTGGATTTGCTCTTTTGTGAATAGGACCACGATTTTTGCCAAATTGTGCCCTGAGATATCCCTTGCTCTCAGCCTTCCTTGGTAAATCACCGCGGAGACCAGTTCCTGTGGAGGAACGATGTTTCGGGAAGAGGTGTGCAGTAAATACACCCATTCCACGATACTCGCCCCCCGCTCGGAGTCCACCCCTAGGGCTCCGGTAAACATGGATCCGGTCCGAACGACATACAGGTTTAGGATTGGGGCATATGGCCCCTGACTAATCCTGTCCACCCATCTCTGGCTGAGAACTTGGTTGACCTTTTCGAGAGTCAAGCACGCCTCTTGAGGAATGTGTATTCGGTCTGCCGGCTGCTTACCTAGTGTTAGCAGGGAGAAGAGCGGTTTTAGAAGGTCCGTATCTAGCCTAAAATATGGTCTGGCCCAATTAATATTCCCCAGAATCTGTTGCAATTCTACACGGGTGACTGAATCCTTTAAGTTGATCTGTGGCAAAACTGGTGCTGCGAAAGAACGGAGAAGCCGATGGCCCAAGTATGAAAATGGCTCGGTTCTCTGAACTTTCTCTGGGGCAATGAGTAACCCTTTTCCCCCAGAGTGGCCTAGAGGTTTTTAAACATTTCTCTGCTGAGTTGCGGTGCTGCGACCAAGATGTCATCCATGAAATGACACACTAAGACTGTGGGGTGAAGGTTTCGAAACTTTTCCAGTGCATTGTGAATGTAAATTTGGCACATGGTGGGCGAGTTGAGCATCCCCTGTGGCAAATATTTCCACGCGTAACGTTGCATGGGCTCTCTGTGGTTCACGACTGGCACTGTGAAAGCGAACCTTTCCGGATCCCTTGTATCTAAGGGAATTGTATAAAAACAGTATTTTAAGTCTACGACAAAGATCTCCCAACCCTCGGGGATCATGTTCGGATTCAGGATGCCGCATTGAAGCGGACCCATTGGCTGGATACATTTATTGATCTCTCGGAGATCGTGAAGGAGTCGCCACTTCCCTGATTTTTTCTTGATAACAAATATGGGTGAATTCCAAGGACTGGTGGACCGTTCTATATGTCCTGCATCTAGTTGTTCTTTTACCAGCTGTTTCAGGGTGACTAATTTCTCCTCTACTACCGGCCATTGTTCTACCCAGACTGGCGTGTTGGTCAGCCATTTAAGCGGTAGAGCCATTACCCTGAAGTAAGAGTGGCACGGTAATGCTGCAGAATGTCTCGTCCCCAAAGGTTGACGTGCACGTCCAAAATGTGCAGCCAGATGGCTGCTGTGCCGTCAGCTTCGGGGATCGTGACTTCTACCCAATCTTGGCTTCTAAACGCTTCTTGAACACCGCCTACCCCCCACACATCAGAGACCAGTTCAAGAGCCCACTCACGCAGCCACTGGCTCTGGCTGACCACGCTGACGTCAGCTCCGGTGTCTAATAGCCCATCAAAAGGTTTTTTTTATTTAAAAATACCTTTATGACTGGCTGCCGCTTCCACTCTATGTTGGTTTCCACTGCCGCTAAGACCTGGTATCCTTGCACTGCCCCTTCTGCACTCGAGCGGTCTTCCGACCCGGACTCTGAGCTGTCCCTGAGCTTTCCTGGGGGCCTGCTGGCGAGTTACAAGGAACCATGATCAATTGCGCTAACGTGTCTCCCTTGTGAATGGTTTGGGGTAGGTGTGTCCAGAGTTGAACTTGGAGAACACCCAAAAAATTGGAGCCAATGACTCCTGGAATTACAAGAATTCCGCGTGTTCCTGCAATACTACGGGGCAAAACTAAACCTACATAGCCTTTAGGCAGGGGTCCCATGTACTGGGAATTGACCAGATAGACTGTGCCTGGCAAGTCACATGTGACTTCTGACTGGCAAGTCAAATCTAGTCCCGCGCTGCCTCTAGGGCTGGCCTGCGCCTCCGGAATGCAGGGAATGTGACCGGAATTTAATCCAGCTCTGGCTCTCCCAGAGCGATTGAGATCTCTGTTTGGACTGGGGCCAGAGACAAGCCCGCACTCTGGTTTCCCGAATTCGGGCAGTTCCTGGCCCAGTGGAAGCCTTTATTGCACCTTGGACATGGGGTGGTCGGAGCCTTGGGACGGCTGGCGTTTTGGCCGCTGCCCTTGGTGGATCGGCATTCCCTAGCGAAATGACCGATCTTGCCACAATTGTGACATGCTCCTTTGGTCTTGTTCTTGGGTTTCCTACCGCCTTGTACCGCCGCTGCCAACAGACCCATTTTGTAGGAATCTGTACTAACGTTGGCACAAGCCGTAATCATGTCCATGAGAGTCAGATCGGGAGGATTGCCCAGTGACTGCAAGATCTTACGGCAGTCAAGGTTGGCATTGTCTTTTGCAAATTTCATCATGAGCTCCTGTTGGGCTTGCTCATTGTCAATCTGTCTACTGACTGCTTCCTCCAGTCTATTGATAAAATCCATGTAGGACTCCTGGGAACCCTGTTTGACTGCTGTGTAATTTTTGGCTGCTTTGCCAGCTGCTGGGACCTTGAGATAAGCCCTGAAGGCTGTCTCAGCTGCCAAATGAAGGGTGGCGATTGGCAAGACGGTCTGCATATCAACGGATTCGAATAGACCTGAACCATAGAGCTGGTCAGGGATTACTGGTTAGCGGTCGGACATTGCCTCTGAGGACAAGTCCCCATATTACCTTTGAAGTTTTCCTCCTCGGGACGAAGCGCCGCATCTGAGTTTAGGTAACAGGTCTGGTGTGACGAACCTCTGGGAAGGAGCTCGGAGCGTGGACTGCTGCCATGGGCCCCCGGCGGCCTCTGTGCTGAAGTCAGGGTTTCACAGCCGACCCTGAGCAGAACGCGTTTCCGCGGAGCAAGCTGCCTCAGAGCTTTGGAGCGTGCTCTGCCTCTCTGGAATGCCTCGCAGCATAGCTGTCACTCAGATCGGATGGCTTTCCGACCAGAAATGCCGCGCTGTCCTCCGGGATGATTCGGACACGGCTCTGGCATAGAACCGGACCGCGAAGATCGCTTACTCACGAGTAGAATCACGTCTCGGGGTCAACATATGTTGGATCTGGACCGCGAAGCGGGTTGCGCAAGCTGGATCAGAACCGCGAAGCGGCTGTTGGGTCTCGGAGGAGACTGGTCAAGCAATGAGACACGAGGCAAGATGGAGTGAAGACCAGTGATTTAATGAAGGCAAATCATCAGTATTTATCATGTACAGGCTGCATGTAAAAGCATCGCGATCTGCAGAACTCACACTCCGTGTTTACACAAGTTAATTGGGGAAGTCTACTGGGGAAGTCAATTAACTGACTTAATTAACGGCAGGGGAAATACATTGTTCCATGTTATCCAGGGTAAACATGTGGCTGGTATTGGTTCTAGGGCTTAAGGTAATCTGCAGGCGCGAGATTGCCTATTACGCACCTAACACATTAGTCATTAGCTCTCTGTTGACCGAGCAGTTTGTCAGATCAGCTAGTGATGAATTAAACTCTATCTAATATTCTGCTCCCCCAATTTCTGTCTCTTCAGGAACCCCTGGCAACGAGGTGATCACCCATCACTGGGGTTCTGTCAGGGCCAGTATACCAATTGTGTGCACGGATCCCACAACCAGGAATACAAAAAACAACACCCTTTGTAATTTTATCAACATGCAGAGACTGACTGGCACAGCTACTTTTTTGGAACCTGCAGAATGATCTGTGTCAGGAATTAGGCAAAGAGTAAGTTCCTTCTTCTGAATCTGTCAGTGACTTTGGATATCATCAACCATAGAATATTTCTAAGTTGGTAAAATAATTATGTCCAAGTGGTGATTGATAAGCAGCAGCAACATCAACAGTTTGTTTCCCCAACAGTTGATCCATTAAATCTTATCCTACTGCAACAATGATAGATTCCTGCATAGAAAAATCATGTGATGAGGAACTTGCAGTTTTAAAAAACAAAATGAAGGCTGCTTTCAAAGCTGTTTTGAAGAAATAGATAACCAGGAGAAGGTGGGATGTCAATAGAGTTATTAAGTGTTGTTGTTCTATGCCATGAAGTCACTTTTGACTTACGACAACCATGTTATTTAGCGATTTCCAGAAGGACCTGCCATTAACATTGTTGTCTAGCTCTTGCAAACTCTGATTTCATCCAGCACTCCTTTATTTATCGCTGCTCTTGACATTCATAAAAATCTTTTTTCAACACCACATTTCAAAAGAATGCATCTTTCCCCTGTCATTTTTCTTCCATGCCCAGTTTTTACATCCTTGTATGGTAATTCAGTATACTACAGTATAGACCAGAGGTTCTCAACCTACGGCCCGTGGCGCCAAATAATCCTGCCCCTGCCTTTGCTCCAGCCATCACCGGTGGCAGCAGAATTGGCTGCAGACTCATTTATGGCCATCGTAAACATGTTTACAACAGCTGCGGACTCATTTACAGTTGTTGTAAATGCATTTATGACAGCCGTGGACTCATTTATGGCTGATTCCGGTGGCGGTGTGGTGGCAGCTGGAGCACCAGTCCGGCTCGCCAATTGTTTGAGGGAGTATGACCCAGCCCCCGGCTTGAAAAGGTTGAGAACCCCTGGTATAGACAATCTTAGTCTTGAGCTTCAATGACCAATCCTTACTCTTAAGAATGTTTTTGAATTCCTTCATAATCAAGTATCAGTAGGGTAACTGATCAGCTCAGATAATGCTGCTGGACTCTTTGATCTGCCCTGAGGTTGACTTGGAAACAAAGATACTCTTCATTTGGTTTGAATTTGCACACTGAATTGTACACAGCTGCAATGTTAAATTGTTAATGATCCCACAAGATACTTTACCCATGCACGTAATGCACATTACAATTATTTAGATATGATTTCCTCTTTTATGTCACTACATCTTTCAGTCTCCCATATGTTCAGTTCACAGGGTACCCAACTCTTTTTTCAGACCTAGATTGTATATCTGACAAGTCATTAGCAGGAGAGCTCCTTCCAGAGAAAAAGGCTATCTCTTTATTCCAATATGAGCCTGCATCAGTGACACTTTTGTTATTGGTCATTGGCAGTCAAACAGTGAAGATTCCCCGTGCCCGGTTGGGCATCAGTGGCCTCTGGCAGAGGTTAAACCAGCGAGCAAACTCCTGGCCTCTGGCCCTTGTCAGGGCGTAAGGGGGGTGAATTAATGATAGGGATTAATTCGGCCGCTTGTAGCCTGACCGACGATTCTGCCGAGCAAGCATCTCGCAGACCTCAGTTACCCATTAGAGTAATCACTCATCCCCTGGCCAAGGTAATCCCCGGTGTAAATATCGGCCATATTTACCCCTGCCTAAGCCCTAAACAATGGTCTCCCTTGCCCCGTGTTTGTCCAAGTTAATTAACTTCCCTTTGAGAGGTTCCCCATTAACCCGGGTACGTGGGTTAGGTAATTTTCCTGTCCAATGACGGTTTCGCCACCGTTGCGCTTTTCCCCCTATAAATGATGTTGCCTTTTCCCAATAAAGTACTGATCTGATCTCGCTCCATTTGCCTCGTGTCGTCACTTGATCAGTCTCCTCCGGGACCTTAAGGCCACCCCAGTGGCCCCGATTCCTACATCTGGTGACCCCGACGTGATCTACTCGTGAGTAAGCGACCCAGGAGAGGTCTACTCGCGAGTAGCGATCCACGCGGTCCGGTTCTACGCTTGAACCGCGAGCCGTCAGCCCGGAGGACAGCGCGGCGCTTTGGCCGGCAGCCAGCCGGTCAGAAGGACGGCCTGCGGCGAGGCATTCCAAGAGAGGCATTCCTGCACCTTGCTCCCGGCTTTCGGGGAGACTTGCGCTAAAGGGAAAAACGTGTTCCGCTCAGGGCAGCTGTGAGCCCCTGACAGCGCAGAGGCCGCCGAGGGCCCGTGGCAGGAGGCCACACTCCGAGCTCCACCCAGACGATCGTCGCCAAAACCAGTTACCTTGCCCCCAGACGCGTCAACCCGTCCCGAGGAGGAAACTTCAGAGGACTACTCGCAGGTAATATGGGGACTTGTTCTCAGGGACAGAGTCCGTCCGCTAGCCAAAAAACTCGTGAGGAAGAGTTTAAAATCCTGGCCAGGGTATTTAAGTTACGCTTTCACAGCAGGGAACTAGCGAGACTTTTGGCGTACCTTAGGGAACACTGCCTGCTTTACCCAGAAGTAGGTACGTTAACCCTACAGCTCTGGGATCGGATAGGAGACTGCATTCAGCAACCCCCGAAGGCCCCAGGAGGGATAGTTTGCACATGGAGGAAGTGTAGGAAACTCTTAGCCGAGATCGAACCAGTCCGGATAGAAGCGGAAGAACCCCCGTTAAGTAAGTCATCAGTCCAGCCAGTCGAGCCGACTGCGCCCACCACACTCTATCCGACATTCAAGTACCAGCAGAGTAGCGCAGGGAGCCTTCCCGCGGTGACAGCTGCAGACGTCACCGAGGGAATGCAGGGCATGAGGAGCGCAGGCGCTCCTCTGACAGCTTCGGCTTCCCTAGTTACCAAGAGTGCCCTTCAGCGCACAGCTGAGGAAGAGCTTAGGAAGGGGGATCTGTCATTAGAAGAGCTAGCTGAGCTCAGACAGATATGTCCAATCCACATGGAAATGGACGCGCTCACGGGCGCACAGCAGATCGTTCATTCCCCAGTCCCGTATAAGCTCCTCGTGGCTATGCGGAAGGCAATTGCAGAAACAGGGCTCCAAAGTCGTTTTACTAGGGGCACGCTTCAGCAAGTGTGCGAAACCACCATGTGGATTCCTCATGATTGGAAAGCCCTCATGAGGATGATGCTGACCCCTAGCCAGTACATGATCTGGGACAGCGAGTTCCGCCTAGAGGCTCAAACTCGGGCTGCCAGGATGGGAGGCGCGGTGCTTCCTGAGCAGCTGTATGGCTCCGGTAATTTCGAGTCAATCAATGCTCAGATCAACCTGCCTCTCGCCACTCTCGAGATGTCAGCCGAGGCGGCCTTTAGGGCCTACTTTAAGATCCCAGCCACTGGCAAAGCGGCTAAGAATTACACCTCCATCAAGCAGGGAGCCCAGGAGCCCTACATGGACTTCATCAATCGCCTGGAAGAAGCCATTAGCAGGCAGATTGATAATGAGCAAGCCCAGGAAGAGCTCATGATTAAGTTAGCCAAGGACAATGCCAACTTGGACTGCCGTAGAATCTTGCAGTCCCTAGGCAATCGTCCTGACTTGACCCTATCGGACATGATTAGAGCTTGCGCCGACGTTGGCACAGAATCCTATAAGATGGGTCTGCTAGTGGCAGCGGTGCAAGGAGGGAAAAGACCTAACGGTAAGAGCAAAGGAGCATGCCACAATTGTGGCAAGATTGGTCACTTCGCTAGGGAGTGCTGATCCAAGGGAGGCGGACAAAAGCCCGGCCGTCCCAAGGCTCCGAACACCCTCTGTCCGAAGTGCAAGAAAGGCTATCATTGGGCCAGGTATTGCCAAAATTCGGGAAACCGGAGCACGGGCATGTCTCTGGCCCCAGTCCAAACAGAGGCGTCCTTCACCCAGAACTCACCAGAGCTAGAGTAGAGTCCAACCCCATCCCAGACATTGCGAGGGCGCAGGCCAGCCCCAAGGGCAGCACGGGACTAGAATTGACTTGCCAGGCGGACGTTACATGCGACCTGCCAGGCACAGTCTATCTGGTCGATTCCCAGTACATGGGACCCCTGCCCAGAGGCTTTATAGGTTTAGTTTTGCCCCGTAGTGTAGCTGGTGCACGCGGAATTTTTATAATTCCAGGGGTCATTGACTCAAATTTTTCAGGCGTTCTCCAAGTTCAGCTTTGGACACACCTGCCCCAAACCATCCCTAAAGGAGACACCTTAGCGCAACTGATCATGGTTCCTTGTCGCTCACCAGCAGAGAGCCAGGGAGGGCTCAGTGACAGCTTCGAGTCCCGGTCAGAGGACCGCTCGAGCGCCAGTGAGGCAGCGCAAGGATACCAGGTCTTAGCGACAGTGGAGACCAACATTGAGTGGAAACAGCGCCCGGTTATTGAGGTATTTCTGAATAATCGATCATTCTCAGGCCTGTTAGATACCGGAGCAGATGTCAGCGTGATAAGCAGAAGCCAGTGGCCAAGGGAGTGGGCCACTGAGCCAGTCTCCGATGTGAGGGGGGTAGGCGGTGTTCAGGAAGCGTTTAGGAGCCGAGAGTGGGTAGAAGTCACAATCCCAAGGGCTGAGGGCACGGCGGTGATTCGACCGCACATTCTTGACGTGCACATCAACCTTTGGGGGCGAGACATTCTGCAGCAGTACGGTGCCACCCTTACCTTTGGGTAATGGCGTTGCCACTTAAATGGCTCACCGATACTCCGGTCTGGGTAGAACAATGGCCGGTAGTGGGGGAGAAATTGGTTGCTCTCAAGCAGCTAGTTAAGGAACAGCTAGACGCAGGACATATAGAACAGTCCACAAGTCCTTGGAATTCGCCAATTTTTGTTATCAAGAAGAAGTCGGGGAAGTGGCGACTCCTCCACGATCTCAGAGAGATCAATAAATGCATACAGCCAATGGGTCCGCTTCAATGCGGCATCCCCAATCCGAACATGATTCCCGAGGGGTGGGAGATTCTCGTCGTAGATCTCAAGGATTGCTTTTATACTATCCCCTTAGACCCCAGGGACCGGGAGAGGTTCGCCTTTACAGTGCCGGTCGTGAACCACAGTGAGCCTACGCAGCGTTACGCGTGGAAATTTTTGCCACAGGGCATGCTCAATTCGCCCACCTTGTGCCAAATTTACGTTGACGACGCACTGGCAAAGTTCCGAAACCTCTACCCACAAGCCTTAGTTTGTCACTTTATGGATGATATTTTGGTAGCGTTGCCAAAGCTTGGCAGCGAAGTGTTTTCTGACCTCCAGGCCAGCCTGGGGGACAAAGGTTTACTCATTGCCCCAGAGAAAGTGCAGAGAACCGAGCCCTTCTCATACTTGGGCCATCGGCTTCTCCGCTCTTTCGCGGCACCAGTTTTGCCTCAGATCAATTTACAGGACTCAGTCACCTTGGTAGAATTACAGCAGGTTTTAGGAAATATTAATTGGGCCAGACCGTATTTTCGATTGGATACGGATCTTCTGAAACCGCTCTTCTCGCTGCTAACGCTAGGTAAGCAGCCGGCAGACCGGATAAAAATTTCTTGAGACGCGCGCTTGGCGCTCGAGAAAGTTAACCAAGCTCTCAGCCAAAGATGGGTAGATAGGATCGCCCAGGGGCCATATGCCCCAATCCTGAATCTGTACATCGTGCGGTCGGGATCCATGTTCACTGGGGCGCTAGGAGTAGACTCAGAGAAGGGAGCGAAAATTGTGGAGTGGGTGTACTTGCCTAACACCTCATCTCGGAACGTTGTTCCGCCCCCAGAGCTGGTCTCCGCGGTGATCTACCGTGGCAGGCTGAGAGCTAGGGACATTTCGGGGCACGATTTAGCCAAAATCGTGGTCCCGTTCACCAAGGAACAAATTCAGCAGTTGATGCAGCTAGGCGACTCGCTTCCGATAGCCTTGGAAGGATTCACTGGAAGCTTGGCATACCACTTGCCTAAAGACCCCAGACTTGTCTCGCTTCAAACAGGAACGGTCAGCTTGTTCGAATTGCTCTCGCTGGTCCCACTTCAGGGGGCCAGGACAGTTTTTTCTGATGGTGGACGCACCTATGGTGTCCTGACCTGGCAGGAGGGCGAAGCTTGGCGCACGCTGCTAACTCTCCCACAGAAGTCTGCGCAGCGGGCGGAGTTGGCAGCCGTGAACCTTGCTTTGCGCACCTTCGCCAAGGAACGTTTAAATATCATAACCGACAGTCTGTATGTTAGGAATTTGCTTCACGGTTTACCGGGGGCTTACATCACTCCCGCGATAGACAAGAATCTGCTTAGCCTGTTTCTCACTGCTCAATTTCATTTGCGAAACCGCACGGAGCCGCTCTATATTGCCCACATCCGAAGTCACCAAGACCTGCCGGGTCCGATTTCCGCGGGCAATAGCAGAGCGGACGCGACGGCAAAGGAAATTCAGCAACGCTCAGTTTTGGGAGTTTTCACTACTCCGATTCAAAGTCATGCCTTTTTTCACCAAAACGCCAAGGCACTCGCCAGACAGTTCAATTTGCCACTTTCTCAAGCCCAGGGTATAGTACGCTCTTGCCAGCATTGCGCAGGGGCGCCGGGGGGCCCTCGTGTGGGGTTAACCCACGGGGGACAGAGGCCAATCAGGTGTGGCAAATGGACGTCACGCATGTGCCGCAGTTTGGCAGATGGCAGTACATGCACGTCTGCATAGACACTTTCTCCCAGTTCGTTTGGGCGACGGCGCAGAAGGGGGAGACTGCCTCCCACATGGAGCAGCATCTCCTGTCCTGCATTGCGGCAATGGGCAAGCCGCGGCACGTGAAAACGGACAACGCCCCGTCCTACTGCTCTAGGCAGTTGGCCGCCTTCATGGCCACCTGGGACATCAAGCATACATTTGGCATCCCCTACAATCCGCAAGGGCAGGCGATTGTAGAACGGGTCAATCGGACGCTAAAGTCCTATATTGACAAACAAACAGAAAGGGGGGAGCCACCAGCCCTCCCCACATCACAGGGACAAGCATAGTTTTGTCTGAATAAGGTATTGTTCACATACAATCACCTCAATGTTTTTTCGGACTGCACGCCGCAGGAGAGGCACTTCCGCCGTTCGGAAGCTCTCCCGCGACCTATGGTCCGGTACCGGGTGCCACCGGACCCTTCTTGGAGGGGCCCGGTGCCGCTCATAACCTGGGGGAGAGGGTATGCTGCAATTATGTCTCCTACAGGTGTCGTTTGGATTCCGGCCCGGTGCGTCAAGCCTCATTTGGAACCTCATGGCGTGGACCCAGACCGACCCGAGTCCGATCCCGGAGATGGAGGACCTCACTCTGACCGAGGAGACCCACCGGGAGAGACGGCGGCTGCGGACCCCGGCACAGAGGATCACCTGGGGGATGGTCAAGACCCTTTGTAGTGAGGCCCAGGACGCCCTCCAGCGCGAGGAGAAGGAGCCAACACCGGAGAACTTCGTTGCAGCAGTCTTTGCCCAGATTAATGCCAACTCCGTGATCTTCACCATCATCCTGGCCCTCGCCCTGCTTCTGGGGGGAGGCGCTCAGGCCGCTACGCTTCAGGCCAACGGCCTGCCGCCCGGTGAAGACCTCTCAGCATGGATGCACTACAACTTGTGGGCAAGGTTGGCGGGTCTCGTCAACCAGTCCGATTTTTGCCTGAAGCAGGACATTGGTTCTGCCTCGATCCTCAGCACCTGCCTCATCCCAGTGTGCCACACTCTAGACGCACACGCCCGGGATGGTGACTGGCTGTTAAAGAAGGTTTTCGGACCGAATCTCCCTGCGAGTTTTGCAGCTTACGCTCGCTGGGGGGATTACGGTTCACCACGACTTTGCCGGCTGACGCAGCCACTCTTCACACCCCGCGAGTGGCGGCCAGCCCGAACTCTACTTGTGCTCGAATAGTCGGCTGTGCTGCAGTCGGCTGAGCTCAGCGCCGCTGCCTCGATACCGGCAGCAGCAACTGGACTTGTGATAAACCAGAGACACTTGGTTCTATGTATGCTCATGTGACATTACCATCTGGTTGGTTTTTTACATGTAATCAGTATACTTTTAACTATATTCCCGCAAATGTATCAGATTCCACATGTTGCCTTAGTCGGTTGACACTGTTGCTCCCCACTAAGGATATGGTTACCCCAAGCACAAATGTTCCCAATGTTTCAAATGCTTCAAATGTTTCTGCACCCATCAAGCACACTCGCACCACCCAGTTAGACAGCTCATGTGATAGCAGCTTTAGAGTCCTAAGTCCAGCTGAATACGTCTCACTATCAGTCAGTATAGTTGGCGTGCCAGGCTTAGCCGTCGGCAACGCACGGAGAATTGGCCGCTTGGCTTGCGGCTTGGCAAAAGCCATCAACCATACCTCCACAGCGATAGCGCTCCTCAATCAGGAGCAGGCGGAACTTCGCCATGCCATTCTCGATAATCGAGCGGCTATCGACTACCTCTTATTGTTGCACCACTTGGGTTGCGAATCCCTTCATGGTATGTGCTGCTTCAATCTTACTGACAACTCCCGGAAAATCCAAAGCCAGATCACGGATCTCCACACCATAGTTGCGGGCATCACGGAAGGCTCCGCGTGGGGGGCCTGGTGGAGCTCCCTGTGGGACTGGGTGTGGTCATGGATCCCCTGGGGGTGGCTCCATACGGTACTCAAGGTGGTAGTGGGGGTGACTATACTAGGCATAGCGTTATGCTGCTTTGCGCAATGTATTCCCTCAGTGATCTCGAAGTGCCGCCCCGAGAAGGAACCCCGTGACGTCATTCCCGATCAACAGCTGATGCCGCTTCTGCGCAGAGTCGCCAGTCAGGCTCTTAATATAAAAAAGTAAGGGGAGATGAAGATTCCCCGTGCCCGGTTGGGCATCAGTGGCCTCTGGCAGAGGTTAAACCAGCGAGCAAACTCCTGGCCTCTGGCCCTTGTCAGGGCGTAAGGGGGGTGAATTAATGATAGGGATTAATTCGGCCGCTTGTAGCCTGACCGACGATTCTGCCGAGCAAGCATCTCGCAGACCTCAGTTACCCATTAGAGTAATCACTCATCCCCTGGCCAAGGTAATCCCCGGTGTAAATATCGGCCATATTTACCCCTGCCTAAGCCCTAAACAATGGTCTCCCTCGCCCCGTGTTTGTCCAAGTTAATTAACTTCCCTTTGAGAGGTTCCCCATTAACCCGGGTACGTGGGTTAGGTAATTTTCCTGTCCGATGACGGTTTCGCCACCGTTGCACTTTCCCCCCTATAAATGATGTTGCCTTTTCCCAATAAAGTACTGATCTGATCTCGCTCCATTTGCCTCGTGTCGTCACTTGATCAGTCTCCTCCGGGACCTTAAGGCCACCCCAGTGGCCCCGATTCCTACAAAACAGCTTTTTGTTCCTGCCGGATTTTGCAAGCACATAGCTCTGAAAGATTTCCATGGCTGGAGGGCTGACAGTGTAAGTAGGGGAAAGACACATGTTCCCTAATATGTGGTAAGAACTTTTGATGTAAAAAAGAATGCAGTGACCTGATGCTTAAGATGCTGAACTTGATGACTGGAAGGTTGGCAGGCCAGCTGTTCAAAACCCAAGTGCTGCATGACAGAGTGAGCTCCCGTCTCTGTCCCAATTCCTGCCAACCTAGCAATTTGAGAGCAAGAAATTGTCAATAGATAAATAAGAACTGTTCTGTCAGGAAAGGTAACAGTGTTCCATGTGGTCCAGCATCTAGTCATGCCTGCCACATAACCATATGTGATAGGCATGACTAGACATATGGGAAGACTAGAAAATGAAGACGATGACTGCTGGACCCTAATACAATTCTGGTAATGAGAAAGTGTGTTTGCACATTAAAAGCCTCATCTGGAAGTACCTTAAGAAACATGAAACTCTGTCACATTGTACTGCTGTTGTATGGTTGTTAAAAAAACCTGAATTTTAAGAAATATTTGGAGAAGAAAAGATTTCTGAGGAAATGTCAAAAGTAGGTCTTGGTACTTGAAAAGAAAGTCAGCTATTCCCAAATGTCAGCTCTAAATTGCTATGAGAGATGCTTCAAATTGAGCAGCTGAGCTTGGCTCAGGAGAAGGAATATTTGTGACTAAGATTGAGAATACTGTACATTGGAATCACAGTCACTATTACTGTTGAAATAGTAATCAGTGCTCACATTTGGTTTGTGGATTCATCAGGAGTTCAGAGTTCACACTCCCAGTGGACTTCTCCCACAAGAGGTGACTGGGAGTTCCCACCTGTTGTGTTCTGATGGTTTTATTGTACACATGGATTACAATGTATCTGAGCCAATGTAACCTTGCCTATAGTAACAATGTAACCTTCAGCTGTATCATATAAACCCTGTAATAGGACGCGAGCTAATGACCACCAGCTGGCAGCAGCGAGCGTCCAAGCTCTCTTGGTCCGAACTCATCAAAGGCAACAGCGCGGGAAGATTTCCCGCCACCACCTACACCTGGACAAGAAGGGCGTGACCTGCAATGACGTCACGCAGACAGTAGCCAATGGGCTACCATGGCACCACGTTCAAATGTATTACTGCTGTATATAAAGAGCTATCGATCCGCCATTACCTCATGTTCCCTCTGTCCACGATGCAATAAACCTGAGTTAACCCAGCCCGAGGCTGTGTCCTGTGTCTTGGTGTGCATATACCAAATTGGCGACGAAGGTGGGATAATGGATCCCCACGGAACAGCCAGGGCACAGAGCGGTTTCAACATCACCAAACCGCAAGACTGGGAGCTGCTTGAGATGGATTTCCAGGCGGCCCTGGTGGAACTCAGAGTCAAAGGAGAAGACGAGGAGAGGAAGAGGGCCATCCTCACCAGAATGCTCGGGATGGAAACCAAGCGGACGCTGGTGGGCATAATCGCTCCGAAGAAGGTGAGCGACTTTAAGGCGAGCGACATCATGAAACTGCTGCGAGAGCGGTTCTGCCCCTCGAGGGCAATGTTTCCCGCTCGGAGCGCGTTTTGGAGGCGAGTCCAAGCGCCGGATGAGTCGGTTGAGGCATTCGTGGCCGCCATGAGGATAGCCGCCGCCCCCTGTAAATGGGGCGATATCCTGGAGATGGTCCTCAGGGACGGCGTGTTGTGTGGCCTGAAAGACAAGGAGGTACAGCGCAGCTTGATGAATAAGGAGCCGCCACCCACGCTGGCAGAGGTCATAGAGGCCGCGGAAGCCGCAGAGTCCACGAATGCTGGAGTGGACGAGATGCACCAGTGGCGTGAGTGGCGTCCCAGAGCCGGCAAGGCGGAAAATTCGGTGCACGGGAAGTCCGGACAGTCGGTGCACGCAACTCGACGAGCCTCAAAGTCGTCTACGGAAGGTAGCGACGGCGAGGAGATCCAGAAGGTCCGAAAGGGTGGTCGACGCTGCGAGGGTTGCGGAGCGGCCCATGAGCGCGCGAGATGCCCGTTCAGGAAGGCCGAGTGTTACACCTGCGGCCGTCGGGGGCACATCGCCAAGGCATGCAGAAAACGGAAAGAGGGCCGGAGGCAGTCACAAGACCGTGCGGCCAGACCGGACCGTCCAGTGAGGCCCAAAGATGGCGCCCAGACCACGAGGAGGCAGGACGGCGTGGGCCGCGTCTCGGACGACAGCGAGGACGACGCCCCAGTGTTCAGCGTGTCCGCGGGACAGTCCCATTACTTCGTTGAGGTATTAGTACAAGGGGCCCCTATTAAGATGGAAATTGACTCGGGGTCCTCCTATTCCATAATTCCCCAGAAAGAGTTCCTGAAAATCGACCCCCACGTGCGGCCCAAACTTAAAGCGTTGAGGTCCACGCTACGAGACGTGCAGGGAAACAACATTCCGGTGTTGGGGGTCGGGAAATTTCAGGTCAATTTTAAGAGACATTCTGCGGAACTGCCCCTAGTTGTCCTCAAGGGGGGAAGCTGTAGCCTCCTAGGGACACAGTGGTTTCAGCCCTTAGGTTTGTTCATAGGGGGGGTGCATACCGTGGGGGGGGACCCAATACAAGCGGTTTGCGATGCGCATCCCGCCGTTTTTAAGAAAGGACTCGGAAAGTTCAAGGGACCCCCTGTAGCTTTCGACATAGACCCGGAGGTCCGCCCGATAAGACTCAAACCGCGCAGGGTGCCGTTCGCACTCAAGGACAAGATAGAGGCGGAACTGGACAAACTGGTGGGCCAGGGGATTCTTATTCCTGTTGATTCCGCGGAGTGGGAAACTCCGATTGTAACGGCTCTAAAGGCTAACGGGGAGGTGCGCATTTGCGCTGATTATAAGTGTACAATTAACAAGGCGATCCGCCCTAATGCATACCCGGTGCCAGTGATCAGCCACCTTTTGGCCAGGCTGAATGGGGGAAAGTGTTTCGCTAAACTCGATTTGGCACAAGCCTATCAGCAACTTCCTGTGACCCCCGCCACGGCCGCGGCACAAACGATAGTTACACATAAGGGAGCGTTCCAGGTGTCGCGGTTACAGTTCGGCGTGAACTCGGCACCCGGCCTTTTTCAGTCGCTTGTGGAACGCCTCCTAAAGGGCCTGGAGGGGGTGTTGCCTTATTTTGAGGACGTGTTGATAACAGGGGGGAGTGAGGCTGAACTGGCAAAAAGGTTGGACAAAGTACTGACCGTGTTCGAGAAAGCGGGGCTAAGATTGAGGAAGGACAAATGTGTTTTTTTTGAAACCGAGGTCGAGTTTTTAGGGTTCCGGATCACACCCGAGGGGATTAAGCCGTCTAAATCCAAAGTAGCAGCCATTAAAAAGGCCCCTCGCCCCACATCCAAAACCGAGCTACAGTCCTTCCTGGGACTCCTCAATTTTTACCATACATTCCTCCCGCGGAAGGCGTCCGTGGCCGAACCGCTCCATCGGTTACTTAAAAAGGAGGAGCCATGGATGTGGGGTGACGAGCACGAGAGGGCGTTCAAAGAGCTAAAGCAACTCCTAACATCTGAGGCAATCCTGACGCACTTCGACCCCAAACGGCCAGTGGTCCTAGTCTGTGATGCATCCCCGGTGGGGGTGGGGGCGGTGCTTTGCCACGTGTTGGAGGACGGAAGGGAGGCCCCGGTAGCGTTTTACTCAAGGTCCCTGTCCCAGGCGGAGCGAAATTACGCACAAACCGACAGGGAGGCGTTAGCGATAGTAGCGGGAACCAAAAAATTTCACGATTTTTTGTATGGCCGCCCGTTCAAAATCGTGACCGATCACAAGCCACTGTTAGGGATTTTCACGGCGAGCAAGCCCACGCCGCAGATCCTGTCCCCGAGAATGCTGCGATGGGCTATTTTCCTCAACGCATACCAACATGAGTTGGAGTACCGGCCCGGAAAGGAGATCAGCCATGCTGATGCACTTTCGAGATCCCCTTTGCCCTTGTCGGATGACCAGAAGGCGAGAGTTGAAAGAGACCGCCAGGTGTTGCTAATTGAGGTTTTAGACGCACCCCCAATAGTACCAGCCGACATCGCTAGGGCGACAGGCAAGGACAGAACGCTGGAGAAAGTTAGTTCATGGGTACAGAAGGGGTGGCCGGCATCGTCCCCGAGTACAGAGTTCGACCCATTTTTTCGGAAAAAGCTAGAGTTGTCCCTAGAAAGGGGGTGCCTTTTGTGGGGCCAACGGGTGGTGGTCCCTACGCCCCTGCGGACGAGGGTGCTCGAACTGCTGCACGTCAGCCACCCGGGCATTGTGCGTTCGAAGGCGCTGGCCCGGAGTTACTTCTGGTGGCCACAGCTGGACGCAGACATTGAGCACATGGTCGGCACTTGCGAGGCATGCCAGGGATCCCGCCCTGAGGCGGCCCGTCTTCCGCATAGGGAATGGGACACAGCACGGGGGCCATGGTCCAGAGTGCACGTAGATTTCGCTGGCCCATTCCGAGGGACCATGTTTCTCCTAGTCGTGGATGCGTTCTCCAAGTGGCTGGAGGTTATCCCAGTAAAGAGCACGTCCTCCGCCACGACAATTAGCCGGCTAAGGAGAGTCTTTTCCACGTTCGGTTTACCCGACACTTTAGTCAGCGATAACGCTAGTTGTTTCACCTCCGCTGAGTTCGGGGCATTCATGGAGGCAAACGCCATTCGGCATGTCACATCCGCACCGTTTCACCCGGCCACGAATGGCCAAGTGGAACGGCTGGTGCGTACAACGAAGGAGGCGCTGCGGCGCATGGGCCCGGGGGACCTGAATCACCAAGTGTGCCAATTCCTCTTAGCGTATAGGGTGACCCCCTTAGCGTCAGGCTACTCGCCGGCAGAGCTCTTGATGCGGCGGAAACTGACCACGATCCTGTCCAGGCTAGACCCGACGAGAGTCGAGGATAAAGGAAAAAACATAGGGTTGGCAGTCTCGAAAGGTTTCGCCGCCGGTGACCCTGTTCACTGCAGGAACTATGCCAGCGCAGGGCCAGCCTGGGTACCAGGGACGGTTGTAGAACAGACGGGGCCAGTGTCGTACCGGGTCGAGACTACCACCGGCCTCCTCTGGAGGAGGCACGTTGATCAACTGAGGCACCGAGTGAGTGGGCCAGTCAGTGGGGCTCAGCAACAGGATTCAGCGTTAGGGTTCTCCCCCACCCGCTTAACCCAAGGGGGAGACAGCAGTGGACAACAGTCCCAAACAAGGGGGGAAGGCAGAAGCAGCGGCCCCGACTCATACCCTTTTGATACGCCAGTCCTATCAGGGGCCGGGGAAGGGGGAGAGGAGTGCGCGACCGCTGCCCCCGAATGCAATTTTGATTTTGATTTCGCGAGCCGGGGGGGTTTTCAGGAGTGTTCCCCCACCCATCCAAGCGAGAAGAGGGGTTTTTCGTTAGCCCCCAGTGCCCCCGGTTCCTCCCTAAGAAAGAACACACCTCCCAACATCGCCGCGGAGCCGCGGCCAGTCACTAACGAGTCTCCCTCTCCAATTACAGGACAGGAAACCCGGGAACAAAGAGAAGGTAGCAAACCCGGGGAGAGGCAGCCCGCATCGAGACCCCAGCGTGTTCGAAATAAGCCATCTTGGCTGAGAGACTTTGTCTCCTAAGGGGGGGGGAGTGTGGGCTCGAGACTTTGTCTCGTCCTAGGGGGGAGGGGTGTTGTGTTCTGATGGTTTTATTGTACACATGGATTACAATGTATCTGAGCCAATGTAACCTTGCCTATAGTAACAATGTAACCTTCAGCTGTATCATATAAACCCTGTAATAGGACGCGAGCTAATGACCACCAGCTGGCAGCAGCGAGCGTCCAAGCTCTCTTGGTCCGAACTCATCAAAGGCAACAGCGCGGGAAGATTTCCTGCCACCACCTACACCTGGACAAGAAGGGCGTGACCTGCAATGACGTCACGCAGACAGTAGCCAATGGGCTACCATGGCACCACGTTCAAATGTATTACTGCTGTATATAAAGAGCTATCGATCCGCCATTACCTCATGTTCCCTCTGTCCACGATGCAATAAACCTGAGTTAACCCAGCCCGAGGCTGTGTCCTGTGTCACCCCAGTCTTAACTTTTTTCTGGTGGCTAAAGGAAAGGAAGGAAACTCACCAGACATGCCAGGCTACCAGGCTCATGCAAGCATATTCATGCGCATGCACGCCAACCAGGCAGATACCCTGTGCCACCAGCTCTCATGGCCTTTTGAAGAGCTGCAGGTTCCTTCCTTCTCAGGCCTGAAAAAAGAGTAAGAGCTCATCTCCTGCCCCCCCCCCTGCTGTTGTGGTAATGGAGGTGTCCAGGTTACAGGCAACACATTGGTGCTTGTGTTGCTAAGTAGGGAAGAGGAGGAGGTGGCTTTCTAAGCTCTGAAATACTGCTCCTCCCCGGCCCCCTCCCAGTTCCCCACAGCAAACATCTCCTTACCTGACCTTCTCAGTGAGCTCAGGGGCTTGGCAAGTGCAGAACTGGTGCCTGAAGTCATTGGGGGTGGGGGGGTGGGGGTGGGGGGATATCTGCTGGATGGGCCTTTCTCTTTGGGCATTGCACCACTGCAGTGGCCATGAAGACCATCTCTGGACAATGGATTTATCTCTCCCTCTTTTCTCTCTGAAGACAGAAAGCTAGGCTGGCCAATCCCAAGCAGCAACAGTAGATCCACTGGCTCCTTTCTGTGCCCAAGTGCAGGCAGGCAAGGAAAGCTACTGAAAAGGTGCAACCTGATATCCTCATGAAAAAAAGCCCTTTTGATTTCTTCTGCAATGAAAAAAGTAGAAGCCCCACCCCCAGCAGCTCAGAAATAAGCCACTTTAGGATAAACAAACCCCTGTGGAATTCAATTCATACTTTGCATCTGGTAGGAAAAAATAATATGATTTCTACATTATTATTATTATTATTATTATTATTATTATTATTATTATTATTATTATTATTATTATTATTATTATTATTATTATTATTATTATTATTATTATTATTATTATTATTAGCATTATTAGCATTATTAGCATTATTAGCATTATTAGCATTATTATTAGCATTATTATTAGCATTATTATTAGCATTATTATTATATTAGCATTTGCATTAGCATTAGCATTAGCATTAGCATTTGTGAAGCAAATCCCAAGAAGTTGGGTTTTTTTATGGTGTAGTTGGGCTGTCAGAACAAAAGGCAAAGGATTCAAGTGCTGGTGAATTCTTTACTCCAGACTCTTTTTAAAGAATTTCCCATCATGCAAATTTACTAGATAGCATAGCAAAATTACTAGATGGCGCAAAAAATAATATTTAAACTGCTCAATAGAAGGATGATAAAGCAAGAGGACAAGAGCAGCATCACTGAGCTGCCAGCAATGAACTTAATTAACTTAGGACATAAAGCCAATGAATTATTCACTGTTTTCTTCTAAAACAGTAATGTTTCTTTAAACACCCAGTTAATCAGGAAGCTATTTCTCAGTTAATGTGTTTTTATTTCTTTATCTGAAATGTTTATATCCCCACCTTGTAAGCTGGATATCTCAGGCCTGGGTGCAGATAGCGAATACAACTTAAAGCAATTATAAAAACCATTGTTTGCTAAAATAATAATAAAGCAGGCACTATTTCATGAAACCATCCATTTTACATTAATCAGAGCAGGACACAGAGAAAGGTTTTAGAAGTGGTAGGTGCTTAGAGGTGAGGAAGTCTTTAAGCTATATGCAAGTGAAATGAAGTGTGTTGCCAAAAGAAAAGAAAGAGGCATTCTCCTTATAAAGTGTTGGATTGGGGCCGCGGGGCGGCCGTGAGGTCCCGGAGGAGACTGGTCAAGGAACGACACGAGACAAGATGGAGCGAAGACCAGTGGTTTATTGAGGGAAAAACATCATCATATATAGGAATTCAAGGCAGCATGTGATAGAATCGTCATCTGACAGAAAATCATATCACCTGTTTACCCGGGTTAATTGGGAACTTCTCTTGGGGAAGTTAATTAACTAAGGCAAATACTGACAGGGGGAATCCATTGTTCATGGCTTACACAAGAGTAAATATGGCCACTATTTGCACTCGGGCTTGGGCTGATCTGCAAGTGTGTAATTACCTAATGTCTAACGGGAGTTAGTGATTCAGCTTCCCTCTGCAGAACTGCCGGTCAGGTCACATATGGGTGAATCAATCTTATGACTATTAATCCGCTCCCCAATTTCTGTACTCACAGAGGTCAGAGGCTAGGGGTCTGCCTCGCCCGGTGTGACCCCTGTCAGGGACAGTTATGCCAATCGTGCTCGCGGATCCCGCACTCCCCCTTTTTCTGTTATTTTTGGACCTGACAGGCGGCCCTGCGCAGGAGGGGCATCAGCTGATGTGGGGGGATGACGTTTCGGGGTTCCCTCCATGGGGGACATCTCGATAGCAGTGAGGGAATACATTGCACGAAACAACACACTGTTGTGCCCAGTATTACCACCCCCACAATCACCTTGAGTGTCGTCTGAAGCCATCCCCATGGGAACCACGACCACAACGAATCCCACCACCCCCACGAAGCATCCTCCTTGATGTTCTTGACTAGGGTGTGGAGGTCCGTGAGCTGGCTTTGTACCTTGCGTGTGTTGTCTGTGAGATTGAAGCAACACATGTCGTGGACAGACTCGCAGCCCAAATGATGTAACAACAGAAGGTAATCGATAGCTGCTCGATTGTCTAGTATGGCATGGCGAAGCTCTGCCTGCTCCTGGTTGAGCAGCGCTATTGCTGAGGAGGTGTGGTTAATGGCTTTTGCTAATCCGCAAGCCAATTGACCAATTCTCCGAGCGTTGCCGATGGCCAAGCCTGGCACGCCAAGTATGCTGACTGCCAACGAGACGTATTCGGCTTGACTCAGGACCCTAATGTTGCTATCACAAGAGCTGTCTAGCTGGGTGGTGCGAGTGTGCCGTATGGGTGAGGAAACATTTGTGCTTGGAACAATCATATCCCTAGTGGGGAGTAACAATGTCAAGCGACTGATACAACATACGGAATCTGATACATTTGCGGGAATGTAATTCCAAGTGTACTGATTGCATGTAAAGAACCAACCTGAAGGCAGGGTAACATGAGCATACATTGAACCAAGTGTCTCTGGGTTATCACAAGTCCAATTGCTGCTGCCAGTGTCGAGGCAGTGACGCTGGGTCCGGCCGACTGCGGAGCAGCCGGTCATCCGAGCACAAGTAGAGTTCGGGCTGACTGGCACTCGCGGGGTGTAGAGAGTGGCAGCATCAGCCGGCAAAGTCATGGTTAACTGCAGTCCCCAGCGAGCGTATGCTGAGAAACTCGTTGGGAGAAACGGACCGAAAATCCGCTTCACCAGCCAGTCGCCATTCCTGGTGCGCGCGTCTGGAGCGTGGCACACCGGGATGAGGCAGGTGCTCAAGATTGAGGCAGAACCGGCGTTCTGCTTCAGGCAAAAATCGGACTGGTTGACGAGACTTGCCAACCTTTCCCATAGGTTGTAGTGCATCCGGGCAGAGAGGTCTCCGCCTGGCATTAGGTCGCTGGCCTTCAGTGAAACTGCCTGGACGCCTCCCCCCGCAAGTAGGGAGAGGGTCAGGATGATGGTGACTGCCACGGTGTTGGCAGTAATCCGGGCAAAGACTGCAGCCACGAAGTTCTCCGGTGTCGGTCCCCTGTCCTCACGTTGGATGGCGTCCTGGGCCTCATTGCAAAGGGTCTTGACCATCCCCCAGGTGACCTTCGGCACTGTCGTCGGCTGTCGCCACCTCCTCCGCCGGTTCCCCTCGGTCAGGGTGAGGTCCTCCATCTCCGGGATTGGACTCGGGTCGGTCTGGGTCCACGCCATGTGGCTCCAAGTGAGGCTTGACGCACCGGGCTGGAATCCAGATGACACCTGTAGGAGACATAACTGCAGCATACCCTCTTCCCCAGGTTACGGGTGGCGCCGGGCCCCTCCAAGAAGGATCCGGTGGCACTCGGTAACGAACCAGCGGCCGCGGGAGAGCTTCCGAGCGGCGGAAGTGTTTCTCCTGCGGCGTGCAATCCGCAAAAACATTAAGGTGATTGTAGGTGAACAACACCTTGTTCAGACAATGCTGTGCCTGACCCTGAGACTTGGGGAGGGCTGGTGGCTCCCCCTTTCTGTTTGTTTGTCAATGTAGGACTTGAGTGTCCGATTGACTCGTTCCACAATCGCTTGCCCCTGCGGATTGTAAGGAACGCCAAAGGTATGCTTGATATCCCAGGTGGCCATGAAGTCAGTCAGCTGCCTAGAGCTGTAGGCCGGGGCGTTATCGGTTTTCACATGCCATGGTTTGCCCATCGCCGCGAAGCAGGCAAGGAGATGCTGCTCCACGTGGGAAGCTGTCTCCCCTTTTTGTGCCGTTGCCCAAACGAATTGTGAAAAAGTATCAATGCAAACGTGCATGTACTGCCATCTGCCAAACTGCGGGACATGTGTGATGTCCATTTGCCACACCTGGTTAGCCTCTGTCCCTCGTGGGTTGACCCCCCACGAGGGCCCCCCGGTGCCCCTGCGCAATGCTGACAAGAGCGAACTAGGCCTTGGGCTTGAGAATGTGGCAGGTTGAACTGTCTGGCGAGCGCTTTGGCATTCTGATGGAAGAATGCATGACTCTGAATTGGAGTAGTGAAAACATCTAACACTGACCGTTGCTGAATTTCTTTTGCAGCTGCATCCGCTCTGCTATTGCCCGCGGAAATCGGACCCGGTAGGTCCTGGTGACTTCGGATGTGGGCGATATAGAGCGCTTCTGTGTGGTTCCGCAAGTGAAATTGAGCTGTGAGGAACAAACTCAGCAAATTTTTGTCTATCGCGGGAGTGATGTATGCTCCCGGTAGACTGTGAAGCAAGTTCCTAACGTACTGACTGTCAGTAATAATGTTGAGGCGCTCTTTGGCGAAGGTGCACAAGGCAAGGTTCACCGCTGCCAACTCTGCCAGCTGCGCAGACTTCTGTGGAAGAGTTAGCAGCGTGCGCCAAGCCTGGCCCTCCTGCCAAGTTAAGACACCATATGTGCGACCCCCATCAGTGAAGACTGTTCTGGCCCCCTGAAGTGGAACCAGCGAAATCAATTCATACAAGCTGACTGTCTGCGTTTGAAGCGAGACGAGTCTGGCGTCCTTTGGCAAGTGGTATGCCAAGCATCCGGTGAATCCCTCCAAGGCAATTGGAAGCGAGTCACCGAGCTGCATCAGCTGCTGAACTTGCTCCTTGGTGAATGGGATCACAATTTTTGCTAAGTCGTGCCTTGAAATGTCCCTAGCTCTCAGCCTTCCGCGGTAGACCACCGCGGAGACCAACTCTTGGGGGGGAACGATGTTTCGGGAAGAGGTGTTCGGTAAGTACACCCATTCCACGAGACTCGCTCCTCTCTCGGAGTCCACTCCTAGGGCTCCGGTGAACATGGATCCAGCCCGAACGATGTACAAGTTCAGGATCGGGGCATATGGCCCCTGAGCAATCCTGTCCACCCACATTTGGCTGAGAATTTGGTTGACTTTCTTAAGAGCCAAGCGTGCTTCTTGAGGAATTTGTATCCGGTCTGCCGGCTGCTTACCTAACATGAGCAGCGAGAAGAGCGGCTTCAGAAGATCCGTATACAATCTGAAATACGGTCTGGCCCAATTAATGTTACCTAAAACCTGCTGCAATTCTACCAATGTGACTGAGTCCTTTAAGTTGATCTGGGGCAAAACTGGTGCTGCGAAAGAACGGAGAAGCCGATGACCCAAGTATGAGAATGGCTCGGTTCTCTGGACTTTCTCTGGGGCAATAAGTAACCCTTTTCCCCCCAGGCTGGCCTGGAGGTCTTTAAACATTTCGCTGCCGAGTTGCGGTGCTGCGACCAAGATATCGTCCATGAAATGGCATACTAAAGCTGTGGGGTGAAGGTTTTGAAACCTTGCCAGTGCGTTGTGAACATAAATTTGGCACAGGGTGGGCGAATTGAGCATCCCCTGTGGCAAATACTTCCACGCGTAACGCTGCGTGGGCTCACCGTGGTTCACAACCGGCACCGTAAAGGCGAACCTTTCCCGATCCCTCGGATCTAAGGGGATGGTGTAAAAACAATCCTTAAGGTCTACGACCAGGATCTCCTAACCCTCATGAATCATATTTGGATTTGGGATGCCGCATTGAAGCGGACCCATTGGCTGTATACATTTATTGATCTCCCTGAGATCGTGGAGGAGTCGCCACTTCCCCGACTTTTTCTTGATGACAAAAATGGGCGAATTCCAAGGACTAGTGGATGGTTCTATATGTCCTGCGTCTAGCTGTTCCTTAACCAGTTGCTTTAGGGCGACTAATTTCTCCCCCACTACCGGCCATTGTTCCACCCAGACTGGCGTGTTGGTAAGCCATTTAAGTGGCAGAGCCATTACCCGAAGGTAAGAGTGGCACGGTATTGCTGCAAGATGTCTCGCCCCCAAAGGTTGATGTGCATGTCCAGAATGTGCGGCCGAATGACCGCTGTGCCGTCAGCCTTAGGGATCGTGACCTCCACCCACTCCCGGCTCCTAAATGCTTCTTGGATGCTGCCTACCCCCACACATCGGAGACCGGCTCAATGGCCCACTCCTGCGGCTACTGGCTTCGGCTGACCACGCTGACATCAGCTCCGGTATCTAGCAGCCCTGACAACGATTTTTTATTCAAAAATACCTCAATAACTGGCCGCTGTTTCCATTCTATGTTGGTCTCCACTGTCGCTAAGACCTGGTATCCTTGCACTGCCTCACTCGCGCTCGAGTGGTCTTCCGACCCGGACTCTGAGCCGCCCCTGAGCCTTCCCTGGCTATCTGCTGGTGAGTTACAAGGAACCATAATCAGTTGTGCTAGCGTGTCTCCCTTGTGAATGGTCTGGGGTAGGTGCGTCCAGAGTTGAACTTGGAGAACACCCGAAAAATTGGAGTCAATGACTCCCGGAATTACAAGAATTCCGCGTGCTCCTGCTACACTGCGAGGCAAAACTAAGCCTATGAAGCCCTTGGGCAGGGGTCCCATGTACTGGGAATCCACCAGATAGACTGTGCCTGGCAGGTTGCATGTGACGTCCGCCTGGCAAGTCAATTCTAGCCCTGTACTACCGTTGGGGCTGGCCTGCGCCTTCGCAATGTCCGGAATGTGATTGGAATCTAATCCAGCTCTGGCTCGCCCAGAGCGAGGGAAGCCTCTGTTTGGACCGGGGCCAGAGACGTGCCCGCGTTCCGGTTTCCCGAATTCGGACAGAATCTGGACCAATGGAAGCCTTTGTTACACTTCGGACACGGGGTGGTTGGAGCCTTGGAACGGCCGGAATGTTGTCCGCCGCTCTTGGATCGGCACTCCCTAGCGAAGTGACCGACCTTGCCACAATTGTGACATGCCCCTTGGTTTTTGTTCTTGGGTTTCCTACCCCCTTGCACCGCCGCTGCCAGCAGACCCATTTTTTAGGAGTCCGTGCCAACGTCGGTGCAAGCTCTAATCATGTCCGTGAGAGTCAAGTCGGGACGATTGCCCAGTGACTGCAAGATCTTACGGCAGTCGAGATTGCCGTTGTCTTTAGCCAATTTCATCATGAGCTCTTGTTGGGCTTGCTCGTTATCGATCTGCCTGCTGATCGCTTCCTCTAAGCGATTGATAAAGTCCATGTAGGACTCCTGGGCGCCCTGTTTGACTGCGATGTAATTTTTGGCCGCTTTGCCAGTTTCTGGGACCTTGAGAAAAGCCCTGAAGGCTGTGTCAGCTGACAACTGAAGGGTGGCGAGCGGCAAGGCGGTCTGCGCATCGATGGATTTGAAGGCACCTGAACCATATAACTGGTCAGGAATTATTGCCCCCCCCCATCCTGGCAGCCCTTGCCTGAGCCTCGAGGCGATACTCGCTGTCCCATAGCAGATACTGGCTGGGGTTGAGCATCATCCGCATGACGGCTTTCCAATCGTGCGGGATGAACATCGTGTTCTCGCACACTTGCTGATGCGTGCCCCTAGTGAAGCGACTCTGTAGTCCTGTCTCTGAAATGGCCTTCCGTATAGCCATGAGGAGCTTATACGGGACTGGGGAATGAACTATCTGCTGCTGCCCTGTGAGGGCATCTACCTCCAAGCGAATTGGACAAATCTGACTAAGCTCAGCTAGCTCTTCTGCTGGCAATTCCCCCTTTCTGATCTCTTCCTCAACAGTGCGCTGAAGGGCACTCTTGGTAGTTCGGGAACCCGTAGCTATCAGAGAAGCACCAGCGCTCCCCATTCCATGCATTCCACCGGTGACGTCTGCAGCTGTCACCGGGGGAAAGCTCCCTACACTACTCTGCTTAAACTGTGGGCGCCGATGGCTCTACTGACGCTGGGGGTTCTTTGGCCTCTACCCGGACTGGGTCCACCTCTGCTAAGAGTTTCCTACATTTGCTCCATGTGTGAATTACGCCATCTGGAGCTTTCGGGGGTTGCTGAATGCAGACTCCTATCTGATCCCAGAGCTGAAGGGATAACGTACCTACTTCTGGGTAAAGCAGGCAGTGTTCCCTCAAGAACACCAAAAGCCACGCTAGTTCTCCACTGTGAAAGCTTATCTGATATACCCTGGCCAGGGTTTTGAATTCATCCTCATGAATTCTTTGACTAGCGGACGGATGTTGCCGCTGAGGACAAGTCCCCATATTACCTGCCGGGTCCTTTGAAGTCTCCTTCTCGGGACGATTCGACGCGTCTGAAGTTCAGGCAATAGGTTTTGCGTGATGAATCTCTGGGTAGAGCTCGGAGCGTGGACTGCCACCATGGGCCCTCGGTGGCTTCTGCGCTGTCAGGGGTTCACAGCCGACCCTGAGCGGAAAGCATTTTTCCGTGCTGCAAGCCGCCGCGAAAGCCGGAGCAAGCTGTAGGATGCCTCTCTGAAATGCCTCGTCGCGGAGCTGTCTTCCCGATCGGCTGGCTTTCCGACCGGGCTGCCGCGCTGTCCTCTGGGGTGATCGGACACGGTTCTAGCGTAGAACCGGACCGCGTAGATCGCTTACTCTCGGGTAGGATCACGTCTTGGGGTCACAAGATGTTGGATTGGGGCCGCGGGGCGGCCGTGAGGTCCCGGAGGAGACTGGTCAAGGAACGACACGAGACAAGATGGAGCGAAGACCAGTGGTTTATTGAGGGAAAAACATCATCATATATAGGAATTCAAGGCAGCGTGTGATAGAATCGTCATCTGACAGAAAATCATATCACCTGTTTACCCGGGTTAATTGGGAACTTCTCTTGGGGAAGTTAATTAACTAAGGCAAATACTGACAGGGGGAATCCATTGTTCATGGCTTACACAAGAGTAAATATGGCCACTATTTGCACTCGGGCTTGGGCTGATCTGCAAGTGTGTAATTACCTAATGTCTAACGGGAGTTAGTGATTCAGCTTCCCTCTGCAGAACTGCCGGTCAGGTCAGATATGGGTGAATCAATCTTATGACTATTAATCCGCTCCCCAATTTCTGTACTCACAGAGGTCAGAGGCCAGGGGTCTGCCTCGCCCGGTGTGACCCCTGTCAGGGACAGTTATGCCAATCGTGCTCGCGGATCCCGCAATAAAGAGCAAGAAATGCCTGATATTCAGGCTGGAGTCCAAAAAGAAAGAAGCACTTGAGATCATATTGCAAATATCTTCTGACTACTGGAGTGCACCAACATTTTTAGATGACCAGTCTTTCCTTTCTAAACAAAACCTTTGATTGTGTGGAGTGGACCATGAGAAACCATTGGTTGTTCTGAAATTGTGGGTTGCCCGCGTGAATAATTGGCCAAACCTTTCCCCAGGGGTTCGCCTGGCTTTCAACAGATCCAGGGACCACCCGGACTTTTCAGGAAAGGCAATTGGGGTGCAGGCTAGTTAGTTAGTTTGGGGGGGGGGGCAAATCATAGAGCCTTGGCTGATGGCTATGATAGAGACAGGGCAAAAACCAAAGATGATGACTCCAATGGAAATACACAATCCTCCGCTTCTGGCCGCAGATTAAGTTGGGCAAACAAGCCGCGCCAGGCAGCAGGACAAGCTAGGTACCCGGAGTCAATACACATAGACTCCGAGATTAGGGCAGGAACAATGGGTTTTGCCAACCCAAGGCAATTAGGTGTGAGTTGTCCATTAACCACAGGGTAACTTCCAAGAGATGGCATTGTAGCTGGACCACCGTAAAATGCCACATATGCAAGCCTTCTGTATTAGGGGGTCACACACATCCTACGCATGCATCACCCAAGGCAGGGTAATAAATACGTGCCACCCGACCCAGATCGGGGCTGGACTTCACCACACGATTGTCTTGCGTGTCTTCCTTGTTGCCAGCCACTCCAACATCTGACAGCCATTGCAACATGAAATAAATCAGTATACTTCAATACTTGATTGTCCTGATGTGGACAAGAAACTAGGGTTAGGGCAGAATATGGAGAGAAAGAATGGTTTCCTATAGGCAAAGATAAGGGTGTATTTTATCCTCTTCCCTGTAAAGCATGTATACTGTCTTGGGCAACCTGAAGACTTAGGTGGAACATAAAAGCAATTTAACTTCTATAAAATGCCCTTGGTTACTACTGTCGACTGTAGATCTCCAATGGTTGATCTGGATCCAGCAGAAAACATTGAGTTTGTCCAGTGGTGGGATTCATTTTTTACTACCTACTCTGTGGGCATGGCATGGTGGGCATGGCCATGGGGAAAGCCCTGCATTGCACC
The DNA here is from genome assembly GCA_035047305.1 of Bradypodion pumilum. NCBI lineage: Eukaryota > Metazoa > Chordata > Lepidosauria > Squamata > Chamaeleonidae > Bradypodion > Bradypodion pumilum. Next base: position 399,643,746 of record JAWDJD010000001.1, read on the forward strand.
CAAATTAGGACTACAATAAAACCTCAGATAAATGCTAAAACTTGGTTCCACAAGTCTTAGTGTTATCCAATTTTTAACGTTATCCGATGCATGCATCGGATAATGTTAAAATCCTATGGGATGCATCGGATAGCATGAAAACTCCATAGAGATACATTGTAACTGGCACAAGCTTTACCGAATGTTATCTGATGCATCCCATAGGATTTTAATGTTATGCAATGCAATTTTTTTTCCAGATTGCTTAACGTTATGCAGTTTTAGCATTATTTGATGCAAACGTTATCTGAGGTATTACTGTACTTTATTTCAAACCTGGATGGGCAGGGCTAGCCAGAATTTCTGCTATCGGTTCTGGAGAACTGGGGTGAACCTGTTGAATCCCACCACTGAGTTTGTCTCTCTAATTATTATCAGTTCTGGAAAATTGCAATTTACTTTCCTTTGTGCTGTTTAATAATAAATAAAAAAGTAGCAGAGTATGTTGCGAGCAGAGTGAACTTCTAACTGGAGCATGAAAACATCCCTGTGAAATTTTGGAGCAAGGTAACCTCCCGTGCTCCATGCATAGAATACTGTTCTATCAAAGGATTGAGAAAATAGGGAGTGGGAAAGTAAGAGAAGAGAATAGACAAATATCAGGAAATGGCTCTAAGAGGAAGGGACTGCCAATCTTTTGTCTCTCTTCCACTACTTTGTTCTGTGAGCATGTTTTATTCTTGTTCTTTCTCATGTGCAAATAGCGTTCTGTCAGTCCTTTTTCAAAAAGGAAAGAATGAAAAAGAAACATAACAAAATAGAGAAAATATCACTTATTCTTATCCTTCTTCTTTTTATTCATAAAATACTGTTTCTGATTATCAAAATAGCTCAGATATTTCAACCAATTTAAATAGCTCAGATGTTCAAAGAGTATTTTTTTAAAATTTATGAGTGAACTAATCAAGCAAGCAGGCTGTCATCCAGAGCGCACTTCACCTTCCTTTAGCAAAATCATAAACCTTATCACAGCCTCTAATTCCAAATATTTCAAGTAATTCTCCTAAAACAACAGGTTAAAACAGTCAACACAACAGAGGAGTTTATGTTCATGTATGGGAGCCTAACATTAAAGCAATTTTTTTTTTAGAATGGCAATGTGCTTAGAGTCTAGAAGGCAGGCAGACTCTGTAGTCTATAACCCAGGAGAGTTTAAAGTGCCAATCCAAGCATAGCAATAGCAATTACACTTATATACGGCCCCATAGCACTTAGTGTGCTCTCTGGGCACTTCACAAGTTAATTAACATTTTCCCCACAACATGCTGGGTATTCATTTTACTGACCTCAGAAGAATGTAAGGCTGAGTCAACCTTGATCCGCTGGGTGAGATCATCCATTGCCACAGAACACGGTACCATCAGTACGCGGATGACACCCAAGTGTACATCTCGTCTCATGGTGATCCCAGTGATGCTGTCAAAGTCCTGTCCGAGTACTTGGTGGCTGTTGGGGTCTGGATGGGGGACAACGGATTACAAGTGAACCCTGGCAAGAATGAGTGGCTATGGATTAGGGGCCCGGTGTTATCTCGGGAGCTACCATCGTTGGTTTTGGATGGGGCTAGTGTGCCCCAGACAGATCTGGTGTGCAACTTGGGGATCCTCCTGGACTCGCGACTGCTACTTGAAGATCAGGTGGTGGCCGTGGCCAGGAGGGCTTTTGCCCAACTTCAGGTGATTTGCCAGTTGCGCCTGCTCCTAGACCGGGACTCCTTACTCATGGTCACTCATGCTCTGGTCACCTCTAGACTAGATTATTGCAATGCGCTCTACATGGGGCTGCCCTTGACGACCATCCGGAGGCTGCACTTGGTCCAGAACGCGGCTGCTCGGGTGGTGATGGGGTGTGGGCGTTATGCTCGCACCTCACCACTGCTTCGGGAGCTGCACTGGCTTCAAATTTGCCTCCGGGTGCAATTCAAGGTGCTGGTCATTACCTTTAAAGCCCTACATGGTAGTGGGCCAGGATACCTAAGAGACCGCATTGCCCCAAGAACGTCTGTCTGTCCAATCAGAGCGGACCGGAGGGGCTCTCTGCTTGTACCATCTGCTAGAGGGGCCTGTCTCTCTAGCACATGAAGGAGGGCCTTCTCTGTGTCCGCTCTGGCCCTTTGGAACCTCCTGCCAGTGGAACTACGGCTGCAGACAGAATTGCTGCCCTTCAGGAAAGATCTGAAAACATGGCTGGCGGGGCAGGTGTGGGATCCTGAAGATGTCATAACCCCCACCTGCTGGTTGGTTTAATATCAAAGTAATCTTCCACTTTTTAATGTATGGGGTTTTTAGCGGGGTAATTTGTTTTAATGGGGTTGTTCTTGTTTTAAGGGTTTTAAGATTGTATTCCGCCCAGAGTCTTTGTGAGTTGGGCAGCTATAAAAATATGAAAATATGAAAATAAATAAATAAATAAATAAATAAATAAATAAATCCTCATCCAGATTAAACTCACAACATTTTGGCTGCAGTACAGCAGTTTAACTACTTTGCCACCAGGGCGAACATCAGATGTTTCTGCTCCAATTATGCATCATTTCAGTTCCATATCATCTCACTCTAGTTCATTGTTAATGGGCTTCCCGTACATTTAATCCATGAAATCATACTTGTGGCATTTCTCACTGCCCCTAATAACATTAAATTTGTGGCAGTGTGTGGTGGAAGAAAGGAGTGGATGAAGAAGCAGTGTTTAATTAGGAGTTGTGCATGTATGCTCAATGAATATAAAGGTAATTCTCTTCCATGCCTTGTGTACTGCTATATAGCATTATGGGAAAAGATGAAATTGCAATTAATAGTTGTGTCTGTCACTGGAGGCCTGGGTAGGTGTTAGTACTGGTTAGGGCTTGACAAGCAATATGTGGCTTCTGGAGCTGTCCAGGTGATCTAGGTGCTGATGCTTTCTTCTCTACTGAAATATTTCCTTAGGCTTATCAACCATCTCAGTTGGGTCCCCAGGGATATTTTTGACTGTGGCACCATTTTTTTTTAAAAAAGAAATTATCTCCTTAGGAAGGTTTGCCTGGCATTGTATTTTGATATAGTTTTGGTGTCAGTTGAATGAATACTTTCCCCCCATTCTGGTTTTTAAAAATATTTTCTAAACTTGAATTATATTTTATTTTCTCTTTTTATTGACTTTGCCTGATGTGTTTGCATTGCTATGGCAATTGTTATTATTTTATGAACAGCTCTGGAAGTACAAATACTGAAAAACTATTGTATAAATGCTTTAAAACAAATTAAATGTCAGTTTTTTTGGGGGGAGCTCTCCCCCACTTTTGACCTCACATAAACTGATGGTCTGAAAATGGCAGTTCCATCAGCCATAGCTAACAGCTATTGATAGACCCATTCGCCAGCTATTCATGTTGGGGCACATAGGTACATTTGTTAAATTCACTCCAATTCTTACATGCCTGGGAGCTGAGATGAAAGGAAAAGATTACGACTTAATGAAAGACATTGTGCACTGCTTAGACCATACACAATATCTGAAATTAAGGATTCTGGGGATTCTGGTGTAGATCAGACTGGAAGAACTGGGCTGGCTACTCACCACCACCCATGTGGGAAAAATTGTTCCTTAGACTAGCAGCAGTTGCAAGAGTTTCATCTCATGTGAAATACCGAAGGTCAAATGATTGGCACAGAAATGGGAAAGGTGGCATTGTTAGAACATATTCTGAAACACCCACGTCTTATCACTTCAGGCTTTTTGAGGCACTGATCTAGTGCCCATGGGCTAGATGCTGAACTCTGCTTGAACTGATAGCCTGACTCTCCTGTTTTTCTTCCTTTTAGAAATTAAATGAATGAAGCAAAGAGGGCAGCAGTGAAACTCCAGGAACCAGTTCTAAGAAATGCTGCAGACTCTTGTCAGGACTGGTAGCCTGCAGTCCTAGTGGTGATGATGGGAGGCTGGGGCGGGGGCGGGGGCCCTTCTAGAGTTGAAAAGCAAACTCAAAAGACCAAATGCAAAAGCCGTGGGGTCCTTCTACACAATCTTAAGTCAAGTGTGTGTGAAGATGATACCTTTATTGTGGCATTATTACTGGGCATCGCCATGATTTTTGGAGCTTTTATGTGGGATATTTTGGGTCTGGTCTTTTGTGTCATGCCTACTCTAATGAAGTAGTCCTTTATCTGTTGAAAGCTTGAGTATGTGATTTCTTTCTTTTTTAGTTTTGCTTTGAGAGGTTTCAGAGAGATATCGTGCAACCTTTGGCAAGTCAACCCAGAGTGTGCATGGCAAAGGAGTGCTTGCTGCAATTCCCTAAAAGCTTTACGCCACATCAAATGAAATGCGTTGGCCTTTCATGTGTCACAAGACTTTCTGTCCTCCCCCCTTTTTTTCCTGCCCCAGAATAACATGACCCCACCCCCGAGCTATTTCTAGCAGACATCCTCGGAAGGCTGGAAGACTGAGTCAACCTTGCAGCCTATCAGAATAGAACTCACAACATTTTGATTGTAGTACAGGAGTTTAACCATTGCACCACTAGGGGTCATTTGCTTCACTATGCGCTCTCCTTGGTCTTTGCTTTCGCCTTTCCCAAACCCGCCTAGTTGCCCTGTGATCTCTCTCTCTCTCTTTCCCACTCCATCTTTTTCCTGCCCCGTTTCCTGCCATGCATCACCTTGCAAACAAAAATTCGCATAGTCAAAGCAATGATATTCCCGGTGGTGATGTATGGGTGTGAGAGCTGGACCATTTGGAAAGCTGAGCGCAGAAGAATAGATGCCTTTGAAATGTGGTGTTGGAGGAGAGTTTTGAGAGTCCCCTGGACAGCAAGGAGAACAAATAGGTCGATCTTAGAAGAAATCAACCCTGACTGCTCCTTAGAAGGTCAAATAGTAAAGATGAAGCTAAAGTACTTTGGAGTACTTTGAGAAGAGTACTTTGAGAAGAGAGGATTCACTCGAGAAAGCCTTGATGCTCATGCTGGGAAAGGTGGAGGGCAAAAGAAGAAGGGGGCAGCCAAAAATGAGATTGCTAGATGGTATCGTAGACGCAATGGGCACAGAGCTGGGCGGGTTGAGGAGGATGGTGGAGGACAGAGGTGCCTGGAGGGCAATGGTCCATGGAGTCGCAAAGGGTCGGGATCGACTGTGCGACTGAAGAACAACGAAATCCGCTCTACTCTTGGCTTTTATTTTTGTTGTATCTCGGAAGGAACCACAACAGAGCAGCGGCGGGGACCAGACACAGTAAGGAGGGGGGCAAGAGAACGGGAGGTTAAGGCAGAGCGCTCTGCGCATGACTCATTCATAGGCACGCTGAGGACCAGGGATAAAAGGGGGAGGGAGGAACACTCGAGAGAGATCCGAGACGATTGGCCTGCTGCGAAATGACGGACAGGAGGAGGGAGGTGCTTTGGGGGACGGTGCAATGACCGCACCTCGCCGCTACTGGGACCGTGGCGTGGCTCTGGCTTGAGGTTACAAGGCGCGCGCGCGCGGCAGGGCCCTGATTGGCTACGGCGCGGGCTGGCAGAGAGCATAACAGGCAGGGCACGGGCTAGGGCAGCAGCAGCAGCAGCAGCAGCAGCAGCAGCAGCAGCAGCAGCAGCAGCAGCAGCAGCAGCAGCAGCAGCAGCAGCAGCAGCAGCAGCAGCAGCAGCAGCAGCAGCAGCAGCAGCAGCAGCAGCAGCAGCAGCAGCAGCAGCAGCAGCAGCAGCAGCAGCGTCCACACTTTCTCCCCCGCCCTCCTGTCCTGCTTTGGCTGCTGCTGCTGCTGCTTCTTGCGCCGGGAGCGGCCAGGCGCGCCTGTGCCAAGCTAGTCGCTCGCTCGCTCAGTTCTTCGCGGCGCTGCCGCCCGAAGGAAGGGACGGCGGCGGTCCATCCCCTCCTGCTCCCTTCGTGCCCCGGCGCGACCCTTCCGGGGAAGAAGATGCCGCGGCTGTTGCCTTCGTAGCGGCGCTTGCCTCCGCCCCTCCCCATGTTCTTGCCACTGCCGCTTCGCAGGCCGGATAGAGGATGCTGCCCTGGCCGGCGGGGGGCGAGGAGGACCAGGGGATCGGCGCCCGTTGTTTCCTTTGCTCCCCCTCGGGACTCTGGTGCTCCCCCTGCGGCACTCGGTAGCTCCTTGGGCGAGCGATGACTTCGAAGCACCAGGCGGACTGGATCCCTTACAGGTAGGGGGTGCCAAGGGGGCCAAGGTGGTGGGGCCACCTTTGCGCGATGCCTCCCCTCCCCTCCCCGCGCTTTCAGGGCAAGCAAGTGGGTCCTCCGGTCCGGAGAGCAGACTCTGGCCTCTTCTTATACCGTCAGTGCTTCCTTCCTTGTCGAAGCAGCGAAACTCCGGGCGGGAAAGGGAAACCCGAGTTGGATGTCAGGAAGTGGTTAAGAACAAGAACCCCCTGGTTGATCAGGCAGAACCGGCTCGCTAGGTGGGAAAGGCAAGATGGGAAGAGATGCTACACTTCTGAAGTGGAATACAATAAAAACCCCACTTACAAATGCCCCGAGTTACATAAAATTCGACTTACATAATGATTTTGTGCTAAAACCATGTCCCAATTTACATAAATGTACATAACATGATTTCCTATGGGCTTGCTTCGAGTTACATAAAATCATTTTCCCTAGGGGTTTGCTTCGAGTTTCATAAAAATTCATTTCCCTATGGGTTTGCTTCGATTTACATAAAATTTTCATTTTCCCTATGGGTTTGCTTCGAGTTACGTAATTTTTTCCCTATGGGTTTGCTTCGAGTTACATAAAAAACCGTTTTAAGCAAAAGCCTACGGAATGGACTTTTTGCGTAAGTAGGGGTTTTACTGTATTTTGAATGGGTTGCATGCATATTAAGCCTGTTAAGGTTCTTCTTTAAAATGTGGAACACGGTATACTTCCAGAATAGCCAAAGCCGTTCTAAGGGAAGGATGTAACCCCAGACTTAGTTTTGGGGTTGTCAGAGAGTAAACGAAACAAAAAGACAAAAAAACATTGTGGCATCTTAAAGACTGGCTGCTGTGTTTTAAATGTTTTGTAACTCTAGTCCACTTTGTCAGACAGCCTCCTTAGCTTTGGGTAGTGTCAGAAAAACTATTTGTTTTCAAGACTGGCGCATGGAGTCAAGGGGAGAACTCTCTTTGTGTGGTTGATCCAGGGAATGGTTTATAAAGTATTATAAGTTTAATATAGGGAATCAGATCCTAGAGGATTGTGAACTCTCCCCATCTTTTTATTGACTCAATTTCTCTCTTATTGCCTGGATTTAATATGAATTGGGACAATGTAATGTCCTAAACCATGCCATTATCCATTGACATTTTCCTTTATGATACCTCTTCTGTACAGGCATGTGACCTCAGTTTTCTTATGGGCATTTTCTCATCATCATGGTCATTTCTTGTGTTTCTGCGATATTCCTGGAACTGGAAGCCTTTTTAAAAAAATAAAAAATAAAGAACAAATTCTTCATTTTAGAAGCTTTGTTTCCTTGATACTTATGGAACTGCCGTTAGGAAGAAAGCTTTTTATGGGAGAGCCTTAATACTAATGTGAGATTCCTGTTCTCAGCTGTTCCTCAGGGAATTGCAGGAGTTAGTGTCTGTCTTAGTCCATGAGCTTAGTCAATCCTTTTCTGCAGTATTTACATAGAGAGAATTCACATGAGATTAGTGTCTGCATTGAAGCAATTTTTGTGTAGAAATTCCATGAATCACAAATGGATTAATCTCATGTCACAACTGGACACAGCAGAGCTTTCGTACAATTTTCTATAGAGAAGTTATCTCTCTATAAAACTGGTCTTATGTTAAGTGTTCCTACCTTAGAAAACATTGCATAGTCAAACCAAATGTTAAGTACAGAGCAATATTTGGCAGTAGTTTGGATGAGAAAGATCAAGAATCCTCCCTTTCATTGTTAGAAACAGCATTTACTAGAAAGCTAGAAATCATGAGTTAACCAAATGAAAAGGTACATTAAGAGAAGTAAATAAGAAAGCCTTGGTCAGAGATAAGCAGCTGAAGTTTTATACACTTGAATTATTTTAAAGGGTCTTTTAAGTTAAGCTTTGCTTAATAAACCTTTTAGCGATGGTTGAGAAGAACTCAGTAGACTAAGTAACAAAGATTTATTCTCTCCCTTCCTCTCCCCCTTTCTTTGCCCTTTTCTCTATACCCATTATCCCATTCAAGATAGATCAGTCCAGGAGTCAGTGTAACTGCTCTCTCAGATACTCTCACAACTACTTTTGCTACCATGGAGAACATCAGTGATAGCCATGGCAGCATCAGCTGCTGTTGTTGTCTGTCATTGGTTCCATGGTTGCCATTAGCTACTCAAGCCTCTACTAGTTTCTGTCTGTGGAAGTGTGTGCATCCAAAATGTGGGGAGAAGTACTTGTCACTCTGGGCTAGATCTCTCTTCATTGTATCCACTGATGAAACAAAGAAAGCAACAAGGTAGCATAACCCAGATTATGTTGTGGAGCTGGTTGTATGTTAGTTGTACATCAGAAGGAGAATGACAAGGGATGCAAATTCATGTTTGTACCTGGAGTCTGGAGGTAGATGGAACTGGAAAGAGTTTGAGAGTCCACTTTTAGTAGAGCCAGAATTATGTTGATAACCCTTGAGTTTTAGAAGATTTGGTTTATATTTGCTTTGATGTCTGCAAGCCTCTCAACATTTGTGTTTGATTTTCTTTTAAATATAATTTCTGGATATTCCTGGAAGGAAAATAATGGCTGAAATCCAGTAGTAATTCACAAGCATAGTAGAAAACTTTGAAGTGGTATCTGTGTTGGTCTGTGCAAGCATATCAGAGAGGAAACAAAACAAAACATGTTGTCTAACTCCTGTATTTTAATGTTAGCTTCAAGTCCACTTCACCAGACATAACTTAATGGCATTAATTTATACATATTAGGCACAGAGGTTACTCTTTAAGGTGGCACAGCATTTTCTGTCTTTTTATTTATGTATTTATTCAATCTGTATAGCCGCCCCAATCGACATGCGACTCTGGGCGGCGTACATAAAATCCCCAACGTTTAAATTATAGAAATCCTTAAAATCCCTGAAACGCTGAAAAACTACCTCCCACCTGCACCAATTAAAAATCTAGTTAAAAGCTTTTTAAAACATGAGTGATCCTGCTCTAAATGAGCCAGTGTGGGTGTGTGCTCCCTCTCCACCTCCCCACACCTGCCCTGCCAGCCAGGTTTTCTGCTCTTTCCTAAAGGGCAGCAGCTCTGTCTGGAGACGCAGTTCAACTGGCAGGAGGGTCCATAGGGCTGGAGTGGATACTGAAAAGGCTCTTCTTCTAGTGCTAGACAGTTGGTGTTTTTAAAGAGCCCCTCTGGTCCGCTCTAGTGGGATGGACAGATGTCCTTGGCCCACTACCATGTAGGGCTTTAAAGGTAATTACCAGCACCTTGAATTGCACCTGAAGGCACACTGGCAACCAATGCAGCTCCTGTAGCAGGGGTGAGGCATGGGCATAACACCCACACCCCATTACTACACAAGCAGCTGCATTCTGAACCAGCTGCAGCCTCCAAATGGTCATCAAGGGCAGCCCCATGTAGAGCACATTACAATAATCCAGTCTGCGGGTGACCAGAGCATGTGAAACCGTAAGCAAGGAGTCCCAGTACAGGAGCGGGTATAATTGGTGAATGACACGAAGTTGTGCAAAAGCCCTCCTGGCCACGACTGCTACCAGCTTATTGAGCAGGAGTCGTGAGTCCAGGAGGACCCCCAAATTACACACCAGGTCTGTCTGTGGCAAAAAAAAGCCCCATCCAGCTCCAAAGATGGTAGCTCCTGGGATAACACAGGGCCCCTGACCCACAGCCACTCAGTCTTGCCAGGATTCAGTTGTAGCTCGTTGTCCCCGATTCAGACTCTTACAGCCTCCAGACACCTGGATAGGACTTCAATTGCATTGCTTGGATCACCACAGGCCGAGATGTATAGCTGATTATCATCTGCATATTGATGATACCTCACTCCATGGGAACGTATGATCTCTCCCAGAGGCGTCATGTAGATATTAAATAGGAAAGGAGAGAGCCCTGAGCACCTGATATTGGAGGGGCCTAGGGCTGGACCTCTCACTCATCAACCACACCGTCTGGGTCTGGCCCTTCAGAAATGAGGAAAACCAGAACCACACTGTGCTCTGGATCCCCAATCCTTGGAGCCGTTCCAGAAGGATACTGTGGTCAACGGTATCGAAGGCCGCTGAGAGGTCAAGAAGAGCAAGGATGGATGGATGACCTCCATCCCGCTTTCACCAGAGATCATCCAGCATCATGACCAATGCAGTCTTAGTACCATATTCAGGCCTGAATCCTGACTGAAAAGGGTCCAGATAATCCACTTCTTCCAGGACCTCCTGTAACTGCCACGCCACTGCCTTCTCCAAAACTTTCCCCAAGAAGGGCAGGTTGGATACAGGCTGGTAGTTGGCAAGTACTATAGCGTCAAGCAGACAAATTTGTTCATAGCATGTGATGAAAATACACATGCTTGTTAATTATCCATCCAACATAAAAGGTTCTGAGCTTGGTCAAAAAGAACTAGATTCAATTAAGAAGATGTGGTCAGTAGTTGAGTGGAAGGTTCATGGGCAATCCTTTGAGCTCTTTGAAAGACAGGTACTATACAATATAAATAAAAATGGTTACAGAGTATGTACTACTGATTCTGGAGAAAATTTTCTTGTGCATGAGAATGGGTCAAAGAATAAAGAATTCAAATCCCCTTTCTCTGTTGTTCTAAAGGTTTGGTGAAAGATTTTAAGATTTGTGCCATTACTGAGGCCCAGGATTTAGCAAAGGGCTTCTTAATATGTACAAAGAAGACAATATTTCATCTTCATTTTCCATGAAAAGTAATCTTTTTTGGCTTTCCTGTGCGCTGCACTTCAAAGCAAAGATGATAGTTCTTATTGCTTGCTGCTCTTTGATCTCTGTCACTGTCATTCCCATTTAACAGCTTGTTAGTTTATGGTGACTTAAATACTAATGCAAAACCTGCTTCTGTTTAAGAAATTAAGCTAATTATAATTTGAATGGAAAACTTTTCATGAGAATTCCTTTTCAATTTGAGTTGATTAAAGGACAAACTCTAAGGAATATTTTTTTTACATTAGAATGTTAAATGCTACACACTCAAAACGCAGCAGCTAAGATCCAGGAAAATGTGGACCTATTAAGCTTGCACAGCCACTGCTGGATTGTGGGTGGGCTGAGATGCATGCCTTGTGGGAAGTGCCTTTTGAAACTGAGGGAAATTTCAGACTCTGCTTATTATATGGTGTTAGGACTGCATGGATCCCATAGTGGTTCTTGTCAGTTGACCCATAGGGATGATGCCACCTGCACTGATCTGTATCTGATTGGTGGGGGATTGGGAATAATTTCCTAAGAGCATTCATTGATTCTAGTAAGTATAGCGGAACCTCCGCTAACAAACAGCTCGGTTAACATAAAACCCACAACAAAAGGAAATCCATAGAAAATAGATGCTCGGGTTACGGAATGTTTTCCCGGAATGGATTTTCAATGCATGGTATTCAATGCTTTCCTGTGGGAAACTGCATTTCCGTTAACGTATTTTGGCTTTCAATGCATTCCTATGGGAAATTGCATTCAGCATATTCCTATGGGAAATTTGGTTTAAGTAATTTTTGTTGTACAAAACATCCTGGAGAACGCATTAATTCCTTTAACTGTGGTTCCACTGTACTGCACTTGAGCAGAATGTCCAAGTGTTCATTAGTTGCCCTTTTCTTCTCATGTGATGTATAGTAAAGGTAAAGGTAGCCCTTGCTCGAAAGTCAGTCATGTCCGACTCTAGGATTTGGTGCTCATCTCCATTTATAGCCAACGAGCCAGCACTGTCTGCATTTGCAGATGTTTCCATGGACATGTGGCAGGCATGATTTGACACTGGAGTGTATGGAACCCTGTTTACCTTCCCACCGAAGTGGTACCTATTTATCTACTTGCAATTTCTTGCATTTGAATTGTTAGGTTGGCTGGAGCTGGGACAGAGATGGAATCTCACTCAGTTGTGCAGTACTCAGGCCTCAAACTGCTGACCTTCCAGTCATTAAGTTCAGCATCTTAACCACTAAGACACCACAGACCACACCGTGCAATGCATAACGACATGCATAATTTTAGTTCTGCAAAAACTTAGGCACTAGCAGAGATTCATTGTAAAGGTTTACACTTCTTGAGGTATGCACGTTAGCTTTGTTTTGACAGAGCATCAAAACATCTCTGAATGAAGTAGCACAGTTGGGTGTGCTAACTGTGCAGAATTCCTGCTAAAAGAGCACTGAAGGGATAATTTCCTCTCTAGTATCATAATGTCTTAGTAATATGCGGGAAGTGTGGATATTTTTACACAAGGAAAAATTTGTTTGCAGCATATATTGTTGAAAATTACGGAGGTATAAATCTAAAAGGGGATGGTTGATGGCAGAAGTGTAAAGTGGTATTATTTCAATATGTGCGTTTAGCATGGGGAAATGATATCATTGCCTCCCAATATTCATAGCAAGTCCTGTATAATCTGATTAGCAATATACAGTGAGCTTCATTACAGCAGATGGCTGTGCATTAAATAGCATGCATATGTCACATTGAAACTACATTATAAAGGAAGGGAAGAAAAAGCATGGATCCAGTTGCCAATGTTTAGCTTAATCTAGAGTGGCTTTACTAATTTAAGCATGACAGCTCTTCAGTAGATAGAAGAAGATAAGACAAAGCAGAAGAAACAGATAGAATCATAGAATTGCAGTGCTGGAAGGGATCCCAAGAGCTGTCTACTCCAACCCACCACCACTACAAGAAGACTCCAATTAAAGTGTCAAAGATTGATAGTCATCTAGCCTCTCTTTACAAATGGCTTTCTGTCAAACAACACTCACTATCAAGCTCTTCCTAATATTTTCTCACAATCTCTTTACTTGTAATTTGAATTCACTGGTTCGATCCTATGCCTTAATAGCAAAACATGGGGCCGCAGTGGCTCAGTGGTTAAGAAGTGTTAGCTGGAAGGCCGGCAAGTCGGAAGTTTGAGACCCGGGTACTGCATGACAGATTGGGCACTCATCTCTGTCCCAGCTCCTACCAACCTAGCAGTTCAAAAGCAAGAAATTGCAAGTAGATAAATAGGGACCACTTCAGAGGGAAAAGATCTTGGGGACATGAAAGGAGCGTCATTCGGGGATCCCCTGAGCGGAGTTTCTCCAACAAAAATCCTTTCAACCCAGAATTATTATTATAGCAAAACATGGGCTCGTTGTGTCTTCTACAAACAGTTCTTCAAATATTTGAAGATATGACTTATCAGGATTCTCAATAATTTCCAATTTTCACAATTGTTCCTCATTTGACATGTTTACAAAATATTTATCTTTTTTGTTAGCTTATTGTTATGGCTCAGCTTTTCAAAGTACTGTATCTTTCTTAAACTTATCAGAGAATAAAGAAAACGTAACAAAAGTGGATGAAGTGGACTTGATTCCTAAAAGATGACAGTTCGTCTTTAAAGTGTTACAACATTTTTGCTTTCGTTATTCTCTGATATGCTTGAAACACAGACTAACACGGCTACTATTCCCAAAAACTTCTTAAACTTAGTGCCCAAAACAAACATAGGACACCAAGTGAACTTTGACAAAAGCAGAACATGGTAGAATCATTATTTACCTTGACCTGAACACTGTACTTCTTTTGATGTAGACTAGAATTGCATTAGCTGTTTTAGCCACCTTATTATGCTGTTCACACATATTCACCTTCAGGTCTGTAAGACCTTTACATCCTTTTCACACAGGGTGGCATCTTTTGTTTGTGGCTTTTTTGGGGGGTGTTCAAATAAACACATGCTCAGCTCTGATATTGTTCCATCCCCTCAGGAGTGAGTGTAGCTTTTATATTTTAAGTACTATTGCATGTGAAGTAACACTAAACACTGCATTTTTCACTGTTCATAACTGTGGCTTTACAGAGTAAAGTATTATCCCAATATTTTCTCCCCAAGCAGGTGTTGTGGATCGATTAGCTAGACCAGTGGTGGCAAACCTATGTCATGTGTGACAGAGGTATCACTCAGAGCCGTCTCTGTGGGCACATGTGCAGTCATCCCAGCACAGAGTTCACTCTGCCTTTCTGCCCAGCAGCCCAATGGGAGTATTTCCTTCCTCACCTGTTGCTGTCTTGGAACTTTGTGATAAATAAGTGGGTTTGGGGTTGCAGTTTGGGCACTCGGTTTCTAAAAGGTTCACCATCACTGAGTTAGACTGTTTTTCATATTTTTGTGTATTTTAGCTACATCAGTTTTCAGTGACCTGTGGGCATCTTTCAATAATAGAGCATCAAATAAGGAGACTTAACATTCAGTGGATTTAAAACGTATCAGTAATTGATTTTATAGAAAAGTTCTTTCACTTGGTACTGATAGAGTGTAAAGGAGATTGCAGATGAGGTTCTCTGGGGAGAGATTCTCTCACTTGTTCCTCATCCAGAGGAGGGCTCCTGAATTTATTCTCAGGACCAAGATAGATGTGTTTGACAAAAGGAGACCATTAGGTTACATGGAACCAGACCATTAAGACATTTATGGGACAAAACTAGAACGTTAAATGTAACTATAGCCAGAAATCTACAGGGAGCCTGAGCAGATGGAGAAACAATGATGTAATGTGTTCAGATTGGCTAATGACTGTTCATAATTTTGCAGCTTTATTTTGGGAAAATGAAATATCCAGACTGTTTTCAAAGACAACCCCAGGTGCTGTGTGTTATAGCTATCTAAATATTATCTGCTACAATTCACAGTTTTTTTTAAAAAAACAACAACTGGGTTTCCATGTGGCAGATCACTGTAGCTGTCCAGATGACAGTTAGTTAGCGAGAATCAGCAAGACAGAGGCATAGAGCTCAATTTGTATGGGATTCCAACAGCAGAAACTGTCTTAAGGTGATAGTAACAAGCTAATTGGTAACTTCCACCTCTCTAGATTTTTAGCTACATCATTTGGATGCTGTCAGTTTTCAGTGACCTGTGGGCATCTTACAATAATAGAACATCAAATAAAGATACTTAAAATTCAGTGGATTTAAAACTTACTGGTAACTGATTTAATAGAAAAGTCCTAGCGATATTGTATTCTTGCATTGAGTTGAAATTTGTTTTTGTTGCTGTTTAAAGTAATGGTTGGGTACAGGAGGTGCTTGGTTGAAAGGAATAACCATCCTTGCAAGCATCCTTCACATCATACAGTGATCACACTGAATAGAAAGTGGGCCAAAGTGATGCCAACCCGATCAGAACAAATTAAGCCTCTGCTACCAGTTGAACAAGAACAACGTTGATGCAGTCAATGTCCTATCCAGATGTCTTGAAGCTGTTGGGGTCTGGATGGGGGACAACGGGCTACAATTGAATCCCTCCAAGACTGAGTGGCTATGGACAGGGCCCCCCGCATTATCCAAGGAGCTGCCAACTTTGGTCTTGGATGGGGCTGCTTTGCCCCAGACAGACCCAGTACGCAACTTAGGGGTCCTCCTGGATTTGGGACTGCTACTTGTAGATCAGGTGGCGGCTGTGGCCAGGAGGGCTTTCACACAGCTTCGCGTCATCTGTCAGTTGCGTTCGCTCCTGGACTGGAACTCCCTGCTCATGGTCACACTTGCTCTGATGACCTCCAGGCTAGATGGGCTACATGGGGCTGCTCTTGACGACCATTTGGAGGCTACAGCTGGTGCAGAATGTGGCAGCCCGGGTGGTGATGGGGTGGTGATGGAGTGCGGGTGTTATGCTCGCGCCTCACCATTGCTTCAGGAGCTGCACTGGTTACCAGTTTGTCTCTGGGTGCAATTCAAGGTGCTGGTTTTGACCTTTAAAGCCCTACATGGTAGTGGGCCAGGATACCTAAGAGACCCAAGAGTGTCTATCCATCCAACCAGAGTGGACCGGAGGGGCTCTCTAATTGTTCTATCTGCCAGAGGGGCTCGCCTCTCTGGCACACGAAGGAGGGCCTTTTCTGTGTCTGCACCGGCCTTGTGGAAACTCTTGCCAGTAGAGTTGCGGGAGCACATGGAGCTGCTGCCTTTCAGAAAATAATTAAAAACCTGGTTGGTGGGGCAGGTGTGGGGCCCGGATGGAAGAGTGCCTGTTGGCTTATAAAATGAAGCCTCCCCATCTTTTTAATGTGGGCAGTTTTAATGTGGTTAGTTTTTAATAGTTGGGTGGGTATGTTGGGGTTTTAATTGTTTTTAATATGTATGTTTTAATCCTGTTGTGAGCCGCCCTGAGTCGGGGTCACCTGATTGGGTGGCATAGAAATCTGAATTATAAATAAATAAACAAACAAACAAACAAACAATAAAAGACAGTTCCCTGCTCAGAAGAGCAGAGTCTACAATGGGCTTCCACACAATTGAGCTTTTCATCATGTCGCTGCTGGGTTTTAATTCAAAATTTTCTTTGCCAAGTCCAATGCAAAATATCCAGTGTTGTAATCCCTTATCTATTGATAGTACAATTAATATTATTACTATGTTGGCTGTGTTCTGTAGAAAATAAGGTCTTCTTGTGTTGGATTTTTTCTTTGCTCTGAACGTGGGTGTTAAGTTTCATGTCCTGATATTGTGACCTTGAAACGATTACAAGTTCTATCGGCCATTTTTTAAAATAATAGCAGACAAAATCCTGCATTTGGCTAAAACTGCATCATAATTTCAGTATGTATTAGGGATTCATAGCTGTTGCAGTGTTTTGGGTTTTTTAGTGCTACATAGCTATGATGAAAAGTTCCAACTGATAGTGTTCAGTGAGGTGAAAGGATTTTCTCAAGCTCGTAGAGTTATAAATAAGTCAGAGGCACTTGTCAGAAATGCAAACTATTTTTTCACGTTTCTTTTAATGTTATGATCAGAAACATGATCATAATTGTGCGACAGAGAACTATACATACGGGGTAACAAAAAAAAAAGAGAACAACCTTTTTTCCCTGAAAAGATGGTCATTCTCTTTCACAGTTTCCAGTGTAGCCAGCCTTTGAAAGTTTGTTTTTAATTTGGTGTCAGATTCAGTAATAGAACATTGTACAGTATTTAATTTTTTTGCTTATTTGAAAGGGTTCTTACGTTGCATACTTGATATGTCAAACAGACAATCTAACTTTACATGTGTGTTTTAGGCAGCAATAGGGAAGCCACAGATAGCTTTATTTATTGAGTTATCGGTTGAAATTGTTGGCAGTAGTCATTTATTTTTCTACACATATATTAAATCTGTTATCATATAAATTCCTTATAAAATGTAATAAAAAATCAGGATTTTTGTAACAGAGACTTATTATATTTAGCTTGTCATAAAAATAGCTTTACCATAAACTTAAAAGGCTGATGTTGTATGCTTACATAACTGAAAGTAAGCCTGGTGAACTTAGGAATTGCTTTTGTATTGACTTGTATAGCAAGGATTCTCAATGTTTTCCTGCCGTGGGTGAGACTATGCCCCCTCAGACAGCTGAGTGGGCCGGACACATGGTTTCCCCCGCTGTAAACACTGCTGTAAATTGCAAATGTGTTTACGACAGCCTTGGGTGCATTTACAGCATGTTTCCGGCTGTTGTTGCCACTCCCGGCAGTGATGGGAACAAGGGCGGTGCATTTTTTGCTCTTTTCACTGCTTCTGCTTCTTCTG